>CM034152.1:309200737-310400737 GCA_019776745.2 Taxus chinensis
TTGTGAGTATTACATAATATATGAAAACAAAGTAGCGGCCCAAATCTATATACGTATGGTTTTTATAATGTCTGGTAGTCATGGTGGGAGCCTAGCGACTGCTAAACTAAAGCATGATCTTTTATTTTATTGGTGTTTTTAAATTATTAAACTGATGAACCTACCATCCACTATGCCCTTACTTTTGATAAGGAAAAAATGCTTAGCGTTCACTAAGCATTTTCTCCCATAAGATCCGATGTGAATTATGTGTTTCAAACAATATAGGTTATGGGAACTACGTAATGTTTTATCCCTCTATATGGTATGAAGTGCAGCTATTTTCTCTACCAGGTACATTCTGGCCAACATGATATAATTATAATCAATAAAAAACACTAGCGATTCAAATTTGTACAGATAGTGTTTACAATGAATGTAATGGTAGGAACCTCGCAGTCACTCAACTAAGTCATGATTTATTATTTTACTATAATTTCCAATAAAAGAAACTATTGAAACTAGTATCTGTTATGCCGTTACCTTCGATAAGTAATTAAACTAAGCATTAGGTAAACAATTTTTCTGATACGAAATGTTGTGAATTATATGTTACAAACATATATTTTATGGACAATACATATGGCTTGATCCCTATTCAAGGATTTGTAGTGTAGCACTTGTTTCCACCATGGATACAAGCCAAAAGTGTACAGATAGTAAATGTTTGCATCCTAAGAATACTGGCACTATAAATAAGTTAACATAAGTTTGAATAATTTAAAATAAATTTATTCAATTACTATTGTAAGTCTAACTTATAGTAAGAGGAAGAGAGAACACACCATTGTTTTAGTGGTACTCAAAAAACATTGTTAATAATCAAATCTTTTCTCAAATAAGTTTAACCCACCATGACCTTATAGAGAGCATTGTTTCCATGAAAATGGATATTGTGAAGAGGTTCATACTTATGTTTAGGAAAATTTTAATCCTTCACGTTTATTTTTTATAGCTTGTTGTGGAATTTCCCACCAAGCGTTACACTTAAAATATTGTACTTAGAGAAGATATAGACATTTAGATGTAATGAATAAAGTATGTCTGATATACATATATTTTACATTGCCTCATATAACAAAAATGATGAGATATCACTAACTCCGTTAATGTGATTTGTTTCTCTAATAATCTCCTCAAAATACCAAATATTAGATCTTCCGATCGTTATCCTTTAAACATGTTCATTAGTCTTGTTACAAGCATCTAATCCTCACTACTACAATATGACCAATATACACATAAATCACATAGTCTTATAAAACAAAAAATCCCAAGCTACTGCAAAATCTCTTCGAAATACCAAATATTACATCTTAATTTTATCTATGGTTTATCATTAAAAAGTTGTAAATGTCTTAAAAATTGTTGTAGGTTGTTCTTTTATATGTTGACTAGAAGTCTATTTTCCACTAAAGTGTGTATTTTTTAACATTCCTATCATGATTTATCTAATTTTATGGCTTGTTTGGCTCATATGTAATACTTTCAAAAGGTACAAATGGTTTCATATGTTTCAATGCATCATAATTTGATTTCAAAATTTTAGAAAAATTATGTTATTATTGATTCGATCCACAAAATATGAATTACTATAACCAATTGAATGATACATAAAATGTCCTATCGAATCCTAGCAGTCACTAACCATTAAGTTAATTACTCCGTTATGATACATAATAAATAACTCTAGAAGTTGGTGTCCGCTAGGGTACTATTTACATTCCTTAACAGAAAATGCAAGAAAAACACTTTAAAGTTTAGAAATGACCTAATTATTAATGTATTTTACTTTGTCTTCCATTGTTTGCCCTCCATTTAGAATAATTCCATTCATCGCAAGTAGTATTTGTTGGAAGAAAAGAGATGAGAATTGGTTTGTGAAAATTAATTCCCCTAAAAACTACCACATTGACATGTGGTTGTTTTTTGTTATAGATGACAATCACAAGGAAATTGGTATTTTTATATCATTAGAAGTTGTTGATTTGGGGACACTTTATGTCCAGGTGGAACGCTTTGACTTTGAAAACAATAAGTGTCTTATTCTAGATATGGAGTTGGATGTTTCTTTTTTCAGGAAAATGGGAAATGCATGCCTCCATAAATAGCGGACATATTCTTGTTTAAAATATGGTTGGAATTTGGGGATTCTAACAGATTATGAAAAAATTGGTTGTTCAAATGTAGAAGTCATTCAAAATGGTATATTTACGAAATTGATAAAATTATATAGAAACGAGAAAACATATTTTGTTTATCATTTCTTGCATAGAAAAGGTTTTCTTTCACCTCCAAAACATGCCAAGTTGTTTACTATGTTGAGGCTAACATATTTAACTAAATTAGAAATAGACCCATCTAAATCAAAACTGCATGGGTTGAAAAGGAATACTAAATCAACTGGGTCTTTTGAGACTAGTGTAATGGCAAAGATATTTTATTCTTACTACTGGAGAATAAAAGGATATAACAAAATGAGAGAAAATTTTCTACATTATTTGAGAAATAAGCATTCAAATAATATTATATTGACATCCTATAGTGAATCCAATGTAATCAAAAAATTTAAATTACATGAATCACACTACCGCCAATTGTCTGTATTGTTGGGTGAAGATAGTAATGGAAAAAGTAGATTTGATTCCCATATTGGGTGAAAATGGAAAAATGGAAAAAATATCATGAGGTAGAATAAGTTTTTCCTGACATGGCTCAGAAAATATTAGAAAACTATGTGATGTCACTGGAGGTAAATATACCAGCAAGGGTGAAAGTCATAGATAATTTTTCTTGTAAATGTGCATATCCATTCCATCTTCCATAAAATTTATCAGTTATTCCTTTGAATAATCCTTTCAATGTTGAATGTTCTATCGCTGATTTTTACAATTTGACCAGCGATATTTCTTTGAATTTCATAATGGAGCCTCTAACAGTTATTGAAACCAGTGTCATAGATTGTATTATTATTCTTCTAATACCAACTGGTTATTCAGAAATGTTAAGGAACACAATACAAAGATACATGGAAAAGGTTATAGACATTGGAGTATCAATTCTGAATGGATGTTATAGACTCTATGATAGCAATGGGATATTCAAAATTTTGTGTCTTATGTACACAATATCTTATGTGCATAACCCCAACAATAAAAATGATTATAGAGAAGAGGTCACTATGTATTGGATCGAGAAACTACCACAAAAATTGGTAAGTGTGAGTGAAATTGGCCTACAAAGAAACATCCATCCTTTTCTTCGCGAAAGATTGTATTATTTCTAGGTTGAGATGTTCACTTGATGTTGTTCCATAAATTCTCTAGTACTAATGCTTTACAGTGGCAATGTTGCACTCCATACATTGGTGGATTCCAAACTATCTATTGTTTTTATTTTTAAGACACCTAGTCAAGCGATGGTTTCTGAAACCTTATTATTCTCATATGAAGAAAGGTTTGTCTCTGAAAACAACTTCAACAAGTGTTTTTTTAATGCCTTTAAACCTAAATATGCTACTTATACAATTATTGTTTATGCAGACAACCACAAAGCTATAAAAGTTGATGTAAAATTATTTCACTGTGATGCTACACAACTAATTAAACATGGTGATTTACTTTCAATAATTTTATAAATATGATTAATGAATTCTATATTCAATTGCCATGGTTTTCAATTTTTTAACAAAGTTGTGTTTTTTAGAGTCCAGATGATAGATGTGGAGGATATGGGCACAGTAGCCATGAATATGCCATCAGATCCAGGTATGTTAATCATGTGAATTTATAAAAAAACCACTAATAAGCCCCACAAATTTATAATACAATAAATGATTATGAAAAAAACCAATAAGGCCCAAAAATTTATAGGAAATGATGTGATATCCATGTGTATTTTACAAAAAAAATATTTATAAGGCCCACAAATTTATAGGAAACGATAACTAACAAACATTTATATGATATTTATATACTTGGCTTAGGTTCGAAGAAATTTTTTAAGGAAATCCATTTTTAAGCTACGATAACAATTTAAAATGATCTATATAGAGCTTAGCGGACTCTATGCATCCACATTCAATACATAAATGTTTTGACTAAAAAACCTTACATTCATCAATATCTCGTTGATTTACAACTGCATATTGTCTACAATGTTTCACTGATTCACTACTACATACTAACTACTTACATTGAATTAACATTGTTTTAGCTACAACATCATCATAAAAAGAACTGCATTTGGCTTAATCTATCTCATGTGTATGTAAAGAAATGCTTTGCTAGCCTAATTAAAGGCTTTCTTGCTAAGTGTAGTTCAGTCAATGATGGCATAGCCTAGCAATCACAAATCCTCATCAATAGTTGAGGAAAGTTCTTCACCAAAGGGTGGTTTGACGATTATAAGCATAGCTTAATGGCCACTAAATTTGAATTATAAAATAGAGAATAATTGATATTGTACTTACCATATCACCATAAAAACCACTATGTTTATCCATTTAAGTTTTCCACGGCATGAAATTGATTATGAATTGATTAGTGTCTATTTCAAATACATTATACTCACATTTTCAATAGGAATAAATATATTATGAATTAATGATTTTTTTATTTGAAATAGCTCTTGCATCAATGGATCCATCAGTAGGTAAAGGCAATGTAATCCAAGCTGCAATCTCAATCGGTAATTATTAGCCATAGGATAAAATGTTGTTTATTTCAATTGGTTGTAATTGATATGCGGCCAACAAAAATAAAATTTGTTTACCTCCATGTAGGTAGCGATAAGATTTATTTAATTATTTTTGATATGGAGGACCTGCTATATGGGATAAACAAAACATACAATAGGAAGATGTCATTTAAGCTTGATATGAAAGTTTTCAAATTTCAAGGTGGTCTGTCAAAATTTATAATATTATCATCACCATTCTGTGAATTGGGATCCTGGTCTGATAATCTCATTTTTACTAATGTTAAAAAGATATCAACATGATTCAATAAAAAATATTGACTGTATTGAATCCAAGACTTGCTTGGGAAAAGGAAAATTGTAATATAGTTGAGGGAATAGGAATATATACATTCATATGTTATTATGAATGTAATATGTAACTCTATTATATTATGTTGAGATTTTCGAAACATAAGTTGGAAGGATTTATATTTTCATTGATTCTAAGATGATAGTATGATTGAATAAATTCTGTGGTGAATTATCAAAAAAACTTTCCCTTGAAAATTTGTAAAATAGTATTTTTACACTATTCATAAAATAAATATAAAATTATATTTAATATACTTTATTTTTTTTAAATATTTTTTAAAAATAATTAATATATAAATAATATTTAAAAATTGACGGTCATATCTAAAATATGTAAGTCATATGTGATGGTTATTTCAAATATTTGTAACTATTTTATGGATAAAAACGTCTAAATGGGCATCAAATTTAACACCACATTGTGTCCTTTGTTACAACCATTGAAGGATGAGAGAAGATGTTCAAGATGATATTTGATCAAAAACCAAATTCGAAGGAACTTATTTTTTAGATCTTCACTATGACAAAGCATAAATAATGCTTAGCGGTTGCTAGCCCATTTAAAACATAACCATTTTTTGTATATAACATAGCATAAATAATGGTTGGTGGCCTCTATCCCTTATAAAAGAGAAACATGTTTTATACATAGAAAAATCATAAATAATGCCTAGTGGCTGCTAGCTCGTATAAAACATATACATGTTATGTTTATTCCAAAGCATAGATAATGCCTAACGATGTTAACCCGTATAATGGATTCCAATATTTGACATTTTGGATTCCAATATATGGGACTTTGGAGCACAATAAATTCTTATATATTTGATTTTGGATTCCAATATATGTGATTTTGGATTCCAATCTATGTGATTCTAGATTCCACTATATGCGATATTGGAATCTAATGTGTGTGATTTTGGAGTCCAGATAATTCTAATATTTAATATTTCGGAATCCAAAACAGGTGGTTTTGGATTCCAATATTGGCTATTTTTTTACTGTTGGGACTAGAATAAGTCCCAATTTAGTGAAATAAGTGTTGCATGTATAATTTATGCCTAAATAGATCCTTTCTCGATCAACCTCACACTATGGTTTATCAAGTTTTAGATGCTTCACCATTCGGTTTTGATCTTGAAAATGACAACCTCTTAGATGATAATACTTGATCACACTCATCATCACATACTTGGGGGCATCATACTTATTTCTCTCTCCACCCCCTAACATCAAAAAACATATTATTTTCTCATCACTTCGTGTCTAGACTTCCACATATGGCATACACATCTTGACACACTCTAGTATCATCATTTCTCGATTATGCATGCTTATGCTTTGGTTCACACTTGAATGTTGAGGTAATCCCATACATATGAGCCTCACATGCTATACATCACACTACATACTACAATACATAACATCTAATTTTTCACATGTATTCATCACCATTAACACACATACATAAACTTCTACAACACATTCAAAATTACATACTATATACTTAACACATGAACACTGCATATTTCCCACACTTATTCATCATTACAGAATCAACACAATAATCAACAACATATACTCTCCTAGTATATTCAACATAACATACAAAACACTTGACACATTAACAACATGTTTCACAGCATATCTCCTAAGTCACACAATATACATCTCTTACATCATACAAAACATTTATCTTGCATAAAATCAACACATACATCTTGCACGATCTACACCTCTAGCACACACTACCTACTCGACACTATCACATGTGAAACAACCTACTACGTTTCACATATTCACAATACATCTCTTTCAACACATGTCATTACACACTCCATGTGTTTACAATTAATGTAACATACTACACATTCATCATATTTGAAATACACAACACAATAGACAACTTCATAATCAATCTCCTACAAAATCAACACATTCCCAACTTCTTTCTCTCATACACAAAAAACACAACACAACACACATATCTCTCACACAACTAACATGACACACTACCTTGTAATGTACTCTAGCTCCATGGTTCAAAATTGAGTGCTGAGGTTATATGTATAAAATGGAACTCACCATACTTGCACGTTTACTCACATACTCACTTAGTTGCATGCTTGCACCCTACATTTTTTTCTTTGTCAAGAATGTCATCGTTATCTTATAACATCCAAGTAACTTGTCTCTGTACATATCCAACAATTACGTTGACGTTACACACAAAGTTTATACCATCATCTTTATCCTATTCCCATCATTATGATATTTTTCTTCCATCACATGTAGGAATGAATTGAGATTTTCTTATCCAGTGTACTTTGATAACCCGACCTACCCCAATCGTCTAACTGACTGCGATCTTATCACCTTTGTCATTCTTCCTCAAACCTTGTAACCAACAATATTGTAAGTACTATGAACCCAATTATCAAAGACTACACTAGTAATATCACTTTAGAGTTTCCATCTTCCTATTGAAGCACACCCTCCTTTGATGGCTCCACATTCTCTATGTCGTGCAGTGTATGTGTATAGATTCTATTAATAGATTATGCATTGATGGGATATATGTCATTGGTATCACTACGTGCTATTATTTATTCTCAAAAATCATATTATGCATGTTAAAGCATAAGTATGCATTATTGGCATAACACCAAGGATGGCCTAGTAGTGCAGGGAAGCTTTCTACTTCATCTATCTCAAAGACCTCAAAGTCACTCATCAACTTGGCTCCCTGAATGGTGATAAAATAATCCTTCAGTACTCTAATGGGCTTATCTTGTATTTTTTTCCATGTACTAGTTAAAAACCACCAAAAATAGAAATAGACTTTAAGGACTTTCCCTGAAAACTTCCACAAAAAGAAATCTTAAGAATTTCCAAAATAAGATCTTTGGAATCCCTATTTTGGATCATTAGTTGTTCCTTAAGAATTAAATGGAAATTTTAGATCAATGGGAGCCAAGGGTTGGCATGTAACACATACATGAAATGGGCTATGTCTCGTACATCTATGAAAATCTCGGTTGTAGATATGTTTGACATATGCAATACTTGCTTCCCCTGTAGGAGGATGTTTGGAGTAAAGCATGAAGCTATAGTGTGGATTTTTTTTATTAAAATCCTACCCAAAAAAATTATAATAAAAAAAAAGCTTTGAGAACCCTAAAAATTGCAAAATAAAAAAACTGCTAAAAACTGCCAGAAATAGACTATCAGTACTTTCACTGAAAAATTGCCAAAAATGAAAAATTTAAGACTTTGAAAAAATAAACATTTGGAATCCATGTTCCAGCTCATTCTTATTTCCTTAAGAATAAAAAGGAAATGTTATATAAATGGGAGCCAACTATTGGAATCCAACATATACCTAAAATGGGTTATGTCCCATAGAGCTATAAAGAGCTCGATTGTAGCTATGTTGGATATATACAAGAATTTCATATCATTTACATGGATGTTTAGAGTGAAGAATGAATTTAGAATATGGCTATGGTTGATAAATATCCTTCTTAAAAATTTTCAAATCCCAACAATGCTCCGAAGACCCTAAAAATGTAAAATACAAAAGCTGTTAAAAACTACAAGAAATAGACTTTCAAGACTTTGCCTGAAAACTGCCAAAAGTAGAAATTTTAAGACTTTCCAAAAATATATATTTTGAATCTCTATTCTTGGTCATTCTTCTTTCCTTAAGAAGAAAATGGAAATGCTACATTAATGGGAGGCAATGGCTAGAATCAAGGACATACCTAAAATGGACAATTTCCCATAAAGTTATGAAGAGCTTGGTTGTACTATGTTGGACACATGCAATAATTTCATTACATATACATGGATGTTTGGAGTGAAGAATTAAATTAGACTATGGATTGGGTTGATAAATATTCTGCCCAAAAAAAATTTAAGCACCACTCTGAAGACACTCGAAATTGTAAAATGCGGAAGTTGTTAAAAACTGCCACAAATAAACTTTTAGGATTTTCCCTACAAACTAGAAAAAAAATAGAAATATTAAGACTTTATAAAAATAGATCTTTGTATTTCATGTTCTAGATCATTTATATTTCCTTAATAATTAAATGGAAACACTTCATCAATGGAGCCAATGGCTGGAATACAAGACATACCTAAATTGGGCTATGTCTCGCAAAGCTATAAAGAGCTCGGTTGTAGCTATGTTTTCACATATGTAGGAATTTTTTCCATACACATGGATTTTTGGAGTAAATAAAAAATATACACTATGACTACAGTAGATAAATATCTTTCCTAAAATTCAAATAGCCCAAAAATTCTCTGAAGACTATCAAAAATGTAAAATACAAAAGCTGCTAAAAACTACCATAAATAGAATTTCAAGACTTTTTTTAAAAACTACGAAAAATAAAAATGTTAAGGCTTTCAAAAAATATATCTTTAGAATCCTTGTTTAGTTTCATTCATCTCTCCTTAAGAATCAAAGGTAAATGCTACATCTATGGGAGCCAATGGTTTAAATCTAAGACAACTTAAATGGGATATGTCTCGTAAGACTATGAAGAGCTCAGTTGTAGCTATGTTGGACATACAAAAGACTTTCATCACATGTACGTGGATGTTATCAATGAATCACAACACTATACTATGGATTTGATCAATAAATATCATGCCCAAAAATTTTCTAAGCACAAAAATGCTCTGAGGACCCTCAAAAATGTAAAATACTGAAGATGTTAAAAACTGCAAGCAATAGACTTTCAAAACTCTCTGTGAAAACTACCAAAAGAAGAAATTTTAAGAAATTATAAATATATATATTTTGAATCCCTATTCTATATTATTCCTCATTCCTTAAGAAGTAAAGGGAAATTCTACATCAATGGGAGTCAATGATGGAATCAAAGACATAACTGAAATGGGTTGTCCTATAGAGCTATAAAGATCTCAGCTGTAGCTATGTTGGACATATATTAGACTTTCATCCCATTGATGTGGATGTTTTGAGTGAAGTAAAAATCTATACTGCAACTCCAATATATAAATATTCTACCCAAAATTTTACTAAGCTAAAAAATGAACCAAAGACTATCAAAAATACAAAATACAAAAGTTGTTAAAAACTGCCAGAAATAGACTTTCTAAAAATATATATTTAGAATCCCCGATCGGGATCATTTATATTTCCTCAAGAAGCAAAAGGAAATGTTTCATCAATGGGATCTAATGGATGGAATCTCAAACATACCTTAAATGGGATAGCCCATAGAGCAAAGCTATGAAGAGCTCGATTCTAGCTATGTTAAGCATATTCAAGACTTTCTTGTCATGTACGTGGATGTTTGGAGTCAATAAATTTCCTTCCAAAAATGTTTCTAAGCCCAAAAATGATCCAAATATGCTCAAAAATGCAAAATATAGATGCCACTAAAAATTGTCAGAATTAGAATTTTAGGACTTTCCCTTAAAACTACCAAAAATATAAATTTTAACAATTTCTAAAATTAGATATTTGGAATCTCTATTATGTATCATTCATATTTCCTTCAAAATTAAGGGAAAATGCTACATTAATGGGAGCTAATGGCGGGAGTCCAAGACATACCTTAAATTGGCTATGTCTAGTAGAGTTATGAAGAGCTCGATTGTAGCTATGTTGGTCATATGCAACACTTTCATCCCATATACGTGGATGTTTGGATTGAAACACTAAATTATACTATGGATCCGATCATTATATAACTTGTCCAAAATTTTGTTAAGTCTGAAAATGCTTCGAAGACCCTCAAAAATTAAAAATACAAAATTTTAAAAGACAGTGAGAAATAGACTTTCAGGAATTTCTCTGAAAACTGCCAAAAATAGAAAAAATTAAGAATTTCTAAAAATTTACTTTGGAATCCTTGTTTTGGATCATTCATCTTTCCTTAAGAACGAATCAGCCCCATTTCTCCTATTTTTTTACCAGGCATGGAAATTCTTTCTCAATCTGACTCTTAGTGAGACACTTCCCTTAGTATATCATCTAAGACATACCTGAAATGGATTGTCCCTTAGTGTTATGAAGAGATTTCTTGTAGCTATGTTGTACATATGTAAGACTTTCATCCCATATACGTGGATGTTTGGAATGAATCATGAAGCCAGAATATAGCTTTGGTCAATAGATATCTTGCCCAAAATTTAGGTAATCCCAAAAAACCTTTGAAAACCCTCAAAAATGCAAAATACAAAAACTAAATTTTTTTTGCCAGAAATAGACTTTCCCCGAAAATAGCCAAAAATAAAAATGTTAAGACTTTACAAAAATAGATCTTTAGAATCCTTTTTACAAATCATTCTTCTTTCCTTAAGAAGTAAATGGAAATGCTACATCAATGGGAGTCAATGGATGGAATACAAGACATACCTTAAATGGGCTATGTCTCGTAGAGTTATGAGGAGCTTCATTGTGGCTATGTTGGACATTTGTAAGACTTTCATCCCATGTATGTGGAAGTTTGGAGTGAAACAAAAATTTATATTATGGCTTGGGTCAATAAATATCCTGCCTAAAAAATTTCTTAGCCCAAACATGGTAGGAAGACACTTAAAAATGCAAAATACAAAAGTGCTAAAACATGTCAGAAATAAACTTCTAGGACTTTCCTTGAAAACTACCAAAAATAGAAATTTTAAGACTTTCCATAACTAGATATTTACAATAAATGTTCTTAATTGTTCATTTTTCCTTAAAAATTAAAGGGAAATGCTACATCAAGGGGAGACAATGGTTGGAATCCAAGACATATGTGAAATGGGCTATGTCCTCTAGAGCTATGAAGAACTGAGTTGTAGCTATGTTGAATATATGTAAAACTTTGAAATCATGTATGTGGATGTTTGGAGTGAAACAAGAAGATAAACTACGGATCTGTTTGATAAATATGCTACTAAAAATTTTTCTAAGCCCAAAAATACTTTGAAGACCCTAAAAAATGTAAAACACAAAAGCTACTAAAATCAACCAAAAATAGACTTTTAGGACTTTCACTGAAAAATGCTGAAAATTGAAATTTTAAGAATTTCCAAAAATAAAGCTTTGGAATCCATGTTTTAGATCATTCATATTTACTTAAGAAGCAAAGAAAAATTTGTATAATTAGGACCCAATGACATGAATCCAATAAATACCTTAAATGGGCTATGTCTCGTTGAGTTATGAAGAGCTCGGTTGTAGCTATTTTCGATATATTCAAGAATTTATTCCCATGTACATGGATGTTTGGAGTGAAGCATAAACTTAGACTATGTATCTGGTTGATAAATTTCTAGTCCAAGATTTTTTTAAGCCCAAAAGTTCTCTAAAGACCCTAAAAAGTGCAAAATACAAAAGTTGTTGATATTTCAAAAAATAGTTCTTTTGAATCCTTGTTTTAGATAATTCTCCTTTCCTTAAGAAGAAAAGGGAAATGCGATAACAATGGGAGCTAATGGTTGAAATCCAACACATGCCTAAAATTGGCTATGTCCCACAGAGTTATGAAGAGCTTGGTTATAGATATGTGCAAGACTTTTGTCCCATGTACCTGTTTGTTTGGAGTCAAGCATGAAGCTAGATTATGGCTCCGAATGGTAAATATTCTACCCAAAAATTTCCTAAGCCAAAAAATGTTTTGAAGACCCTAATAATGTAAAATACAAAAGCTGTTAAAAACTAACAAAATGGACTTTCACGACTTTCCCTAAAAATTACCAAAAATAGAAATTTTAAAACTTTCCAACAATCGATCTTTGGAATCCACATTTTGGACCATTTTCCATTCATTAAGATGCAAAGAGAAATTATACATCAATTGGATCCAATGGCTAGAATCCAAGACATACCTAAAATGGGTTATGTCTCGTAGAGCCATAAAGAGCTCGGTTATAGCTAAGTTGGACATATGTAAGAATTTCATTCCATGTACATGGATATTTGAAGTGAAGAAAGAAGTTAGACTATAGCTCCATTTGATAAATAACCTGCCCAAAATTTTGTTAAACCTAAAAATGCTCCAAAGACCCTAAAAAATGCATAATACAAAAGCTTTTAAAAACTGCCAAAAATAGACTTTCAAGACTTTCCCTGAAAATTGATAATAATCCAAGACATCAATGGGAGACAATGGATAATCCAAGACATACTTGAAATGGGTTCTCACGTAGACCTATGAAGAGATAAGCTGTAGCTATTTTGGACATATGTAAGACTTTTATTCCATGTACAGAAGCTACTAAAAATTGCTAGAAATAGACTTTCAAGACATACCCTGAAAACTACAAAAAAAAGATCTTTTGTAGCCATGTTCTAGATCGCTCTTGTTTCCTTAAGAAGAAAAGGGAAATGTGACATCAATGGGAGTGAAGCACTAAGTTCAACTATGACTTTGGTTGATAAATATCATGCACAAAATCTTGTTAAGCCCAAAAATGCTCTGAATACCCTTAAAATGTAAAAATACAAATGCTGCTAAAAACTGCCAAAAATAAACTTTTAGGATTTTCCTTAAAAACTATGAATAATAACAATTCTAAGACTTTCGAAAATAGATCTTTGGAAGCCTTGTTCTAGATCATTCATATTTCATTAAGAAGCAAAGGTAAATGCTACATTAATCTAGGCCAATGGTTGTAATCTAAGACATACATGAAAAGGATTGTCCCATAGATTTTTGAAGAGCTCGGTTGTAGCTATGTTGGATATATACAAGATTTTTATCCCATGTACGTATATATTTGGAGTGAAGAATGAAACTAGACTCAGTCTCAAGTCGATAAATATCCTACCCAAAATTTTTCTAATCCCAAAAATGCTCCGAAGACACTCAAATATAAAAATACAAGAGCTTTTTAAAACTGTCAAAAATAGACTTTCAGGACTTACCCAGAAAACTGCCAAAAATTGAAATTTTAAGACTTTCCAAAAAAAGATATTTGGAAGCCCTATTCTAGATTATTTTTCTTTCCTTATGAATTAAAGGGAAATCAATGCGAGCCAATGGCTGGAATATAAGACATGCCTAAAATGGGCAATGTCTCGTAGAGCTATGAAGAGCTCAGTTGTATCTATGTTAGACATATGCAAGACTTTCATCCCATGTTCGTGGCTGTTTGGAGTGAAACAAGAAGTTAGACTACATCTCTAAACAATAAATATCCTACTCAAAATTGTGTTATGCCTAAAATGCTTCGAAGACCCTCATAAATAAAAAAATACAAAAGCTATAAAAATTTATCAAAAATAAACTTTAAGGAATTTCCCTGAAAACTTCCAACAATAGAAATTTTAAGACTTTGTAAAAATACATATTTGGAAGCCCTGTTCTAGATCATTCATCTTTCCTTACAAAGAAGATGGAAATGCTACATTAATGGGATCCAATGGTTGGTATCGATAACATACATGCAATGGGTTGTCTGGTAGAGCTGTGAAGAGCTCAGTTGTAGCTATGTTGGACATATGAAATACTATCATCTAAAGTACATGGATGTTTGGAGTGAAGCACAAAGTTATACTATAGATTTAGTCAATATATATCCTCCTGCCTAAAAAATTTCTCATCCCAAAAATGCTCCAAATACTTTCAAAAATCAAAAATACAAAAGCTAATAAAAACTGCTAGAAATTGACTATCAGGACTTTCCCTTAAATCTACCAAAAATAGAAATTTAAATACTTTCTTAAAATAGATCTTTGGAATCCATGTTCTAGATTATTTTTCTTTCCTAAAGAATCCAATGAAAATGTTACATCGATGGGATCCAATGGCTAGAATCCAAGACATACCCGAAATGGTCTATATCTCGTAGAGCTATAAAGAACTCAGTTATAGTTGTGTTGGACATAAGCAAGACTTTGAATGCATGTATATTTTGAATGCATATACATGGATGTTTGGAATAAAGAAGGAATTTAAAATGTGAATCCGGTTGATAAATATCTTGTCAAAAATTTATCCAAGACCAAAAATGCTATGAACATCCTCAAAAATGTAAAATAAAAAAGCTGATAAAAATTGTCAGAAATATACTTTCAAAACTTTCCCTAAAAATTTTAAAATTCGGAATTTTAAGACTCTCCAAAAATAGATCTTTGGAAGCCATGTTCTGTATTGTTCATCTTTCTTTAAGAAGCAAAAAAAAAAATACATCAATGAGATCCAATGGTTTGAATCCAAGAATACCTTAAATGGGCTATGTCTAGAGAGATTAGAGATATGAAGAACTAACTCTATTGCAGCTATGTTGGACATATTATTACAAGACTTTCATCCCATGTACTTGGATGTTTGGAGTGAATCACAAAGTTATACTATGGATCCATTCGATATATTTCTTTCCCATAGTTTTTCTAGGCCCAAAAACACTCTGAAGACCCTAAAAAGGGGAAAAACTATCAAAAATAGATTTTCAGGACTTTCCCTGAAAGCCAAAAATAGAATTTTAAGAATTTCAAAAATAGATCTTTGGAATCCCTGTTAGATTGTTTGTCTTTCCATAAGAAGAAAAGGGAAATGCTACATTAATGTGAGCCAATGACTGGAATCTAAGACATATGTGAAATGGGCTATGTCCCATACAGATATGAAGAGATCGGTTGTAGCTATGTTGGACATATGCAAGACTTTCCTCCCATGTACTTGCTAAAAAATTTATGAAATATAATTTCCAAAAATAGAAATTTTAAGACTTTCTAAAAATAAAAATAGACTTTAAAGACTTTTGTCAAGAACTTAAAAAAATAGAAATCTGAGGACTTTCCAAAATAAGATCTTTAAAATATCTATTCTAGATCATTCATCTTTCCTTAATAAGCAAAGGGAAATGCTACATCAATGGGAGCCAAGGGCTGGAATCCAAGACATACCTGAAGTGGGATATGTCTCATAGAGCTATGAAAAGCTTGGTTATAGCTATGCTGGACATATGCAAGACTTTTGTCCCCTGTATGAGGATTTTTTGAGTGAAGCATTAAGGTAGACTGTGGATCTGGTTAATTAATATCCTATCCAAAAGTTTTTTAAGCCAAAAAATGCTTCGAAAACCCTCAATAATTCAAAATAAAAAAATCTTCTAAAAACTGCCAGAAATAGACTTTCAGGGCTTTCTCGAAAAATCTTCCAATAAAAGAAATTTTAAGACTTTCCAAACATAAATATTTGAAAGCCCTATTCTAGCTCATTTGTCTTTCCTTAAGAATCAAAGCAAAAGGCTATCTACATGAGAGTGAACTCCTAGAACCCAATACATACTTGAAATGGGCTATGTCTTGTGGAGCTGTGAAGAGATCGGTTGTATCTATGTTATACATGTGTAAGACTTTAATCCCATGTACGTGTATGTTTGGAGGGAAACATAAAGTTAAATTGCAGCTTTGGTCAATTAATATCATGCCTTAAATTTTTTTAAGCCCAAAAATTCTCCGAAGACCCTAAAAATAAAAAATACAAAAGCTGTTAAAAACTGCCATAAATAGACTTTCAGGACTTTCCCTGAAACTTCCAAAAATAGAAATTTTAAGACTTTCTTAAAAAAAGTCTTCAAACGTCCTGTTCTTGATCATTCATATTTCCTTAAGAATAAAATTGAAATGCTACAACAATGGGAGTGAATGACGGGAACCCAAGACATACCTAAAATGAGAAATGTCCCCTAGATTTATGAATAGCTTGGTTATAGTTGTGTTGGACATATGCAAGACTTTCATCCCATATACATGTATGTATGGATTGAAGCATGGATTTAGAATGTGGCTCCAGTCAATCAATATCCTTCCCCAAAAAAATTCTAAGCCCATAAATGCTCTAAGGAAAATTAAAAATAAAAAAGATGTTAAAATGCCAGAAATAGACTTTCAAGAGTCTCTATGAAAACTACCAAAAATAGAAATCTTAAGACTTTCCAAAAATAGATCTTTAAAAGACCTGATCTAGATCGTTCGTCTTTCCTTAAGAAGTAAAGAAAAATGCTACATCAATGGGAACTAATGGCTAGAATCCAAGGCATTCGTGAAATGGGCTATATCTCGTACAGCTATGAAGACTGTCAAAAATGAAAAATACAAAAGTTGTGAAAAAAACTCCAAAAAATAAAATTTCAAAAATTTCTTTAAAATTAAAAAAAAAATAAAAAATTAGATTTTTCAAAAATAGATCTTTATAATCCATGTTCATGATCATTCATATTTCTTAAGAAGCAAAGGGAAATTCTACATCAATGGGATCCAATAGTTGCAATCAAAGACATTCCTTAAATGGGATATATCTTATAGAGCTGTAAAGAGCTAGGTTATAGTTATTTTGGATATATGCAAGACTTTATTCCCATGTACTTAGATGTTTCAAGTGAAGAAAAAATTTAAACTCTATCTCCGGTCGATGTATATCCTGCCCAAAAATTTTCTAAGTCCAAAAATGCTCTGAAAACCCTTAAAAATGTAAAATACAAAAGTTGCTAGAAAATTGCCAGAAATAGACTTTTAGGACTTTCCCTAAAAAATTCAAAAAATAGAAATTTTAAGATTTTCTAGAAATAGATCTTTGGGATCCTCATTCTGGATCATTCTTCTTTCTTAATAAAAAAAAGGAAAATGCTAAATCAATGGAAGCCAATGGTTGGAATCCAACATATACCTGAAATGGTCTATGTCCTGTAGAGCTATGAAGAACTTAGTTGTAGCTATGTTGGACATATGCAAGACTTTCATCCCATGTACGTAGATATTTGCAATGAATCATAATACTAAACTATGGATTTGGTTGATAAATATACTTCCCAAAAAAATTCTAACAATAAAAACTCTTTGAAGACTCTAAAAAATGCAAAATATAGAAGCTGTTAAATATTGCCATAAATAGACTTTTAGGACTTTCCCTAAAAACTACCAAAAATAGAAATTTAAGTAATTTCTAAAAATATATCTTTGGAATCCCTTTTCCATATTGTTCTTCATTCCTTAAAAATCAAAGTGAAATGCTACATTAATGGGAGCCAATGGCTAGAATCAAAGATATAGCTGAAATGGACTATGTTAGGTAGTGTTATGCAGAGCTCGATTATAGCCATGTTGGATATATGCAAGAATTTTATGCCATGTAAATGGATGTTTGGAGTGAATCAAGAAGCTATATTGTGACTCCAGTGGATATATGTCCTACCCAAAAAGTTTCTAAGAACAAAAATGCTCCCAAGACCCTGAAAATTTCAAAATACAAAGCTGCTAAAAACTGCCAAAAATAGACTTTCAGGTCTTTCCCTGAAAACTACAAAAAATAGAAATTTTAAGAATTTCCAAAAATATATCTTTGGAAGCCTTGTTCTTGATCCTTCTTTTTTCTTTAGGAAGTAAAGGGAAATACTACATCAATTATATACATTCATTGGATTCCAACACACACATGAACTAAGGTATGTTCCGTAAAGCTATGAAGAACTCGGTTGTAGCTATGTTGAACATATGCAATACTTTCATCCCATGTATGTGGAAGTTAATGTTAGGTTGTGGAGCCTGTTTTCATGTGTGAAAGTGTTGAAGACTGTACATTAAGAGTACTGTACACTTTTCATGTATCCTCGCCAGGGTTCGGGGTTGGGCTGGGCCTCGAGCGAGGGTTCGGGGGCGCAACCCCCGAAAAAAAAAATTAGGCGTAAAATTTTTTGGCCTCGAAAAATGCACCCGACATATCGGGAAACGTGCTTTTCTCATATGGGCGATTTTTTTGACCCATAGGTTTATGGGACGAATTTTGCCCATGGTTTTGATACCCACGGTTTTGTAAAACTACTTAAGCAGTTATCTATTTATATGGTCTTATGCATATGATAGATGTACAAGCAAATATATTGCAGATGTGTTTTGAATTCGGATGTGAATTCTATAGAGTTTGTTGAGCATAGCTCCAAATGGATCTGGGTATTGTATTAAGAGAGCGGTGGCTTGTAATAAAATCTGAGCAAGTGATTCTTGGTGGACGTAGCCCAAATTGGGTGAACCACGTTAAATACTGTCTCTTTGTGTTGTGTTATTTTATTCTGCAATTTTATTTGAGATCTGTAATAATTTCTACATAGTAGTTTCTACTATTGCGATTCTGTGAGGGATTATTCCGCATATTTTATCCCTTATTTTCTAACAATTGGTATCAAAGCCTGGTTTGGTTTGCTGAAGTGTTGAATCGCAGGGAAAGTTTTTAGCTTGAGTGGGAGCTATGGCAGATGAAGGAATATCTAGGGTTGATAAATTCAACAGGAAGAATTTTAGTCTTTGGAAGATGCAGATGGAAGATTACCTTTATCAGAAGGATCTTTATACTCCGTTGTCTGAGAAGGTGAACAAACCCTCGAGTATGACAGATGCGGAATGGGATTTGTTGGATCAGAAGGCACTTGGAATGATCTGACTGAGTCTTGCATCTTCGGTATTATTTAATGTTTCAAAGGAAAAGACTACAAAAGATCTAATAGATGCATTAGGGAAGTTGTATGAAAAACCCTCTGCCTCTAATAAGATATTTTTAATGAAAAAGTTGTTTAATATGATGTTTGAGAATAGTTCAGTAGCGGATCATTTAAATGATTTCAATATGGTAGTGAATATGCTAGCTTCGATTACAATAGAATTTGATGAAGAAGTTAGGGCTTTATTAATTCTGTGCTCTTTACCTGAGAGTTGGAATAGCCTGGTAATGGCGGTAAGTAACTCGTTCTAGCTAACTCGAAGTTGAAGTTTGAGGATGTTGTAGGGGTGATTCTAAGTGAGGAAATGCAAAGAAAAAGCTTTGGGGAATATTCTACTTCAGGGAATGCTTTGACAGTGGAAACTAGAGGGAGACAGAAGAATAGAGGAAACTGTGGAAAATCAAAAGATCGGGCAAGGTCAAAATCCAAGAACAAGATTGTATGCTGGAATTGTGGAAAGCTTGGGCATGCAAAGAAGGACTGTTGGGAGCTTCAGGATAAGAAGAAACAACAAGAAGAAAACAAGGAGGCAAATGTGGCAATGGGTAATGTATGTCAGGATGCTTTGATTCTTTCTTTGCACAATATTACTGAATCTTGGGTTTTAGATTCAGGGGCTTCTTTCCATGCTTCTCCACATAGGCATTATTTTGTTGATTATGTTCAAGGAGATTTTGGGCATGTTTTTCTTGGTGATGATGAGCCTTGCAGCATAGTTGGAAAAGGTTTTGTTCATGTTAAGATGCTTAATGGGAATACTTGGCTATTGAAGGATGTCAGACATGTGCCTACATTAAGACAAAATTTGATATCGGCATGGCAGTTGGGAAGTGATGGTTGTACTGTGATATTTACAGCAGACTCTTGGAAGGTTACCAAGGGTGCTCTTGTGGTGGCAAGAGGTAAGAAGGTTGGAACCTTGTATTTAACCACTGATAGTACTAATGATTATAATCTTGTGGCTTCAGATGCAAATACAACATTATGGCACTATAGGCTCGATCATATGAGCCATAAGGACATGAACATCATAAAGAAGAATTTTCCTGGATATACAGAAACAAGTTTCGATTTCTGTGAGAACTGCATATATGGGAAACAGAAGCGAGTAAGGTTTCTCAAGGTTGGACCTACAAAGAAAGAGAGTAAGTTAGAGTTGGTGCATTTTGATGTGTGGGGGCCAACTCAAGTATCATCTCTTGGGGGTTCAAGTTATTATGTTACTTTTATTGATGATGCAACAAGGAAAGTTTGGGTTTATTGTATTAGAAACAAATCTGATGTATTTGACACTTTTTTTAAATGGAAAGCCTTGGTAGAGAATGAAATAGGTCTTAAGCTAAAATGTCTGAGGTCAGATAATGGAGGGGATTATTGCAGCAATGAATTTGATGATTACTGTTCTAAGAATGGAATCCGTAGGAAAAAGATGGTTCCAGGAACTCCGCAGCAGAATGGGGTATCAGAAAGGATGAACAAAACAATAATGGAACATGTTAGGAGCATGAGGTTACATGCGTGACTGCCTCTTTCTTTTTGGGTAGAAGCGGTGAGCACAGCTGTGTACTTGATAAATAGAGGACCCTCAAGTGCCTTGGATGAAGGCATACCTGAGGAGGCTTGGTATGGTAAGAAAGTTGATTATTCATTTCTTAGAGTCTTTGGATGTGAGGTGTTTGTTCACATAGACAAGGATGATAGGACTAAGCTAGAGGCTAAATCAGAAAAATGTACTTTCATTGGTTATGGTGGTGATGACTTTGGATATAAATGTTGGAGTATTAAGGACAAGAAAATCACTCGATCTAGGGATGTGGTCTTTAATGAGAAAGTCATGTATAAGCAGCAGTTGCAGGAAAATAGGGAAGAATCCAAGAAAGAATATGCAGCGGTAGAGGATCTTCTAGATGGGAAAGTGACACATGAATTAGTTCAGGAACCCCCTCAACAGGAACCCCAAACTCCTATATTGAGGAGGTCTTCTAGGGTAAGAAGAGAACTTGAATGTTTTTCTCCTTCTCTTTATTATTTATTACTCACTGATAGTGGAGAACCAGAGATCTTTGATGAAGCAATGCAGGTAGATGCCAGGAAGAAGTGGGAGCAAGCCATGGATGAGGAGCATCAGGCTCTCATGGAGAACCAGACATGGGATTTGGTAAAGCTACCCGAAGGAAAAAGAGCATTACATAATAAGTGGGTGTTTAGAGTCAAAGAGGAAGGATGAGGAAAGAAAAGATACAAGGCCCGGTTGGTGGTCAAGGGGTTTGCACAGAAAAAAGGTATAGATTTTGATGAGATTTTTTCTCCTGTAGTACAAATGACTTCTATCAGAACTATTCTTGGAATAGTGGCAGCAGAAGACTTGCACTTAGAACAGTTAGATGTAAAGACTGAATTTCTCCATGGTGATTTAGAGGAGGAGTTATATATGCAGCAGCCAGAAGGATATGAAGTCAAAGGTAAAGAGCAGATGGTGTGCAAACTAAATAAGAACTTGTATGGCCTGAAACAAGCTCCATGTCAATGGTATAAGAAATTTGATAGCTTCATGATGGAGCAAGGTTATATCAGATGTCATTCTGACCATTGTGTGTATACAAAGAAATTTGAGGATGGAAGTTATATTATCCTGTGTTTGTATGTTGATGACATGTTGGTTGTAGGTAAAAACATGCAGGAAATAAAAGTACTCAAGAAGCAGCTAAGTGAATCATTTGTTATGAAGGATTTGGGTGTAACCAAACAAATCCTTGGTATGAGGATATCTCGGGATAGGAAGGAACGGAAGCTGAATTTATCTCAGGAAGAGTACATTAAGAAGGTCTTGGAGAGGTTTAATATGCAGGATGCTAAACCGGTTGGGACTCCTTTGGCAGGTCATTTCAAGTTATCAAAGGAGCAATGTCCCAAGACAAAGCAGGAAAGAAACCAGATATCCAAGGTACCTTACTCATCAGCAATTGGCAGTTTGATGTATGCTATGGTGTGCACTAGGCCTGATATTTCCCATGCAGTGGGAGCTGTGAGTAGATTTATGAGTGATCCAGGTAAAGAGTATTGGCAAGCAGTAAAGTGGATCCTACGGTATTTGAGAGGGACCATGGGGACAATTTTGTGCTACAGTGGATCAAACACCACTTTACGTGGTTATGTAGATTTAGATATGGCTGGAGATGTAGACAACAGGAGGAGCACGACAGGTTATATTTACACTGTAGATGGGACAGCAGTGAGTTGGATTTCAGGACTACAGAAGCTGGTGGCTTTGTCAACCACAGAGGCTGAGTATGTTGCTGCCACAGAGGCAAGCAAAGAGATGATTTGGTTACAACAATTGCTTGAGGAGTTGGGGCATAAGCAGGAGGAATGTAAGATGCATAGTGATAGTCAGAGTGCTATACACCTACCTAGCTAAGAACTCTGCTTTCCACTCTAGGACAAAGCATATACAGTTAAGGTACCATTTCATCATGACAGCTTTGGAGGAAGAGAAGTTGAAGTTGGAGAAGATTCATACCAGTCAAAATCCTACAGACATGATGACTAAGGTGGTCACAAGGGAAAAACTAAAGTTGTGTTCAGCTTTGGTTGGTCTTCACAGAAACTAGTGAAGGGTTGAGAAGCTTGCTCAGAGGAAAACTAGTCTCCAAGTGGGAGATTGTTAGGTTGTGGAGCCTGTTTTCATGTGTGAAAGTGTTGAAGACTATACATTAAGAGTACTGTACACTTTTCATGTATCCTCGCCGGGGTTTGGGGTTGGGCTAGGCCTTGAGTGGGGGTCCGGGGGTGGCAGCCCCTGGTAGCATGGGTTTGGGGGTGTAGCCCCCGAAAAAAAAAATTTAGGCGTAAATTTTTTTGGCCTCGAAAAATGCACCCGACATATCGGGAAACGTGCTTTTCTCATATGGGCGAGTTTTTTGACCCATAGGTTTATGGGACGGATTTTGCCCATGGTTTTGATACCCACGGTTTTGTAAAACTGCTTAAGTAGTTATCTATTTATATGGTCTTATGCATATGATAGATGTACAAGAAAATATATTGCAGATGTGTTTTGAATTCGGCTGTGAATTCTGTAGAGTTTGTTGAGCATAGCTCCAAACGGATCTGGGTATTGTATTGAGAGAGCGGTGGCTTGTAATAAAATCTGAGCAAGTGATTCTTGGTGGACGTAGCCCAAATTGGGTGAACCATGTTAAATACTGTCTCTTTGTGTTGTGCTATTTTATTTTGCAATTTTATTTGAGATCTGTAATAATTTCTGCATATTAGTTTCTACTGTTGCGATTCTGTGAGGGATTATTCCGCATATTTTATCCCTTATTTCCTAACAATTAATAGTGAAGCAAAAATTTAGATGGCACCTCTGGTTGATAAATATCTTAGCCAAAATTTTGGTAAGCCCAAAATTTATCCCAAGACCCTAAAAATGCAAAATATAGAAGTTGCTTAAAAACTGTCGGAAATAAATTTTTAGGACTTTCCCTAAAAAGTGTCAAAAATGTAAATATTAAGACATTCAAAAAATATATCTTTGGAAACCCTGTTCTAGATCATACATCTTTCCGTAAGAAGGAAAAGGAAATGCTACATTAATTGGATCCAATGGTTGGAGTCTACGACATACCTAAAATGGGTTGTCCCGTAGAGCTATGAAGAGCTCAGTTGTAGCTATGTTGGATATATGAAATAGTTTCATCATATATACATCAATGTCTAGATTAAATTACGAAGTTATACTGTGGATCAAGTGGATATATATCTTGCCCAAAAAAAATCTAAGCCTAAAAATGCTCTGAAGATCTTAAAAAATGAAAAATACAAAAGGTGTTAAAAACTGTCAGAAATAGACTTTCAGGACTTTCCCTTAAAATTGCTAAGAAAATAAATTTTAAGACTAAATAAAAATGTATCTTTGGAAAATCTATTTTGGATCCTTAAGATGCAAAGTGATATGCTACATCAATGGTAGCCAATGGTTGGAAGCCAACACATATCTGAAATGGGTTATGTCTCGAAGAGCTATGAAGAGCTTAGTTGTAGATATATTGGAAACATGCAAGACTTTTATCCCATGTACATGGATGTTTTCATAGAATCAAGAAGCTATACTATGACTCCGGTCAATAAATATCCTGCCCAAAAATTTTATAATCCCAAAAATGGTCCGAAGATGCTCAAAAATAAAAATACAAAAGTTGTTAAAAACAACAAGAAAATAGACTTTCAGGACTTTCCATGAAAACTACCAAAATTAGAAATTTTAATACTTTCCAAAAATAAATCTTTTGAAGCCATTTTTTGGATCATTTGTCTTTTATTAAGAAGAAAATGGAAATGCTACATTAGTGGGAGCTAATGGTTGGAATCCAATACATACCTGAAATGGGATATGTCTCGTAGGCTAGGAAGAGCTCAGTCGTAGCTACGTTAAACATATGCAAGAATTTCATCCCATGTGATTGGACAGTTGGAGTGAAACACAAACTTAGACTACGTCTCTGGATGATACATATCCTGAAAAAAAATTTACCAAGCCCAAAAATGCTCCAAAGACCCTCATAAATATAAATTACAAAAGTTACTAAAAATTGTCAAAAATAGACTTTTCCTGAAAACTACCAAAATAGAAATTTTAACGCTTTCCAAAAATATATCTTTAGAATCCATGTTCTAGATGATTCATCTTCCTTCAAGAAGCAAATGTAAATACTACATATGTAATACTTTCATCCCAAGTACATGGATGTTTAGAGTGAATCAAAAAGTTAGACTACAGGTTTGGTCGATAAATATCATGTCCAAAATTTTGCTAAGCCCAAAAAAATTATGAAGACCCACAAAAATGCAAAATAGAAAAGATGTTAAAAACAACATGTAATAAATTTTAGTACTTTCCCTAAAAAATTCCAAAAAAAAAAAGTTACGACTTTCCAAAATATATCTTTGGAATCCATGTTCTAGATCATTCTTCTATTCTTAATAAGTAAAGGTAAAAAGCTACATCATTGGGAGCCAATGGATGGAATCCAAAACATACCTGAAATAGGATATGCCCCATAGAGCTATGAAGGGCTCAATTGTAGTGATGTTGGTCATACGTAAAATGGTCATCTCATATACGTGGATATTTGGAGTGAAGCAAAAAGTTAGACTACAGCTCCGATCAATATATATCGTGCCTAAAATTTTGTTAAGCTCATAAATGCACTCAAGACCCTCAAAATTTCAAAATACAAAAGCTGCTACAATTGCCACAAAATAGAAATTTTAATACTTTCTAAAAATTGATCTTTGGAAGCCCTATTATGAATCATTCGTATTTATTTAAGAAGCAAATGGAAATACTACATCAATGGGAGCTAATGGTTGGAATCAAACACATATCTAAAATGTGTTATATATATCATAGAGCTATGAAGAGCTCATTTGTAGCTATGTTGGACATATGCAATATTTTCCATTGATGTACGTGGATGTTTGGAGTGAAGCACAAAGCTAGAATATAACTTTAATTGATAAATATTCTTCACAAAATGTTTCTAAGCCCAAAAATGATCCAAAGACCCTAAAAAATGCAAAATATAGAAGCTATTAAAAACTGTCAAAAATAGACTTTTAGAACTTTCCCTGAAAACTACCAAAAATAGAAATATTAAGACTGCAAAAATATATCTATGGAATCCCTCTTCTGAATCATTCGTCCTTCCTTAAAAATCAAAGGGATATTCTATACTAGTTGGATCCAATTCTTGCAATCTAAGACATACCTGAAATGTCACGTAAAGCTATGAAGAGCTCAGTTGTATCTATGTTGGACATATGTAAGACTTTCATACGATATACATGGATTTTTGGAGTGAAGTGCAAAGTTAGATTGTGGATTTGGTGTATAAATATCCGGCCCAAAAATTTATTTATCCAAACAATGCTCTGAAGACCCTCAAAAATGCAAAATTCTAAATCTACTAAAATTTTCAGAAATAGACTCTTAGGATTTTCATTGAAAACTTCCAAAAATAGAAATTTTAAAAAATTCCAAAAATAGATATTTTGAAGAGTTGTTCTAGATCATTCATCTTTCCTTCATAATCAAAGCTAAATACTACATCAATATGATCTAATGGATTGAATCTAAGATATAGCTAAAATGGGCTATGTTTCGTAGAGCTATAAAGAGCTTGGTTTTAGCAATTTTGGACATATGCAAGACTTTCATCCCATGTATGTGGATGTATGGAGTGAAACATAAAGTTATACTATGTCTCAAGTTGATAAATATCTTTCCCAAAAAAATTCTAAGACCAAAAATGATCCAAAGACCCTTAAAAATGCAAAATCCAAACACTGCTAAAAACTTCTAGAAATAGACTTTCAAGACATTCCTTGAAAACTACCAAAAATAGAAAATTTAAGGATTTCTAAAAACAGATCTTTTAAATCCATGTTCTAGATAATTCGTCTTTTCTTAAGAAACAAAGGGAAATTCTATATCAATGGGTGTCAATGGTTGGAATCCAAAATATATTTTAAATGTGTTGTCCCATAGAACTATAAAGAGCTTGGTTGTACCTATATTGGACATATGCAAAACATTCTACCCATATACATGAATTTTTGGTGTGAATCACAAAGCTAAGCTATGGCTTTGGTCCATAAATTTTCAGCCCAAAATTTTGTAAGCCCAAAAATGCTCCAAAGACCATCAAAAATGCAAAATACAAAAGTTGCTAAAAACTACTAGAAATAAACTACTACAAAAGTTTCTAAAAACTACTAAAATAGAAACATTAAGACTTACCAAAATAAGACCTTTGCAAGCCATTTTCTAGATAATTTTGTTTTCCTTAAGAATCAACAGGAAATACTACATCAATGGGATCCAATGGTTAGACTACAATACATGCCTGAAATGGGTTGTGTCATAAAGCTATGAAGAGATCGGCTGTAGTTATGTTTGAAAAAAGCAATATTTTCAACCCATGTTTGTGGATGTTTGGAGTGAAGTAGGAAGTTAGAATGTGACTTCTGTAAATAAATATCCGACAAAATTTTGCTAAGCCCCAAAATGCTTTGAAGACCCTAAAAAATGTAAAGTACAAAAGATGCTAAAAAATGCCAGAAAAAGACTTTCAAGACTTTCCCTTAAAAAATTTATAAAATAGAAATTTTAAGTCTTTTCAAGAATATATATTTGGAATCTTTTTTTCTCAATTGTCTGTATTTCTTTAAGAAGTAAAGGGAAATGCTACATCAATGGGAGCCAATGGCTAGAACCCAACAATACCTTAAATGGACTAGTCTTGTAGAGCTATGAAGAGCTCTGTTATAGCTATGTTGGACATATACAAGAATTTCATCACATGTACGTGGATGTTTAGAGTGAAGCACAAGGTTAAAATTCATTTCTAGTTGATAAATATCCTGCCCAACATTTATTAATCCCAAACATGCTCCAAAGACCCCTTGAATAAGAAAGATATAGAAGTCACTAAAAACTTACAGAAATATACTTTTAGGAATTTCTCTAAAAACTGCCAAAAATATAAATTTTGAGACTTTCCAAAAATAGATATTTTGAAGCTCTATTCTAGATCGTTTGTCATTTGTTAAGAAGCAAAGGCAAATTTTACATCAATGGGAGTCAATGGCTAGAATCCAAGACAAACCTAAAATGGGCTATATCATGTAGAGCTCTAAAGAGCTCGGTTGTAGCTATGTTGACATATGCAACTTTTTCATCCCATGTTAAATGAATTTTAGGACTTTCCATGAAAACTACAAAAAACACAAATTTTAAGACTTTCCAAAAATAGATATTTCAAATCCATGTTCTAGATCATTCGTGTTTCCTTAAGAAGAAAAGGGAAATGATACATTGATGGTAGCCTAAGGCTTTAATCCAAGACATTCCTAAAATGGATTATATCAGATAGATCTATGAAGAGATTGGTTGTAGCTATGTTGAACATGTATAAGAATTGCATGCCATAGACGTGGATGTTTGGAGTGAAGCACAAAGCTAGACTATGGCTCTGGTCGATAAATATCACTACCCAAAATTTAGGTAAGACCAAAAATGATCTGAAGAACCTGAAAAAGGAAAACTAAAGAACCCATATAAAACTACTAGAAATAGACTCTTAGGACTTTCCCTAAAAAATGCCAAAAATAAAAAAATTTAAGACTTTTCAAAAATAGATCTTTGGAAGCCCTGTTTTAGATCATTTTTCTTCCCTTAAGAATCAAAGGAAAATGCTACATCAATGGTAGCTAATGGATGGAATCCAACACATATATGAAATGGGTTATGTCTTGTAGAGCTATGAAGAGCTCGGTTCTAGCTATGCGCAAAAATTTCAACCCATGTACTTAGATGTTTGGAGTGAAGTATGAAGCTAGATTGAAGCTATGATCAGTAAATATCCTGCCTAATATTTTTTTAAGACAAAAATTCTTCGAAGACCCTTAAAATTAAAAATACAAAAGATCTTAAATACTAACGGAAATAGACTTTTAGGACATTCCCATAAAATTATCGAAATATAAATTTAAAGAATTTCCAACAAGAGATCTTTAGGATCCTTGTTCTACATTATTTGAAATTTTTTAAGAAGTAAATGGAAATATGACATCAATGGAGGCAAATGGATGGAATAAAAGACATACCTGAAATAGGTTATGTCCTATAGAGCTATGATGATCTTGGTTGTAGCTATGTTGGACATATGCAAGACTTCCATCCCATGTACGTGGATGTTTTAAGTGAAGCATGAAGTTAGACTATGGATCTGGGTGATAAATAAACTACCCAAAATTATGTTAAGAAAAAAATGATCCAAAGATCCTAAAAAATATAAAAAACACAAAAAGCCTGTAAAAAAAAGTCAAAAATAAACTTTCAGGACTTTCCCTAAAAACTACCAAAAATACAATTTTTAAGACTTACCAAAAAATATATCTTTTGAATCCCTATTCTCAATCAATCATATTTCCTTAAAAATTAAAGGGAAATGCTATAACACTAGGAGCCAATGGCTGGAATCCAATACATACCTGAAATGAGCTATGTTCCAGAGAGCTATGAAGAGCTCGGTTGTAGCTATGTTTTACATATGCAAGAATTTCATCCTATGTACTTGGATGTTTGGAGTGAAGAACAAAGATAGATTATGGATTTGGTCAATAAATATCCTAATCAAAATTTTAGTAAGCCAAAAAAAGTTGTAAAGACCCTTAAAAATCCAAAATATAGAAGTTGCTAAAAACTACCAGAAATAGACTTTCCCTTAAAACTACAAAAAATAGATATTTTAATACTTTCCAAAAATAGATATTTTGAATCCATGTTCTGGATCATTTTTTTTTCCTTAATAATGAAAGGGGAATGCTACATCAATCGAAGACAATGGTTAGAATAAAAAACATAGTTGAAATGGACTATGTCATATAGAGCTATGAAGAGCTCGGTTGTAACTATGTTGGACATATTCAAGAATTTTAACCCATATAAGTAAATATTTGAAGTGAAGCATAAAATAAGGTTGCGGATCCTATTGATAAATATCCTTCCCAAAAATTTGCTAAGCCCAAAAATGTTCTAAAGACCCTAAAAATGTAAAATACAAAAAACCACCAAAAACTGTCAGAAATAGGAATTTTAAGACTTTCCAAAAATATATCTTTAGAATCTTTTTTCTGGATCATTCATATTTCCTTAAGAAGTAAATGTAAATTTTATATCGATGTGAGCTAAGGGATGGAATCTAAGACATTCCTGAAATGGGTTATATCTCATAGAGCTATGAAGAGACCAGTTGTCACCACGTTGGACATATGCAAGACTTTCTTCCCATGTACATGGATGTTTAAAGTCAAGCACAAATTTGGACTGTGTCTCCAATCGATAAATAACATTTTAATAATTTTTTTAAGACCAAAAAAGCTCCAAATACCCTCATAAATACAAAATACAAAAGTTCTTAGAAACTGTCAGAAATAAATTTTTAGGACTTTCCCTAGAAACTGTCAAAAATAGAAATTTTACTATTTTCTAAAAATAGATCTTTTGAATCCCTATTCCATATCATTCTTCTTTCCTTAAGAAGTAAATGGAGATGCTACATCAATGCGAACCAATGACTGAATCGAAGACATGCCTTAAATGGGCTATGTGACCTGGAACTATGAAGAGTTTGGTTGTAGCTATGTTGGACATATACAAGAATTTCATCCCATATACGTGGATGTATGGAGTGAAATACGATGTTAGAATGTGGCTTTGGTCAATAAATATCCTGCCCAAAAAAATTCTAAGACTAAAAATGCTGCAAAGACCCTAAAAATGTAAAATAAAAAAGCTGCTAAGAACTTCTATAAATAGACTTTCAGGACATTCCCTGAAAAACAGCCAAACATTAAAAAAATCAAACTTTCAAAAAATAGATATTTTGATGCCCTATTCTAGATTATTCATATTTTCTTAAGAAACAAAGGAAAATATATATCAATGGGATCCAATGGCCAGAATCCAAGACATACCTATAATGGGCTATGTCCCATAGAGCTATGAAGAGCTCAGTTGTAGCTGTGTTGGACATATGTAAGACTTTCATCCCATGTACGTGGATGTTTGGAGTGGAGAAAAAAATTAGCTTTTTTTTCCTATCGTTAAATATTTTGTCCAAATATTTTCTAAGGCACAAAATGCTCCGAAGACCCTTAAAAATGCAAAATACACAAGCTACTATAAACTGCTAGAAATACAATATCAAGAATTTCCCTGAAAATTGTAAAAAATAAAAATCTTAAGAGTTTCCAATATAAGTTATTTGGAAGCCATGTTATGGATCATTAGTTTTTCCTTAAGAATCAACTTTATAAAATATTAACTATGAAATATATATTTTTACATTTGTTTCATGTTATATTAAATAATTGTCCTATTTATTTTTTAATTAATGATTGATGGCTTTAATTTACATTGTTATATTAAATTTTTAAAATAAATCTTGAAAAATATTCCAAAATTTACTATATACTCGTAATTTTAAAACCATGTTAAAGAAAAAAGCTTTTATTATAACATCACATAAAATTTAAAAAACACCTTTTCAAAAATAAAAAATGCAAACATTAAAAATAATTAAAAAGAGAAGTCGTATCACTTTTCCTATTATGCTATTCACTAAGTGGGAAAAATTTTCTTAAATATTTGTCACATTATCATATCTCTTCATGCTTGCTCTTTAATGGGAAAAAAACAATTAAGTAGATTGCACGGAAAAGCCAAAGGTATTATGGTCTCAAAGACATTTTTTGATTGGAAAAACACTACTTAATTTTTTAAAAGGACACTTTTTTTTAATCTAAAGCTTGTTTGGATTAGGGCACACAAATTTAAGGCTTAGTTATCAATGATTGAGGTGATTCCATTATGCTAAATTCACTCTGGATATGATCTAAACCTTATCCCTTATTTATTGATCTCACTTGGGATTGGAACCTTCGTGGATTGCTAGGCAACACCTTTCACACCATCATATGCGCCATTGGATCATAACCCATTCTGGGCTCAAAATTGAATTGTATGGCTAAAATCTCATGATTTTTTAAATCATGAAGACTACTCGATAATGGTCAAATGGATGTCAAATTTAAGGATGAAAATTTATTTTTTATGTATGGATATTAGAGTGTACCACCTGCCCTCTACCTCTCTGAATGCCATTATAGAATGCCTCTTGGCATCATAATTGTTATAATCAATCATTTATGAATTTTTTTGTAGTTAAAAAATCCCATGACACCTTTCTATTTTATGGGAAAGTGGTTTTCCATAAACAATGGAGTGTAACATCTATTCAAGAACACTACCATGAAATATAATCAGACATAATCGTGCAACATTGGACAAGTAAATATTAATGATGTGGTGATAAATGACATGAGGGGGTTAAGAGTGATGTAGTTAGGTGTGGTGACCCATGTTAAAAGGAGACCACCCTTGCCTCTTAAAACTCTTCACAAGTGATCTCACTTGTGTTTATGCATAGTCAAAGAGTCTCACTCACTCTCACATACACACTTGATAAAAAAGGGACTTAAAATAGATCTTTTAATTCATATCTCTTCTCCAAGACACTCTCATTTCACATTCTATGTTAAAAAACAATTCTCCTTTATAAATATCCTGAGTTTTCCCTCTTATAATATTCTAGCATATTCCTCTCCTCTCACTATGAGCTAGATCTGAGCTCTACAATGTTTTCTCAAGCACTTACAAGCGCCCTTGAGCCTCACAAGGCTCTTACACATACAAAAGCCTCTTAGGATTTTGTTGACTCCTATGTGACCTTGGACTCTCTCTATTCTAAATCTGTTAACTCACTATATTTACAAGGCTCTTTCTCTACACACTTTTGCTCCAAACTAGTTTTGGTAGCATACAATTAATCTACAAAGTATTCCTTTCTCTGTGGAATCTACCAACTCTTCAGGGGTAAACTACCCCTCATGTCGAACCCTCCACATATATACATAACATAACTCAAATTTTGATGTGTCATGCTTCGCTAGCCTCTAACAGCTCTATGACCTCATTAATGAGTCTTGGGATCTGTCTTTCATATTTCAAGGGCTTAAGAAACCTATCACTATCAATGTCGTCCATATAGTTAGGTGCATACATGCCTGAATTCAAAATGTGAATTCTTATTATTGCTTGTTCCTCCCAATGGCTCTCACGGATTCAATCACCAGTTTCTCTCTCCTTGTGGGACCATATACTAAAAAATGTGTCCCATTTGAAAGATCTTCTCATGAGATTTCTATTAAGCCTTAATTTTCCTCATTTAGCACCGTTTATTAAAAGATACAGGGTTTTGTGTCTTTGTAAATCATGTTCCATGTGACACAATGTTTTCCTTCTCCTCCTAGCTCTATGAACTTTTGATTCCTTCATCTTTGTCCACTTGGCTTCCCTATGATTTATTCTAAAATATAATGTCCTACTTAGGACATGTGTCTCATTTCAATATCTTTGAGTTCCCTTTCTTTCTATCTCCTCTTGTTTGTGGCTCCACATATCTTAGGACTCGCCTTCTATTTTATGCCTACATGTGGCATCATCCACTATCCCTTCCTATCATGATTTCCTCTCTCTATATTTTTCCCTTTAATTTATGACCACCCTGAGATGATAACACATGACATCATCCTATGCAGCTAGATCCACATTCTCCTTTTCATGCACCCTCTTCTCCTTGAGATCACTATCTTGTCTGATACCTTAACACATATCTCATGTCTCCTTCAATGATATTGACACGTGGCATTCTTAAATCAAACTTCTTCCATAGGACCTTTCCTATTCACCTTCCTCCAATGGTGACATGTGTCCATTCTCTATTTCCCTTATATGTGGGCCTTGTTCTTCAAACCAAGGTTCTTGGTAAGGAGCTCACAATTTATTAATTATTTGTAGCCTCCCTCAAGAAGAGGCTTAATAATTTCCTAGTATATAGAACATTCCAAGTTTAAGTGTTTTGAATTTAGATCCATTTATTTTGTTTTGTAAATTCAAATTCTCGCCAAAACACCAAAATGGGGTGTTTGATAAGGCACCATCAATGGGTTTCAAGATTATATCCATTTACATTTCAAATGTAAATACTCACTAAAATTCCAAATTGAGGTTCTTAGTAAGGCACTGATGTCCAAACTAGCACCCAAAGGTAAATGATACATCAATGGGATATAATGGATGGAATCCAAGACATGCCCGAAATGAGCTATATATATCATAGAGCTATGAAGAGCTTCGTTGTAGCTACATTGGACATATGCATTACTTTCATCCCATGTGCATGGATGTTTTGTGTGAAGCATGAATTTGGACTATGGCTCTAGTTGATAAATATCATCCAAATTTTATCAAAACCCAAAAATGCTTCGAAGACCCTAAAAATGCAAAATACAAAATATGTTAAAAATTGCTAAAAACAGACTTTCCTTGAAAACTACCAAAAATATAAATTTAAAGACTTTCGAAAAATAGATCTTCGGAATCCATGTTTTGGATCCTTCATATTTTCTTAAGAAGCAAAGGGAAATGCTAGATCAATTGGAGCCTATGGTTTGAATCCAAGGATACCTCAAATGGGCTATGTCATATAGAGATATGAAGAGCTCGGTTGTATATATGTTGGATATATGCAATAATTTCATCCCCTTATACCTAGATGTTTGGAGTGATGCACAAAGCTAGACTATGGCTCAAGTTAATAAATATCTTGCTAAACATTTCCCTAAAAACTGTCAAAAATAGATCGTTGGAAGCCCTATTCTGGATCGTTCATCTTTCCTTAAGAAGCAAAGGGAAATGCAACATAAATGGGAGCTAATGGTTGGAATCCAAGACATACCTAAAATTTCCTATGTCCCATAGAGCTATGAAGAGATCAGTTGTAACAATGTTAGACATATGCAAGACTTTCATCACATGTACATGGATATTTGGAGTGAAGTGTAAAGTTAGCTTGTGTTTGATGTTGACAAATATCTTGCCCAAAAATTTTCTAAGAGAAAAAATGATCTGAAGAACCTCAAAAATGCAAAATACACAAGCTACTATAAACTGCTAGAAATATACTTTCAAGACTTTCTCTAAAAACTGTCCAGAATAGAAATTTTACGACTTTCCAAAAATGTTAGAATTTCAAAAAAGTTGGTATTTTGAAAAATTCACGTTTTATGAAAAAAATTTGATTTTGAAAAATTCAGGTTTTCAAAAAATGAGAGATTTCGAAAATGCCCAGATTTCCAAAAAGTCAGAATTTTTAAAAAAATCACAATTTTGTATATTTGGGATTTTCTAAAAGTCGAGATTTAAAAAGAAAATTGATTTGGTATGGTCGTTATTTTTGATAATTTTGCATTATCTAAAAGTTAGGATTTTTTAAAAAATCAAGATTTTCAAAAAGTCAGGATTTTTGAAAAAGTTACAATTTTCGAAAAAGTATCGATTTTGTAAAGAGTTGGGATTTTTCCAAAAAAATGTTATTTTATATTAAAGTTGGTATTTTAAAAGAAGTCGAGATTTTTTATAAAGTCAAGATTTTCGAAAAGTTGCAATTTTTGAAAAAGTCAATATTTCAAAAAAGTTATGATTTTTTAAAAATGTAGAAATTTTTGAAAAAGTGTACTTTTTTGAAAAATTTGCGATTTTGAAAAATTCGTGATTTCAAAAAAGTCAAGATTTTCAAAAAAATTGGTATTTTGAAAAATATTGGAATTCAAAAAAGTCAATATTTTTAAAAAACTTGGGATGTTGAAAAATTTAGGATTTTTGAAAAATAATGACTTTTTTTAAAATTACATCTTTTTAAAATCCTGACTTTTTTAAAATCCTGACTTCATCAAAATCTCGACTTTTTCAAAATATTGATTATTTTTAAATCTCGAAGTTATCAAAATCCCAATGATTTCAAAAATCGTGGCTTTTTCAAAAATCCAAACTTTTAAAAAAATCTCGATTATTCAAAATCAATTTTTATTAGATAAGGTGAAAATAGGGATTGGCTCCCAGGGGCCTTACAAAAGGAGGAACAAGAACCAACGAGCAAGAAAGAAACAAAAAAGTCATCTAAATGAGTTAAACATGCTTAACTCAAACAATGAAGATCGGGACTTTAACCAAAAAAGGACAGAGAGTAAAACAGCGAAAAGAAACCAGCCCTAAAACATCAAACTGCAGAAGTTTGCCAACAGTCCAAAAAACCCAACTAATTATTAGGAGAAACTTCACTACTACCGACCTGACTTTCTTTGATCACAACACCCTCAGCACCCTTGCCATTCATGTCTTCCTCCAACTCGTCCTCGGAACTACTGATGCGCAAATTGAAATTTATCCTTTTAATGTCTTCCTCCATCCCTTCCAACCTATCACTCAACTTTTTGACCTGAAACTCCAGCTCCATAACCTTTTGTTTGGACTTCACCTGGGCTAAGACGATTTTCTTTGAAACATTAATGACATCTAACATGGATTCCCTTTTACCAACATTGGTTTCCTCCATCGCCTGAAGCACCCCCTCTAAATATTGCACCTTTCTACTCCACTCCTCGAAGCCCTTAAAATTTCCATCACAACCCCTCTTTCTCGAGGTGCTCACTTCACCACGACCTTCCTCACTCTTCTCCTTTTTAGAATCCTCCCCCACATTTTTACATTTCCCATCCTTCATCTTAGTAAGGCATTCTGCAAGAGTAAGATCATCCTCCTCCACCTTATCTTTCAGAGAAGAGTTCAGAATAGATTTCCCATTTTCAAACAACAGGAGGATGAGCCCTTCATGCAAAGGCATCTCTACCTTCTCATGTTGAAACGCCATCAAAGAATTTGTCAAAGACATAAACAGGAAAAAAGGAATGCTCACCATGACCTTATGACGAAACATATTCAGAAGGGTCATATGATGAGTATAGATTTTTCAGTATTTGCCTTCCAAAGTGATATACTTCATAATTTGAAGGCACACTTCTCTCCATATTCTCAGGATACACGACCTAGCAATACCATCAGTAAAGAAAGAGCACCTTTTCTTAGCCACGTAGAACAAGCTCAATTTCATGCTCTATGCGGGTTTTATCCTTAAATATTTTGAGCCCGTCCATTTTCATCTCCGTCGCAAGGAAAATGGTGGACTCTGAAACCTCAATTTCCATTCCTCTGACCTTGAACTTTCCCTCTTTCCAAGCTTTGCCAAAGTCCTTTGATAGGGAAGGGTCGTGACCATGTAATTTAGCAGTGAAATTACTGAAACCCCCAATCTTAAGCTTGTTCAACAAATGTTGATTGAAAGCTTCAATGTTCTAGCTAGCCAGTTCAACCCTGATTCTATCACCACCCATCTTCACAAAACCAAACCTCCCATGTTCGCTAACACTTTTTAAGTTCAGACCCCTTTTCACGCCAACAAAAAACGAGGAATAAATATTTTTATGTAAGTTGTCGTAGTACCAGAGCTCACTCGTGCCAGCATCATCAAACTTAGTGCCCTCTATCTCTAATAATGACTTCATTAATGTCCGTGGGCAAATCATCTCCTTTACACCAGATCTTATAATCATGACTATGAACTCCGTAATTAGCCATCTTATCCACACACTTATTTCCTTGATGCAAAGTATGATTATAAGAAACCTTTACAAAATATTTCAAAATTTCTTTAACATCATTGAGGATATTTCTTAAGGGCCATTTAATGGATCCCTTATTGTTAAGAGCATTAATAATGATGAGTGAATCACCCTCAATCTGGATGTCCTTGAAACCTTTTTCATTGGCCAACAAAACCCCCCAAAGGAGAGCTATAGCTTCCGCCAAATTGTTTATCTGTCATCCTAACGGACCAACATAAACAACAACCATTCACCTTCATTGTTTCTTAAAATTCCACCTCCCCAGCTTGCCCGAATTCCCTTTAGACGCCCCATCAAAAATTATTTTAACAACATTTTCCTCAGGCCTGACCCAGATGGAGCTCTTTCTAGGTTTGTGTAATTCCACTAGTCCAAGGGCGAACTTATCAAGAACTTTCTGCTCCCCTTTCAGGCAGGGTTTTTTTGCCTTACCTTTAAAGAGTTTGATATTTTCCTTGATGGCTGCCAAAAAAAAAAATTAAGTTTCAAGAGAAGAGTTTTCTGGTCCCAGAAGATACAATCATTCCTAGCCTTCCATAAACCCCCAAAAAAGTGAGGGAGGGCAATATTCCAGGCCCAGACCGAGATGGGAAAGCAGAAAGGGCTCTCCCATTGAAAACAGTAGTCCTCAGTAGTCAAAGGCAAAATCCATTGTATATTGAACAGATCCAGAATGGAAGCAAAAAAATCATGGGAGAATGAGTAGTGAAGGAGAAGATGGTTGACATTTTCCTCCTCTTTCCTACAAAGAGAGCATCTATTGGGAAGCTTCATTCCCCTTTTCCTGAGATTGTCCATAGTCAGAATTCTATTTTGGACAGCCAACTAGTAAAAGATATTAACCTTAGGAATAAGATGCTTCACCCAAAGCTTACGCCAATAGTCTTTTTGCAGATCATCCTTGACATTTAACATATAGGCAGATTTGACTGAGAAAATTCCTGAATCTTCCTCTTTCCATTTAATGGAATTCTCCTTGGTCTAAAAATGGGGATATGGAAATCCCTTAATTTCTTGTAGAGAACCCTAGAGGGTTGGATGTCTCCATCAAATTCCGAAGGAGGATCAATGGTTTCCCACCTGACAATATCCTCCTGAATCCATAAATCTCTTATCCAGAATTTTCTTTTTTCCTCATAGAGCTGAGCAAACCCTTTTCTAAATTGTCAAGTTGGCTAAAGGGAAATCATCAATCCAACTATCATACCAAAAATTGATTCTATTACCTTTACCTATCTCCCACATAGTTCCTTTGGTTAAGATTTCTTTAGAGGCCACAAAATTCCAAAAAGAAGACCCTCTAGGAAGATTGTCTTGATTAAAAAAGGACTCCATTTTGCCTATATTCCGCAGATATTTCATCTTTATGATTTCCACCCAACCTTCCTCTCTAGCAATCCTCCAACCAACTTTGGCAATCAAGGCCTCATTCATAAGTGAGATATTTTTTAACCCCAAACCCCCACAAAGCTTTGGTTTAGTGACTTTTTTCCAAGCCACAAGAGGGAATTTAAACTTCTCCACAACACCCATCCAAAGGAATCTCTTTTGGATTTTCTCCAAGGACCCAATAATTTTAGCAGGGAGCTTGAAAAGTGACATCACATCAATGGGAATACCTTGAAGGGAGCTTTGAAGCAATTGAATCTTACTAGCCTGAGAAAGCAAGAGACCTTTCCAAGATGAAAGTTTACTATTTACTCTTTCCAGCAAAGCATTCCAAACCAGGGGCATACCCAAATAAGAATCCGGAAAATGCTTAACCTACACCCCGGGATGCGTGTTAATCTGGCTTGAACCTGATTTTTCACATTGATGAAAAAAAAACACGTTTATGGAAGTTTACCATCTGTCCCAAAACCAATTCATAATCATTAAGAGCCACCTTAAAATAGGAGGCTTCATGGACAAAGGCCTTACCCATCATAAAATTATCATCCACAAACTGATTGAGATAGATAGAGGGGAGACTATTAGAGATTTGTATACCCTAGATACAATTAAAAAACATAACATGTTGACAGATTCTACTTAACGATTTAGCCATTATAACATAAAAGAAAGGCGAAAGAGAATCACCTTGTCTCAAACCTCTACCTGCTTGGAAAAAATCCACCAGTTTACCATTCACCAAAACTGAATAATTAGCAGTGGATATGCAGGGCATTATCATATGTTTACTAGAATGTTATCAAAACCAACCTTTAACAGGATAGCCTAGAGGAAAGACCACGCAATCCTATCATAGGCTTTATACATATCCAACTTAAGAAACATAGCCGATCTACCAGAGCTTTCAATGGAATGTATGGCTTCTTGAATCACAATAATGTTGTCAGTGATTTGCCTTCCCGAAACAAAAGCCCCTTGATTTCCGGAGATGAAGTTAGAAAGAAACATTCTAATCCTATCAGCTATGATTTTAGTCAATAATTTATAATTGGTGTTACAAAGACTTATTGGTCTGAAATCCTTAACTTCTTTAGCTCTAGCAATTTTCGGCACTAGGACCAGGAAGGTGTTATTCATTTGAGTCAAAAGATGACCATTGTTGAAGAATTCTTGGACCATTTCAATGACCTCTTGCTTTATCACCTCCCAGAATTTTTGAAAGAAGAAGGTGGGGAAACCATTCGAACCCGGAGATTTATCCGGTTCCATATCAAAGACCACAAAACGAATTTCCTCCTCCGAAGGACTCCTTAAGAGATCTTTATTTTGAAGGGGGGTGATAACATTCTGGAATAGATCCAGGACTTTATTCTGAACCAACTCCTTCACCCTCTGCCCTTGCTTAAAAAACTCCTTGAAGTAATTTATTATAGTCATATTGACATCCTTTCCAAATAAATCTCACCATTCTCACTTCTTATCTTATTAATCATAAGGAGATTAGCTCTGGAAGCGACAGAGAAATGGAAAAAATTAGTATTCATATCACCCTCCTTAAGTTGTTTCACCCTTGATTTTTGTCTCCAATAAACCTCTTCTTTAGCTAAGATCTCATGGAACTCAGACAGATGTTTTTGTTCTTGATCCTTGAGAACTGTATTAAGACCATCGTTCTCCATAAGTTCCTCAATATTTCTTAAATCCTTAGCAATTCTACTTTTTTCCTGGAAAATATTTCCAAAAGTCTCCTTATTCCATCTTTTAATGTTGTGTTTAATATGCTTCAGTTTTAAACACAATCTGAAACTAGCAACCCCAAAAACCTGAATGTCCCGCCATTCTTGAATTCTGTTGAAAATATTAGGGTGATCTAACCACATCTTTTCAAATCTGAAGGGTCTAGCTTTTTACGATTGATTCATCCCCAAAACAAGAAGAATGGGGTTATGATCCGATCCAATTCTGGGGAGAGTTTTTAGATAATATAGTTGATTGATCATACAAAGATGACTTGCCACAAACCTATCCAATCTGATCTGGATGAGCTCGAGTCCCATCCCCTTGTTTCCCCAAGTAAACTTGGATCCCTCTAATTTTAAATCAAACAAACCATTACTGGCCAAGAAATCAGCTAAATCCTCCATACTCTTAGAATAAGAGATCAAGCCCCCCTTCTTTGCACCAAGGGAAAGGGGGTATTGAAATCTCCTCCAACAATCCAATCTTTATCTTTAAACAGTTGTTTAAAATTCGAAAGATCCTTCCAAAACTTCCTTCTTTCACCGAGTTTATTGGGAACATAGATATTAGAAACATAGCAAGATTTTTTAGAAACAATTTCCGTGAAACTCATGACCACATGACCAGGGGAAGAAAGGATCAGAACACCTTACACAATTCTAGGATCCCACAAAGTGACTACACCTCCCGAGGCTCCCGAGGAACTCCACCCCTCCCAGCAACGTTTTTTTCCAAATAAACCTACCCACCTCTTTAAATTTGTCCATATTCATTTTGGTTTCTTGAAGCATGAAAATAACCGGTTTGTTTTTAAATCTAAGATCCTTAACAATTATGTGTTTATTGGGATTAATCAATTCCCTAATGTTCCAAGAGAGAAAGATCATTTAACATTTCTTATTATGAGGAAATGACTTCCCCAGAGTACTCTGAATACCAGCATCCACTTCCCTCCTAGAATTAGTCTCCCTTAATTCCTTATTACTCTTCCTACCCTTAAGAGTTGAATCTTTACCAATATCAGCTCTAGAGATACTACGAGTAACAGGTTTAGATTTACTTACTGGAGTCTTAGGAGAGGTTGCCATATCATAAGTATTAGCAACATAGTCCGCTAAAATCCCAAAGACATTCGACATGGGGAGGGCTTCTTCTTGTCTCTGGCCAAAGGAACTCTGCCCAATAGACGACACCTCATCCAGCGAAGGTCCGTAGGCCACTTGCAAAGCAAAAGCATTACCTTCCAAATCATGGTTAGCCACTTCCTTTGTTTCTAGAACCACCTCTTCCAAACCCAAATCTTCATTTTCATCTTCATATTCATTTACATTTTCATGAAAACCAAAAACAACCAATTCCTTGCAAGGGGTATTAAGATGATCCAAGGGTTCCACTTCTTTTACAACCTCCTGGATGATTAGATGATCCTTAGCTTCTACAACTCTTCCATTTTTCTCAATCAACCTCCATTCATTAAGCCTCCTTATTAGTTGTACTTTGAAGACCGACACTGGGATCAATCTTTTTTCTGAAGAGGGCAATTTCTATGATCATGCCCCACCAGCTTACATTTTCTGCAAGCAAATGGAAACGGATCATAGTCAAATCTCGCACCCAGACTCCCTCATAAGTCAAAAGTTTGATATTACTTTCCAGAATAGCGTCTTACCCATATTGACACAAAATCTGACATGAGTAAGTCTAGATTTAGCCTTAGTGACTGGATCTAGAGCAATCGGCTTACCCAAGCTTTTCGCAATGCCAATAAGGACTTCCGGCTCCCAAAATTCCAGGGGCAAGCCCAAAAGGTTGACCCAGATCGGGAACTCAAAAACAGATGTCACATAAGGGTTAAATGTCGGTTTTCATTTCTAAACAACCACATGAGATTTTTCAATAAACCATGGGCCTCTAACCTAAATCTTTGCCACATGATCTTTACTAGGCAAAGAGACTAAGAAGAAACCATTTGCATATGCTGAAACTTCAATGACACCATTAGACGACCATCTCCTCTTGACGCATCCTCTAAAATAATCAATATTTGGTATAGAGCCCAAACACTTTGCAAATAAAGCACCTCTGATGGAGGCTTTGGTTATAGCCATAAGAATCTCAGGAATTTTAAGGGATAAATTACCTCTCTCTTTAGACGGTTCCAGGGCCTCCAAAATCCTTTTGTCCAAACTTTTACTGACCAAACGTTTCGCCCACGTGCTCACCACCCCATCCTTATGCTTATTGTCCTTAGGCTCAATAATCACATGATCCTTTACTAGGTTCTGAACCCGCTCATCCTAATGCTCCATCTACCATATTGGAGATTCCCGCTCATTTCCTATTTTTGAAATTTCCTTTTCTAGTCACTCCCACTCCTGTTCCATTTCAGCTGATTATTCAAAATCATGACTTTTTAGAAAATTCCATCTTTTTCAAAAAATCTTGACTTTTCAAAAATCTTGACTTTTTCAAAATTAGGATTTTTTCAAAAATCGTGACTTTTTGAAAAATTGTGACTATTTTGAAATATCTCAACTTTATTGAAAAATATTGAATTTTTTGAAAATCTCAACTTCTTCATAAATCCTAACTTTTTCAAAAATCCATACTTTTTCTAAAATCCCAATTATTAAAAATCCTAACTATCTGTAATCGCAACTTTTATGAAAATTCCAATTTTTTTCAAAAATATTTACTTTTTTGAAAATAACAACTTTTTTGCAAGAAGTTAAACACAGTGAGAATGGGGGGAGCCCCTTGCCAGATTGAGCCCAGCACGGATCCAGAATGGAAGGATAATGAAGAACTTTGGAATCTTCTCAGCTAGGGAGGCATCACCAACTTTATGGAGAAGATTCAGGGCCACGACCAAAGTATTTCGGTGAGATTTGCGAAGGATTGGAAGGATCGCACTGTGGATTATGGTGGACAGAAGATTTCTATCAACGAGGAGTTAATTGCTGAAGTGCCTGGCCTTGGCATGGAGGGGTACCAATTTTTTAATAAAAGGGTGGATAGAGAAGCTGAGGAGAGGAAATTTGTTGAGGGAACTGAGAAGTTGGTCTTTGTCATGGCGGGCCTTCAAGTTAGTTCGATCCCTTCACCTTTTGACGAGGTTACCCGTATGATGGTGTGTTTCATTTCTTTGGAGGGGTGGTTCATCAATGTGCCCACTAAGCATCTTGTGTTCCTCAACCACTTCCGTAGGAATTACATGGTATGTTTCCCCCACTATCTGCTTAACTCTCTTGAGCGCTCCATTTTGGAGTTTCAAAAGCATGCTCGTGTTGTTCCTTTGCACCAGGGACTCATCTTTTTGCTGCATAAACTGTGTCTTCTTCATTCTCTCAGTATCCCTTCCTCCCCTGGCTCTATTCCTCCTCTACTCGGTGCCGCTATTGCTATCCCCTTCTCTCCATCTTCTGTCCCCACCAATGCTGATGTCACCACTCTTCCGGCCTTCTCGACTCCATCTTCCATTCCCCCCACCTCTTCTCCCACCCCCTACACTTCCACTTCGGCCAAACCTGTTACCAGATCTTCTAGAAGGTTGAACCTTGATACCCCTGTTGTGGGGAAGGTTCCTCAAGAGATTGAAATTGCCCATAACCTCCTCCATATTAGTAGTGCTAGTTCTTAGGAAGCACATATTGAGAGCTCCACAAAAAGGCTAGAAGCCTTAGAAGCTGATATGAAGCTGTTGAAGGAAGAGGTTAAAAACTTGGCAAAGCAAAAAGGTAAGAGGAAGAAGGAGGAGGAGGTGGCTATGGATAATAGTCAGGTTGAAGATATATACAAGAAGCTGAACTCCTTAGACACCCGTTTAGGGAAGGCCAAGACTCTCCATGATTATAATATGGCCATTTTTAATGCAATTGAAGAGTTTATTGAGCAGCATGTCCGCAGCATCTCCAATCTCAGGGGAGTTCCGGCAACCCTTTAGGGCATAGATAAGGAAAGCAAAAATACCATTGAACAGCTCGATGTTACTGATTCTACCAACTTGATGACATTGGCTATGTTCACCTCTTGGCAAAATATCAAATCCAACATTGAAAAAGCCACCAAGAAGTAATTGTGGGTGCTTTTGCTGCACTTCTTTGTAATTATTGTTGTTTTTTTGCTATCTTTTTGCTGCTTTCCTACAATGCTCGTGTTGTTTTTGTCTTGATGGGGTAGCTGCTCTTGGGCTACTTTGGTTTTCATTTTCCCATCTAGATTTTGATCCTTTTTGTTCTGGTTCTCATTCCTATTCTGGCTTCTAGGCCCTCTTTTGTTCTCAATGGTATAGTCCCTTTCAAAAAACTATTTGCCAAAAATAAAAATAAAAAATGACTTTTTTAATTTCTTGACTTTTTTAATTTCCTGACTTTTTCAAAATCCTGATTTTTATGAAATCCCATCTTTTTTGAAAATCTATACTTTTTTTAAATTCTTGAATTTTTCAAAAACCCTGACAATTTTGAAATCCCTAATTTCTCAAAAATTGCGAGTTTTTCAAAATTTCTAGATTTTTCAAAAATCACAACATTTTCCAAAATCCCGACTTTTTTGAAAATCTTGACTTTATCAAAATCATGACTTTTTTAAATCCTGACATTTTCAAAAATCATGACTTTTTCAAAAATCGCAACTTTTTTAAAAATCATGACTTTTATAAAATCATAACTTTTTCGAAAATCCTGACTTAAATTCAAAAATCCTGACATTTTCGAAATCCCGAATTTTTTGAAAATCAAGACTTTTTGGAAAATTCCTTTTTCAAAAATCATGAATTTTTTGAAAATCCTAACATTTTTTAAAATACCGAATTTATCAAAATAATGACTCTTTCAAAACCCTGACTTTTTCTAAAAATTGTAACTTCTTTTCGTAAATCGTGACTTTTTAGATTAATCATAGTGTTTTCTAAAATCTAGTCTTTTTCGAAAATCTTGACTTTTTCGAAAATCCTTACTTTATCCAAAATGCCAACTTTTCAAAAATCCTAACTTTTTGAAAATGCTAACTTTTAAAAAATCAAAAAAATATTGAAAATCCAGACTTTTTCAAAATCCCAATTTTTTTTAAATGATGACTTTTTTGAATTCCTGACTATTTCGATAATCCTTACTTTTTCAAAAATCCTAATTTTTTTTCGAAATCACTAGATTTTTGAAACTCTAATTTTTTCGAAAATCCTCATATTTTTGAAAATCAATAATTTTTTGAAATCGGTATTTTTTCAAATATACATTTAATAAAATTAAGTACTTTTTTAAAAAACTTACCATTTATGTAAAAAAGGGAAAATATTGTAAATAAAATTATGTAATTATAAGCAGTTTGGGGGGTTCATTTTATGGTGAAAATTTAATTTTTGAGTTATTTCAATGGTTGTTTGAAAGGGTTATTTTTGTTTGGCTTCAGGGGCGTTGCCTCTCGACTGCTCCCTGTGCTGGCTCATTAGTCAACGTGAGCAATTTGGAGTATGGAGGTTACTTGTTTGAATCACATTGAAGGGTTTTGGTTTCTGCCCATCTTGCTAGTCTAAACCACCTTAATTTGTGCAACACCAACTGAGCTCGCGCGACTGAGTTCATATCAGCTCTCATGCTTTCTCACCAAGCTACACTACCCAGCTCACTGAGCTAGGCTATTTTAAAGATGTTTTTAAGGAGGTAAAAAATTAAAATGAGTAATTTTTTAAAAAGGAATATCAAAAATCGTGGCTTTTTCGAAAATCCCGACTTTACGAAAATCCCAACTTTTTTGAAATCCTGACTTTTTTTAAATCCTAACTTTTTCAAATCTCAAAATTTTCAAAATCCAGACTTTTTCAAAATCCCGACTAATTCAAAAATCCTAACTTTTTCAAAAATATGAACTTTTTTTGAAATCACGAGTTTTTCGAAAATATGATTTTTTTTGAAAATCGAGACTTTTTCAAAATTACATTTCAAAAAATTGAGTAAAGTTTTTTTTAAAAGGTAGTATTTATGTAAAAAAGGGAAATTATTGTAAATAAAACTATGTAATTATAAACAGTTTGGGGGGTTCATTTTGTGGTGAAATTTTAATTTTCAAACCATTTCAACAATTGTTTGAAAGGGTAATTTGTGTTTGGCTTTGGGGGTGATGCCCCTTGAACCTGCACCATACAGTTGCATTGCTCAACATGGGTGATTTAGAGTAAGGAGGTTACTATGGTTTGAATCACTTTAAAGGTTTAGGTGTTGGCCCATCTTACTAGTATAAACCACCTCAAGTCGCTCAGCACATACTGAGCTCACCCTGACCGAGTCCATCTTGGCTCACTTTCTTTCTAACTAAGCTATACTACCTAGCTCACCAAGCTAGGCTATTTTTTAAAATAGTTTTTCTAAGGAGGTAAAAAATTTGAGTAAAATTTTTTTCTGAAAAGGGGGCATTCATGTATAAAAAAGGGAAAATATTGTATCTAAAACTGTGTAATTATAAGCAATTTGGGTGGTTCATTTTGTGGTGAAAATTTAATTTTTTGGCCATTTCAACAGTCATTTGAAAGGGTAATTTGTGTTTGGCTTCGAGGGTACTATCTCTCGACCCCTCCCTGTACTAGCTCATTGGTCAACATCGGCGATTTGGAGTATGGAGGTTATTGGTTTGAATCACTTTAAAGGTTTTGGTGTCGTCCCATTTTGCTAGTCTAAACTAGCTCAATTCATGCAACGCCGACTAATCTTGTCTGATTGAGTCCATCTACGGTCACCTGCTTTCTCACCGAGATACACTACCCAACTTACCAAGCTAGTCTATTTTTAAGGTGTTTTTTAAGGAGTAAAAATAAAATTGAGTAAATTTTTTAAAAAGGAATATCAAAAATCATGGCTTTTTCGAAAATCTAATATTATTTGAAAATCGTGACTTTTTTGAAAATACTGACTTTTAAAAAATTTTGATTTTAAAAAATTCAAATTTTTTGAAAATCCCAAATTTCTCAAAATCTGGACTTTTAAAAAAATCCTGACTTTTTTGAAATCCAAACTTTTTAAAAAATCCTGACTTTTTCGAAAGCCCAAATTTTTCTAAATGTTTGAATTTTTAAAAAATCCAACTTTTTCAAAAATCCCAACTTTTTTGAAATTCTGAATTTTTCAAAAAACCTAACTTTTTCAAAAATCGCTACTTTTTCAAAAATTGAGACTTTTTTGAAAATCTGAACTTTTTCAAAAATATCTACTTTTTCAAAATTTGAGACTTTCAAAAATCCTGACAATTTAGAAAATACATTTAAAAATTTCAGTAATGTTTTTTAAAAATGTAGCATTTATGTAAAAAAGGGAAAATGTTGTAAATAAAACTATGTAATTATAAGTAGTTTGGGGGGTTTCTTTTTTGGTGAAAATTTAATTTTCGATCCATTTCAACAGTCGTTTGAAAGGGTAATTTGTGTTTGGCTTCGGGGGTGGTGCCCCTTGAACCTACCCCATACTGTTGCATTGCTCAACATGGGTGATTTAGAGTAAGGAGGTTACTATTTTGAATCACTTTAAAGGTTTATGTGTTGACCATCTTACTAGTCTAAACCACATCAACTCGTTCAGCTCGTCCACAGAACTGAGCTCACCTGACCGAGTGCATCTCAACTCCTTGCTTTCTGACCAGGCTAGTTTTTGAATTATTTTTCTAACGAGGTAAAAAAATTGAGTAACTTTTTTTTAAAAAGGGAGCATTCATTTAAAAAAGGGAAACTATTGTAGATCAAATTGTGTAATTATAAGAAGTTTGGGTGATTCATTTTGTGGTGAAAAATTAATTTTTGAAGCCATTTCAACAATCATTTGAAAGGGTAATTTTTGTTTGGCTTTGGGGGCACTGCCTCTCAACCCCTCCCTTTATTGGGTCATTGGTCAACGTGGATGATTTGGAGTATGGAGGTTACTAGTTCAAATCACTTTCAAGATTTTGGTGTAGTCCCATCTTGCTAGTCCAAACCATCTCAAGTCATACAACACTAACTAAGCTTGTCCAATTGAGTCCATCTTAGATCACCTGGTTTCTCACCCAGGTACACTACCCAGCTCACCAAGCTAGACTATTTTAAGGCATTTTTTTAAGGAGGTAAAAAATAAAATTGAGTAAATTTTTGTTTAAAAGGAATATTTATGTAAAAAAGGGAAAATATTGTAACTAAAACTGTGTAATTATAAGCAGTTTGGGGGGTTCATTTTGTGGTGAAAAATTAATTTTAGGGCCATTTCAAGAGTCGTTTGAAAGGGTAATTTTTCGAATTCGTAAGCAGTGCCCTCAACCACACCCATTACCGATGCATTGTTAATATGGGAAATGTGGAGTGCCACATTGGTTTGAATCACTTTAAAGGTTTTGGTGTCATCCTATCTTGCTCTTCTTAACCACCTTAACTTGCAAAGTAAACTGAGCTCGTCCAATCAAGTTCATCTCAACTCACCTACTTTTTAACCAAGATAAACTACCTAGCTTGCTGAGCTAGACCATTTTAAAGGTTTTTTTAAAGGAAAAAAAATGTAAAAGGGGAAAAAATTTAAATAAAACTATGTAATTATAAGCAATTTTGAGGGGTTCCTTTTGCGGTGAAAATTTAATTTTCAGGCTATTTCAATAGGTTTGAAAGCATAATTTTTGTTTGGCTTTCAAGGGCGATGCCCCTCAACCCAACCCATACTGGCACATTGGTCAACGTGGGTGATTTAATGTAATGAGGTTACTGGATCAAATAACTTAAAAGATTTTGATGTCAGCTGATCTTGCTAGTCTAAACCACCTCAACTCGTTTAGCTCTGACTTAGCTCACACGACCTAGTCCATCTCATCTCACCTCTTTTCTAACCAAGGTACACTACCCAACTCACCAAGCTAGGCCTTTTTTGAAGGTTAATTTTAAGGAGGTTAAAAAAATTGAGTAAAGTTGTTTTTAAAAGGGAGTATTTATGTTAAAAAGGGAAAATATTGTAAATAAAATTGTGTAATTATAAGCAGTTTGGGGGGTTCATTTTGTGGTGAAAAATTAGTTTTCAGGTGATTTTAACAGTCATTTGAAAGGGTAATTTGTGTTTAGCTTCAAGGGAGTTGCCCCTTGACCCCGCCCCATACTGGCACATTGGTCAACATGGGTGATTGGGAGTAAGGAGGTTACTCGTTTGAATCACTTTAAATATTTTGGTGCGGACCATCTTACAACTCTAAACAACCTCAACTCGCTCAGCACCAACTGAGCTCACCCGACCGAGTCCATTTCAACTTGCCTAATTTCTGGCCGAATTATACTCCCTAGCTAGTTAAGCTAGCCCATTTTTAAAGGTTTTTTATTAAGGAGGTACAAAAAATTGAGTATTTTTTTTTAAAAAAGGGAACATTTATGTAAAAAGAGGAAATATTGTAAATAAATTTGTGTAATTATAAGTAGTTTAGGGCGTTCTTTTCTAGTGAAAAATGAATTTTTGGGCCATTTAAATAGTCATTTGAAAGGGTAAATTTATGTTGTCTTCATGGTCGTTAGCCCCTTGACCATGCCTTGTACTAGAACATTGGTTAACATGGGTGATTGGGAGTAAGGAGGTTATTGGTTTGAATCACTTCAAAGGTTTTGATGTCACCCCATCTTTTCTAGTTTAAATAATCTTAACTCGCCCTGCATCGACTAAGCTCGTCTAACCAATTCCATCTCATCTCACCTATTTTTTGATCGAGCTACACTACCCAGCTCACTATCTAGGCCATTTTTTAAGGAGGTGAAATTTTTTGTGTAAAGTTTAATTTTAAAAGGGAACATTTATGTAAGAAAGGGAAATTATTGTAAATTAAAGTGTGTCATTATAAACAATTTGGGGGTTTCAATTTGTGGTGATAAAATAATTTTCATTCCATTTTAATAGTTATTTGAAATGGTAATTTATGTTTGGCTTCAGGGGTACTGCCCCTCAACATCGCTTCGTATTGGCGTATTGTTCAATATGGGTGATTTAGAGTAAAGAGGTTAGTGGTTTGAATTAATTTAAAGGCTTTGGTTTAGCTCCATCTTTCTAGTCTAAACAACATCAACTCACCCAATACTGACTAATCTCACCTGACTGAGTCCATCTTAACTTGCCTAAATTTTGACTAAGATACACTACCCAGTTTTTTGAGATAAGCCATTTTCTAAGTTTTTTTAAGGAGGTAAAAAATTGTAAATAAAAATGTTTAATTATAAGAAATTTAAGGTGTTCATTTTTTTTTGAAAAATTAATTTTTAGGTCATTTCAATAGTCATCTAAAAGGTACCTTTTATGTTTGTCTCATAGAGGTTGAATAGCTCGGTTGTAGATACGTCCCATATTGGTGAATTCAGCCCATCAACATGGGTGATTTGGAGTAAGCACAAAGTTACTAGCTTCAATCAATAAATTTTTAAAGGTTTTGGTTCTGCCCAAAAAAGCACCACCTCAAAATTTAATATAAACCACCTCAACTCACCTAGTGCCAACTGAGGTCGATGACTAACTCCATCTCACCTCACCTATTTTCTGACTTAGTTACACTACCTAGCTTGAGAGCTAGGAAATTTTTAAGGTGTTTATCAAAGAAGAAAGGTAAAAAATAGAGCTCGGTTTGAGTGAAATTGCAAGAATTTCATCCCATAACATGAAGTTTTTGATTAAGCACAAATAGACTAAATACATCTTCTTTTTATATATGCCCTAGATTCTTCTTCCAACATGAAGCCCTAAAAGATGCAAAATACTACATCAATGGGAGACCAATAGACTTTCAGGAGTCTGAAAACTGACATACATTTTGACTTTCAAAAAATGGATGTCCCATAGAGCTATGAAGAGCTTGATTATAGCTATGTTGGACATACTCAACACTTTCATCCCATGTACATGAATATTTGGAGTGAATCACGAAGTTATGTATGTGGCTTTGGAGTCAATAATGAATTTAGACTACGGGGTCGGTCAATAAGTATCTAAGCCCAAAAATGCACCAAAGACCCTAAAAATTTCAAAATACAAAAGATGCTAAAAATTGCTAGTAATAGACTTTCAGGACTTTCCCTCAAAACTGCCAAAAATAGAAATTTTAAGTCTTTCCAAAAATAGATCTTTAGAATCCCTGTTCTGTATCATTCATCTTTTGTTAAGAAGAAAAAGAAAATTCTACATCAATGGGAGCCAATGGCTAGAATCTAAGACATACCTGAAATGGACTATGTCATGTAGAGCTATTCAGAGCTTGGTTGTAGCTATGTTGGACATATGAAATAATTTCATCCCATATACATGGGTGTCAACAATGAAGCATAAATTTATAATACAACTCTATTCAATAAATAGCCTACCCAAAAAATTTCTAAGCCCAAAATTTCTCCAAGACCCTAAAAATGTAAAATACAAAAGCTGTTAAAAACTACTAGAAATAGACTTTCAGGACTTTCCTTGAAAACTGACAAAAATAGAAATTTTAAGACTTTCCAAAAATAGATATTTGGAATCCATGTTGTGGATCATATGTATTTCCTTAAGAAGTAAAAGGAAATGTCTACATCAATGGGATCCAATGGATAGAATCTAAGACATATCTAAAATGGGATATGTCCTGTAGAGTTATGAAGAGATCTTGGTTGTAGCTATGTTGGACATATGAAAGAATTTCATCCCATGTATAGTAAATATTTTTACTATAACATGAAGTTAGACTACAAATGTAGTTGATAAATATCCTTCCCATAATTCGCTAAGACCAAAAATGCTCCAAAGACCTTAAAAAATGCAAAATACAAAAGCTGCTAAAAACTTCTAGAAATAGACTTTCAAGACATTCCCTGAAAATTACCAAAAATAAAAATTTAATACTTTCCAAAATATATCTTTGGAAGCCTTGTGCTGGATAATTCATATTTTCTCAAGAAACTAAGGGAAAGGCTACACCAATGGGAGCTAATGGCTGGAATCGAAAACATACCTGAAATGGGTTATGTCTCGTAGAGCTATGAAGAGTTCGATTAGAGCTATGAAGAGTTCGGTTAGATCTATGTTGGAAATATGAAGACTTTCTACCCATATATGATGATGTTTGGAGAGAATCACAAATCTTGATTATGGATCCGATCCATAAATATCTTGCCCATAATTTTTCTAAGCCCAAAAATGCTTCGAAGACCCTACAAAATATTAAATACAAAAGCTACTAAAAATTGCAAGAAATAGACTTTCATGACTTTCCCTGAAAAATACCAAAAATGGATATTTTGAGACTTTATAAAATAATATATTTGGAATCCATGTTTTGGATCATTTTTTTAACTTAAGAAGAAAATACAAATGTTACATCAATGGGATCCAATGGCTGAAATCCAAGACATACCATAAATAGGTTGTCTCGAAGAGCTATGAATATCTCAGTTGTAGCTTTATTGGACATATGCAAGACTTTCATCCCATGTACATGGATGTTTGGAGTGAACCAAAAAGTTACACTATCTCTTTGGTTGATAAATATCCTTCCCAAAATTTTGCAAAACACTAAAATGCTCCTAACACCGTAAAAAATGCAAAATACACAAACTGTTAAAAACTACAAGAAATATACATTCAAGACTTTATTTGAAACTTTCAACAAGTAGATATTTAAATTATTTCAAAAAATAGATCTTTGGAAGAAATGTTCTTGATCATTCATCTTTCCTTAAGAAAGATAAAGAAATCCTACATCAATGGGAGCCAATGGCCGGAATCCAAGACATAACAGTGTTCTAGCTATGTTGGACATACAAAATACTTTCATCTCATGTATGTGGATGTTTGAAGTGAAGTACAAAGTTATATTATGGCTCTAGTCAATAAATATCTTGCTAAAAACATTTCCAGGACCAAAAATGCTCCAAAGACCGTCACAAATATAAAATACAAAAGCTATTAAAAATGCAAAAAAATAGACTTTAAGGAGTTTCACTAAAGAATGCTAAAATAGATCTTTAGAATCCCTATTCTATATCATTATTCTTTCCTTAAAAAGTAAAGGGAAACACTGCATCAATGGGAAACATTGGCTTGAATCCAAGACATACCAAAAATGTGTTATATCACGTAAAGCTATAAAGAGCTCGATTGTAGCTATATTGCACATATGCAAGACATTCATCCCATGTACGTTGATGTTTGGAGTGAAGAATGAAAATATATTGTGACTCTTGCCGATAAATGTCTTGCATAAATTTTTGCTAAGTCCGAAAATGCTCTAAAGTCTGTAAAATATGTAAAATACAGAAGCTACTATAAACATACCAAAATATACTTTCAAGACTTTCCCTGAAAATTGCCAAAAATAGAAATTTTAAGACTTTCCAAAAATATATCTTTAGAAGCCTTGTTCTGGATCATTCATCATTTGACAAGAAGCAAAGGTAAATGCTACATCAATGGGAGCTAATGGCTCGAATCCAACACATACCTGAAATGGGTTGTCCCGTAGAGCTACGAAGAGCTCAATTGTAGTTATGTTGGACATATGTAAGACTTTCATTCCATATACATGGATATTTTTAGTGAAGCATGAATTTAGATTGCAGATCCGATTGCTAAATATCCTACCCAAAACTTTTTTAAGCCCAAAAATGCTCTGAAGACCCTCAAAAATGTAAAATACAAAAGCTACTAAAAAATGCCAGAAATAGACTCTCAGGACTTTACCTAAAAACTACCAAAAAACAAAATATTAAGACTTTCCAAAAATATATATTTAGAAGCCTAGTTCTAGATCATTCATCTTATCTTAATAATAAAATGTAAATGTTTTATCAATAGGAGCCAATGGATGGAATCCAAGACATACTTGAAATGGTTTATGTCTCGTAGCGCCATGAAGAGCCCAGTTCTAGATATGTTGGACATACACAAGACTTTCATCCCATGTAAGTGGATGTTTGGAGTGAAGTGTTAAGTTATACTAAGACGTCAATTGTCACTGGATAAATATCTTTCCCAAAAAATTTCTAGGCCCAAAAATTATCCAAAGACCCTAAAAAATGCAAAATATAAAAGATGCTAAAACTGTCAGAAATAGAATTTCAGGACTTTCCCTAAAAACTACCAAAATTAGAAGTATTAAGACTTTCCAAAATAAATATTTTTAATTCATGTTATGGATCATTCATATTTCCTTAAGAAGTAAAGGGAAATGCTACATAAATGGGATCCAATGGCTGTAATCCAAGACATACCTGAAATGGGCCATGTCACGTAGAGCTATGAAGTGCTCAATTGCGGCTATGTTGTACATATGCAAGAATTTCATCCCATGTACATGGATGTTTGGAGTAAAGCACGAAGTTATAATTTGACTCTAGTAGATACATTACCTACCCAAAATTTTGTTAAGCCCAAAAAAGCTTCGAAGACCTTAAAAAATGCAAAATACAAAAGATGTTAAAAACTACCAGAAATAGACTATTTGGACTCTCCCTTATAACTATAAAAAATATAAATTTTATGACTTTCCAGAAATAGATCTTTATAATCCCTATTCTAGATCATTTATCTTTCATTGAGAAAAAATGCAAATGCTAAATCAATAGGAGCCAATAGCTAGAATCCAAGACATACCTAAAATGGACTATGTCTTGTAAATTTATGAAGAGTTCAGTTGTAGCTATGTTGGACATATTCAATACTTTCATCACATGTGTGTGGATGTTTGTACTGAAGTATGAAGTTATACTTTAACTCCTGCCGATAAATATCATGCCCAAATTTTTGTTAAGCCTAAAAATGCTTCAAAGACCCTAAAAAATGCAAAATACAAAAGATGCTAAAAATTTCCACAAATAGTCTTTCAAGACTTTCCCTTATAACTACCAAAAATAGAAATTTTAAGACTTTTCAAAAATAGATCTTTGGAAGCCCTGTTCTAGATCATTAAGCTTTCCTTAAGAAGGAAAGGGAAATTCTACATCAATGGGAGCCAATGGATGGAATCCAAGACATACTCAAAATGGGTTATCCCGTAGAGTTATGAAAAGCTCAATTATAGCTATGTTGGACATATGTAAGAATTTCATCCCATGTATGTAGATGTTTGGAGTGAAACAAAAATCTAGACTACGGACGCAGTCAATAAATATCCTTCCCAAAATTTTGCTAAGCCCAAAAATGCTCTAAAGACCCTAAAAAATGCAAAATACAAAAGATGCTAAAAACACCCAAAAATGGGCTTTTAGGACTTTTACTAATAAACCACCAAAAATGGAAATTTTAAGACTTTCCAAAAATAGATATTTTGAATCCCTATTATGGATCATTTGTTTTTTCTTAAGATGAAAAAGGAAATAGTACATCAATGAGAGCCAATGGCTGGAATCCAACACATACCTGAAATGGGTTGTGTCTTGTAGAGCTATGAAGAGCTCAATGGTAGCTATGTTGGACATATGCAAGAATTTTCTCCAATGTATGCAATGATTGGAGTGAAGAACGAAGCTAGACTATGGCTTTGGTTGATAAATATCTTTCCCAAAATTTTGTTAAGTCTAAAAATCCTTTGAAGGCCCTAAAACATGCAAAATACAAAAGCTACTAAAACCTACAAGAAAATAGACTTTTGGGACTTTCCCTTAAAAATTCTAAAAGTATACATTTTAAGACTTTCAAAAAATAGATATTTGGAATCCCTTTTATAGATCATTCACCTTTTTTTGGTAAGAAAAGGGAAATACTACATTAATGTGAGCTAATTAATGGAATCAAAGACATAACTTAAATGGGTTGTCCCATAGAGCTATGAAGATATCAGTTGTAGTTATGTTGAACATATGCATGACTTTCAACCCATGTATGTGGATGTTTGGATTGAAGAAAAAATCTAGATTGTGGCTTTGGTTGATAAATATCCTACCCAAAAACATTTCTAAGCCTAAAAAATGCTCTGAAGATCCTAAAAAAGTAAAATACAAAAGCTGCTAAAAACTACCACAAATAAAATTTCAGGACTTTCCCTAAAAATCTAACAAAAAATAGAAATTTTAAGAATTTAAAAAAATAGATCTTTGGAATCCTTATTCTAGATAATTCATATTTTCTTAAGAATTACATTTAAATTCTATAAAATCAGGAGCCAATGGATGGAATCCAAGATATAACTTATATGGGTTATGTCCCATAAAGCTATGAAGAGCTCGGTTTTAGCTATGAAGATCTTGGTTGTAGCTATGTTGGACATATTAAAGTCTTTCTTCCCATGTATGTGGACTTTTGGAATCAAACATGAAGTCATAATGTGACTCAAGTTGATAAATATCATGTCTAAAAATTTTCTAAGCATATCCGAAGACCCTCAAAAATGTAAATAACCAAAGTTACTAAAATATGCTAGAAATAGACTTTCAAGACTTTCCCTGAATACTGGAAAAAATAGAAATTCTAATAATTTCCAGAAATATATCTTTTGAATCCCTATTCTAGATCATTTTCCTTTCTTGAAGAAGCAAAGTGAAATACAAATAACCCATATCAGAAATAGGTTTTGTCCCGTAGAGCTATGAAGCACTCAGTTCTAGCTATGTGCAAGACTTTCATCTCATATACTTGGATTTTTGGAGTGAAGCAAAAAGCTATATTGCGACTTCTAGCTATAAATATCATTCCCAAAATTTCTATGAAGACCCTCAAAAAATCTAAAATACAAAAGCTATTAAAAACCGACAGAAATAGACTTTCAGGACTTTCCCTGAAAATTGCCAAAAATATTTTTTTTAATGCTTTCCACTAATACATATTTAAAATCATTATTCTAGATCATTCGTCATTCATTAAGAATCAAATGGAAATGTTACAGTAACAGGATCCAATGGTTGGAATCCAAGACATACATGAAATGGGCTTTGTCTCATAGAGATATGAAGAGCTCAGTTATATCAATGTTGAACATATGCAAGACTTTCATTCCATGTACGTGGATTTTTAGAGTGAAGCATGAAGCTAGACTATGGCTCCAGTCGATATATATCATGCCCACAATTTTTATAAGCCTAAAAATGCTCTGAAGACCCTAAAAAATGTAAAATAGAGAAGCTCCTAAAAACTTCCAAAACAGACCTTCAGGACTTTCCCTAAAAACTGCCAAAAATGGAAATTTTAAGACTTTCCAAAAATAGATCTTTAGAATCCATATTTTGGATCATTCAACTTTCCTTAAGAAGTAAAGGGAAATGCTACATCAACTGGAGCCAATTTTTAGAATAAATAACATACATGTAATGGGTTGTTCTGTAGAGCTATGAAGAGCTCGGTTGTAGCTATGTTGGACATATGCAAGAATTTTATCCCATTTACATAGAATTTTGGAGTGGAGCACAAATTTAGATGATGAGTATGGCTAAGACCAAAAATTCTCTAAATACCCTAAAAAATGCAAAAAAAATAGAATTTGCAAAAAAATGTCAAAAATAGACTTTCCCTAAAAACTGCCAAAAACAAAAATTTTAAGACATTGCAAAAATAGAAGATTAGAAGCCGTGTTCTAGATCATTTCTCTTTCCTTAAGAAGCAAATGGAAATACTACATCAATGGGAGTCAATGGCTGAAATCCAAGACATACCTAAAATGTGCTATGTCTCGTAGAGCTATAAAGAGTTAGGTTATACCTATGTTGGACATTTGCAACACTCTCATCCCATTTACGTGAATGTTTGAAGTGAAGCACGAAGTTAGAATGTGGATCTGGTCAATAAATATCCTACCAAATAAAATTATAATCCCAAAAATGCTCCAAGACCCTAAAAAATACAAACTACAAAAGCTGTTTAAAACTACCAGAAATAGACTTTCAGGACATTCCCTGAAAACTGCCAAAAATAAAAACTTATGAATTTCAAAAAATAGAAATTTGGAAGCCCTTTTCTAGATCATTCATATTTTTTAAGAAGAAAATGGAAATGTTACATTGACTGTAGCCAATGGCTAGAATCTAAGACATACCTGAAATGGGTTGTCCCGTATAGCTATGAAGATCTCAATTATAGCTATGTTGGATATATGCAAGTCTATATTCCCATATATATGGATGTTTGGAGTTAATAATGAAGCTAGAATGTGGATCCTATTGATATATATCATGTGCAAAATTTTACTAAGCCCAAAAATGCTCCAAAGACCATAAAAAATGCAAAATACAAAAGCTGCTAAAAACTGAGAAGACTTTCCCAAAAAACTGCAAAAAATAGAAATTTTAAGACTTTCAAAAATATATCTTTTTAACCATGTTTTAAATTATTCTTAGTTCTTTCAGAAGCAAATGGAAATGCTACATCAATGGGATCCAATGGCTGGAATCCAACAAATACCTTAAATGGGCTATGTCCCATAGAGTTATGAAGAGTTGGGTTTTAGTAATATTAGACATATGCAAGACTTTCATACCATATACGTGGATGTTCTAAGTGAAAAATGAAGCTAAACTACAGCTCCAATCAATAAATGTCCTGCCTAAAAAAATTTGAAGCCCAAAAATCCTTTAAAGACCTTAAAAAATGCAAAATACAAAAGTTGCTTAAAATTGCCATAAATATACTTTCAAGACTTTCCCTTAAAACTACCAAAAATGGAAATTTTAAGACTTTCCAAAAACAGATCCTTAGAATCTGTGTTTTGGATTATTTTTTGTTCCTTAAGAAGTAAATGGAAGTTGTATATAATTGGGAGAAAAAAGCTAGAATCAAAGATATACCTAAAATAGATTGTCCTATAGAGTTATGAAGAGCTCAGTTGTAAATATGTTAAACATATGCAAGACTTTCATCCAAAGTACATGGTTTTTTGGAGTGAAGCACAAAGTTAGAATGTGGATCTAATGAATAAATATCTTACCCAAAAAAATTCTAAGCCCAAAAATGCTTTGATTACCCTCAACAATGCAAAATATAAAAGTTGTTATAAACTTCCAAAAATATACTTTCACGACTTTCCATGAAAACTGTCAAAAATAGAAATTTTAGGACTTTCCAAAACTAGATATTTAGAAACCCTATTATGGATCATTTTAATTTCCTTAATAAGAAAATGGAAATAACAAATAAAAGGGATTTAATAGCTGGAAACCAAGACAAGCCTTAAGTAGGCTATCACATAGATTTTTTAAGAGCTCGGTTGTAGCTATGTTGGACATATGTAAGACTTTCATCCCATGTATGTCAATATTCGGAGTGAAGCATGAAGTTATACTATGGTCCCAATCTATATATATCCTACCAAACAATTACTAGACCCAAAAATGCTTTGTAGACCCTCAAAAATGTAAAATACAAAAGATGCTAAAAATTGTCAAAAATAGACTTTCAGGACTTTCCGTGAAAACTCCCAAAAATAGAAATTTCAAAAAAATTCAAAAATATATCTTTGGAAGACATGTCCTAGACCTTTATTATTTCCTTAAGAATAAAAATAAAATGCTACATCAAGGGATCCAATGGATGAAATCCAAGACATACCTTAAATGGGCTATATCCTGTAGAGCTATGAAGAGCTCAGTTGTAGTTATGTTGGAAATATGAAAGACTTTCATCACATGTACCTAAATTTTTTTAGTGAATCATGAAGTTACAGTGCATATCATGTCAATAAATATCTTTCCCAAAAAAATTCTAAGCCCAAAAATGGTGTGAAGACCCTAAAGAATGAAAAATACAAAAGCTACTAAAAGCTTCCAGAAATAGACTTACAAGACTTATCCTGAAAAACAGTCAAAAATAAAAAATTTAAAACATTTCAAAAATAGATCTTTGGAAGCCCTTTTCTAAATCACTCATCTTTCCTTCAAAAGCAAAGGGAAATACTACTTTAATAGGATCTAATAGTTGTAATCTAAGACGTACTTCAAATGGGTTTTGTCACGTAGAGCTTGTTATCCAATTTTTACCCCTGGGACAAAATTGAACAATGTGGGTCACTCATACTCTATGTACAGGAAACCCTTTCAGGGAGCATTTCATGACATTACATGCAAAATTTTGTATTGAAGGCACATAAGTGTCATTATGGGAAATATCGGATCATTTCATAATGTTGTCCTATTTTGTGTCTTAGAGGTTAATGAGTTTCAAGTAGTTCTTAAGTTGGCCTCTGTGGGCCCACTTTCCACCAAGGAGCGTGAGAAGTCTATTAAAATTGAGAATTCATGTTTGAAAGGTCCTTCTCTTCTCCCATTGACTCCTTAGTTTTGATAAGAGTCATGAAATTTAATAAATCAGGGTAGGATCATAGGCCATTGAGTAAGATGATTGAGTTATACCAAGGTGATAATCAAATCACTTAGTCGACATAATATGTCAATCAAGTTATTAAACTCATTGACTCAAAAAGCTCGACAATGAGTTTGTTCACAAATATTGCAAACTCTCACAAGCTATGAACAAGGTTGTCTCGCAGATGTGGAACTCAAAAATAGATGACTCAGTTGGCCGAGTCAAGTCAGACATCTAGAAACTCATCTCAATCTCTAAACTCATAAAGCATCATCAAGCCGATTAGAGGGGAACTCACATCTTGGTCAAGTCATGTAAATGATGGTGGTATCAGATTTACTCGATGAGGCACACTCCCATAGCTTGGGATGTGTCAATTTAAATATAAGGCCGAGCTAGCTCAAGTGCACTTGGAAAAATCTAACTCGACATGAGTATGGAGAGGCTCAGTGTAAATGTAGAAAAAAGGATCTCAACTCTTTGAGTTGAGCCATGTATGTAGGGAGCTTGTTATGTAAGCCAACAGTGAAGTCAGTTGACTAAGGTAGTAGTGGCTTGAATTATTTAATTGGAAGAGTTAGTGGAAGTATTTTGGGTTCGTGGATCCAGGTTGTAGACAATGAAAAATAAGGAAGAGGAGGAATGAGATCTTGGATTCGAGCTCGAGATCGAGTCAATGTTTAAATTTCTTAGAGAAAACTTGGTAGAATTGGCTCATTCAACCCGGGCTGAGCATGGAGGGAGTTATGGGAAATTTTGGGAATTTTTTGGTCCATTGTCGATTGGATGGGAAAAATGATGCTTAAGTCCTGCACACCATCATCACCATGGGGATCTCGGGGAGATTAGTGACCAAATGGCCAAGTGGGACTTTGAAAATGGCAAGCAGAGATAAATGTTCCACATCTGGGGTTTTTGATACTTGCATTGTGAAGACATGGAGATTCATGTGAGCGTGGCCAAGTGGGGAAAATAATGATGGTGTGCCAAGGGTCAAATCTTCCCAAGTGAACGTACCATTACGGGACCAAGTTTGATGCCAAAGCATCACGATAGTGCATGGAGGTATAGCAATGTTCAACGATCTTGGTGAGTTATGGGGATTCCGAGTCTATTTCCGAGTTATCAGGTGAGTCATTTGATGACTCGGTTTATGTGGTAGGTTTCATGAAAGGTAATGAGGAGAAGTTAGCTCACAGATAGTTGTCAGGTTTAGTGTCAAGTTTCTTAGCCATTGAATGCACGAAAGGGTGGTGTGAAGCATCCACGTAGGAACTTTCACCAAGTCATGAGTGGTCGAGGTGGCACCAGATTAGTTGTATGAGATCCAAGGTGGAACACTTTGGATGAATAATGTTGGCAAGTCTGAGCTAAGCATACAGGCCATGATGAGGTTGATTCTAGCTCATGGAGTGAAGACAAATTATGGGCACACAGGGAGGATCCTTTTTTTATGAAACCGAGTTACGAGTTTTGCATAAGTCAACTTGGACACCATCGCATGGGTAAATGTGGGTTTGTGAATATTGTAGAGCCTAGAAGCTTAGCTATCGAGCCATTTAGGGATTTTACCATATGGCTTTCCAAGTGAGTTAAGGGACATGCTTAAGAATGCCAAGACTATGACCAAGACCAAGCATCCATCAAGTCAAAGCATGGCCAAAGAAAACCAACTTGGTGCTGAGTCAATAAGAAGCTCACGGGTTTCTTTTTAAGGCACAAAGACCTGAGGGTGAAAGATAGTTTGCGATGTCAACCGAGCTTGCTAGGCAGAGGTTGAAGGAGTTAAGCTTGTAGATCAGCTCACTTAGATTTATGCATTCTACGGGAACAAGAGAGGAGTTCGATGAGCTCATGAAGGGCTAAGTAGATCTTGGTATAAGGAGAAGGAAGATTTTGAAGCTTGAAGCTCATGTATTCAAGCCATGAGATGGATAGCTTTGAGCTCAAAGCTCATGGATTGCATAAGATGGGTAGCTCGGTCATAGGATCGAACTCATGGAATGAGATAGAAAATGGAGCTCGTGGAGTCAAGCCAGAGGGGATGAAGAGATTTCAGTCACCAAGTTGCATGAATGAAGGATCTTGTAGGTCAATGCAATGAAGGAAAGAAACTCACAGAGGGATGTTGAGTTCCACCAATGTATGTTGATCTCGATAGATTCGTGAAGGAGAGCTCGTACAAATCATTGTAATGGCTTGGTCAACTGAGTTGAGCTCGGTGAAATGATGAGCTCACAGAACTTGGGGGTCTGTGGAACCACCAAGGCAAACCAACATAACGTGGAAGAACTCACCAATCCACGTGAAAGGAGCTCGACTCTCTGAGCTGAGTCAAACATTGAGCCCTTCAAATGTAAACCAACCATAAGGGGGTCCCACCGGTCCCACCACTTAAAATATTATTAAATTAATATTTTTATACTAATTTTATTAAATTAATATTTTATTAAAATATTTTAATAAAATGATATTTTATTATTAAAATATTATTTTAATTAAATGAGTAGATAAGTACTAGATCCTTCATTAATGAGACATGATGGAATGTTCTTAAGTGGTTCAACCAATTCTGTAATTAATGTTGACCATCATGTGCCTTCATTTTATGGCAAGAATTTATGATTTCTCCTCTCTTCTCTCACAGGGTTTTTCTATAAATGTAAGTTGGAAGCTCATTCAAAGGGGTTGGACATAAGTTGGACGTGTTTTTCAGTATGTAGCCTCTCTCTCTTCTGCAAGCTAGTCTATTGTGGATTGTGGGGACTTTCAAGCCTCTTTTCCAACATTGTAATGGTAAATATTTCCTCTTCCTAAATGTAATGATGCATTGTGCACATTGATTGAAGTAATAAACTTGTGTTTTGTGACTAATTATTGGTCCTTTCATCATTCCATATACTTCTTTGTGCCTTTCTCATGCTTGTAGGTACATTATGCAAGTTTAAGTTTATATTACGGGTTCTTGGAGTTTTTGTGCTTATCGAGTGGTGGAGTTTCACATGCAGTTGAGTTGTGGTGCTTGTTCACCCTTCTCAGTTTCATCACTCTTCACTGGAAATTGAAATATTGTTTGTCTGATTGAGTTTAACAAAGGGAACACAAGATTATTAGTTTTTGGTATTTTTTTTACCCTCTCTATGTTACAGTAGGTGAAGTTGGCTTGTGGTGCATATCACCCTTTTCAAATCAACCCTTCTCAAATTCTAGCAACACCCTTTATTTGGTGCATCACCATCCCTAGTATAGTTTTATTTCTTATAAATCTTTCTCCCTAAAACCCATGGAAATGTTAGTATAGGTCTATTAACCGTTTTATTGTACTAGGAATAGTACAACACTTAGTTTAGGAAGAGGAAGTTGGCCTTCTCCAGAGGTTCACCTCGAGCCCAAGTCCCACAGCTTGAGAGGTGATCCCATGTTACCCAATAACACCGAATTTCATGTTCACATTCTGGCCATTCAAGGGGTGCAGTGATTTGACGATAATAGTTTTTGGCACACCTGGTGGGACAAGAGTTGGTACTTCTCTTCGTAATTGCATGAATCAAAGTACCCGGTGACTCTATATCTCTAGATTTCATATCTTAGTGTGTTAACATATGCGAAAAATTTAGACAAGAACTTTTGTGAGATGAGAAGGAAATTATCAACATATTGAGTTATCCTTGTCTCCTCTAAGGAGAAGGAGAAGAGGCATTTCAACATCACAGTTGCAGCATCACCTCATAGGGGTCATTAACTTCTCCTTACGGAAGGTTTCCTCCACCCAAGAACAATCAACCTCTCGTTGGTATGGCAGCCCCTGCAAGGAACCAAGTTTTTCCTCCTTTTAATGAAAGAAGTCCTCTCTTCAGTTGGCTCAACGTGATCCTATACCTGGTGTGGCACTCAAAAGGTTTTCCCTTTTACATAGGGGAAACTCATATTACTTGGTGGAACATATTCTTGATGTAGCCAGCATTTGCACAGTACATAATATTACAGAAGACAATGTTGCAGTCAGACTCCTTGCCACTTCCTTCAAGGGAAAATCACTTCAGTGGTTTCGTGGGTTAGAATTTGGTACTATAACCACTTGGGATGTGTTGGGAGAAAAGCTATGTAAATAGTTTGAATTAAAGAGTGATCACCTGTCACTCTTGGAACAACTCACTACCATAAAGAGAGCTCCCCAAGAATACATGAGTGATTTCAACTTCCATGATTCCAAAGGACTTGGAATAGGATTCTGGAACTCATAAAGCCTTCTCCAAATAATGCATTCTTGTACTATTTATGAGCCTTGAATAGTGATGTAGTAGTTATGATCCAGTCCATGGGAGGGACTACACTACCTGATGCCTACGAAGTTGCCATAAGAGTGGAGAATTCCTTGATTCAAGATGGAAAGATATCTCCATGACCACCAATGTCATTATCTCTAGATCTTACAAACACTCAGCCTACCATTGCTCCTATTCCAGCAACTTCCAAGAAACCAGTTCAGTCTACCCCTGCCCCTTCAAACGATCTATTTGAAGTCAAGTTGTTGTTGCAAAATTTTGGTAATGATCTCGTTACACTCAAGAGGCAACAATTTCAATATAATTGTCCCTACCAACCACAAAATCAACAGTACCAAGCTAACCATCCCCCTTTTCAAGGAATTAGTCAACCACAAAATCAAGTTGCAAATCAAGTTGCGAATGTTAAGCCTTTGAACTTTAGAAATCCTCTGGCCGTTAGCTCTTCTAGAGCCATAGTACCTGTCCAAAATAATCTAGTTCAAGACTACGAATGGTGTTATCCTTGTGCTCAACCTCACAACCAAAATATTTTCCCCAATAGAGTTCTTAGCTAGGCCCTTATGGTTCAAAGTGTATCTTCCCCTCCAGAGCCAACGGAAAATTCATCTACGCAGGAAATAACAGATCAACTACAGGCACCTGAAGAAGCCACCTTGCTAAATTGGCAACCAAATATTTTTGTGGTTTAAATATTAATTCCTCATTAGTGTCAGAGAATACTCATTCTAAAAAGAGGTTAATGGAATCTCAACCTTCCAAATCCAATCAAGCATCCACTTTGCATCCTAGGCCACAAGTGATGGTTGACAAAGATGCGGGAAAGAAACCACCAGAACGCATAGCCTACTCAAGCCATAAGAAAATAAGATGTTTCAGGCATCACAGTTCCTAACAAACATTTTCCAAAAGAGGATCGCAATGTGCAGACAAATGTTGGAAAATTAGGTGGCATTCCTTTCAACATCATTGAAAATATAAAGAAAACCAATCTAAATGTCACGATGTGGGAAACACTTTCAATTCCTTCCCAAAGGAATTTGTTGCAAGAAGCTCTGAAAAGCTTTGGTACAACCGATGGAGCATCAGGGTGTGGGACATCAGCTGCTACAAGTTTGTGTCAACCAGAAGGTAAAATTTATCCCAAGAGTAATAAACCTCCACCATTCTATATTTCTTTGATCATTGGTGACCACCTGGTGCATAATTGCATGATCAATTCTGGTGCCAGTAGCTCAGTCATGCCCAAACAAATTATAGATGTACTAGGCATACAATATATGCCAATTGCAAGAGGATTTTTTCAGCTGGATGGCATGGCCAATAGTTCAAATCATTGGAATTATCTCAAGACTTTAGCTTACCATCCATGCATGCCCTAGCTTTTTGTTTACTCAAGACATATCGGTCATCGATCTTCCTCCTCTCTTCATTATTTACCTATCACGAGATTTTACTACCAAGATGGGAGGTTATCTATTGGTTGATTGGACACATATGATTCTCAAGACTCAATAAGGAACCAAAGTGATTATAAGGGATGAACCAATTTTCCATAACCATGTGGAGCCCTACACTGCTAGCCCTATAAATGGGCATTATACCATCCGTGATCCAAAAGAAGATGTTGATCATGAACCAACCACTCTTGTGGAAGAATTCCCTGATATTGTTGTTATGAGGTAAGTGAGTGGAGATCATCAGTATGATCCCTACTAAGGATTTAGTAGAAGAAGAAGTTGGTTTATTACTTTTGGAAGAGATGGGGTTGGGTACATACTGCATTCATGAAGAAGGTACAATCATACCACAACTTGTCAAAACACAAAGCAATTCCGAAGGACTTTGGAAATTGTTTTTTGATGGTTTGAGGAGTAAGAATGGATAGGTGTTGGTGTCATGTTAATTTCTCCATAGAAGGAGATAGGTATTTCTCATCTTTTCGGTTGCAATTTAGTTGCACTAATAATGTTGTTGAATATGAAGCCCTTGTACAAGGAATTCAACTAGCTCAAAAGAAGGGAATCAAATCCCTGACTATTTTTGGAGACAATGAGTTAGTTGTTCATCAAGTGAAGACATGTAGTGCATCCAAAAATGATCTTTTAAGATCATACAAGAACCGGATTTGGGATTTAATTGAATATTTTGAGGCTTTCGAGATTCATGTTATTCCTAGAAATCAAAATCAATATGTTGACAGGCTTGCTACAGTTGGCTCGCAATACAACATACCTATTGATATCATGAAAGAGGGGTGACAATCTGTCAAAATGGTGGTTTGACCTACAGTTCCTGATAATGTGAGTAGTTGGAAAGTGTTCGATAGTGACAAAAAAATTGTTCTATTTCTACAAGAAGAGGCAGAGTTTTCTACGAAAGATCAAGCAAAGTTGCAAGAAGCATATGGTGATCAAATCATACAATTGAAAAGCAACAAGCTACCAAAAGGCTTAGTTACTCTGGAATCCATCTTCAATTCAGATGATCAAGCCAAAAGACAAAGCTCTAACATGGTGGTCAAAGAAGAAGATTTTGAGGAAGTCGAGGTAGCAAATGAAAAGGTTCTAAAGATCGGAAAAGTATGCACTCCCGAAGAGAAAGAAGCTTTCATCAAACTTTTTTGAGAGTATCATGACATTTTTGCATGGAGCTACAAAGACCTGTGTGGTTTTGATCCAGGTCTAGCACAACATACCATCGAACTAGATCCTAATGCCAAGCCAGTTTGTCAAAAACAGAGGCCAATTAATCCCAAAATTGAGCCACTGATGAGGAAGGAGCTAACCAAACTCATCGAGGCCTATATAATTTTTCCTATCAAGCATTCCTCTTGGGTAGCCAATCTGGTTCCTGTAAGGAAGAAGAACGGAGAAATTTGGATATGCGTGGACTTCAGGGATTTGAATCGTGCCTTGTTGAAATATCACTATCCTCTTCCATCAATCGAGTGAATCCTTTAGATAGTGGCAGGAGCTCAAATATTTTCCTTTCTCGATGGATATTTTGGTTACAATCAAATTCTAGTCCAAGATTCTGATCAATTTAAAACAGTTTTCACTACCAAGTGGGGCACGTACACTTACAAAAAAATGCCATTCGGATTGTCAAATTTTGGGGCTACTTTTGAAAGATCCATGGACATGGAATTTAAGGGAATAACTAATGACATCATCCTGGTGTATCTTGATGATATAATTGTGTATTTTAAGCATAAAGAAGACCACATAACACATCTAAGAAAGGTTTTCCAAATATGTAGAGAGTTTTGAGTTTTAGTTAATCCCAATAAATGTATTTTTGCAGTACATGAAGGAAATTTTTTGTGGCATTTTGTTTAATTGGAAGGATTGTCAATTGAGCTAGCCAGGATCCATTTGATTATGTCCTTATCTCTCCCAAGTCACAAGAAGGGTCTCCAGAATTTTCTAGGAACAATAAACTTCGTGTGAAGGTTCATTCCTCAATTTGCAGCATTGGCTAAACCACTAACAACCATGTTGAAGAATAATATTCCATTCTCATGGATGAAGGAAGGGAGAACTTTGAAGCCATCAAAACAACCATTTCTCAAGCTCCTACACTAGTGAATCCAAGGTTTGATAAGGACTTTGTTCTTTATGCTTTTGTAGGTCAGGAGAGCATTTCAGAGATCCTCACCCAGCAAAATGACGATCTGATGGAACAACCAATAGCTTTCTTCAGTCAATCCCTCAAAGACTATGAGCTCAAATATTCATTCATTGAAAAACAAGTCTTTTCAGTCATTCAAGATTTGAAGAAATTCAATCACATGTTGTCCAACAATAAAATTCATTTGATGGTGTCACATCCAGGTGTCAAGGAATTTTTACTGAATAAAGAGATGAATGAGAAGTGTGCTAGATGGATCATGAAGGTGATGGAGTATGAAGTACATATTAAAGTTACCAAACTTTTCAGAGGTAAAGTTTTGTGTCAACAACTTGCTACAGACCTGGAATCGAAAGGTGATGATGATGTGATGCTCCTAAACACTGATGAAGGTAATGATCAAGTTGACTGGTTATCAAAAATGAAAAGTTTCCTTTTCTTAGGAGCATATTATATTGACATGGATAAAACTCAAAGATGAACTTTTCGTCTTCAGTCCATTCCATATGTTCTAGTAGATCATGTTCTCTTTCAGAGGGATTTGAACGGTGTTCTCCTTCAGTGCATAGGTCCAAAATAGGTAAACAAGATTTTGGAAGATTTCACAATGGTCTGTCAGGAGGACATTACTCGAAATGAAAAACTTCCACAAAGATCATGAGGGTTGGCTACTATTGGCCAGATTTATTCAAAGATGCCCACCTTTGGGTAAAGAAATGCAAGGAATGTGCCTTTTTCACCGGAAAACATAAGTTGGCAGCTCTTCCCCTCCATCCAATTCATGTTGATCAGCCCTTTACTCAATGGGGGTTGGATTTCATTGGAATTATTAATCCTCCATCAAATGATGGACATAAATGGGTCCTTACTACAATGGATTATTTCACTCGATGGACAGAGGTGGTAGCATTGAAGGAAATGAGAAGGCGGTTCTTGATTTCCTAGAAGGCATAATGACAAGATTCAGTGTTCCATTTACAATCATTTCACACAACGCAATGGATTTTCTCAGTAGGAAGCTAAGTGAATGGGATGTTAAGAAAGGGTTTTACCTCAAACTTCATCTAATTACTATCTGCAAGGTAACAGATTGGCTGATTCTAGCAATAAAACCCTCAAAAAGGATTATCAAATGCATGATGGAAACCAACATGAGGACTTGGCACACACATCTTAAGAGTGCCTTATGGGAAGATTTAATCACACCTAAAAGGGCCATCGGTAATTCATCTTTCATGCTGGTATATGGAAAAGAAGAAAAACTTTTGTTATCCTTGGAATTACCTTCTTTGGAGTTAGCTCATCAGCTTGAGGTTATGGAGAGTGACCCTATGATAGTCAAGTTCACTGAACTAATGGAGTTAGAAGAACTATGGAACAAGGCCATGAAAACTCTAGAGCAACATCTGGCTCAAGTTAAGAAAAATTTTGACAAGAAGGCGTTCAACATGAATTTTCAAGAGGGAGATTTAGTTCTCAAATGAGATGCTGAGAGGGCCAAACCAGGCATGCACACCAAGTTTTATGCTCTCTAGAGTGGGCTATACATCATCACAAGTTGCAAAGTGGAAAATTCATTTCATCTATCTAGACTCAATGGAGAAGATCTTCCCATTCATGTGAATGGGATACATCTCAAAGCTTGCTTTTGAGATCATTCCACCCCCTGTAAAGTTTAGTTAGGTGTTTTTCTCCAAGTTTTTTACACATTGTTGTGTGTTATTGTTTCTTTTGATTTCCTTGTTCTTGCACATTGTATCATCATTGGAGGTTTTCAAGGAGAAGAAGGTTTAAAGTTTCAAAATAGTTTCAGGATTTCCCAACTCCTTAAATGCTTCATTCAAATTCCACAGTTCTATATAGGTGTCAAACATTTTTCAGCTTCATTACTTTTCCTGCCTAGCGTTACTGTAGAATTCAAGATCAATATTACTAATGAGACTTTGGGATGTATCATCGAAGATCAAATCACTTTCAAGATTCCAAAACAGACTCCATGTCCAATGGATGGCTTAAGGCTACCAGAATCATGCTTAGGAGGCAATAATCCCCGAGAGGTTGCCAAAAATGCTATCCAATTTTTACCCCTAGGATAAAATTGGACAATGTGGGTCACTCACACCGTAATAACAAGAAACCATTTCAGGAATTATTTCATAACATTATAGGAAACATTTTGTGTTGAAGTCACATTTGTGGCATTACGGGAAATATCATATCATTTTAGAGTGTTCTCTTATTTTGGGTCTTAGAGGTTAATGAGTTTCTCGTAGTGCTGAAGTTGACCTTTGTGGGCCCACTTTCCATCAAGGAGCACGAGAAATCTATTAAAATTGAGAAATCATGTTTGAAAGTTCCTATTCTAATCTCATTGACTCCGTAATTTTGATAAGAGTCATGAAAGTTAATAAATCAGGGCAGGATCATAGGCCATTGAGTGAGCTGATTGAGTTATACCAAGGTGATAATCAACTCACTTAGTTGACATAATATGTCAGTCAAGTTATTAAAGTCATTGAATCAAAAAGCTTGACAATGAGTTGTTCACAAATCTTTTGAACTCTCACGAGCTATGAATGAGGTTGGCTTGCGTATGTGGAACTCGTAAATAGATGGTTCGCTCAATCAAGTTGAGTCAGACATTGAGCAACTCAGCTCGATTGCTGAACTCATGAAGCATCGAGCCAGTTAGAGGGGAACTCACTTCTCAGTCGAGTCACGTAAATGATGTTGGTATCTGAGTTTCTTGATTAGGAAAGCTCCCATAGTTTTGGATGTCGATCGAAATATAAGGTTGAGCTAGCTCAAGTGCACTTGGAACAAACCAACTCAATGTGAGTATGGAGAGGTTCGGTGTAAAAGGACTGAAAAGGAGCTCGACTCTCCGAGTTGAGCCATGTATGTAGGGAGATCACTATGTAAGCTAATGGTAAATTCGATTTATCAACACATCTACTCAAGTGAGTCAATTGGAAGAGTTAATGGAAGCATTTTGGGTTTGGAGATTTAGGTTAGAGATAATGCAAAACAAGGCATAGGAGGAATGAGAACTTGGAGTCGAGCTCAAGATTGAGTCAATGTTTAAATATCTTAGAGAAAACTTGGTAGAATTGGCTCATTCAATTGGGCTGAGCATGGAGGGAGTTATGGGGAATTTTGGGAATTTTTTGGTCCATTTCCAGTTGGGTGGGAAAAATGGTGCTTAAATCCTGCGCACCATCATCACCATTAGGATCTCAGGGAGATTAGTGACCAAATGGCCAAGTGGGACTTTGACAATGGAAAGCCAAGATAAATGTTCACGTCTGGGGTTTCTGATACTCACATTGTGAAGACATGGAGATTCATGTGAGCATGGCCAAGTGGGGGAAATAATGATGGTGTGCCAAGATTCAAATTCCACAAAGCAAGCATGACATTACGGGACCAAGTTTGATGCCAAAGCATCCACTTAGTGCGTGGAGGTAGAGAAATGTTCAACAAGCTTGGCGAGTCGTGTGGAGTCTAATTCCATCACCAAGTTATCAAGTGAGTCATTTCAGTGACTCAGTTTACGTGGTAGGTTTCATGAAAGGTAATGACAAGGAGCTCATTTGTAGATAGCTGTCAGGTTTATCGTCGAGTTTCTCATCCATTGAATGTGTGAAAGGGTGGTGTGAAGCATCCACGTAGGCCCTTTAACCAAGTCATGAGTGGTCAAGGTGGCACCAAATTAGTTGTAAGAGATTCGGGTTTGAACACTTTGGATGATCAAAATTAGCCAGTTTGAGCTAAGCATACAGGCCATGGTGAGGTTTATTATAGCTCATGCAGTGAAGATGAATTCTGGGCACACAGGGAGGATCATTTTTTGCATGAAACTGATTTGCAAGTTTTGCATAATCCAACTTGGACAACATCGCATGGGTAAAGGTGGGTTCTTGAATATAGTTATCGAGAAGCTTAGCTATTGAGCCATTTGGGGAGTTTACCATATGGATTTCTGATCGAGTTAAGGGACATGCCTGAGAATGCCAAGACTGTGGCCAAGACCAAGCATCCATCAAGTCAAAGCATGGCCAAAGGAAACCAACTTGGTGTCGAGTCAATGAGAAGCTCATGGGTTTTTTTGGCATGAAATACCTCAGGGTGAAAGATAGTTTGGGATGTTGACCAAGCTCGTTAGGAAAAGGCTTAAGGAGTTAATCTCATAAATCGGCTCTCTCGAAACTATGCATGGTGTGGGAACTAGAGAGGATTTTGAAGATCTCATGAAGGGCTAAGTAGAGCTTTGTATAAGGGGAAGGAATATGTTGAAGCTCCAATATCATGCATTCAAGCCATGAGATGGATGTCTCGGAGTGATCTCAATGAATAAGATGGCTTAGTCATAGGATTAGACTCATGGCGAGGAAGGTGGAGCTCATGGAGTTGAGTTAGAGGGAGGATATTGCTAAGAGTTGCATGAATGAAGGAGCTCATAGGTCGATGTGATGAATAAAATAAATTCACATAAGGATGTTGAGTTTTGTTGATCTATGTTGATCTTGGTAGATTCGTGAATGAGACCTCGTACAAACCATTATTATGGCTCGGTCAACTGAGTTTATCTCATTAAAATGATGAGCTCGCTGAACTTGGGGGTCTGTGGAACTGACAAGGTGAGTTCACCAAGGAAAACCAACATAACGTGGAAGAACTTGCCAATCCACGTGAAAGGATCTCAACTCTCCGAGATGAGCCATGTATTGAGCCCTTTGAATGCAAACCAACCCTAAGGGGGTCCCACCAGTCCCACCACTTAAAATGTTATTAAATTAATATTTTTATACTAATTTTATAAAATTAATATTTTGTTACAATATTTAATAAAATGATATTGTATTATTAAAATATTATTTTAATTAAATGAGTAGATAAGTACTAATCCTTTCATTAATGAGACATGATGGAATGTTCTTAAGTGGTTCAACCAATTTTGTAATTAATGTTAAACATCATGTGCCTTCATTTTAGGGTAAGAGTTTATGATTTCTCCTCTCTTATCTCACAGGATTTTTTTCTATAAATGTAAGTTGGAAGCTCATTCCAAGGGATTACACTGATTACATAAGTTAGAATGTGAAAAAAGTTGGACAAGTTAGACAAGAGACATGACACGTTTTTTAGAATCCTCTCTCTTCTGCAAATTATCTTTGTGGATTAAGGGAACTTTCAAGCCTCCTTTCCAAGACTGTAATGGAAACTATTGCCTCTTTTGAATGTAATGATGCATTGTGCACTTTTTTGAAGTAATAAAAGTGTATTTTTGTGACTACTATTATTCTTTTCATCATTCCATATACTTCTATGTGCCTTTCTCATGCTTGCAGGTAAACTGTGCAAGTTTAAGTTTCTATTACAAGTTCTTTGAGTTCTGTGCTTATCAACTGGTGAAGTTTTACATGTAGGTTAGTTTTGTTTCTTTTTCACCCTTCTCAGTTTCATCATTATTTATTGGAACACTAAAAGATTGTTTTTCTAATTGATTTTTAAAAAGGGAACACATGTTTCTTAGCCCATGGTATTTTATTACCCTCTCTAAGTTGCAGTAGGTGAAGTTGGCTTGTGGTGCATAGGAACCTTTTTAAATCAACCCTTCTTAAAGTCTAGAAACACCCTTTATTTGGTGTATCACCATCCCTAATATAGTTTTATTTCTTATAAGTATATTTCCCTAAAACCCATGGAAATGTTAGTAGAGGTCTAGTTAACCGTTTTATTGCACTAGGAATAATATGTCACTTAATTTAGGAAGAGGAATTCAGCCTTCTCTGAAGGTTCACCTTGAACCCCAAAATCCCACAGCTTGAGATGTGATCCCATGTTACCCAATCGCATCAAACTTCATGTTCACATTCTGGCCATTTGAGGGGTGCAGTGATTTGGTGATAACAGAGCTATGAATAGCTCGATTGTAGCTATGTTGGACATATGCAATACTTTCATCCCATGTATGCAGATGTTTGGAATGAAGCAATAAGTTAGACTCTAGCCCAGACCGATAAATATTCTTCCCAAAATTTTGTTAAGTCTGAAAATTCTCCAAAGACCCTTAAAAATATAAAATACGAAATTTGCTAAAAACTAAAAAAAATATAAATTTTAAGACATTCTAAAAATATATCTTTCAAAGACATGTTCTAGATCATTCATCTTTCTTTAGGAAGTAATGGGCCCCATTTCTTCTAGATGTTTGACTAGGTGTGGAAATTATTTCTCAATCAGATTCTTAGTGAGCCAAATCTATTGGTGTGTTACATGCCCTACTTTTACTACATGATATATTGTAATTTACTTATGCTTCATGTCCTTGACTAGTGTTTACTAGTGTAGGACTTTCCTTGAAAAAACTACCAAAATAGAAAATTTAAAAATTTCCAATAATAGATCTTTGTAAGTCATGTTTTGGATCATTCGTCTTTCCTTAAGAAGAAAAGGGAAATGATACATCAATGGTAGCCAATGGCTTAAATCTAAGACATGTCTGACATGGGAAATGTCTCATAGAGCTAAGAAGAGCTCGATTGTAGCTATGTTGGACATGTAAACTTGTTATCCCATGTATGTGGATGTTTGTAGTGAATCATGAAGTTAGACTTCAACTCCAATCAAAAACTATCCTGCCAAAAATTTTGCTAAGACCAAAAATGCTATGAATACCCTAAAAAATACATAATACAAAAGCTGCAAAAAACTGCCAGAAATAGAATTTTAGGACTTTCATTGAAAAATGTCAAAAATAGAAATTTTAAGACTTTCCAAAATAAAATCTTTGGAATCCTTTTCATGGATCGTTTGTATTTTCTTAATAAGCATAAGGAAATAATACAGCAATGAGATCCAATGGCTTGAATCTAAGACATTCCTAAAATGGGCTATGTCTCATTGAGCTATGAAGATCTCGATTATAGCTATTTTGGGCATATACGAGACTTTCATCCCATGTACGTGGATGTTTAGAGTGAAGTGTGAAGTTAGACTATGGATCTGGTCAATAAATATCCTACCTAAAATTTATCTAAGACAAAAAATTCTCCAAAGACACTCAAAAATGTAAAATAGAAAAGTTGCTACAAAATGCCAAAAAATAGACTTTCAGGACTTTCCCTAAAATCTACTAAACATAGAAGCAAAGTCAATGCTACATCAATAGGAGCCAATGGTTGGAATCTAAGAATGCCTAAAATGGGTTGTCACGTAGACCATATGCAATACTTTCATCCCTTAGACATGGATGATTAAAGTGATTCACGAAGTCAGACTACGCCTTTGATCGATATACATATCCTGTCCAAAATTTTACTAAGCCAAAAAATGCTCCAAAGACCCTAAAAATGCAAAATACAAAAGATGCTAAAAACTGCAAAAAAAGACTTTCCACTAAAACTTTCAAAAGTGAAAATTTTAAAGCTATCCAAAAATAGATATTTGGAATCCCTATCCTATATCATTCATTTTTTTTCAACAAGTAAATAGAAATGCTACATCAATTGGAGCCAATGGATGGAATCCAAGACATACCTGAAATGGGTTATACCATATAGATATGAAGAGATCGGTTGTAGCTATATAGGACATATGTAAGACTTTCAACCCATGTTCTTGGATGTTTAGATTGATGATCAAAGTTAGAGTACAATTTGGTAGATAAATATCCTACCAAAAAAATTCTAATACAACAAATGTTCTGAAAATCCTCAAAAATGCAAAATATAGAAGCTGCTAAAAATTTCCATAACTAGACTTTCAGGCTTTTCCCTGAAATCTACCAAAAAGAGAAATTATAATACTTTCTAAAACAATATTTTTAGAAGGCATGATCTAGATCATTCTTATTTTATTAAAAAGTAATGGGAAATGCTACATCAATGGGAGCCAATGGTTCGAATCCAAGACATACTTAAAATGGCTATGTCATGTAGATCTTTAAAGAGCTTGGTTGTACCTATGTTTGACATATGTAAGATTTTTATCCCATGGACATGGATATTTGGAGTGAATCATGAATTTATATTGTGGCTTCGGTTGACAAATATCATGCACACAATTTTTCTAAGCCAGAAAATGCTCTGAAGACCCTTAAAAATACAAAATACATAAGCTACTAAAAACTGCTAGAAATAGACTTTCCCTGAAAACTTCCAAAAGTAAATTTTTTAAGAATTTTTTAAAATGGATATTTGGAATTCTTATATTGGATCATTCATCTTTCCTTAATAATCAAAGGGAAATGCTACATCAATGGGATCCAGTGGCTAGGATCAAATACATACCTAAAATGGGATATGTACCGTAGAGCTATGAAGATCTCATTTTTAGCTATGTTAGACATATGCAATACTTTCATCAAATGTATGTGAATGTTTGAAATGAAGAAAAAGGTTATATTTTGGCTTTGGTCGATAAATATTCTATCCAAAAAAATTCTAAGCCCAAAAATGTTCAAATGACCCTCAAAAATGTAAAATACAAAAGCTGCTAAAAACTGCCAGAAATAGACTTTCAGGAATTTCCCTGAAAACTACCAAATATAGTGTTAGCATAATTTAGCATAGGCATATTTATTGCATTTTATTGCATTGTCTTTTATTTAATAATGTGCAACATGTGCACTCTAGTCTAGTGACTTGCATTCAATATTGTTATGTTGGATAACATTCAATATTGGTATTAGTAGTAATTACATGTGCATGTGAGATGGGTCTTATCATCTCGTAGTTGGTGTCTGCTAGGGTGTCATGTCTATCCATATGAGGCTATCTAATATCTATAAATATTACAGCTCTTGCATTGTAATGTAATCTGATTTCATGATCAATAATATTTGTGAGGCTTCTGTCCCTCTTTGGTCATTGCAATCTTATTCTATTCTATCATTTGGTATATAAGCTATACCATTATTATCATTTGGTATTAGAGCAGGTTCTATCCAAGCAAGGTTGAAGAGGAGCACTATTGGAGAGGATCCATTGGAGAAGAATATCTGCATCAAAGGAGAGCCATTGAAGCATCCTGCAGCCTCCATTCCTCCCAAGCATCCATCAACTAAAATTTGACCTATCCACTTATTTGGAAGGTAAAATTTTATTTATTAGTCATTGGCATAGTCAATTGATCTAACATATTGGCGGAATATTTCAAATTTGGAGATCTTTCAAAAAAAAAAAAAAAATTGCAGATCTAAAAAAAAGAAAAGAAAAAAAAGATCAGATCTAAAAAAAAATCAGATCTGAAAGTGGTGTGAAGAATTCGGGAGCAAAGGTTGAAGCAGTCCCGTCAACAAAATTCCAGCAGATAACTCTTAGAAAAAAAGACGTTACTTTTACATACAATGTCAGATTGATGTGCCATTTTTTTTTCTGGAAAGATAAGAAGGAGACACACAACTTTTCAGTTTACATCATCTTTAGATTCAGCCTCTAAATGTGACAAAAAGTCTGTACAAGTCGGATCATGTTTTTTTGAAAAAAAAATCAGATCTAGCTGGTAAATTGGTAAGATCTCAAAAACTAAGATTCTGATTCTTCTAAAATTTTGTGGGTTTCAAGATAAATATTGTATGATGCTGCTGTCAAAATTTTAGAAAAACCCAGATCACGGTTTGTGAGAAAAGATGAAAACAATATTCAGATTGTTTGTTTGGATCTTGGGAACAAACAGGTCAGCGGTTCGATTCCCACTCTCTCCATATTTTTTATTAAATTATTTTTTTTGGAAAATTTAGAGAAATTAAAAAAATTGGGAGATTTCTAAATTTAGAATCTCACCAAACACATTTAGAGCCACCGCTAAATTTAGCGGAAAAACACCTATTGGGGGGTAAAAAAATATTTTTGGCCTAAATTGTGTATTTTGTGATTCTAGACCCTTTTTTCTAAAGAGGGGGGACACAAAAACTTCATTTTCATGTACTTTTGGAGCATGTTGTAGAAATCTTGGTGCATAAAGTGAAAAAAAAAAAAGTGCAAAATTTTCATTTTATGTTTGGTTCTATCACACGAGATCTTTGATCTCATAGCAGCGTTCGGTATATACGGTGCCTCTGGGAAGCGCTTACGGGTGATGCCGTCATGACTACTACTGCACTTAAAGCCTAACATAGCTGCCTAAACGTTGTCTGGGCATCGACCCTATAAAATCGACGGGGAGTAATAAGGACACAATACACACACATTTGAGCCCTCCCATCCGTTTGTGCTTGCACAAACCCCTCTCCGTACTGTCTAAGTACCACGTACTAAATTCTTTCACGTGCATTAACACCTCTTTCCGTACTGACGGGTATATTGAAAGGGTGATCTTCTTCCACGTACCGACGGGTATATCGGAAGGGAGCGTATATAGAAAGGTTTGGTATATCGGCCTGACGGTATATTGAGAGGGAGACCTTAAACCTGGAGTGATAAGAGCCTTACCCTTTGTCAGAAATTCAGAGTTTCAAAAATTTAGATTGCAGACATGGGTGCACAAGCACCAAAGTTCTTCTTGCCAGATTCACAACTGCTTAGAGGAGACAACTATGTTGCATGGAAACCGAAGATCAAGACGTTACTTGAGTTTGAAGACCTATGGACAGTTGTAGATGGACAAACAACAAGATCACTTAATGATGGAAGACAACAAGCTCAATTTGTCAGGGCCAATCAAAAGGCCAAGTTGATCATCTTGTTTGGTGTAACAGATGATGTGCAACCCCACATTAGAGATGCCACATCGGCCAAGGATGCATGGGATAAGTTGAGCACAGTCTATGAGGCAAAGAACAAGAATGCCATCCTCAACCTACTATCACAACTGCATACTCTCAAGTTCAAGCACAATGAGAAGGTTGAAGTTTTTTTGAGACGAGTTGCTACTTTGAGGGCATCTCTATTGGCATTGGGAAAAGAGATAAGTGATGAAGACCTCGTACCAATTGTGTTGCAAGCACTTCCTCCTTCCTACAGAATCTTTGTGACAACTATCAATATGAGTGAACACACAGTCACCTTTGAGAAGTTGGTCAATCTACTCCAACAAGAAGAGGCAATGAACAACAAAGATCAGGAAGATGAGCAAGCACTATCTTCCAATCATAAAGGAAAGGGAAAATTTCAGTCCAATCACAAGAAGTCCCAACAAAATCAAAGTCAACAAGACAACACCAAGAAGTGTCCCATTTGCAATAGAGGGGGACATGACATCAAATATTATTGGTACAATTCCTACAAAAAGGGTTCATCAAGCAATTCAAAACCCAATAACCATCAGGGTAACAATAATTCAAATAAAGGGAAGTCCAACAACAACAATCAAGGGTAGAAAAATGGTAATTGGAAAAGAAAACCCAAACAACAAGGGTACATTGCCGAACATGAGGATGATTCAGATAAAGGACACCACATGTATTCTGCTCAATTTGATGAAGAAACCAAGTCCACACAAGATATCTGGTATGTTGACTCGGGTGCAACTCGACACATGACTGGACGCAAGGATTGGTTCTACACACTACGTGACTCACCTAACAAGAACCATGTGTCATTAGGTGATGACTCATCATATAGTGTCAAGGGGATTGGAAACATTTCACTACCTCTTGGAAAGCATGACTGTAAAATCACAAATGTATTGTATGTACCTGGGTTGACCAAGAATTTGCTATCAGTTAGTCAACTCCTTGATCACAACTTGAAGTTGGATTTTGACAGTAATAATGGAGAAAAAGTGTGCTTGATAAGAGATAAGTCAAGAGGTTCCAAGATTGTAGCAAGAGCCTCCAATGTGGGACGCATGTTCCAACTTGATTTTGTCCACAAGGATGATCAAGCTCTAGTGGCCAAAGACACACAATCTGCAGAACTATGGCATCGCAGATATGGTCACATCAGTTTTGGCTATCTCCAAACACTTCAAAAGGGCAACATGGTGAAAGGATTGCCTACACTCAAAAATAACACTGACAAGTGTCACAATTGCCTAGCTGGAAAGCAACATAGAGTACCCTTCCAGAAGAACACATATAGAGCTAAGGGAAAGCTTGATTTGGTCCACACCGATCTTTGCGGGCCCATGCAACCAAGTCATTCTGGATGTCAATACTTCATGCTTTGTGTTGATGACTACTCAAGAAAGATGTGGATATATTTTCTAAGAAACAAGAGTCAAGCCTTTGAGACATTTCAGAAGTTCAAAGCACTTGTTGAGAATGAAGTTGGTCGCAAGATCAAAACTCTCCGCTCAGATCGAGGGGGGGAATTCACAAGCAATGAGTTCAAGACTTACCTGGAAGCTCATGGGATTCGTAGACAAATGCCTCCTACTCACACACCACAACAGAATGGTATAGTTGAGAGAAGGAATCGTACTATCATGGAAATGGTGCGATGTATGATTGACGACTTAGGTTTAACAAAGACATTTTGGGCAGAAGCTGCAAGAACTGCAGTCTATTTGTTGAACAGAGTGCCCACAGTAGCTCTTGAAGGAGTGACACCTCAAGAATCCTGGTCAAATCGGAAACCATCAATTGCACACCTAAGAGTATTTGGGTGTAAAGCTAGCATGCACATACCCAAGAAGAACAGGAACAAGTTGGATATGAAAGTTGAGAAACTGATATTCATTGGATACAGTGAAGAAGCACTTGGGTACAGATTATGGGATCCGAAAGCAAAGAAAGTATACACAAGTAGGGATGTTGAGTTCTTTGAGAAGAAACAAGCAGATGCTCCACTCAATGACTCAACAAACATGCAGAATACACCTCTTGTGAAGACAGAATTTGATGTTCCCACTGAAGATGACAGTGATGAATTGGATGATGGTGAAAACTTGGATCCACCACAAGCCAATGGAACAGCTAAGAAGTTACCTAAATGGTATACTCAATTAATAAGAGATGCAAATTTGGATGAAGCACCTAGCACATCATCCAATCCTGGACCTAGAACTCGCAGTCAAGCTCGTGAAGAGGTCAATTATGCCCTAATGAGAAAAGTTGTTGAAACAGTTGAGCCATCTACATTTCAGGAAGCCCTACAATCAAAAGCTTAGAAAGATACCATGGATTCAGAGTATCAGTCAGTGATGAAGAACAACACATGGTAACTTGTCGACCTTCCACCAGGGAAGAAACCCATTGGATGCAGATGGATATTCAAGACTAAGTACCAATCAGATGGGACTATTGACAAGTATAAAGCAAGGCTTGTAGCAAAGGGGTATGCACAACAAGAAGGCATTGATTATGAGGAGACATTTGCTCCCACAGCCAAGATCAAGACAATCAGGATGATCTTTGCTCTAGCTGCACAATTTGGTTGGAAAGTCCACCAAATGGATGTGAAAAGTGCCTTTCTTAATGGAGATTTGCAAGAAGAAGTCTATATGACTCAGCCAGAGGGTTATGTAATACCAGGAAAAGAGATGATGGTATGCAGACTCATAAAATCTCTATATGGCCTAAAACAGGCACCCCGGGCATGGTACATCAAAATTGATGAGCATCTCATAAGTCATGGATTCGAAAGGAATCCTTATGACCCCAATCTCTACCTCAAAAAGCAAGGGGGGGAGATTGTCATTGTAGTTGTTTATGTCGACAATCTAGTCATTACAGGCAGTTCTGTGAAGATGATCGATGCAACAAAGAAGGATTTTAATCGATCGTTCGACATGATTTTTTAGATCTGAAAGTGGGCTCATGCACTATTGTCTTGGGTTGGAAGTATGGAAAAAAGAGAATCATATTTTTTTGTCACAGTTGAAATACACCAAGACAATGCTCGAGAAATTCAGGATGATGGACTGCACTCCTATTGCTACACCTATGGAAGCTTAAAGACTTCAGTTATCTCGTTTCGATCCTCATCACCACCGGTGAATGTAACTCTCTATCAAAGCTAATAGTTGATCGGGAGTCTCATTTACTATGACATATACTAGACCAGATATCAGCTTTGCAGTCAGCTATTTATCACCCTTCATTTAAGAACCGAAAATATGTCACTTAATTGGAAAGCAGCAAAGAGAATACTAAGATATCTAAAGGGTACAGTTGACCTTGGTCTAGAGTACAAGAAGAACGACAATTTCTTCTTGATAGGATATTCAGATTCAGATCATGCAGGAAACATGGATGATAGGAAGTCAACATCAGGCTTCGTCTTCTTTATGGGATCTGGACCGATATCATGGGGAAGCAAGAAACAGAACTTTGTTTCTCGCTCTTCTACAGAAGCAGAGTATCGAGCTGCAGGTGAAGCTGTTTGTGAAGCAATATGGCTACGCCGAATACTGGAAGGAATTGGTCTACCACAACAGAAATCTACTCCAGTATATGTTGATAATGAAGGAGTTCTGAAGCTTGTTCGCAATCCAGTATTTCATGAGAGAACCAAGCATATTGAAGTACAAGTTCATTTCATACGCGAGCATGTCTTGAAGCACAACATAAAGCTCCATTTCTGTCCTATAGTTGAACAGAAGGCAGATGTTTTCACTAAGTCACTTGCACGTGACAAATTCACACTGTTCAGAGAGTTCCTCTCCACTTCATTAGTAAACTATGTAAAATTAAGGGGGGGAATGTTAGCATAATTTAGCATAGGCATATTTATTACATTTTATTGCATTTTATTACATTGTCTTTTATTTAATAATGTGCAACATGTGCACTCTAGTCTAGTGACTTGCATTCAATATTGTTATGGTGGATAACATTCAATATTGGTATTAGTAAGTAATTACATGTGCATGTGAGATGGGTCTTATCATCTCGTAGTTGGTGTCTGATAGGGTGTCATGTCTATCCATATGAGTCTGTCTAATATCTATAAATATTACAGCTCTTGTATTGTTATATAATCTGATTTCATGATCAATAATATTTGTGAGGCTTCCGTCCCTCTTTGGTCATTGCAATATTATTCTATTCTATCAATTGGTATCAAAGCTATACCATTACTATCATTTGGTATCAGAGTTATACCATTATTATCATATAGATATCTTAAGACTTTCAAAAATAGATCTTTGAAATCCCTATTTTGTATCATTCCTCTTTTTTTAATAAGTGAATGGAAATGCTACATTAATGGGATAAAATGACTTAAATCCAAGACATTCCTGAAATGGGTTATGTTCCGTAGACCTATGAAGAGCTTGGTTGTAGCTATTTTAGACATATTCAATATTTTCATCTCATATACGTGGATATTTTGAGTGAAAAATTAATTTATACTGCATCTCTGGTCGAGACATATCCTACCAAAAAAATTATGAACCTAAAATTACTTCGAAGACCCTAAAAAATACAAAATACGAAAGCTGTTAAAAACTGCCAGAAATAGACTTGTAGGACATTCCATGAAAACTACATAAAAAAAATTTTAAAACTTTCGAAAAATATATCGTTAGAATCCTTGATCTAGATCATTCATCTTTACTTAAGAAGAAAATTTAAATGCTACATCAATGAGGTTTAATGACTAGAATCCAAGACATACCTAAAATGGGTTATGTCTCGTAGACACTATGTAGAGCTCTATTGTAGATATGTTGGACATATGCAAGACTTTAATTGCATGTACATATATGTTTTGAGTGAAGTACAAAGTTAGACTGCATGTCTGGTTGATAAATATCCTTCTCAAAATTGTGTTAAGCTCAAAATGCTCCGAAGACCCTTCTCATAAATTCAAAATACAAAAGCTGTTAAAAACTACTTGAAATAGAATTTCATGACTTTCCTTCAAAAATTTTAAAATTATAAATTCTAAGACCTTTAAAAATAGATCTTTAGAATCTCTATTCTAGATTATTTGTCTTTCCTATCATTAGGAGACAATGGCTAGAATCCAAGACATACTTGAAATGGGCTATGTCCCATAGAGCTATGAAGATCTCAGTTATAGCTATGCTAGAGATATGCAATAATTTCATCCCTTGTACGTGGATGTTTAGAGTGAAGCACAAATTTAGACTGTGGCTTTAGTCAATAAATATCCTGCTCAAAATTTTACTAAATATAAAAAATGCTCCAAAGACCCTAAAAATGGCCACAAACAGACTTTCCCTAACAATTGCCAAAAAAATAAATTTTAATACTTTTAGAAAATAAATCTTTAGAAGCCTTATTCCAGTTCATTCACCTTTAGTAAAGAAGAAAAGAAAAATTCTACATCAATTGGAGCCAATGGTTGGAATGCAAGACATACCTGAAATGGGATATGTCTTGTAGAGCTATTAAGAACTTGTTTATAGCTATGTTGTACATATGCAAAACTTTCATCCCATGTACGTGGATGTTTGGAGAGAAGCATGGAGTTAGACTGCAGTTCTCATCAATAAATGTCCTACTCAAAACAAATTTAAGCCCAAAAATGTGTGAATGTTTGGAGTGAAGCAAAAAAGTTAGATTATGTCTCCAGTCAATAAAAACCCTCCCCAAAATATTTCTAAGTCCAAAAATCCTCTGAAGACCTTAAATAATGCAAAATATAGAAGTTTCTAAAAAACTTCCAGAAATAGAATTTTAGTAATTTCCCTTAAAATTGCCAAAAATAAAAAAATATTAAGACTTTCCAAAAATAGACCTTTGGAATCTATATTCTAGATCATCTGTATTTCCTTAATAATCAAAAGGAAATGCTACAACAATGGGATCCAATGCCTAAAATCAAAGACATAACTAAAATGGGCTATGTCCCATAGAGCTATGAAGATCCTTCGTTGTAGCTATATTAAACATATGCAAGACTTTCATCCCATGTACATGGATGTTTGGAGTGATGCAAAAAGTTATACTACAGATCTGTTTGATAAATATCCTACCCAAAAACATTTCTAAGCCCAAAAATTCTAGGAAGACCATCAAAAATACAAAATACAGAAGCTGTTAAAAACTACAAGAAATAGACTTTCAGGACATTCCCTGAAAACTGCAACAATTAGAAATTTTAAGACTTACCAAAAAAATATCTTTAGAATCCATGTTTTGTATCATTTATCTTTTGTTAAGAAGAAAAATGAAATCTTAGATTGATGGGATCCAATGGCTAGAATAAGAAACGTACCTGATATGGGCTATGTCTGGTAGAGCTATAAAGAGCTCGATTGTAGCTATGTTGCACATATGTAATACTACCAACCCATTACATGGATGTATGGAGTGAGTCACAACGTTAACACGTGGCTTCGGTCAATAAAAATCTTGCCCAATAATTTTTATCCTAAAAATGCTCCGAAGACCCTCAAAAATGCAAAATATAGAAGTTGTTAAAAACTGCTAGAAAATAGACACAAGACTTTCCCTGAAAACTGTGAAAAATATAAATTTTAATACTTTTAGAAAATATATTATAGCTTAAATAGATAAATAGCAGGGTTAAAAAATTTCTAAGCCCAAAAATGTTCTGAAGACTCTTAAAAATGCAGAGTATAGAAGCTGTTGAAAACTACAAGAAATAGACTTTCAGGACTTTCCCTAAAAAATACAAAAAATAAAAATTTAAGACTTTCAAAAAATTGATTTTTAGAAGATATGTTATGGATCATACATATTTCCTTAAGAATCAATGATAAATTAAACATCAATGGGATCTAATGGTTGAATCTAAGACACAACATAAATGGGTTATGTCATGTAGAGCTATGAGGAGCTCGGTTGTAGCTATGTTGGAAATATGCACATCTTTCATCCCATGTAAGTGGATGTTTTAAGTGAAGTGTGAAGTTAGACTATGGCTACAATCAATTACTATCCTTCCCAAAAAAATTCTAAGGCCAAAAATACTCTAAAGACCCTCAAAAATGCAAACTATAGAAGCTGATAAAAATTGCCAGAAATAGACTTTCAGGACTTTCCTTAAAAATTGCCAAAAATAAAAAAATTAGTACTTTCCAAAAATAGATGTTTGGAAGCCTTGTTCTTAAGGATTTTTCTTTCCTTATGAAACAAAGGAAAATGCTACATCAATGGGAGCAAATTCCTAGTATGCAAGACATACTTAAAATGGGTTGTGTCTCGTAAAGTTATGAAGAGCTCGATTATAGTTATGTTGGACATATGCAAGACTTCCATGCCATGTATGTGGATGTTTGGAGTGAAGGATGATATTAGACTTAAAATTTGGTTAATAAATCTCCTTTACAAAAATTTTCTAAGGTCAAAAGTGCTTCAAAATGAAAATTACAAATGCTGTTAAAAACTGCCAAAAATAGACTTTCAGGACTTTCCCTAAAAACTATCAAAAATCAAAATTTAAAGACTCCAAAAAAATATTTTTTGAAGCCCTTTTCTAGATCCTTCATCTTTTCTTAAGAATAAAATATAAATGTTACACCAAAGGGAGCCAGCCAATAACCAGAATCTAAGACATACCTGAAATGGTCTATGTCCCATAGAGCTATGAAGAGCTTGGTTGTAGCTATGTTGGACATATGAAAGACTTTCAACCCATGTACATGGATGTTTGGAGTGAATCACGAAGCTATATTGTTGCTCGTGTCTATAAAAATCCAGCCCAAAATCATGCTAAGCCCAAAAATACTCCGAAGACCCTCAAAAATGCAAAATACAAAAATTGCTAAAAATTGCCAAAAATAGACTTTTAGGACTTTCCCTAAAAACTGATAAAAATTGAAATTTAAAGACTTTCCAAAAATATATCTTTTGAATCCATTTTTTGTATCCTTTTTATTTCCTTAATATGTAAAGGGAAATGCTACATCAATTCTAGTCAATGGTTAGAATCCAACATATACATGTAATGGGCTGTCTCGTAGAGCTATGAAGAGTTCGGTTATAGCTATGTTGAACATATACAAGACTTTAATCTCATGTATGATGAAGTTAACACTAAAGCAAGAAGTTAAGAATATGGTTTTAGTCAATAAATATCCTGCAAAAAAATTGGTAAGCCCAAAAATGTTCTAAAGACCCTAAAAATGAAAAATATAGAAGCTCCTAAAAACTACTAGAAATAAAATTTTAAGACTTTCCTTGAAAATGTTAAAAAATAAATTTTAAGACTTTACAAAAATATCTCTTTCAAATTATTATTTTAGATTTTTTTTCTTTCCTTAAGATTTAAAAGTAAATTCTACATCAATTGGATTAAATGGGTGGAATCCAAGACATACCTAAAATGTGTTGTCTTGTAGAGCTATGAAGAGCTCGGTTGTAGCTATGTTTGACATATGCAACAATTTCATCAGATTTACATGGATGTTTGGAGTGAAGGAATAAAATATACTATGGCTCAAGTCGATAAATAACCTACCCAAAATTTTGCTAAGCCCAAAAAATCCTCCGAAGACCCTCAAAAATGTAAAATACAAAAATTACTCAAATTGCTAGAAATAGACTTTTAGGAGTTTCCTTGAAAACTGCCAAAACTAGAAATTTTAAGAATTTCAAAATTAGATCTTTGGAATTTTGTTTCTAAATCGTTCATTTTACCTTAATAAGAAAAGTCAAATGTTACATCAATGGGAGCCAATGGCTAGAATCCAAGACATACCTAAATGGATTATGTCTCGTAGAGCTATGAAGAGCTTAGTCGTAGCTATGTTAGACATATGAAATATAATCATGCCATGTATATGGATGTTTAGAGTGAAGCATGAAGTTATACTGTGGCTTCGGTCAATATATATCCTGCCCAAAATTTTGCTAAGCCCAGAAATGCTTTGAAGACCCTAAAAATGTAAAATACAAAAGCTTCTAGAAACTGCAAGAAATATACTTTCAAAACTTTCCCTCAAAATTTCCAAAAGTATAAATTTGAATACTTTATAAATATATATCTTTGGAATCCCTGTATATCATTCATCTTTCCTTAAAAAGCAAAGCAAAATGCTACATTAATGTGAGCCAATCGCTGGAATCCAAGACATAACTGAAATGGTTTATGTCACGTAAAGCTATGAAGAGCTCAATTGTAGATATATTAGACATATGCAAGACTTTCATGCAACGTATATAGATATTTGGAGTGAATCATGAAGTTTTACTACATATGCAAACAATAATTATCCTGCCCAAAATTTTGCTAAGCCCAAGAATGCTTCAAAAACCCTCAAAAATGCCAAATATATATTAAAACTACCAAAAAGAGAAATTTTAAGACTTTCCAAATATATATATTTGGAATCCCTTTCTAGGATCATTCATATTTCCTTAAGAAGCAAAGGGAAATTTTACATCAATGCGAGCTAATGCATGGAATTAAAGACATACCTGAAATGGGCTATGTCTTGTAGAGTTATGAAGAGCTCGGTTGTAGCTATGTTGGACATATGTAAGAATTTCATCTCATGAAAGTGGAAATTTGGTGTAAATCACAAAGTTAGACTACATTTTCAAATGATAAATATACTACCCAAAATTTTGCTAAGCCCAAAAATGAACTGAAGATCCTAAAAAATGTAAAATACAAAAGCTTTTTAAAACTATCAGAAATAGACTTTCAAGACTTTACCTGAAAACTACCAAAAATATAAATTTTAAGACTTTAAAAAATATATATATGTGGAATCCATGTTCTTGATCATTTGTCTTCTTTTAAGAAGCAAAGGGAATTTCTACATCAATGGGAGCCAATGGTTGGAATCCAAGACATACCTGAAATGGGCTATGTTTCGTAGAACTATGAAGTGCTTGGTTATAGCTATGTTGAACATATGTAATGCTTTCATCCCATGTACATGGAAGTTTTGAGTCAAGATTAGAGTCATAATGCGGCTCTGGGAAAACAATTATCTTGTCCGATATTTTTCTAAGCCCAAAAATGCTCTAAAGACCCTCAAAAATGGAAAATACAAAAGCTGCTAAAAATGCCAAAAATAAGCTTTTAGGAGTTTCCTTGATAATTACCAAAAAAATTATTTAATAATTTTTAAATTAGATATTTGGAAGCCTTGTTTTTTATTATTCGTCTTTTCTTAAGAAGCGATGGGAAATGATACAGCAATGGGAGCTAATGGCTGGAATCCAAGACATACCTGAAATGGGTTATGTCTCGTAGAGCTATGAAGATCTCGATTATAGCTATGTTAGTAATACACAAGACTTTTATTCAATGTACATGGATGTTTAGAGCAAGGAAAAAATTTATAGTGTGGCTCTAGTCAATATATATCATGCCCAAAAAATTTCTAAGCCCAAAAATGCACCGAAGATCCTCAAAAAATAAAAATATAAAAAACTGCTAAAAATTTCCATAAAGAGACTTTCCCTAAAAAACTACCAAAAATAGAAATTTGAAGACTTTCCAAAAGTATATGTTTGTAATCAATGTTATGGATTGTTCATATTTCCTTAAGAAGCAAAGGGAAATGTTACATTAATGTTATCTAATGGATGGAATCAAACACATACCTAAAATGAGTTGTCACGTAGAGCTATGAAGAGCTCGGTTGTAGCTATGTTGAACATATGCAATAATTTCATCTGATGTACTTTGATATTTTGAGTGAAGCATAAAGATAGACTGTAGCTCTAATAGATAAATATCCTACCCAAATTGTTGATAATCCCAAAGTTGATCCGAAGACCCTAATAAAAGAAAAATGCATAAGCTCCAAAAAATTGCAAGAAATAGACTTTAAGGATGTTCCCTGAAAACTGTAAAAATTAATAAAAATTAATAATTTACAAAAATATATCTTTGGAAGCTTTGTTCTGGATCATTCATCATTCCTTAAGAAGCGGAGGGAAATGCTACATTGATGGGATTCAATTGTTGGAATTCAAGACATACCTGAAATGGGCTATGTCACGTAGAGCTATGAAGGGCTCAGTTGTAGTTGTATTATACATATGGAATAATTTCATCCTATATACTTGGATGTTTGGAGTGAAGAAAAAAATTATATTAAGGCTCAAAATTAGTTACTTAGAGTGAAGCATGAAATAGACAAACATATAAATTTTAAGACTTTCCAAAATATATATCTTTGTAAGCCTTGTTCTAGATCATTCGTCTTTCCTTAAGAATCAAAGGGATACATTACTCTTATATTTTTTACCAAGTTTATTAATTTTTTCTCAATTTGACTATTAGTGAGCCACTTCCCAATGTGTAATGTATCCAAGTGTGGATGAAAGTATGTGGAAAACAACTCTTTAGAATTGGATATAACCCAAGATGGGATGGAAGATTGAGCCCAAATTTATTCTCACCAATATTTTTAGTTATTGTATATTGCTCATGTAGTAGAGGCCTGAGTTTCCTATATGGACCTTAGAGTCACTCCTTTTGGAGATGTAAATAGACCTTATCTCCCACTTAGAATTTAGTTATCTTATCCACTTCATTTTTGTATGAGAATATTCTTCTTCCAACATGAATGGAAATGCTACATCAATTGGATCCAATGGATGGAATCTAAGACATGCATCAAATGGGCTGTGTTGTAGAGCTATAAAGAGCTCTGTTATAGCTATGTTGTAGCTATGTTGGACATAAACAGAAGCTGGTAAAACTATCAAAAATAGAATTTCAGGACTTTCCCTAAATTATTCGAACAATATAGCTTTGGAATCCCTCTCCTGTATCATTCTTCATTCCTTAAGAAGAAAAGGTAAATGCTACATCAATGGGATCCAATGGCTGGAATCCAAGACATACCGTAAATGGTCAATGTCCCATAAATATTTGAAGAGCTCGATGTTAGCTATACCAATTGGATATATGGGAGAATTTTATCCAAGTTACGTTGATGTATGGAGTGAGGAACGAAGTTATACTGCAGCTACGGTTGATAAATAACTTGCCCAAAAATTATCTAAGTCCAAAAATTATTTGAATACCCTTAAAAATGCAAAATACATAATCTTGTAAAAAAATGTAGAAATAGACTTTCCGGAATTTCCCTGTAAACTTCCAAAAAAATAATTTTTAGACATTCTAAAAATAGATCTATCAAAACCCTATTTTTGATCATTTTTTTTCCTTAATATGCAAAGGGAAATGCTACGTCAATGGGATACAATGACTTGAATCTAACACATACCTGAAATAAGATATGTCTCGTAGAGTTTTGAAGAGCTTGATTGTAGCTATATTGTTCATATGCATGACTTTTGTACCATGTACATGGATGTTTGGAGTTAAGAATGAAGCTAAAATGTGTCTCTAGTAAATAAATATCATGCCCAAAATTTTACTAAAGCCCAAAAATGCTTCGAAGACCCTCCAAAATGTAAAATACAAAAGATGCTAAAAACTTCAAGAAAATAGACTTTCACTGAAAATTACCAAAAGTAGAAATTTTAAGACTTTCTAAAATATATATTTATAAGCCATGTTCTGGATTAGTCATCTTTCGTTAAGAAGAAAAGGAAATGTTATATTAATATCAGCACATGCCTGTAATCCAAGACGTACCTGAAATGGGCTATATTCTGTAGAGCTATGAAGAGATCATTTTTAGGTATGTTGGACATATGAAATAATTTCATCCCATATACATACTACTTGGAGTGAAGCACAAAGTTAGACTGTGGCTCCAGATGATAAATATCTTGCCAAAAAAATTGCTAAGCCCAAAAATGCTCCGAAGACCCTTAAAACTGTAATAGAAAAAAGCTGCTAAAAAGTGCCACAAATAGACTTTCAAGAATTTCCTTTAAAATCCCATCTTCTATATCATTTATATTTCCTTAATAAGTAGAAATAATACATTAATGGGAGATAATGGTTGGAATCTAAGACATACCTGAAATGGGTTATGTCGCAGAGAGATATGAAGAGCTCGGTTATAGTTATGTTCGACATGTCGTGGATGTTTAGAGTGAAGCACGAAGTTAAACTATAACCTTGGTTGATAAATATATCTTTCCCAAATATTTTCTAAGCACAAAAATGCACAAAATTCCCTCATAAATTCAAAATACAAAATATGATAAAAAATTGCAAGTATTAAACTTTCAAGACGTTCTTTCGAAACTACCAAAAATAGAAATTTAAAGATTTTCCAAAAATAGATCTTTAGAATCCTTGTTCTAGATTATTCACCTTTGACTAATAAGAAAAAGGAAATGGTACATCAATATGATCCAATTGCTAGAATCAAAGACATACCTAAAATGGGCTATGTCCCTTAGAGCTATGATGAGATCGGTTGTAACAATGTTTGACATATACAATACTTTCATCCCATATACGTGGATGTTAAGAGTAAAGCATGAATTTAGACTATAGCTCCAGCCGATAAATATCCTACCCAAAAAAATTATAATATTAAAAAACTCCGAGACCCTAAAAAATGCAAATACGAAAGCTGCTAAAAACTACTAGAAATAGACTTTCACAAATTTCCCTGAAAACTGAAAAAAAATAGAAATTTTAAGACTTTCAAAAAATAGAGTTTTGAAATTCCTGTTCTATATAATTCACCTTTCCTTAAGAATCAAAGATAAATGCTACATCAATGGGAGAAAATGGATAGAATCCAATACATACCTGAAATAGGTTATGTCTCATAGGGCTATGAAGAGATTTTTTATAGCTATATTAGACATATATAAGACTTTCATTCCATGTATGTGAATGTTTGTAGTGAAACATGAAGTTATATTATGCCTTCGGTCAATGAATATTTTTCCCAACTATTTTCTAAGACAAAAAATGCTCCAAAGACCCTCAAAAATGTAAAATACAAAAGCTACTAAAGAATCTAGAAATAGAGTTTCAGAACATTCCCTAAAAATTGCCAAAATTAGAAATTTTAAGACTTTTGAAAAATAGATCTTTGGAAGCCCTATTCTGGATCATTCATTTTTTGTTAAGAAACAAATGGAAATACTACATCAATGGGATTCGAAATCTGGAATCCAAAACATACCTTAAATGGGTTATCCTGTATAGCTATGAAGAGCTCTGTTGTAGTTATTTTAGACATATGCAAGACTTTCTACCCATATATCTTGCCCATAATTTTTTAACCCTAAAAATACTCTAGAGACCCTAAAAAGGTAAAATACATAAGCTGCTAAAAACTACCAAAAATAGACTTACAAGACTTTACCTGAAAATTGTCAAAAATAGAAATTTTACGACTTTCCAAAATAAGATCTTCAGAATCCATGTTCTGGATAATTCATTTTTCTTTTAGAAGCAAAGGGAAACGCTACATTAATGAGATCCAATAGATGGATTCCAAGACATAACAGAAATGGGCTATGTCTCGTAGAACTATGAAAGGCTTGATTATAGCTATGTTTGACATATGCAATACTTTCATCCTATGAACATGTATGTTTGGAGTGAAGCAAGAAGTTATACTATGGATTGGATCTATAAATAAATTTTCCAAAAAAATTCTAAGCCCAAAAATGATATGAAGACCCTCACGAATACGAAATACAAAAACTGCTAAAAATTGCCAGAAATAGACTTTCAGAACTTTCCTTGAAAACAACCAAAAATAGAAATTTTAAGAATTTCTAAATTTATATATTTCTAAGCCTTGTTATGGATCATTCGTCTTTCCTTAAGAAGAAAAGTAAAATGTTACATTAATGGGAGCTAATGGCTAGAATCCAAGAATACCTTAAATGGGCAATGTCACGTAGAGCTATGTAGAGATCTGTTGTAGCTATGTTAGACATATGTAATACTTTCATCCCATGTACATGGATGTTTGGAGTGAAGCAAAAAGTTAGACCTCATCTCTGGTTGATAAATTTAAGACTTTTAAAAATAGATCTTTGGAAACCCTGTTCTGGATGTTTGGAGTGATTCACAAAGTTAAATTGTTGCTTTAGTCGATAAATATCATACCCCAAAAATTTTCTAAGCCAAAAAATGCTCTTAAGACCGTAAAAAAGGAAAAATACCAAAACTGTTAAAAACTACTAGAAATAGACTTTCACGATTTTCCCTAAAAACTTCAAAAACTAGATATTTAAAAATACTCCAAAATAGATCTTTGAAAGAACTATTCTAGATCATTCATATTTCCTTAAAAAAAGGGGAAATACTACATTTATGGGAGCCAATGGATGGAATCCAAGACATACCTTAAATGGGCTATGTCTCGCATATCTATAAAGGGCTTTGTTCTAGCTATGTTGGACATACATAAGATTGCCATCCCATGTATGTGGATGTTTGGTGTGAAGAACGAATTTAGACTGTGGATCTAGTCAATAAATAAACTAGCTAAAAAATTTCTAGACCGAAAAATTCTCTAAAGACCCTCAAAAATACAAAACACAAAAAAACTACCAGAAATAGACTTTTAGGACTTTCCCTAAAAAACTGCCAAAAATAGAATTTTTAAGACTTTCCAAAATAGATCTTTCAAAACATTATTTGGGATCATTCATCTTTCCTTAAGAAGCAAAGGTAAATGCTACATCAATTGGATCCAATGGATGGAATCCAAGACATACCTGAAATTGGCTATGTGACGTAGAGCTATGAAGATATCAGTTATAACTATGTTGGACATATACAATACATTCGTCCCATGTACGTGGATATTTGAAGTGAAGGAAAAAATATAATGTGGCTCTAGTTGATAAATATCCTACTTAAAAACTGTCTAAGCCCAAAAATGCCCTGAAGGCCTTCCACGTCCCTCAAATATGCATTATCCATTGGGGTTCAAAGAGTCATTTGCAACAAATAACTAGGAGTACACACACACAACAAAAGGAAACACACCACACAGAAAGGAAAGAATGCACAGAACATGAAAGGGAAACACACACCTCAAATCACATATAGTATAATTTAGGGAATGACACGCTTTCACTGAAGCACTTTTATTTTTCAGAGGTTACCTCTGAGTGGGCAACACTAAGTTATGATGTTGCACGAATCCGTTGACTAGTTCAAGAAAGTATCCTCCTCTCCTTAACTATTTTTGAAATTTAGGTGCTTTCATGATAGTTTGTGTAATTTTTAGGAGTGATCCTACATGAGATTCTGGATGCTCAGGATTTAGCCTAAAAATTCCATTATCTTCATCCTCTTTTAAATCAGATTCATAGTACAAGTTACCTTTCGTAATTACCCACATTACTAATTTTTCATTGAGTATCTATTTATTTCCCGAAGAATGGTTTTCATTCAAATTATTTGAATTGTCAGGAATCTTTTCATTCCCCCATTCACATTCATTCACATCTTTTTTGCAAAGATCCTCGAATTCTTATTTTTGACCCATATCATTATGAGGTGTTTGGATGTTGAATGGAGGGTTAAGAATAACCTCACACTCATTTTGTAAGGCCATCACATGAGCTAAGAGGTCAAGACTTAGCTCAAGATCTCTTGTGTCTTTTGATAATTAAAAATTTTATTGTATGGAAGATTTCTTTGAGTCTACCCAAAGCTCACCTTTACCTTCATTCAAAAAATGTTCATTCAGAACATCAAGGAAAATATCTAGAGGAACTGCTTCATTATCTTGAAGATCATGGAATTCTCCTACATTTTTTTCAAGGGGATCCTTGACTTCAGAGACCTCAATACTTTAAGTCCTGAATTTTTCATCCCATAAGGAATCCTCTCCTTCGAATGGAAAGGAGAACACTTCAACTTCATCAACACATCCATCACTCATTGATTCATGAGGGGATTTATATTATTCACCTTTTTTTTCTTCGTTGCATCTGACCTCAAAATTGATTGAGGATTCCAAATTGGATTCATGATTTTCTTACATATCCATATCTTGCATTAGGAGTGCAAGACTAATCTTAGGATATTCTATTTATACTGTGGTTCTTAAGAATTCTTACACTGGTCCTTCCTTTAGGATTTTTGAGAGCTCATCATAGGTTGCCTTAACTTATTTATCTTGAATGACATTCTCAAGAGAATCTTCATCTTCAAAGGGAAATCAGAAAACCTCCTCATCACGGGTGAACTTGTAATTGGATTACCCTACATATAACTCATTAAGAACCATTTCCTTTTCTTCTTGAGTGACATCATCTGGTAACTTGGGGCTATTATTTTAAAATTCATAGTTTCTAAATACCTTCTCAAGATCAATACCTCCTCAAGAAGGGATTATTGGTCCTATAAAAATGGGAATCTCATCTTCCCTCTCAATTGTCACAAAGTGATCCATCCTCTTGTTATCTTGATACAAGATGTTGGCTCTTGGGCTTCCTGAATTTTGCACTATATATCTCATATTTTTCATAGGCAACAACTTATCTATATCTCCTTTGATTGGTATGGTTGCGGAAAACCAATTCAACTGAATTTTCCCTCCCATGTCTCAGAAGAATCTTTAACTTAAAAAATTCCAAAATTCGTTAGGATGTCTACTACAAAATAATCATTGACATCTTTTTATCTGGAAGTTCAACAAGGGCCACCCATGCATATTTGATCTTCCCTAAAATTGGGACTTCCTTTAACTCCATGGAGTAACAAGAACCATCGAGTGCAGTCATGATAAATTTTAGAGCATTATAAACCTTCACAAACATTACATTGTCAAAGACACCTGAATCTATTATGCAATTATTCAATTTGTATTCCCCAATGAGAAGGGAGACATAAAAAGAGCCAACCTTATCAATATTTGATGCGCTCATGGAAAAATGGTTCTTTGAGGGAAGTGTAGGTGGGTTTGGCCCTAGGCCTTTAGAGGTCACAGTATCGGGATCTGAACTATTACCCCTTCATATGCAAAACAAATATCTCAAATTGTTCGAGGTGAGTCCATAAATATTCTATTTTAGAATATTACACCTTGGTCCTATTCATATGTTATATGATGTCAAAAAGAGCAAATTCAAACAAGGGGGATGAAGGGGATTCTTTTGAAGTTAAGATAGGATTAGAAGCAAGGGTAGACTTTTGGGGAACGGAGGTTATTTTGAAGGTAGACTAAGAACTTGTGAAGCACTAGATTTTGCAAAAGTAGATTTAGAATTAGAAGAAGCGTTAGAAGCATAACTTTACTAAGTGAACACCCAGTGAGTTCCTCAAATATGCATTATCCACTGGGGTTCACAAATTCATTTGCAACAAATAACTAGAAGGAGTACACACACACAACAAAAGGAAAAACACCACGTAGAAAGGAAATAATGCACAGAATATGAAAGGGAAACACACACCTCAAATCACATATGGTATAATTCAAGAAATGACATGCTTTCACTTAAGCACTTTTATTTTTCAGAGGTTAACTCTGAGTTGGCAACACTAAGTTATGATGTTCTATGAATCCGTTGACTAGTTCAAGAAAGTAGCCTCCTCTGCTTAACTATTTTTTAAATTTAGGTGCTTTCATGATAGTTTGTGTAATTTTAGGAGTGATCCTACATGATATTCTTGATGCTCAAGATTTAGCCTATAAATTCCATTGCCTTCATCCTCTTTTAAATCAGTTTCATAGTACTGAAATTACCCAAATTACCCAAATTACTGATTTTTCATTGAGTATCTCTTCGTTTCCCAAAGAATGGTTTTCATTCAAATTATTTAAATCGTCAAGGCTCTTTTCATCCCCCCATTCATGTTAATTCACATCTCTTCTTCAGAGATCCTCAAATTCATATTTTTTACCATTATCATTATGAGGTGTTTAAATGTTGAATGGAGGGTTAAGAATAACCTCACACTCATTTTGCAAGGCCATCACATGAGCTAAGAGGTCAAGACTTAGCTCAGCATCTCTTGTGTCTTTTGCTACTTAAAAAATTTATTGTATGGAATCTTCTTTGAGTCTACCCAATGTTCACCTTTACCTTCATTTAAAAAGTGTTTGTTCAAAACTTTAAGGAAAATATCTAGAGGAATTGCTTCATTATCTTGAAGATCATGGAATTATCCTACATTTTTTTCAAGGGGATCCTTGACTTCAGAGACCTCAATACTTTAAGTCCTGAATTTTTTATCCCATAAGGAATCCTCTCCTTCGAATGGAAAGGAAAACACTTCAACTTCATCAACACATCCATCACTCATTGATTCATGAGGGGATTTATATTATTCACCTTTTTTTTCTTCGTTGCATCTGACCTCAAAATTGATTGAGGATTCCAAATTGGATTCATGATTTTCTTACATATCCATATCTTGCATTAGGAGTGCAAGACTAATCTTAGGATATTCTATTTATTCTGTGGTTCTTAAGAGTTCTTACACCGATCCTTCCTTTAAGTTTTTTGAGAGCTCAGAACAGGTTGTCTTAACTTATTCCTCATGAATGACATTCTCAAGAGAATATTCATCTTTAAAGGGAAATCAGAAAACCTCCTCATCACAGGTGAACTCATAAGTGGATTACCCTACATACAAATCATTAAGAACCATTTTCTTTTCTTCCTGACTCACATCATCTGGTAACTCGGGGCTATTATTTTGAAACTCAGAGTTTCTAAATACCTTCTCAAGATCAATACCTCCTCAAGAAGGGATTCTTGGTCCTATGAAAATGGGAATCACATCTTCCCTCTCTATTGTCACAAAGTGATCCATCCTCCTGTTATCTTGATACAAGATGTTGGCTCTTGGGCTTCCTAACTTTTGCACTATAAATCTCATTTTTTTTCATAAGAAGAAACTTATATATATATCTCCTTTGATTGGTATGGTTGCAAAAGACCAATTAATTTGAATTTTCCCTCCCATGTCTCGAAATAAGCTTTGACCTAAAAAAAAATCCAAAATTTGTTGGGATGTCTACTACAAAATAATCATTGACATATTTTTATCTAGAAGTTCAGCAAGGGCCACCTATGCATATTTGATCTTCAATAAAAGTGGGACTTCATTTAAGTCCACAGAGTAACAAGAGCCATTGGGTGGAGTCATGATGAATTTTAGAGCATTGGAAACCTTCACAGACATTATATTGTTAGAGACACCTGAATGTATTATGCAATTATTCAATCTGTATTCCCCAATGAGAAGGGAGACTTAGAAAGAGTCAACCTTATCAATATTTGATGCACTCTTGGAAAAATGCTTCTTTGAGGGAAGTGTAGGTGGGTTTGGCACTAGGCCTTTAGAGCTAGGGGTCACACTATCGGTATTTGAACTATAACCCCTTGATATGACGAACAAATCTCTCAAATTGTTCTAGGTGAGTCTGTAAATATTATATTTTAGAATATTGCACCTTGGTCCTATTCATAGGCTATATAATGTAAAAAAGAGAAAATACAAATAAGGGGGATGAAGGGGCTGCTTTTGAAGTTGAGATAGGCTTAGAAGAATGGTTATATGTTTGGAAAACGAAGGGTGTTTTGAAGGGAAGACTAGGAACTTGTGAAACACTAGATTTTGTGAAAGAACATTTAGAACTAGAAGAAGCATTAGAAGCATACTTTTACTAAGTGAACCCCATGTGATTCCCTAAAATATGCATTATCCATTAGGGTTCATAGATTCATTTGCAACAAATAACTAGGAGTACACACACACATTACAAGTTTCATAGTATAAGTTACCTTTCGTAATTACCCACATTATTAATTTTTCATTGAGTATATCTTCGTTTCCCGAAGAATGGTTTTCATTCAAATTATTTGAATCTTCAGGGCTCTTTTCATTCCCCCATTCATGTTCATTCACATATTTTCTGCAAATATCCTTGAATTCATATTTTTTACCCATATCATTGTGAGGTGTTTGGATGTTGAATAGAGGGTTAAGAATAACCTCACACTCATTTTGTAAGGCCATCACATGACCTAAGAGGTCAAGACTTAGCTCAGGATCTCTTGTGTCTTTTTCTACTTAAAAAATTTATTATATAGAATCTTTCTTTGAGTCTACCCAATGTTCACCTTTACCTTCATTCAAAAAATGTTTGTTCAAAACTTCAAGGAAAATATCTAGAGGAATTGCTTCATTATCTTGAAGATCATGGAATTCTCCTACATTTTTTTCAAGGGGATCCTTGACTTTGGAGACCTCGATACTTTAAGTCTTGAAATTTTCATCCCATAGGGAATCCTCTCCTTCAAATGGAAAGGAGAACACTTCAACTTCATCAACACATCCTTCACTCATTGATTCATGAGGGGATTTAGATTATTCACCTTTTTTTGCTTTGTTACATCTAACCTCAAAATTGATTGAGGATTCCGAATTGGATTCATGATTTTCTTACATATCCATAGCTTACATTAGGAGTGCAAGACTGATCTTAGAATCTTCTATTTGTTTTGTGTTTCTTAAGAATTCTTACACCGATCCTTCCTTTAAGCTTTTTGAGATCTCATCATAGGTTTCCTTAACTTATTCCTCATGAATGACATTCTAGAGAAAATCTTCATCTTCAAAGGGAAATCAGAAAACCTCCTCATCAGGGGTGAACTTGTAAGTGGATTTCCCTGCATACAACTCATTAAGAACCATTTCCTTTCTTCCTGACTCGCATCATCTGGTAACTCGGGGCTATTATTTTGAAACTCACAATTTCTAAATACCTTCTCAAGATAAATTCCTCCTCAATAAGGGATTCTTGGTGCTATAAAAATGGGAATCTAATCTTCCCTCTCAGTTATCACAAAGTGATCCATCCTCTTACTATCTTGATATAAGATGTTGGTTCTTGCGCTTCCTGAATTTTGCACTATATATCTCATCTTTTTCATAGGAAGAAAATTATCTATATCTCCTTTGATTGGTATGGTTGTGGAAGACAAATTCATCTGAATTTTCCCTCCCATGTCTTAGAAGAAGCTTTGACCTAAAAAAATTCCAAAATTTGTCGGGATGTCTACTACAAAATAATCATTGACATATTTTTATCTGGAAGTTCAGCAAGGGCCACTTGTGTATATTTGATCTTCCCTAAAAGTGGGACTTCCTTTAACTCCATAGAGTAACAAGAGCCATCAGGTGGAGTCATGATGAATTTTAGAGTATCAGAAACCTTCACAAACATTACATTGTTAGAGACACATGAATATATTATGCAATTATCCAATTTGTATTCCCCAATGAGAAGGGAGACATAAAAAGAGTCAACCGTATTAATATTTGATGCGCTCATGGAAAAATGCTTCTTTGAGGTAAATTTAGGTGGGTTTAGCACTAGGCCTTTAGAGCTAGGGGTCACAGTATTGGGATTTGAATTATTACCCCTTGATATTCTAAAAAAAATCTCTCAAATTGTTTGAGGTGAGTCCATAAATATTCTATTTTAGAATATTGCACCATGGTCATGTTCATATGTTCTACGATGTTAAAAAGAGAAAATTCAGAACAGGGGGATGAAGGGGATGCTTTTGAAGTTGAGATAGGCTTAGAAGCATGGGTAGATGTTTGGGGAATGGAGGGTGTTTTGAAGGGTAGACTAGGAACTTGTAAAACACTAGATTTTGTGAAAGCAAATTTAGAATTAGAAGAAGCATTAGAAGACTTATTTAGGATAATGGGTGCCCTTTTTCTTGCTATAAGATCAGGTTTCTCCAATGCAGAGTCCATGCAAGGTGGGAAAGGAGATCCTTGACTGATTATTTTCTTTTTTGTAGTCACCATTAAAGGATATTAAGTCATAATTTTCTTTACAATAGTGGAGGGAGATGTTTCCTTTTAAGAATGTCAATGAGTAAACACAACACACGATAAACTCTTAAAATCATGAACAATCTAAAACATGGATTTCAAAGATCTACTTTTGGGCTTAAAAAAATATTGGGTGAGATATTTATTAACTGGAGCCATAATCTCACATAGTGATTCACTCCAAACACCCATGTACATAGTATGAAAGTCTTATATATTTCCAACATAGCTTCAACCGAGCTCTTCATAGCTTTATAAGACATAGCCCATTTCAGGTATATCTTGAATTCCAGCATTTGTCTCCCATTTATGTAGCATTTCCATTTACTTCTTAAGGAAAGATAAATAATCTAGAACATGGCTTCTGAAGATCTATTTTTAGAAAGTCTTAAAATTTCTCTTTTTGGTAGTTTTCAGGGAAAGTCCTGAAAGTCTATTTCTAGAAGTTTTTAAAAGCTTTTGTATTTTATATTTTTGAGGGTCTTCAGATCATTTTCGGGCTTAGAAAAAATTTTGAAAATTTATTTTGCAATCAAATTCATAATCTAACTTCTTCCTTCACTCCAAACATTTATGTACATGGGATGAAAATCTTGCATATGTTCAATATAGCTATAACCGAACGCTTCATAGCTCTACGAGACAACCCATTTCATGTATGTCTTGGATTCCAACCATTGGCTCCCATTTCTATAACATATATCTTTTCTTCTTAAGGAAATATGAATGATCCCAAATAGGGCTTCCAAAGATCTATTTTGAAAAAGTTTTAAAATTTCTATTTTTGGTAGTTTTTAGGGAAAGTTCTTAAAGTCTATTTCTGGCAGTTTTTAGTAGCTTTTATATTTTGCATTTTTTGGGGTCTTTGGAGCATTTTTGGGCATAGCAAAATTTTGGGCAGGATATTTATCGACCAGAGCCAAAGTCTAATTTTTTACTTCACTCCACATACAAGTGATGAAATTTTTTAATATGTCCAACATAACTATAATCAAGCTCTTCATAGCTCTACAGGACATAGAGCTTTTCATGTATGTCTTGGATTCCTGCCATTGGCTCTCATTTATGTATCATCTCCCTTTTCTTTTTAACGAATGAAGAATGATTCAGGATAGGGCTTCCAAATATCTATTTTTAGAAAGAATTAACATTTCTATTTTAAGTAATTTTAGGGAAAATCCTAAAAGTCTATTTCTATCTGTTTTTAGAAACTTTTATATTTTACATTTTTAAGGAACTTTAGAGCATTTTTGGGCTTAAAAAAAATTTGGGAGGATATTTATTGATCAGATCCGTAATCTAGCTTTGTGCCTCACTCCAAATCCACATACATAGGATGAAAATCTTGTATTTAACTAGAAACGAGCTCTTCGCAACTCACATTTCAAAAATGTGTTAGATTCCATCCATTTGCTCCCATTGATGTATCATTTCTGTTTGCTTCTTAAGGAAAGGGGAATGATCTAGAACAGGGATTCCAAAGATCTATTTTTGGAAATTCTTAAAATTTCTATTTTTTATAGTTTTGGGGAAAGACCGTAAAGTCTATATCTAGTAGATTGTAGCAAATTTTGTCTTTTTTATTTTTTAGGGTATTCAGAGAATTTTTGGGCTTAGAAAAATTTTGGGCACGATATTTATCGACTGAAGCCACAGTCTAACTTTGTGTTTCATAACAAACATCCACGTACATGGGAAGAAAATCTTGCATATGTTGAATATTTCACAATTATGTAGCATTTTCCTTTCCTTCTTCAGAAAAGATGAATGATCTGTAATTGATCTTCCAAAGATATTTTTTGGAAGGTATTAAAATTATATTTTTGGCATTTTTCAGAGAAATTTCTGATATTTTATTTGTGGTAGTTTTTTAGTAGTTTTTGTATTTTACATTAATTAGGGTCTTCACAGCATTTTAGGGCTTACCAAAATTTTCTGCAAAGCATTTATCAACCGGAGCCGCAGTCTAGCTTCATGCTTCACTCCAAACATAAACATATATGGATTAAAAGTGTTACATATGATCAATATAGCTACAATTGATCTCTTTGTAGCTGTACATGACATCCATTTCAGGTATGTCTTGGATTCCAGCCATTGTATCCCATTGATTTAGCATTTCCTTTTGTATCTTAGAGAAAGAAAAATGATAAAGAATAGGGCTTCCAAAGATCTATTTTTGAAAAGTCTTAAAATTTCTATTTTTGGAAGTTTTTAGGGAAAATATTGAAAGTCTATTATTGGTAGTTTTTAACAACTTCTATATTTTGAATTTTTGAGGGTCTTCGGAGCATTTTTGGACTTAGCAAAAATTTGGATAGGATATATATTGACAAAACTATAGTCTAAATTTTTAATTCACTTCAAACATCCACGTACATGGGATGAAAGTATTTTATATGTCCTACATAGCTACAACAGAACTCTTCATAGCTCTACGAGACAACCCATTTCAGGTATGAATTAGTTTTTTAGCCATTGGCTCCCATTGATATAGCATTTTGTTTTTCATCTTCAAAAAATATGGAAGATCTAGAACAGGGCATCCAAAGATCTATTTCTTGAAAATCATAAAAAAAAATGGAAAGATTTAAGAGAAAGTCCTAAAAGTATATTTATTCCAGTTTTTAGCAAGATTTGTAGTTCACATTTGTGTGGGTCTTCGGAGCATTCTTGGGATTAGCCAAATTTTGGGCATGATGTGTGTCAACCAGATAAAAATTATAATTTTGTGCTTCACTCTAAACAAGCATGTACATGGGATGAATGTATAGCATATGTCCAACATAGCTACAACCGAGCTCTTTATAGCTCTACGGGACATCTCATTTTAGGTATGTTTTGGATTCCATATTGGCTCCCATTGATGTAGCATTTCCCTTTGCTTCTTAAGAAAAGATGAATTATCTAGAATATTTTTTCCAAAGATATATTTTTGGAAAGTATTAAAATTTCTATTTTTGGTACTTTCCATGGAAAACTCTATTTCTGACAGTTTTTGTATTTTTCATTTTCGAGGGTATTCAGAGCATGTTTGAGCTAATAAAAAATTTCGGCAAGATATTTATCGACCGAGGACGTAGAATAACTTTTTAAAACACTCCAAACATCCACATACATGGTACAAAAGTCTTGAATATGTCCAACATAGCTACAACAAATTTATTCATAACTTTATAGGACATATCCCACTCTAGGTATTCTTGGATTCTAGCCATTAGATCCCATTGAAGTAGTATTTCCATTTGCTTCTTAAGGAAAGACAAACGATCTAGAATAGGGCATCTAAAGATTGATTTTTGAAAGTCTTAAATTTTATAATTTCGGTATGTTTCAAGGAAAGTCCTGAAAGTCTATTTCTGGGAGTTACTAGCAGGATATCTATCAACCGGAGTTGCAATTTAAATTCATGAACCACTTTAAAAATCCATGTATATGGGATGAAATAATTGTATATGTTCAACATAAGTACAACAGAGATCTTCTTAGCTCTACGGGATGTAGCCCATTTAAGGTATTCTTGGATTCCTTCCATTAGATCGCATTCATGTAGCATTTTCATTTGATTCTTAATGAAATTAGAATGATTTAGAAAAGGGATTCCAAAGTTCTATTTTTGAAAAGTCTTTAAATTTTTATTTTTGGCAATTTTCAGGGAAAGTCCAGAATTTCTTTAGTTGTCACTCTTTAGCAACTTTGGTATTTAGCATTTTTTAGTATTTTCATAGCATTTTTGGGCTTAGATAAATTTTAGGCAGGATATTTATCAACCAAAGCCAAATTTTAACTTTGTGCTTCACTCTAAACATCCACATACATGGGATGAAAGTCTTGCATATGTCCAATATAGCTACAATCAAGCTCTTCATAGCTCAACAAGACAACCCATTTGAGGTATGTCTTGTATTCTAGCCATTGGATCTCATTGATGTAGCATTTGTCTTTACTTATTAAGGAAATAAAAATGATCAATCACAAGGATTACAAAGATCTTAAAATTTTGGAGTGAAACACAAAGTTAGATTGCGTCTTCGGTTGATAAATATCCTACCAAAAACTTTTCTATGAAAAAAAAAACGCTCTGAAGACCCTAAAAAATGAAAAATACAAAAACTTCTGTAAAACTACTAAAAACTTACAGAATTATACTTTCAGGACTTTCCCTAAAAACTGCCAGAAATAGAGATTTTAAGACTTTATAATAATAGATATTTGGAATCCCTATTCAGGATAATTCATTATTCGTTAACAATCAAAGGGAAATTCTACATCAATGGGAGCCGAAGGCTAAAATACAAGACATACCTGAAATGGGCTATGTCTCATAGAGCTATGAAGAGCTTGGTTGTAGTTATGTTGGACATATGCAATACTTTCATCACATGGATGTGGACTTTTGGAGTGAAGTAAAAAGTTATATTGCATATCATGTCGATAAATATCATACCCAATATTTTTGTAATTGACAAAATGCTCTAAAGACCCTCAAAAATGCAAAATACACAAGCTACTAAAAACTGCCAAAAATTGACTTTCAAGACTTTCCCTAAAAAATTCTAAAAATAGAAATTTTAAGACTTTTAAAAAATATATGTTTTGAATCCCTATTCTAAATCATTCTTATTTTCTTGAGAAGAAAAGGGAAATTCTACATCAATGGGAGCCAATGGCTGGAATCCAAGACATAGCTAAAATGGGCTATGTCCCTAAGACCTATGAAGAGCTCAGTTATAGATATGTTTGACATATGCAAGAATATTATCTCATGTACATGCATGTTTGGAGTGAAGCATGAGGTTGGATTGCTACTATGGTTGATAAATATTCACCCCAAAATTTTATCAGAAATAGACTTTCATGACTTTCTCTGAAAACTGCTAAAAATTAAAATTTTAAGACTTTAAAATAGATATTTCAAAGCCTTGTTTTGGATCATTCATCTTTCTTTAAGAAGAAAATGGAAATGTTACATCAATAGGATCCAATGGCTGAAATATAAGACATTCAGGAAATGGGTTATGTCACGTAAAGCTATGAAGAGGTTGGTTGTAGATATGTTGGATATATACAAGACTTTCATCCCATGTACATGGATTTTTTAAGAGAAACAAGAAGTTAGACTGCATCTCTGGATGAAAAATATCATGCCCAAAATTTTCCTAAGCCCAAAAAATTCTCTGAAGACCGTAAAAAATGTAAAATACATAAGTTGTTAAAAATTGCCAAATATAGACTTTCAGGAATTTCCTTGAAAACTATAAAAACTATAAATTTTAAGAATTTATAAAAATAGATCTTTAGAATCCATGTTCTATATCATTCAAAGTAAATGGAAATGCTACATCAATGGAAGTCAATGGTTGGAATCCAAGACATACCTGAAATGGGTTATGTCATGTCGAGCTATGAAGATCTCAGTTGTAGCTATCTTGGACACATGCAAGAATTTCACCCCATGTCCATGGATGTTTGAAGTGAAGAACGAAGCTAGACTACGTCTCCAATCAATAAATATCTTGCCTAAAATTTTGGTAAGCCCAAAAATGCTTCGAAGACCCTCAAAAATGCAAAGTAGAGAAGCTGACAAAACTGCCAAAAATCAACTTTTGGGACTTTCCTTGAAAATTGCCAAAAATAGAAATTTCAAAACTTTCCAAAAATAGATTTTTAGAGGCCCTATTTCAGATCATTCTTCTTTCCTTAAGAATCAGATGGAATGCTACATCAATGGGATCCAATGGCTAGAATCTAAGACATACTTGAAATGTGTTATGTCTCATAGAGCTATGAAGAGATCGATTGTAGCTATGTTGGACCTATGAAAGACTTTCATTCCACTTACATAGAAGTTGAGTGAATACATATTTAGTTAATACATATCTTATCTTATCCTACCTAAAATTTATCTTAGTTAATACAAATTTAGTTAATACATATCCTACCTAAAATTTATCTTATCCCAAAAATGCAAAATACAGAAGTTGCTAAAAAGTTCTAGAAATAAACTTTCTGGAATTTCCCTGAAAACTTCCAAAAATAGAAATTTTAAGACTTTTCAAAAATAGATCTTTGGAAGCCCTATTCTATATCGTTCGTCTTTCCCTAAGATGCAAAAGGAAATGCTACATCAGTGGGATGTAATGGCTGGAATCCAATACATGCTTGAAATGGGTAATGTCACATACAGCTACAAAGAGATCGATTGTAGCTATATTGTTCATATGTAACACTTTTAATGCGTGTATGTTTATGTTTGGATTGAAGCATGAAGCTAGACTACGGCTCCAGTCGATAAATATCCTACCAAAAATTTTGGTAAACCCAAAAATGCTCTGAAGACCCTAATAATGCAAAATACAAAAGCTACTAAAAACTACCACAAATAGAATATCAAAAATTTCACTTTAAAATGCCAAAAATATAATTTTAAGACTTTCCAAAAAATATCTTTGGAAGATTTGTTATATATCTTTCGTCTTTTCTGAAGAAGGAAAGGGAAATGCTACATAATTGTGAAATTTTCAGCATATGCAAGATTTTCCTCCCATGTACGTGGATGTTTATTGTGAAACACAAAGTTAGACTGTGGCTTCGGTCAATAAATATTGTGCCCAAATTTTTTCTAAGCCCAAAAATACTCCAAACACCCTAAAAAATACAAAAGACAAAAGTTGCTACAATCTACCAGAAATAGACTTTAAGGTTTTTCCCCAAAAATGCAAAAAATAGAAATTTTAAGAATTTCTAAAAATAGATATTTGGAAGCCCTATTCTACATCATTCACCTTTCCTTAAGAAGCAAAGATAAATGATACATCAATGGGAGCCGATGGATGGAATCCAACACATTCTTGAAATGTGTTATCCCATAGAGTTACGAAGAACTCGTTTCTAGTTAAACACAAGACTTTCATCCTATGTATGTTGATTTGGAGTGAAACACGAACCTAGATTGCGTCTATGATCAATAAATATCCTCCCAAAAAAAATTTAAGCCAAAAAATGCTCTAAAGCTCCTTAAAATGTAAAATATAAAAATTGTTAAAAATTGATAGAAATAGATTTTTATGATTTTCCCTAAAATTACTTAAAATAGAAATGTTAATTATTTCCAATGATAGATCTTTGGAAGCCCTATCCTGAATCATTTTTCATTTGATAAGAAGCAAAGGGAAGTGATACATAATGAGAGCCAATGGAAGGAATCCAAGACATACATGGAAAGCTCTATGTCCCGTAAAGCTATGAAGAGCTCGATTTTAGTTATGTTGGACATATGCATAAATTTCATCACTTGTACATGGAGTGAAGAAAAAAATTAGACTTTGGCTCTGGTCAATAAATATCCTATCCAAAAAAATTCTATGCCCAAAAATGCTCCAAAGACCCCAAAAATGCAAAATATAAAAGCTACTAAAAACTACCATAAATAGACTTTAAGAACTTTCCCTAAAAACTACCAAAAATAGAAATTTTAAGACTGTTTCAAAAAAGATCTTTGGAAGCCCTATTTGGGATCATTCATATTTCCTTAATAAGAAAAGAGATATGTTATAGAAATGGGAGCCAATGGTTGGAATCCAAGACATATGAAATGGGTTGTGTCTCGTAGAGCTATGAAGAGTTCGGTTATAGCTATGTTGGACATATGCAAGAGTTTCATCCCATGTACATAGATGTTTGGAGTGAAGGACAAAGTTATACTATGGCTCAGATTACAAAATAAATTTTCACAAATTTTGCTCAGCCAAAAAATGATCTCAAGACCCTCAAAAATACAAAATACAAAAGCTTTTAAAAACTTCTAGAAATAGACTTTCAAGACTTTCCCTAAAAACTACAAAAAATAGTAATTTTAAGACTTTCCAAAAATAGATCTTTGGAAGCCATGTTCTATATTATTTATCTTTCATTAGTAAGTAATGAAAATGCTACAAAAATGGGAGCCAAATGTTGGAATTCAAGACATACCTGAAATGGGCTATGTCATATAAAGCTATGAAGAGCTTGGTTGAAGCTATGTTGGACATATATAAGACTTGCATCCCATGTACATGGGTGTTTGAACTGAATCACTATGCGAGATTGTGCCTCTAGTTGATAAATATCTCACCCATTTTTTTCTAATCCCAAAAGTAGATCTTTGAAATCCATGTTTTAGATTGTTCATGATTTTAAGAGTTTATCATGTGTTGTGTTTACTCGCCAACAGTCTCAAAAGGGAACATCTCCCTCCACTACTGTAAAGAAAAAAAGGACTTAAGATCCTCTTATGGTGACTACAAAAAACAAAATAATCAGTCGAGGATATCCTTTCCCACCTTGCATGGATTCTACATTGGAGAAACCTGATCTTATAGCAAGTAAAAGGGCACACATTATCCCAAATAAGTCTTCTAATGCTTCTTCTAATTCTAAATCTGCTTTCGTAAAATCTAGTGTTTCATAAGTTCCTAGTCTTCCCTTCAAAACACCCTCCATTCCCCAAACATCTACCCCTTCTTCTAAGCCCATCTCAACTTCAAAAGCATCCCCTTCATCCCCATGTTATGCATTTTCTCTTTTTAACATCGTAGAACATATGAACAGGACCACGGTGCAATATTCTAAAATAGAATTTTTACGGACATACCTCAAACAATTTGAGATCTTTTTTTGGCATATCAAGGGGTAATAGTTCATATCCCGATACTATGACCCCTAGCTCTAAAGTCCTAGTGCCAAACCCACCTACACTTCCTTGTAAGAACCATTTTTCCATGAGCGCATCAAATATTGATAAGGGTGACTCTTTCTATGTCTCCCTTCTCTTTAGGGAATACAGATTGAATAATTACATAATAGATTCAGGTGTCTCTGACAATGTAATGTCTGTGAAGGTTTCCAATGTTCTAAAATTCATCATGACTCTACCCGATGGTTGTTGTTACTCCATGGAGTTAAAGGAAGTCCCATTTTTAGGGAAGATCAAATAAGTACAGGTGGCCCTTGTTGAACTTCAAGATAAAAAGATGTCAATGATTATTTTGTAGTAGACATCCTGATGAATTTTGGAATTTTTTTAGGTCAAAGCTTCTTAGGAGACATGGGAGGGAAAATTCAGATGATTTGATCTTCCATAACCATACCAATCAAAGGAGATATATATAAGTTACTTCTTATGAAAAAGATGAGATACATAGTGCATAATTCAGGAAGCACAAGAGCCAACATCTTGTATCAAGATAGCAGGAGGATGGATCACTTTGTGACAACCGAGAGGGAAGATGAGATTCCCATTTTCATAGGACCAAGAATCCCTTCTTGAGGAGGTATTGATCTTGAGAAGGTATTTAGAAACTCCGAGTTTCAAAATAATAGCCCTGAGTTACCAGATGATGTGAGTCAAGAAGAAAAGGAAATGGTTCTTAATGAGTTGTATGAAGGTAAATCCACTTACAAGTTCACCCATGATGAGGAGGTTTTCTAATTTCCCTTTGAAGATGAAGATTCTCTTGAGAATGTCATTCATGAGAATGTCTTTCTATAGATTGGGCTGATGAGAACAAGAGATTGATTGTTGATCGGAGCCGATCTCACCAAAGTGGATCAATTCCTACTTATCAAGCTCAAGCTCCCTATCTATATTCTGGGGGGGCTTCCGCTACTCGTTCCTAGCATTCAATCTTGTCGGTGCAAGGATCGGTGTAAGAAATATTAAGAACTACAGAATAAAGAAAAGATCCTAAGATTAATCTTGCAGTCCTAATACAAGCTATGGATATGTAAGAAAATCATGAATCCAATTTGGAATCCTCAATCAATTTTGAGGTTAGACACAACGAAGCAAAAAAAGGTAAATAATCTAAATCCCCTCATGAATCAATGATTGAAGGATGTTTTGATGAATTTGAAGTGTTATCCTTTCCATTCAAAGGAGAGGATTCCCTATGGGATGAAAAATTCAAGACTTAAAGTATTGAGGTCTCCAAAGTCAAGGATCCCCTTAAAAAAAATATAGGAGAAATCCATGATCTTCAAGATAATGAAGCAGTTCCTCTAGATATTTTCCTTGAAGTTATGAACAAAAATTTTTTGAATGAAGGTAAAGGTGAGCTTTTGGTAGACTCAAAGAAATATTCCATATAATAAATTTTGTAAGTAGCAAAAGACACAAGAGATCTTGAGCTAAGTCTTGACCTCTTAGCTCATGTGATGTCCTTGCAAAATGAGTGTGAGGTTATTCTTAACCCTCCATTCAACATCCAAACACCTCACAATGATATGGGTCGAAAATATGAATTCAAGAATCTTTGTAGAAAAGATGTGAATGAACGTGAATGGGGGAATGAAAAGAGCCCTGATGATTCAAACAATTTGAATCAAAACCATTCTTTGGGAAATGAAGAGATACTCAATGAGAAATTAATAATGTGAGTAATTACAGAAGGTAACTTGTACTATGAAATTGATTTAAAAGAGGATGAAGGCAATGGAATTTCTAGGACAAACCCTAAGCATCAAGAAGCTCATGTAGGCTCACTCCTTAAAATTACACAAACTATCATGAAGGCACCTTAATTTCAAAAATAGTTAAGGAGAGGAGGCTACTTTCTTGAACTAGTCAACGGATTCATGGAACATCATCACTTAGTGTTGCCCACTCAGATGTAACCTCTGAAAAATAAAATTTCTTCAATGAAAGCATGTCATCCCCTAAATTATACTATAAGTGATTTGAGGTGTGTGTTTCCATTTCATTTTCTATGAATTCTTTCCTTTCTGTGTGGTGTGTTTCCTTTTGTAGTGTGTGTGTGTACTCCTAGTTATTTGTTGCAAATGACTTTGTGAACCCCAATGGATAAGCCACTGGTCAATGTTTTGAAAAATGAGATTTTGGGATTTCTCATGTCATGTCTTTATTTTTTTTTATCCATAATATGTCCCTAAGCTAGAGGTAGTTAGTGTCATGTGTATTTACATGGGAAAAATTCACTAGAAAACAGGACAACAATACTCTGGTCTCAAAAAATTCAATGTTACACCTTTCTAAGGCACCCCAGATCAACATACCCATATCTTTCAAGTCTAATATTTTCCTTCAGTGGTCCATATATGAATTTCATTCATTCCCCTAGGTGATTTAGGAATAAATAAATTATTCGAGAAATTTTGGAGGGTTCTCTCTAAAAGCTTATGTTCAAACAATCTTAGGAGGGGTTATCATCAGCATTCTTAAGACTAGTGCCCCAACCCTTGGAGTGGATAAAATGCTAAAATTCATCAAGGAGGGGTATTTAAGTGCCAAGAACATTAAGGAATATATTTTGGAATATTCTGGGATGTTTTGGAGGTTTTGGAGTCATTTCACCATAAGTGGGTTTTAGGCCCAAAGGAGCTTTCACCATAAAAATTACCTAAGGTTAAAGAGGTGATTTTGGGATCTCTGGAATGAGTTGTGAGCCCAAAAATATATCATTGGAAATAACTTTAACCCCTCTACATGGTGGGATAAATAGATTAACTTCAAACCCCATGCATGTTTCTAGGAAACTCATTTTTCCATACACCACGAGTGATCCTAAATAAAAAGGATGTTTTTAAAGGTGTTGTTGATGCATAATCATAGCACCCATAAATGTCTACAACTCGATGGATTGAAACTCTCAGTGTGATTGCATAACATAAAGATTTTCCTAAAGTGTGGGACTTTGCAATTGAGAAAGATCTCCGGATGAAAGTCAGTTCCTATTCCTTTGTTCAGGTGCACACATACAATTTGGAGAGGATATAATCTAAAATATAATCTAACTTTCCAAGGAGACAAGGTTAAGGACATGCAAGAAAATAAACCTAAATTAACATAAGTGATGCATCGAAGGAATTTTGAACACTTGCTTTGCAATTAAACACAAACCATTAAAAATGTAATACAACCACTGTGCACAGATAACCAGGATTGCAATGAGAGATCAGGGAGATGCAATAACAAAAGAGAGGGTTGAAAATCATCCAAATACTTTTTATTGTTTCTCCAAGATTTGATATAGTGCATTACAATCTCCAAGAGGCAAGATTGCATTTACAATTTATATGGGAGGTTTGAACTCCACAAATTCACTTGCAGACAAGAGAAGAAGGGAGGGTGGAAAACCAAAATTTCCAACCTTTAGAAAAATTCCCCTCCTTATAATATATAGGAAGAATTAGAGAATGGGGAAGAGAATAAATTCAAAATCTTCCTTCAACCACCAAAAAATACATTGAATTATCCTGCAAAAATGATGGTTTCCATGATAAAACCCATGCCTCCACATATTGTGCCTTGTTGGGTAAGAAAGGAAGCACATACCTTCATTATTGGGAATGGTGGGAAGCCTGACACCTTTAAAAATGGTAGACTGAATTTCTTAATTTTGAATAACTATCATTCGAGCTCCTAGTCAAAATTTATGGCCATCTAAATGTCTAGGTGTCATTCTGTAAAAATGGTGGGTGGTTGGCTTTGTCTTTTTTGGAGTTCGAAAATCATGCAACCTCTAAAATCTCAAAATTTAGAATTTCAGACATTTCCATTTTAGAGATTGAAACACTTTTCACCTCCATTTTCGATGCAAATCCAATTACTAAGATTTTCAATGAATTTTCTTGTTTGTCCAATTTTACCCGAGGGGAAACATTGGATAACAGATGTTGCATGAATAATTAAGGAATTGTATCTATCCCATCCTTCTCAAAATGACATTTCTATGCAAAATCATATAAGTAAGAATCCAAAAATTCATCTGTAAGCTCAAGTTATGATCTTTCCAAGCCACCCGCCAAGGTATGTTTTTTGATACTTAATCAAATTTACAAAGGGGAATGTATCAACCTGAGGCTGAGGTGCACTCTTTTACACCAACTACACAAAACTAAAGGTGAAAATGGTGTACAAATTTTCACCCTCCCCCCTTTTAGCCTTCAGGTTCCTCACACGACCTTTTTTCAGCCCCCAAGTGCTCAAATGTAGCTCCATCCTCCATTCCTCTAACTAAACGCATATGTGCCAAGTGTCACAATATGACTAAGGCACATTTTTTCATGTATTATCCCCAAACCAAAGGGAAAATGGTGGGAAAAAATGCACCCTACCTCCTCTCTTCATGCCAAATGCTATATATTCCACACTTAGTTCATTTTTGCTCATTTCCCCGACAAATCTCCATATGTTACCATAACTATGTCATATTTTTCATATATTTTTTCACTCCACCATATTAATCCTCCAATCATATCATCTATGTTCCCACGCTTTGAAATAATAAGAAACACAAGAAAATTCAAATTTTTTAAAGCAGAAAATGAGATTTTGCACCGAAAAAACTTTGAAACCAACAAAAGAGATTTATTCATATTTCAAAAACTGATGGATGAATCAATGTGCCATTTTTTACAATGTTCAAGTTTTCCAAATTCCTTGAGGATACAAGAACAGTTTTTTGCATGCATGTTTCATATTTTTTGTAGCAAAGAAACCCCAGTTTCCCATGCCGAAAACTTTGAAAATTAAAATTTTCATTTCTAGACATCAGGTAGACTTAAAATTTCAAATGTGCACTAAAGAGAAAAAAATCATATCCAAAAATTTGGTTTCATTGAAAACTAGATCCATAAATCCACTTTCTAAAAATAGTATTCCTCCTACACAAATAATTTCTATTTCTAGTAAGGCTATAAAAAATAAATTTTGACAGAAGTTGTGTGCACAAAGGTGATCCAGAAACCCAATATCAGTGGTCAGATCCAAAAAGGGTAAAAATTATCACTTACTAAAAATAGTAAGTATCCTACACAAGAAATTTCTATTACTAGTACATCATATCAAAGAGTAGTTCTAACGAAGGTGGTGTGCACAGTGATCAACCAAAAGGAGAAACAGAGTGATCGAATTCAGAAACAAGAAAAATACTAAACTCCCCTTTCTAGTACAAGTGTCTCAAGAGACAATAAATTCAAGTTCACAGGATTTTCATAGTTTCCTCTTCTGAGTGATTGTTCTAGTTTCCATTCATTTATGCAATCCAAAGATCAAAGGAATGGTTTCACTTCGTGGTTTGGGTTGATTGCTTCATATTGCGGAATGGGAATTCATTCGTACTCAAATGCACTTTATTAGATCCTTTCAATCAGTGCATCAATGTGGGCATGTTGTAAATGTCATAAGGGACCATTTTCTAGCTTCAACCTCTTTAGAAGAGATCTTCATGAGTGATACTCATGATAACCAACAGAATCATTCAATAGTGTTTCTAGACACTTAGTTCAAGGTTTCCAAGTCTCATCCAAAGGAGGTTTCTCATGGTGTAGGGCATTCGAGGATCCAGAGTTCACTATATTATAGAATTTCATCAGATCATCTAGCAAGGATCAATGGACTTCATTAAAGACCGCTTCTTCATCAAAATTATTCCTTATCCTTCCTCTCTCTTCTTTCTCTCTCTTCATGTTCTAATTCTTCGTTGGGGCTACACTTTTTCATAATGCCTTATATAAATTAAAAAGAAACTTTAGGATTATAATGTAATAAGTCACTTTTATTTTATAATAATGGACTTAATATTATCCTAATAATATAAAATTCTTAATTTTTACAAAGGCATGTGAAAGGTCATTGTGGGTAGACGAAGAATCATTTTCAAGTCCTATAAATTGTAAAGACAATATCTTTCCATGGGGTTGTCATTTTTATGAGTTCATGAGAGAGCATTCCTTATGAAGAAGAAAATAGATATCAATTCTTCTACTTCCCATTCCTACATTCTTCCCACTTTTTCCATGTACAATTTTTCTCAAGCATCAATACAAGAAGGAGTTTCTAGCCTTTTTTGATTGAGGGATTTATTGATACTTTGTGCTCATAAATCTTAACTTTTCTTGCTATCGTTAGCATAATTGTTTCTTCTAATTTTATGTGTGATGGAATTTTTGGATTAATGGGTGTAGGACTATGATTTTCTACCTACATCATTAATCTCTCTCCATTTTTCTCACTCCCCTTCCTGATCTCCAACAAAGTTTTCTTGAGTAATTTATTGCTAGATTTTTCCACATGGACAGTGGAATTCCCTTTTTGGATCCCCTCATGAAATTCCACCACAGAAAAAAAAAAAAAGTACCACACATATAAACATGTATCTACATTGTTCAAGTAGAGGGACTTAGATTCCCAAGGCGTTGGCAAGAAATCCACCAATTATTCTACCCAAAAAAAATTCTCACCAAATATTTTTGGCACCCATCGTGGGGAATACTTGGTAGCATATGCACCCAAAATATGATCACAAGATCCAAAAATTCAAAAAACAATCAAATATCCAAAAAACTAAAAAATTCAAAAATTGAAAAAACAGAAAAAGATTTGATTGAAAACCATTTCTAAAAGACACGATGTCAGTTCTTACAAGTGACCTTTTATATTCCACAGTGTCCCTTCACATTCATATTACAAAATTTTCTCGTATATGGATGAAAGAAGATATATCTAGTTGAATAGTTGAGAGGTGTTATTGATTCCACTTTCGAGGCTTTGCAAAATTAGTGAGACCAAATCAAAGATAACCCTTACTAATTTTCTCAAGGATCATCCCCATCTGGATCTTCAAGTGGTACTCCTAGTAATCCCATTCAAAGTCTTGTTGATACTCCCCCTACAAATTCTTCCATATTTCAACCATTGTTGAGCATTGATTTCCTGAGTGAAGAAAAATGAGAACTAGAAGAAGAATTTTTAAAAGTAAGAGCTGAAGCTAAAATAGAAGCAACAATGGAAAACAAAACAAAAATACCTCAACCAATTGTTCCATGGGGAAGAAATACAGGTTCACTTGCTCTCACACCCCCTTTTCAAAAATACCAAAAAGTTCTTGCAAGAAGTTTCTAAAGTTTGAAGGATACGACACACAAATTACAAAAGAAACATCATTGCCTACACCACATCAGGTGGGATTCTTGGATTCAAACATGAAGATTTTATCATAAGGTTGTTCATGGAATATATCTAAGAAAAAGTAGCAAACTAGTTGTACGTCCTGCCCACCAGATCCATAACTTGTTGGGATGACATCAAAATCAAGTTTAAAGAAAGATTCAAATCTATTGAGGAGTGTCAATATCTCCTCATTTAGTTGACACAAATAAGGAAAGAATCAAATTAAACTATGAGATACTTCATGGCCCATTTCAACCGGTTGCTCTGCAGGATATCAGAAGATGATTCACCATCTGAAAAAAAATGTCAAAATATTCTTTTTTAATGTTCAATCACTGAAGGTAGGATTCTTACTACAAAGGGTTCAACCAAGGAATATTACACAAGTTGAAAGGATGACCATTGAATTTGATTATGATCTCATCATATCTAGGAAGATAAAATACCCTTCAAAGGGTCAAGCTCAACATCTAATAGAGAAAAGAATAGATTCATTCTTGTAAAAAATTTCAAGTGAAATTACATCATTGAAGAGGGAAATTTTTGAATGAATATCTCCTCAAAGAAATAACATAAATCACATTATAAGAGCACCCCAATGGCTTGCTTTGGAGGCTCTTCTTATTAGTACAAGTTGTAGAATTCAAGATGATGAAGGACTCGATCAAGAAAGTGAAAGCGGTGGTTTCTTAAAGATATAAGAATTGGATGGTGACACTCAAAATGGCCTCATTGAATATCACTTAGGGAGTGAAGATGATGATGGTAAAGATGCACTAAGTTTCTCATGTGCTATGTTTACTCACTCCCATTCTCAAAAGGGAACATCTCCCTCCACTACTACAAAGGAAAATAAGACTAAAGGTGACTCCACAAAAAAAAAAAATCAATCAAAGATATCCTCTCCCACCTTGCATGGATTTTGCAATGGAGAAACCTGATCTTGTAGCAAGAAAAATGGCACCTATTATCCTAAGTCTTCTAATACTTCTTCTAATTCTAAATCCACTTCCATAAAATCAAGTGCTTCAAAATTTCGTAATGTACTTTTCAAAATACATCTTCCCCAAACATCTACCATTATTTAAATCCTATCCCCACTCCAAAAGCAGTCCCTTCATCCACCTTATCCACATATACTCCTTTTGACATCGTAGAACATATGAACAAGACCAAGGTGTAGATTTCCAAAACCAAATATTTACAAACCACCCCAAACAATTTAAGAGATTTGTCTGGAATATCATGGGTAATAGTTCAAATCCCTATATTGTGTCCCTAGCTATAAAGGCCTATTTCTAAACCCACCTATACTTCCCTCACAGATCATGCTTTCCATGAGAACATCAAATACTGATAAGGCTTACCCTTTCTACATCTCCCTTCTTATTGGGAAATAAATATTGAATAATTGCATAATAGATTAAGGTGCCTATGACAATGTAATTCTTGTGAATGTCAAAAATTCTCTAAAATTCACCATGACTTCGCACGGTGGATTTTGTTACTCTGTGGAGTCAAAGGAAGTCCCACTTGTAGGGAAGATCAATTATGCACAAGTGGCCCTTGCTGAATTTCTAGATAAAAATATGTCAATGACTATTTCAATAGCAAACATCCCAAAAACTTTTGGAATGTTTTTAGGTCAAAGCTTCTTCCAAGATTTGGGAGGGAAATTTTAGATGAATTAGTCTTCTGCAACCATACCAGTCAAACAAGATATAGATAAGTTCCTTCCTGTGAAAAAGATGAGATATATAATGTAAAATTTAGGAATCCCAAGAGCCAACATCTTGTATCAAGATAACAGGAGGGTGAATCAATTTGTGACAACTGAGAGGGAAGATGAGATTCCCATTTTTATAGGACCAAACATCCCTTCTCAAGGAGGTATTGATCTTGAAGAGGTATTTAGAAACTTTGAGATTCAATAGGATAGCCCTGAGTTGTTAGATGATGTGAGATCAGAAGAAAAGGAAATGGTTCTTGATGAGTTGCAACCACTTACATATTCACCTGTGATGAAGAGTTTTTCTCATTCCCCTTCGAATATGAAGAGTATCTTGATTATGTCATTCATGAGGAAGAAGCTAATTCAACTTGTGATGAGCTCTCAAAAATTTTAAAGGAAGGCTTTGTACAAGAACTCTTGAGAGCCGCGGAATAAATAGAAGATCTTGAGCTTAGTGTTGCACTCCTAATACAATCTATAGATATGTATGAAAAGCAAGGATCTAATTTAGAATCCTTAATAAATTTGGAGGTTAGATGTGACGAAGCAAAGCAAGGTGAATAATGTAAATCCCCTCATGATCCAATGAGTGATAGATGTGTTAATGAAGTTGAAGTGTTCTCCTTTCCATTTGAAGGAGAGGATTCCCTATGGGATGAAAAAATCGAGACTCAAAGTATCGAGGTCTATGAAGTTGATGTTTCCCTTGAAAAATAAGTAGGATAATGCCATAATCTTCAAGATAATGAAGCATTGCCTCTAGATAGTTGTTCTGAATTTTTGAACAAAGATTTTTTGAATGAATGTAAAGGTGATCTTTGGGTAGTTTTAAAGAAAGATTCAATAAAAAATTGGATGTGGCAGAAGACACTAGAGATCCTCAGCTCTATCTTGACCTCTTAGCTCATGCGATGGCCTTGTAAAATGAGTTTGAGATTATTCTTAACCCTCCATTCAACATTTGAACACCTCACAATGATATAGGTAAAAAATATGAATTCAAATATCTTTGTAAAAAAATATGTGAATGAACATGAATGTGGGAATGAAAAGATCCCTGAAGATTCAAACAATTTGAATGAAAACCATCCTTGGGGAAGTGAGGAGATATTCAATAAAAAATCAGTAATGTGGGTAAGCATGGAAGCAACTAACACTATAAAACTGATTTCAAGGAGGATGAACACAATGGAATTTCTAAGATAACACTTGAGCATCAAAAATATCATGTAGGCTCACTCCTAAAAAGTACAAAGACAATCATAAAATCACTTGGATTTCATAAATATTTAAGGAGAGGAGGTTACTTTCTTGAACTAGTCAACGACTTCACGGAACATCATCACTTAGTGTTGCCCACTTAGAGGTAACCTATGAAAAACAAAAGTGATTCAGGGAAAGAGGGTCATCCCTCACATTGTGTAATAGATTATTTTAGGTGTGTGTTTCCCTTTTGAGTTGTGTGCATTATTTCCTTTCTGTGTGGTTTGTTTTCTTTTTTTGTGTGTGTACTCCTTCTAGCTATCTGTTGTAAATGACTTAGTGAAACCCAATGGATAAGGAACTAGTTAACATTTTTAAAATTTGAGATTTTTGGATTTATCATGTCATGTCCTCACTATACTCGATCCATAAAAGTTCCCCAAGAAAGAGCCAGCTATTGTCCTATGTTTTTTCATGGGTAAAATTCACTAGAAAATAGGACAGCCGTACCCAAGTGTCAAAAATTTCAATGTTACACATTTCCAAGGCACCTCCAGATCAACCTACCCCTCAGTATCAAGTCTAATAGTGTCATTCAACAGTCCATCTATGAATTCCATCCATTCCCCTAGGTTATTTAGGAAGAAATAAATAACTCAATAACTTTTGGAGAAGTGTCTCTAAAAGCGGAGGTTTAAGCAATCTTAGGAAGGGCTATAATCATCCTTCTTGAGACTAGTACACCAACCCCTGCAATTGATCAAAGGATAAAATTCATCATGGAGGTGTATTCAAGAAAAAATAACACTAATGAACATATTTTGGAAGATTCTAGGAAGTTTCAGAGATTTTGGAGTTGTTCACTAAAAGTGGGTTTTTAGGCCCAAACGAGCTTTCACCATAAAAAGTACCTGAGCTTCAAGAGGTGAATATGGGAGCTCTAGAATGATTTTTGAGCCCAAATATATATCATTGGAATTAATTTTCAACCCTCTACATGGTAATAAAAACATATCAGATTCAAACCCCATGCATGTTTCCAGGCAACTCATTCTTTCCATGTACCATGAGTGATCCTGAACAAAAAGGAGGTTTTTTAAGGTGTTTCATGCATAAGGAATTATACCAATCCATTCCTTCTCAAAATTAATTTTCCATAAAAAATCATATAAATAATCATCCAAACATTCCTCCGGGAGCTCAAGTTATGATCTTTACAAGCCGCCCCGCTAAGGTATGTTATTCGATACTTACTCAAATTTTCAAAAAGACATGTGTCAACCTGAGGCTGAGGCACAAATTTTTACACCCATTGAACCAAAAAAAGGTTAAAATGGTGAGAAAAAGTTTGTCTTCCCCCCTTTTATTCTTCAAGTTCCTCATACAACCTTTTTTCAGCCCCCGGGGTGCTCAAATGTAGCTCCCTCCTTTATTCATCTAACTAAATGCATGTGTCAAGTGTCGAAATATGGCTAAGGTGCAATTTTTTTAACCTATTTTCCCTAAAATAAAGGTGTAATGGTGGAAAAAAAATTCACCCCACCTCCTCTCTTTATCCTAAATGCTATATATTCCACATTTAGTTCATTTTCTCTCATTTCCCCCACAAATCTCCATATGATGTTGGAACTCTACCGGATTTTTCCTAGATTGTTGCACTCCACCATTTTCATCCTACAAAAATCTCATCCATGCTCCCATGGTTTGAAATAATAATAAACACAAGGAAATACAAATTTTTTAAATTGGAAAATAAGATATTGCACTAAAAAAACTTCAAAACCCACAATGGAGATTAGTTCACATCTCTCAAACCGGTGGACAAATCGACGTGCCAATTTTTACAATATTGAATTTTTCCAAATGCCTTGAGGATCCAAGAAGAATTTTCTACATGCATGTTCCATATTTTTCATAGTAAAGAAACTCTAGTTTCCCATAATGAAAAACATTTAAAAATAAAATATTTGTTCGTAAACACTGGGTAAACTTGAAATTTCATATGTGCACTGAAGAGAAAAAACCCATATCAGAAAAGTTGGTTTCGTAAAAAACTGAGGTATAGAATCCCTACTTTCTAAAAATATTAAGACTCCTACACACACACTTCCTATTTTTAGTAAACCTATATAGAAAGAAATTTCGACAGAAGCCGTGTGCATAAAGGTGATCTAGAAATTCACTCTTTGTGTTCAAAGCCAAAAATGGTAAAAATTATCACTTCTTAAATAGTAAGTCTCCTACATAGGTACTTACTATTACTAGTAAGTCATATCAAAGATAATTTCCAGCAAAGGTTGTGTGCACAATGATCAACTAGAAGGAGAAACAAAGTGATAAAAGTCGGAAGGGGTAGTAAATTCCCATTTACTAAAAATAGTAAACTCCCCTTTCTGATGCAGGGAAGTGTCTTGGGAGCCAAAAAATTCAAGTTCACAGGATTGTCATAGTTACCTCTTCAAAGTTATTTTCCTAGTTTCCCATTCATTTGAGAAATCTAAAGATCAAAGTAATGGTGGCACTTCATGGTTTGGGGTGTTTGATTCATATTGTGTAATAGGCATTCTTCAGTACTCAAATGCACTTCATCATATCCTTTCAATCAGTGCAACAATGTTGTTGTAGACACCTAAAATCTGCTTATGTAGTTTTAATGTTAAAAGTGTACTAATTATCCTCATTCTTACCATTTCCATTATGATTAGTGATATTTGCTAATTAACAAATGTTTACCTCTATTTTGGTTAATTAATGACTATTTGTTGATTAACTAACCTTTATCACATTCTAGATGTCAATTAATGACACATCATTAGTTATTAGCCTCTTCCGAGCAAACAATTAGTGATTATTAGCTAATTAAACCTATTTACCCTTGTATTTGATCAATAAACCCTCTTATTGATTAATACCCCTCTTCCAACCATTTAAAATCACCATGTCTCCCTCCAATTGGTCAATTAAGGCTTCAAAATCTTATCACTTGTTAATTTCACTAATCAACATTAACAAGACTTAATATACTTTATCCTTTAGTCCCACATGCACCAAGATGCAAGCTTTCCCCAATTATAAAGCTATAAAAAGGGACTAAGCTCCTACCTTCATACTTTGCATCATACCTTGAATAGTATTAATCATATAAGACATATGATCAAGAGCCTTACTTCCATTAATGGGTTTGCTCACTCAATATTTGTATCTAATCTTCATGCTTAGTTAGTAGAGGAATATATAATATATCCTTGTAGCCATTGTTAGAGAGATCCTTTCACCATTTTGAAGTAGCAACAACCCAATTTGATTTGTTAGTGGTCTTCATAGGTCCATTTTAAAATTCACACTAAGTAGGCATGCTTTAAATTATATTGATTGATATCACTATAGTTTTCTTAAGCATTCCAATAAGCTAAGATCTTGATGTTATTATTGTAAATTTATAGATTTGTTAATAGACTATGTGGTGTTAGTCTAGTTATGTAGCCTTGCTAGATTTTTGGTAGTGCATATTTAGTATGCCCGGTGGGAGCATACTTCATTGCATTCATTTTCAAGATTTTTAGATTAGTTTCAAGTTTTAAGTTTACTAACCCTTTATTGCATTATTTTTTATAAATATTAATTTTCTTAGTTAGAATAGTTATAGTTGTTTTATTTGTGTATTCTTTACATGATCAAGGAAGGTGAGGTGTTGTCACATTTGAATCGGAATGCTAAAGTTTTGATCTTTTTCATATTTTTCTTGTCAAAACTCGTGTTTTGACCACATATAGGAAGGTGTGCACTAGTGTACTCAAGGTCATATTTCTATTGCAAGGTGCACACCGGTGTTATAATGTTTGTGTTGGTGTTGTAAAGGATGTGTTGTTGCTTCTCTGGACATGCCTGCATTATACTGTTCTTTTTTCTCTCTATGTTTGGACCACGCTGGTGATACAAAGTACACATAGGCATCTCACTGGATGTGTTGGTGCTAAATTGACTGGGTTTTTGTCTCAGAGGAATTTTTCTATGTTAAAGGTTACACTGGTTCTCTCAGGAATGTGTTGGTGCTATTAGGAATGCCTTTTTATTGAAAGGGGTGTGCTGGCATGATTGTTTAAATTTGGTTCTAGTTTCAAGGTTTCAATTTATAATTTTCTATATTTTTTGCTGGTTGCAGGTTTTCCTAATTGTTTTATGCATGTTTTTAACATTTGTAATTAGATTTTCTAACAAATTTTCTTAATTTTTGATGAATGTTTTTATTTTTATGCTCTGTATGATTTTGGGATAAACTCTATGTATGCTCTTCTCTTGCACCAATGTGTGATCTTTAGAATCAAAAGCATCTTTAAACCTTATTTTTCTAATATTAGAGTAGGTGGGATATTTCATTATTCATTTTTATTCTTAAGGGAATAAAATTTTCATATGGCATTTGTTTAATCCTTGTATTTAAGATATTTGCATTTGATAAACAATTAAGCTAAAGCTTGTGAATGCTCTTCTCTTACACCATTCTGTGATCTTGAGAATCAAAAAAAACTTTAGTTTTTCACTAAAAAGCACTTGGATTAATTAAGAATGAACTTTATAAGCATTATGGTTGTTATTTTATTTACAATTTTTTCATTGCTATTAGGGTTATTTGTTTTGTATTCTCTTCTCTTGCATCCTTGGATGGTCTTGAGAACCAAAAACAACACTTAATCCTCTTTTTATGATATTGTAGATATTTTGGATAACTACTAACTATTTGTGTGTAGGACCTTACGATTGCCAAAGAAAGGAGAATCTAAACAAAACTCTAATTACATGTGTGTTATAGGTTACCAAAGGTGGTCTAAACCAAATCTATTAATCCAAAATATTAAAAAAAATCCACCTCTATTCATCACACTATATTTGCAGGTTTCAGTTAAGAGTTATGGCTCGTCCACTTTAAACTAGGAAAAGTGTCTTGGCATAACCCCAAAGTATTCCATGCAAGAGGTAACCTTGTGAAGGAAACAGGAAAGTGCTTCACTACCCAATTGATTAGTACGCCTTGGAAAGATTAGTGTAAAAATTATCTTCACGTGACCCTAATGAGATACAACTGAATGCAAATTATTTCTCATTGTACTAAAGGGGGTAAAGTAAAGATGGGATACTCTAAGATTTCGTCAGTGTGACTTTCTTGGAAAACCACACTCACATAAATAGTTTGTGACACCTAGAGATTGAACCAATAGGAATATTTTGTATCAGAACCAATTTGACTTATCCATCATGTTCTAAATATCTCTCACAATGTGATAAATTTGTTGGAGTCAAAACCTTGTTATTTAAAGGGGGATAGTCCATTAAAGTTAAAATTGTATGTTAGTTATTTCATCACAAAATTTATGAATTGTTACTTTGTCCCAGTTTTTCACTTGTCTTAAGACAAGGTGAAACTCCACCAAAATTACACCAAGTTATTTTTTATAACCACTTGTCTACTCCTTTATTTTCTTGTTACCCATTTGGGACAAAAGAATACATACCTAATTAGTATTATTGATTGATTATGTCCACCACTTTTGCACCCATTTACATTCATTTGTTCTTGAGACTGGATGGTAAATGTTGAAAGTGTTATGGTACATCTTTATATCTTGGTAGCCATCATCTCAATACCCATAATTGATATTTCATATTGCAGCTAGGTTGTATCATCATTGACTCACTTTAATTTTTTATGTTGCTCACATTATATGTTGGAAATTGGAACACTGAGAGGGGGTGAATAAGTGTTTGATTCAAATTTTACTAATCACAACATCACCCACATAAACTGAAATATAATCCAAAATGAGAACAAACACACATAGGAGACAAGAATTTTAAGTGGGAAACCCAAATAGGGAGAAAACCCACTGAACCAATCCACTAAGTGAAAAATGGTTGCAAGACATTTTTTGACCTATAACTCAACACTTGAGGCTATAACCTATGTATCACCCAAATTGCAACTTGGTGATGGAAGCACCAACTTCCTGAATGATTTAGCTAGCTACAACTAGCCTTCTGCAAGTTACTACCTGTAAGGAAGCTACAACTCCCTAGTGAAAAACAATTCATTCTTGATCACACTTCAAAATGATTCTCTTGAACATCTAGATAATGATCCTAAATTGGTACACACTCCCTCTGATGTAACTTTGACTATCCCTCTGTCCTTGATCACTATAATCTTCCTGTATTTTTCACCCTTATTGAACTTTTCTTCTCACGCCCTGTGCACTTGAATTCATGTCATTGAAATTCTCTCTAAACCGCTTTTAGTCTATCAAGCTTCTCTTGGTTATCAAGATTTGTATCTTTATCACTGGCATAACATTACTGTCATTCAATTAATTTCTAACATCATTCTCAAGTCCCTATATAGGAGAGTCCCAGTCCTAGTTTATTTCATACTACATGAGTCATCCTTTTCTTCTCAATGTCATATATCAACATTCTTTCTCTATTTAACAATATCATGGTCATATCTTGATTCTCATCTTTCCAAGAGGTCTGAGTTCAACCTTCAACATATCTATTTCATTTTTCTATTTTTATTTTTTTCTTAACTGGTCCATTTCATCGTAAGCCAATCTCAAAATACTATTGCAATTCATAAAAAAAATGTGTCCCTTTACCTTCAAGTGATAATGACAGACGTAATTCAACACACCTTGTGACTCTTCAGTTTAAAAGCAAGACTCTTCAACTTCACCTTCTAGTTTGAAACTGTTGACAAATTTCATAAGTGATTTTCCAAGAAAGGGTATTCATATTCTATACAAGATTCATCTTTATGATCATTATTTCCTTGTTTCAAATTTTTATAAGTGAAACATTTAATAGTGGAGGACTTGATTAATTATTTCTTAATATTTTGTAGCATGCCACTGCAACATACTAACTCTAAACAAGATGAATATTTCTTTAGGATAGCTTTAAGTCTTAGAGGATTTTCAAAAGTGAAGGAAACTCTTGTTCATATCTCACTTCAAGGTTTCCAAAGATTAAACTTCTTGACAATGCAAATTTGTCATCCTAGCACTGTTCATTGTGTAAATACAGATTCATGTAGATGATTGTCTTATACTTTCAAAAGAACTAAGATTAATCGAACTTACAACTTTCCTTTCAAGAATCATACACCATAAAAACACTAAGATTCACTCATTCATACCTTTTAGATTGCAAAGAAACTCATGGAAATTGATAAGAGAGTTTTCACAATCAACTGTATACTTTGCATGTTTTTTGAAAACTTTCTGCTAAAAGAATCTTTGTCAATACTTAATAAAACACCTCTAAATCCTTTGCAGATGGGAGAAAATGGACTAAAATATATTTGGTCAAATAATTTTAAGGAATGAATGGCTAACGATCCCAAATTTTCCTTAATAAAACCCAAGTTCAATGTTTGCTGATAGTATTCACTTAAGAACTCAGATAAAAACATGATATCTCTCCTGAATTTGAATAAATTTTGAATATATAACTAACTGTGGGTAGAATAATGTGATTACTTCCATTTACAATGTATTCATTGCAAAAAACCCTCTAAAAATGCTCTTATGACTCACTGTTATGGTGTACATAAGGAGAAATTACTTCATAGTCACTAATTTGAGAAAGAAACCTTGATAAGGAACCCTATATTTCTTCTTCAAAATCAATATGTTCCTTTACTTAACCTTCAATAGCCATGAAAGAGTTAATGAGTTTAAAACAGTCCTCAGTCATCAATAGAATAGAAGTGATCTACATAGTATAGTGAAATCATTATCTCAACCTCAACACTTTGAACTTTGTTCTAATGAACTTTGCAATGATAGGTGAAAACCAAGACTTTTATATGAGCTACCACTATTCTTATGTACCTGGAAATGTTAGGAGCACTTTATCACTTGACATAATTCATCATAGCACATAGTCTATTCTAACGAATTTCAAAAATAATATTTGAGGCAGGAAGGATCTTAATATTTTCCCATACCATACATACTCTTCAACCATGCATACTTTCCAAACCTGGGTGGATCTTATCTCACCAAACTCAGAAATGAATTTGGTTTAGCCTCGTCAACAATTAGGATAGTGAAGAGCTACAATTTTCCACTTATCCTATCAAATACAGTGATTTCATGCTAAATATGTGTCCATTTTATTTTATTTTATCCTCTATGCATGTTCTCCACTTGATCAGGACTTGGAACTGAAAGATAAGCTCTTGAAATATTTCTTTGATATTGAATTGAGTTAGGATGCATTAAGGATAGCAGAGCTCACAAGAACATATATACAACCATGTACAAAGAAGATTTTGTATGCTTAAACATATTGAAAAAATCTTTTTCATGAGGTCTAATATCTATCTAAGCCATAACTCCAATGTAAAACATCTAGGACCTTTACAATTCTGGAGCACTCACACCAAGAACACATACACCTGAAACAACTTGTACCTTCAAGAAGAAAAAAATTATAATGCCTTCTAATCCTGAGAAACATTGTGAATGAGCTGAGAAATCAATATGGAGATGATTAACATATACTTGGAATTCAACTTTACATTTTTTCTCTTGTTGACTTGGTGCACAGTTAAGAAGGAGAAAGAACTGCTCCACTAAATTGCTTACAAATTTTTAACTACACCTCCTTTTGAAAAAATTATTTTTGCACATGAATTTTATGATAGTTTTCTCCAAAAATTCCTTATATGATTTATTCAAATGATCCATTATAATTTTTCTTGAGGGCTAATAATTCAGGTAGCTCAAAATGACTTTTCCAAAACAACATTTTCAGCAAATCTTGAATATCACAAAATTCTCATTATAGAATCTGATGAAATTTGACATGAAGATTAAAGACACCTTACTCTATCATATCTCAAAATTTATGGAAAATATTATGTCTACATTTTCTATCCCATCTCATTTTCAAACATGAATATTGTTAGCTCTCAATTCAAATTCTGAATAACATTAAAAACCTCACTCCTAGAGCTAAGATGAGCCTAACTATTGCGTATACATGTTTTATATACTCTCTCAAAACCTATTCCATGATTTTTATAACATGTACCATCCTCTTTTATTGCTTAGGTACTTGAAACAACTTTGAACTGACACTGCCACTCACCATCCAAGACCTTATCTTCTTGAAACCTTATGGAATCACTTTGAGACTCTAAAAAGCCTCTAATAAGAATTCTTAAACACTCTCCCTTTTCCATCAATGCCTTTTAAATCAATGAAAATAACTACTAACTGAACATGGTGCAACAATCTCCCCCTTTTTCATTGATGGCAACATTTTGAAACTTGATGGAAACTTGAAGTATGGGACAAGTTTCTAGCATTCTCTCTCCCCCTTTGAAATCTATGAAAAATATGCACAAGCACACTAAACTGATTAGATCATAAATATTTAACAAAAATATATTGTTTCTTGTCTGAAGGAGCCCAAGAGTTACTGTTGTTTTTCTTTCATGAAACACCTGCAATATTCTTTCTTATAATCAAGCAAAACCAGCCTTTAAAACTCTTCTTTACTTGACCAATATTTTGTGCCTAGAATTAGAAAACCAACCCCCCTATTTGGACTCAAATTGATCCATTTTAAGAGAAAAATTGGCACCTTAGTTGTTCCCCTTAACTTTCTAAGACCTTTAGTGATTTTTAGGTGTTGGAAATATCCCCAATTTATCTCTCAGCTACTCAAAACTAGCTCTAGGAAATGGTTTAGTCACTATATCATCGACCTCCTATTTTGTAGAAACATACTCAAGCCTAGTTTTCTTTTCATTTACAAGTTCTCTCATAAAATGATACTTTATAGGTATGTGTTTTTTCTTTGAATGAAGCACTGGATTCTTCGAGACACTGATAGCATCGGTACTATCACAATATAATGGAATTATCTCTTCACATTCCACTTTGTAGTCTTCAAGAGTTTGCTTCATCCACATGAATTGGGTGCAAAAAATGGCAGTTGTTACATATTCTGATTCACAAGTGGAAAGAGCTATAAGGGATTGTTTCTTACTCAGCCAACAAAAAAGACACTTACCAACAAAAAAAACTCCACCACCTCTTGTGCTCTTCTTTTTATCTACATTTCCTTCCCAATCTACATCTATGAAGGCCTTAATATGAAATTCATTGCTTCTTGAATATCAAATACCATATTCTAAATTCCCCATGAGATGCCTGAATATTCTCTTCATAGCTAAAAGATGAATTTCCCTTGGGTCTTCCTGAAATCTCCATACCAAGCCAACTTCCTACATAATGTTAGGTTTGGATGCAGTGGAATACAAAAGGATTCCTATCATGGACCTATATAAAGTCTAATTTACGTTGGGTGATTCATATTCCTTACTAAGTTTACATCCCACACTCATAGGTGTACTAACCGGCTTATAATCATGCATCTAAAACCTTCTTAGCATTTCCTTGATATACTTTTCTTGAGAGATGAAGATCCCTTCCTTATTCTAAAGAATTTGAAGTCCTAAAAAGAATGAAATCACTCCTAACATAGACATTTCAAATTCCTTTTTCATGACTTCAGAAAAACCATGTGACATACCTTCATTATTGCTTGCAAAGATGATATCATCAACATACACAACTACAATCAGCAGGTGTTCTTTTTCCTCTTTGATGCATAAATTTTTATATGTCACTCCTTTCCTTAATCCTTTCTTAGTTAATTAGTTATCCATCCTGATATACCATGCTCTAGGAGCATGTTTCAACCCATATAATGCTTTTGTTTAGCTTTCACACATAGTCTAAGTCATCAGTGAGGGTAAATCTATCTGGCTATTCTATGTATACCTCTTCATTCAGATGCCCATTGAGAAAAGTTAACTTAACGTCCATTTGGTAAAATTTAAATCCTTTATGAGTTGTATATGCTAAGAAGAGTATAATGGCTTCCATTCTAGAACAAAAGAGTAAAATTTTCATCAAAATATACTCCTTCTACCGATGTATAGCCTTTACAAACCAACCTTTTGCCTTATGTCTTAATTACCTCTCCTTTTTCATTTAATTTGTTCTTGAAAACCCATTTAGCACCAATGAAATTTTTATCTTTTGTCCTAGGAACCAACTTCCATGTTTCATTATTCTCTATTTGTTCCAGTTCCTCATTCATTGCTTTTATCCAGTGCCGGTATTTACTTGCCTCCATTACATTCTTTGGTTCAATTTTTGATAGCAAAGCGATATCTTCTTGATTTTGAATGATTCTCATCATTCTTCTTGTTTGGACTCCTGCTTCCTTATTTCCTATAATTTTTCTTGAAGGATTGTCTCTTTGAACTTTTCTTGGAAGGTGTTTTTTGTGTTCTGGTCTTTATTCTTCTTCACTCTCTTCTTCATGTTCAACTTTTAATTTTTCTTTTTCATTCTGATTTTCAGCATCTTGTGGAGTTTTAGTAGGATGAACTTTTCACCTTCTTTGGATATGTTTCATCAACTACCATGTTTTTGCTTTCAAATATTTTTTTTTGGCTTTTATTATAACACTTGTATGTTAAGCTAACAACTGATTATCCTAAAAAGATGCCTTCATCACACCTGGGGTCAAATTTTCGCATGGATTTTCATCATCTCTCTTAATATAGACATTTTCTCCCAAAAAATCTGAAGATGATTTACATTTGCAGGTTTGCCTCTCCATAGTTCATATGGTTTTTTTTTGTTGTTTACTCTAATTTTCCTTATGTGTACATATGTACACTATAGTGCCTACTACTTCTCTCAAATAGCCATCAAATAATTTAGCTTCATTCAACCTAGTTCTGTTCATCTCTTGCATTGTTCTATTCTTTCTCTCAGCCACTCAATTTTGTTGAGGTGTTCTTAGAGCTGAAAATTATATTTTTATGCCATGGGTTTCACATAGAATTCATCAAACTCAGCTGACCAAAATTCTCCTCCTCTATCAGATCTTAAGTTCTTTATCTTACCATTCTTTTCATTCTCAATAAGAGTTTTAAAGGATTTGAATCTCTCTAATGCCTCTGATTTCTCTTTCAAGAAAACAACCCATGTCATCCCTACTAAAATCGTCAAGTAGCTATCTCCTTGTATGCTATCAAATCTAATAAGACCCACAAGATCTGTATAAATCATATCCTATAGACTGAGTGGTGGAGTACTCCTTACTTTTGAATCTTCTCTTTGTTTGCTTTCCATGAATACAAGCTTTACACAATTTATTTTGAGGTTTGATGATCTTGGGCATATTCCTAACACATCCCATAGAGCTGATTTTGACAAGGTTATCAAAGTTTCAATGACCCATCCTTCTGTGCCAAAGACAAGTCTCATCCAATTTGATAGAAATACATTTATCTCTATTCACTTCTTTAAGCACATGCTTATTATTTTTGGTCCTTTTTTCTTTTGCCTACAACTCTATCATATTTCTCCTTTCCTTGTGTCACATCCTTTGCCATGAAAGAGAAAGTGTGTATAGCATTGTTTTCGCATTTAAGTAACACTAAGAATATTGTTCTTAAGGCCCTCAACATACAATACATTTTCAGTTATTGTTTTCCCATTGTCATGACTCAAATTTACCTTTGCCAACAATGTTTGCTAAAGTGTTATTACCAAATCTTATTGTGCTATATGTGTTTTCTTCCAAGGAAATGAACTTCTCTCTTGCTCCCTATCATGTGGCTAGAGCATCCACTATTGATATACCATTCTACATCATCACTCTATACAAATGAAAGAATTTTTTGTGCTATTAAACCTTACTCCTTAACACCTATAGGACTTGATTTAATACTGTATACATTCATGTTTTGTTGTGGAGGTCTTTGATAACAAAATTTTGTAAAATGACGATACTTTTGAAAATTATAACAAATCAATTCATCCTTGTTTCTAGTATAGTAAAAACTCACTTGTCTACCATAACCTTTGGAATACATTGTACACTTAGCTATAGGTACTTTGTGACCAAATTCACTACAAGCATAACAATATCCATAGAAGGAATAAGCATACCTCATGGCATAGTGTCTTCTTGGACAGTTTTTCTTCTTGAAATCAATATTCTTGGCTTTAGAAGGCTCTTCATTTGTCTTCTCCATCTTCTTTCTCATTGATTTTTCTTCAATATTCTTATCTTCATATCCTAAACCACTATTATCACTTGCATATTTTTTCTTGTTTATAAGTTCACCAAAATCAGTTGTAATTTCTCAAATTTGTGATACATTTTCAGTTTTGTAAAGGTCTGATCTAACTAAGTTTGCAGCTGCTCCATCTCAATTTTGAGTTTCAAATTCTCTTCTTATTTAACCTTGAAAACATCTCCAATTAATTTCACTTGTGTTTCATTCTCTTTGATCATTTATTCATGTTCTTTGGCTTCTTTTTTCTGATTTTCTTCAAGAGACCTGATTTTTCCTTCATATTCTTTGACCATGATTTTTAATTTTTTGGTTTCTTTTTGTTTGATGTTTTATCTCATCCAAACACTTATCACTTCAGCTTCAAGGTTTACTCCTACTTCTTCATCATCTGAACTATTATAATGACTTTGAAATTTTTCTTTGGAGTTGTTTGCTTCATTTGTCTCAATTTCCATGAATAATTTTTTATCTTGCATACCTTCATCATCACTCTCTGAGCTATTGGAATCACTGGATTGTGAAGAGCTTGATCCCTCTTGTGCGTAGAAGTTTTTCTTATTTTTGAAGTACTTCTTTTTCCCTCCATGCTTCCTAAAATTTTTCTTCTGTTTGTTAAAGGACTCTTCATCTTATTTATGTTTATTTGGACATTTAGAAGCAAAGTGACCAACCTATCCACAACTAAAGCATTTAAAAGGTAGTTTTACCTTTGTATTTTCTTGATCCCCTTTTTAGCTTCCTTACAAACATAGCTTCAATTTTATCATCATCTATATCCATGTCTGAATCAGTTGATTTATTATTTTCTTTTGAATCTTTATCATCCTTTAAAGGATGCCTCCTTCTTTACTGGCCTTCGAATCACCAACTCTCATCTCATAAGTAGTCAATATACCAAGAAGATCATCCATTGTTAGATTAGTTAGGTCTTTTAGCTTCCTCTACTTTTGAAACTTTTGCATCAAATTTTGAAGACAAAGGATCTAATAACCTTTTTGAACAATCATACTCTCTTCCATCTTTTCTCCCAAATCCTTCTGATCTAATTTATGATTTCATCAACTTCTGTTGTAAGTATGAGGAGACACTTTCTCACCTTCTTTCATCTTGATGCTTTCAAATTGTGTTTGTAAGTTTGTAGCTCAGATATTTTCACTTTGTCATCTCCTTCATAGATTTTCTTCAGTTTATTCCACATCTCTTTGGTTGTATCACACTGCATAACTTTGACAAACTCAGCCTCAGCTAATCCACAAAGGATTGCATTCATAGCCTTAGAATTGTTTTCAACTACTCTCTTTACTACTTGGTTAATGGGGATGTTTTTGGAACTATATAACCACTTTCAACTACATCCCAAACATAAAATTCAATTGAAATTAAGTAATTCTTCATCCTGACATTCCAGAAGGCATAATTAGACCCATTGAAAAAAGGAGCTTTGGAAGTAGAAAATCCGCTTGCTTGGTTGTTTTCCATAGTTGAATTCACTGGATCTCCCTTGGGCTATTAAACTCACTTTACTAGGGCATTATCTTATACCAATTGTTGGAAAATAGAACACTGAGAGGGGAAGGGTTAATGAATGGTTCTAAAATTTCCCTCCTTCAAACAAGCAAGTTGAACTAAGAATAGTAATCTACACAACACAAACAAGAGACAAGAGATTTTAAGTGGGAAACCCAAAATAGAGAAAACCCACTGAACCACTCCACTATGTGAAAAAATGATTACAATAAGTTTTGTTGAGCTATAACCCAACACTTGAGACTACAACCTTTGTATCATCTAAGCTGCAACTTAGTGAAGGAAGAAAAAACTTCTTGAATGATTTAGCTAGCTACAACTAGCTTTCTGCAAGCTCCCACCTGCAAGAAAGAAACCACTCCCTTGATGAATAAAAAATCAGGTTTGATCACACTTCAAAATGATGTCTTGAAAATATGATAATGATCCTAAATTGACACACTTCCTCTGATGATATGAATTCACTCTACCTTGATCACTATAATCTTCTTGTCTTTTCCACCCTTCTTAACTTTTCATCTCATGCCCTGTGCCTTGAATTCATGTCATTGATTTCTCAAATCTTTTCATTCTAAAATTTTATTGTTCATCAAGATCATCAAATACTCATAACATTCTCATTTAAGTAATTTCTAAATCTTCTAAGTTCTATATAGGAGAGTCCTAGTCCTATTTTATTTCATACTTTGATTCATCATTTTCTTTATGTACATTTAACTGCTCTCTATTTCAATTTGGTCATATCTGGTTCTCATCTTCCAAGAGGTATGAGTTCAACCTTCAACATATCTATTTCATTTTTCATTTTTTATTCTTTTCTTAATTGGTCCATTTCATCGTACCAATCTCAAAATACTATTACAATTCATAAAAAATGTGTCCCTTTACCTTCAAGTATAAGACACCTACTTCAACACACCCTCTGAATCTTTAGTATTAGAAGCAAGACTCTTCAATTTCAAATTCCAGTTTGAATTTTGAAATTGCAGAAAAGTGATTTTCCAAGAAAGGATCTCATATTCTATATGAGCTTCATCTTTATGATCATTATTTCCTTGTTTAAAATTTTTATAAGTGAAACATTTAACAGTGGAGGGCTTGTTTAATTTTTTCTTAATATTTTGTAACATGCCACTGCAACATACTAACTCTAAACAAAATGAATATTTCTTCAAGATAGACTTTGAGTCTTAGAGGATTGTCAAAAGTGAAGGAAACTCTTGTTCATAGCTCACTTTAATGTTTCCAAAGATTAAACTTCCTTATCACACCACACTCACAAGAAACACACTATTTTTTCCAGTTAACTGGCATTCATACAGTCATTTGTGCATATAGGCATTGAACTAGAAACATATCAAGCTTATTCACAATAGCGAGGAGAATGTTTCAAACCTCATACAAGTTCCTTAAAGTCTATCTTTCGAATAAACTTCACCAAAAACTTCAATACTGCTGAGAGATCAAAAGGACAGTTTAAAAGATACTGAGCATGAGTTTTGAACATTTCTATTTTGAATTGTTTTGCAAATAAACTACCATTCCCTTTATTTCTTTTTTAAAACTCTTCTAAATACCCTAGAAGAGATTTATTCAAAAACTTTAGGGTGTTTCATTGGTGAAAACTTGAGAAATAAGAAAAAACCCTAGTTCCAGGGTTTGAAAGGACTATGATGGCCTGAGAAGAGAAAAAAATCATAACATGCTCAAATTTCAATGAATTTTGATCATTCCTTTTCCTAAGTCTTCAAACTTTCGTTCTTTTTCTAATTCACATAGAACATGGGCTTAAAACCTCCAAAATTGCTCTTGGTATGAAGAAAAGTATATAGTTAGTTATCAAGCATCATGACTGTGACAGTATCTTTTGAGTGACCAAGAGGAGTATCATGATATTTCATGATCTTATGAGCAATAGGAGATACTTTCATAGCCATTTTAGTAAATGTTCTGCAACATCTTTTCCCAACGAATTTCAATTATGAAACATCCAAGAAATTTCCCATACTTCAAATCATGCATATTTCTTACTTGTGTAGTGCAAGAGGATTTAGTTTTCAAGGAGTTGAGTTTTTCCCTTCACCTTTTGGACCATATAGACTACATTGAACTATTTTAGCACCTTATTTAGTAATTCTCCACACTAAATTTTCTCCTGAAGAAACTCCATTTGTTCCCAGAATTAAAAAATGAACAGAGATAGGGATTATGACTGTGCATGACTTGATTTGCACAAGAATTTTGGGCTTGAGGTCTCAAACACATCTTTTTAATTTTAGGAATAGGATAATAATCACACAAAAAACTTTCAATCGTTCCTGAGACACCATATAAGAATACTTTGGAATGAGTACTTTGCACTTTACAAATCACAAGTCAGTCTTCATATCAACACTTGTTTAGGGAAATTGATAATGCATTAAGATACTAACCATCCAAATTCCATTAGTGTACCTGTCATGAATTATCATTTAAGACATTCTTGACTTATGGAGGAGATCTGATAAATTATTTAGCAAGATTCCTACTGGTGTAAGAAGGAACATTCACATATCAGGAGCTTTCACACCAAGAACAGTGACAATGACAACACTTTGTTTATTGAAGAAGAAAGTATTTCAACCACCTTCTTAGTATATAAAATACCATGGCAAGACTGAGAAATAAATATGGATATGATTAAAAAAAACTTGGATTCAACTTCACATTTTTACTCTTATTGAGTTGGTGTACAGTTTAGGAAGGAGAAGGAACTACTCCACTAAATTATTTACAATGTTTTAACTACACCTCCTTTTGAAAAACTTATTTTTGCACATGAATTTTATGCTAAATTTATCCAAAAATTCCTTTTATTATTAATTCTAAGGATACCGTATAATTTTATTTGAGGGTTAAGAAGCCAGGAAGCTCAAAATGAATTTTTCAAAAAGGTTGTTTCACGAAACCTCGCATAACTTGAACAAATGACCTAATTTTGACCTAAAATTCTACATGAAGTATAATAACACCTTATTATATCATCTCCCAAACTTTATATAAAATAATTCATCCGCATTTTTCTATCCCATCTCATTTGTAGCCATGAACAATGTCAGTTCTCAAGTCCAATTCTGACTAACATAAAAACATCACTCCTGGAGCTTAGATAAGCCTAATTTTTCTCATACATATTGTATATCCTCTCTCAACACATTTCCTATGATTTTTCTAACCTCTATCATCATGTACACTACTTTAGGTACCTAAAACCACCATGAAAGGACACTACCACTCACTATCCAAGACCCTGTCTTCTTGAAACCCCGTGAAATCACTTTGAACCTCTTAAAAACATCTGATAATAATTATCAAGCACTTTCCCATTTTCCATCAATGAAAACAACTGGGAAATCAACAAGGTGGTAACCTTCTAAAACTTGATGGGAAACTCAAATATGAGACAAGTTTCAATTTTCCAGCTCTATCTCTCCCCCTTTTACATCTATGATAATGATGCACAAGCATACCAAATTTATTAGATTGGAAAAATTCAATAAAAATAGAGAATGCCCATACCTTGTATGCACTCCCCCTGGAAAGGTGTTGTTTTCTTGTCTGAAGGAGCCCAAGAATTACTGCTATGTTTCTTGCATGCAGCACCTTCAATAGTCCTTCTGATAATATTTCAAAATCAGCCTTCAAACCTTGTCTTTATATGACCACTATTTTATGCCTAGAGTTTGAAAAACAACTCCCCCTATTTGGACTCAAATTGAGCCCTCTTAGGAGAAACTTTGGCACCTTAGCTTCTCCCCCTATCTTTCTAAGACCTTTAAGGACTTTTAGGGGCTGAAAACACCCTCAATTTATCTCTCAACTACTCAAAACCAACTCTAGGAAATGGTTTAGTCATTATATCAACCACCTCCTCTTTTGTGGAAACATGTTTAAGCCTAATTTTCTTTTCATTTACATGTTCTCTCAAAAATTATACTTTATAGGTATGTTTTTTGTCTTTGAATTTAGCACTAGATTCTTTAAGACATTGATAGCACTAGTACTATCACAATATAGTGGGATTGGCTCTTTACATTCCAATTTGTAGTCTTCAAGAGTTTGTTTCATCCACATGACTTGGGTGAAATAAATGCCAGTTGTTACATACTTTGCTTCACAAGTGGACAGAGCTACAAGAGACTAGTTGAACACCTTATACGTCACTTCTCATTTAATATATAAATATATGTCACCATGTTAGATTTATGTAACATAAAACAATGGAATAATGATAACACCGCTAGTTTCTTACAACGATAGCGAGGGTTAGTTAGCTGTGTTCCTTGCTCTATACTAGAGAAACATATGATCAGTATATTTTTTCCCAAATACACCCTGAAATTACATTCCACTTGAAAATGAATTATGGAAACACATTTGAAGAGGTGATAGAAAAGGGTAGTCAAATAGAGAAATCATTGTTAGCCAAAGGGACTTAAAAAGCCTTCTCACATGACCATAATGATTCAAAACCTAGTGAAAAATCAAAGTTTGTTCCCAATAAGAACAAAAACATTGTAGGTGATGGAATAATATACTATAAACGAGGGAAATCAATTCAAAACCATGCTCCCTTGTAACTTGAAAAAGGAACTCTGGCTACAAAATACAAACGGCGTGCTTTCACCCATCTATCTAACTCTATATCATCGATATTAAAATAGTTACAGGCGGTTAACATGGTTAGGTATATAGAAACTACACCTTATAGGGATGATGCACCTAAGCCATCATGGTTGAGGAAAAATGAATATTATGGATTTCATCGTGTCAAGGGTCATAAAACCGATAAGTGTTTAAAATTAAAGCACTATATTCAAGACTCAATGTGGAAATGGAGTTTTCTACCCCTAACAAGTCTCCTAATGTAAAAATGGGAATCTATAAAGAACAATTCCTAAAGAATAATAAAGGAAAGGAAATTTGGGATCAATAGAAGTCTTCCCAAGTAAAGAATACTAATTATGTTTCAAAGAAGGATACCTATTTTGATGCCCTAATAGGTTATGTCAATCCATATGTTGAGCATATCAACACAATAAAGATTAAAACAAGGGAGTGCGATGTGACCCCTCCCTCTACTCCTCAAGACATTCATTATGATGTGTTAGAGAAATTAGAGAAAACTACAACTAAGATTTAAAACTTAGACCTTCTTAATATCTCTAATGTTTATAAAGACATCCTTTGTAAAAATTTATAAGGTTCAAGAGTGTCCTTTGATATCGATCCAACACTCTTCCAAGAAATAGTAGTGCATATTACTCCTATAGAGCATATAACCTTTATTCCAACAGAAATCCCAGAAGAAAAACCTTCTCATAGTTTACCCTTACATATTGAATTCATAATCAAATGTAAGAAGGTAAACAGAGTGCTTTTGGATGGTGGATCAGGTTTAAACATTTGTACTCTAAAGTTAGTTTGACAATTAGGGTGTAATGAAGTTGATTTGGAAACAAAGGTCATCACCATCAACTCATATGACAACAAAGAGTGGCAGTTAACCAGTATGATAACTTTCTCACTAGAGGTAGGTCCTATCAATTAGGATACAAAGTTCCATATTTTAAACTTGGAGCTCCCTTATAACATATTTCTCAGCCACCCATGGATTCATGCCATGCAAGTCACTTCCAGGTATCAGTAATGCATGAAATTACATCATGAAGGGCAGACCCTCACTATTCAGAGAGATCCCCAACCTTTTTTCTCATTGTAGAGAATTATTATCTTAATTCCCCACCATTTATGAATGTCCTTCTAGAGAGATGGTTGTTCCAATTCAGTCAAAGGCACTCACTTCATGAATAAATCCAAATACCTTATCTCCCAAGGATAATGGTGCATCTACATCAAACTCTCCTTTTTCTACATGGGAGATGAAGGTTATTGTGAATGACTACAGAGAATATAATCTCCAACAAGCCCTCTTAGTTTCTAACTTCCCCTTATCACCCAAAGTGTGTGGTAGGCCATGTTACAAGTATCAATGCTCCAGGGAAAACTACAAGTTCGACACTTTCACTCCTAGTGGGTTATTAGTAGATGAAAAGTTTCTCAACAATATTGTATCATGTCCTTCAGATGATGAAATGGCTCCATGTTGCCAATCACCCAAGTATGTTATCCAATATAAAATGGTGTATGTTATGGGATACAAAGGACATGGCTACATTATCAATGAATAAGGTACATTAGAAGTCTTCCAATACCTCATCACAAGGTGTGTAAGTATGGTATTGGCATCTAGTTGTATGGGTCTCATCCCCCATAGGTCGATGCTTCCTCTTCTTAGCGCAAAGATAGTTCCTCCAAATGTGAAATCAAACTAAATTCTTGGTATATTCTTTATGAAGACCTTGCCTCCATGGCCCTATTTTTAGACACAGCTATCTTAACTATAACCTTTGTCATATCCATTACCATTCTGATACTAGACCTTATTTACATATCACTCGTAAATTGGTACCAACAATGACATGTACCAATTGAATTCTTTTAGAATGACAAAGACATTGGTGATTTCATGGGTTTTCGTAACAACATTCTAGAAGGTGATCAAAAGAAAGGCTTCTCCATTAACCTTAACGCATGCACGTATTTTGAGGAGGAGGCTGAGTTATGTGATCATCTAAGAAAAAAATAAGAAAGGGAAAAATTCTAATAGAAAATCATTACAAAAATAATAAAAACCTCTTTGAGGTGCTTATTAACAAACAAATAGAAAATTCAATGGAAAAAATAGTTAAATAGCTTGAAGGTTAAAATCTCATAGAGACGCCTTTAGAAGAAGAAGATCTTAATCTTCCTCCTGATCCTACATACATGGAGGATGATTCCAAGTTACTCGTGGAGGAGACCATAGATATTAATATCCGTAAGAAGGAATTTCCTAGAATAGTCAAGTTGGGAGCTTCAATCTTAGCTCAAGAACATAAAACCTTTGTGTTTCCTTTGAGAGAATTTTCAAATATATTTGTTTGGTCCTACGTAGACATGTCAGGTTTAGATCTAGAATTAGTGTTGCATAAACATTTTTTGTAAAAATACGCAAAGCCCATACAAAAAATCTTCGAAAGATGCATCCTCACGTTACCTTATTGGTCAAAGCAGAGCTAGAAATATTATTGATAGTGTAACATCTTTGACAAAATGTTATTTTTCCCCTTTTTCATTACAAGCATTGACATGTGATTTTTCTTGATAAGGCATGTTCCTTTGATTGTCAAAAATCATGCTTTCCATGGATGAGTCATTTCTGCTCTTGGATTCATTAGGCTGAAATGATGTTACTTGTAAAGAATCCATTTTTGCTTCTGATAGATAAGTTTTAATCTAGTAATGATGGTTGCAAACTTATCTCTATTTATTATCACATCCTTGGACCAATTCCATTGATCCAAGGTATGTTTTAAATCTTCTTACCTGATCTGAATGGTAAACTGACAATCAGAGGTTTAAAGACAGAATGGACTAAACTCTTGTATGTTTAAAAATTCTTTCATCTTCTTGAAGGATCATTCTTGAATTATGTTGTATGTTATGTGCTCAGATATTTTTTATTGATCTCTTCAAGATGCTTTACGGTGTTAAGTGGAACGAGGCCTGCTTCAGGACTATGGAGGAAAAAAAAATCTAAGTCCTAGACCTAAGAGATCTATCCTAACGGGATTCTAAACTAAGGTAGATGTACCTATTTTATATCTATGTCTACTTTATTTGGGATAACATCCTATCCTAAGTTTCATGTGCTAAGTTGGGTTGTGGGGAATAACCTAAGGTGATGTTAGGTCTATTTCCAACCTTATACCTAATACTAAATTTTTGTGAAGTATGACCTATCCTAGGAAGACAATTTACCTATGGTAATGTTGTAAGCCTATGGTAAATACTTATAAACTATCCTATGGTCATATCCTAAGCTAATGGTATCTATCCTAAATTAATGAAGTGTTGGAAGGGGACCTAAGGGTCGTATGGAAAATGGGAAGCTTGGCGACAGTTCCTAAGTTATTAATTTCATTTGATTTTTGAAATAAATTGACTGCATACTGCGAGTTTAGGTAGAGGCATGTAAATTTAGTGGGAGTCTATGTGGAGTCATCACAAAGCCTTAGTGATGCATGCAGAAGTTGAATTGAGTCTCACCAATTTTGGATGGCAGTGGCATGGAGAGATAGGTGGGAGTTTGGGAATTAATGGCATTTACAAACCTCATTTTTTACGAGCAAACCACCTTGGAAACCATGTGGGAGGATTTTTTGGAGGTTGTTTAGTCATTCATGATTTATTATTTTTACTCTACATGGAGCTATCTGGTTCTTCAAACCAGCTATTCGATTTTCAATTTGTTGTTATTTTTTATTCCCTTGGTCTATTTTTAATTGAAGGGAAGTATATGAGACATTTGAGAAATAATTTTTTGGTTGTTGATCTTTCTTAGAGAAGAAGTTTTGGAGTCTTTGCTGGAAGTCTTGTTCATATTGATAGAAGCACTATCAGGTATGATAGGCTTCATCCATTAATATTTCTTACTTTTCTCAAAATGTTTCATTAAAATAACTTTACTCTCATGACATAATTGGGTTTCTATTTCTATTCTGGTTATTTTTTTTTCTTGCTGAAGGTACCTATGTTTTCTTGGTTTATGGAACATTTGCATGATAATTTTATCATTGGGTGCTTTCTCTAAATGAGTCGATGGAAAAATACACTTGGGGTTATTTGAGACTTGAGTGTTTTTAATTGAATATGCATTTTGGTTTGTTTTCTCGTAAAAGGGTTTAAGTAAGTTGTTTTTACCTTGAGCTTTAAACTAGAAGTCTCTTTTGAAATTAGAAGATAAAGGAATACTCTTCTCTGATGCATCCTTGAGTTATTAAAGTTTTATTACTCCTTTATGCTATGTTTGGGTATATATTTCAAATCATTGTTTGAACACGAACTTCTATGAAGGTAAGGAATGGATATCTTGTTTCATTTGTTTTGGGTAAACCTGCATTGTTCAAACTAAATGTGTTCGATTTTTTTTTGGAAGGTAGAAGAATACTCTTCTATGTCGTATCTTGTTTTTGAGAAGTTTAAATACTCCTTTTCGGAACTGTATTTGTATACTTGATCTGCAGTATGAACTCAAACTTGTGTTAAAAAAAGGGGTTAATGGGTGAAGGAGGTTTATGGAATTGTTTGTATCTATACTCTAGAACTTTAAAACAAATGGGAGCTAAGTAAGTTATGATATTTTGATTAATGGTTTCAGTTCAAGCTTGTAAGGGAAATAGAAGGAAAGTTTGACTTAAAACTTTGTTTTTTGGTTTTAGTATTCTCTTTTGAAACTCTTAAAAGAACTTCTGGGTTTTAAATGGTCTTGGAATTTAACTATGGAAACAGTAGTGATGAAGTCTTCTATGTAGTTCATTTTTGTTTGAGTCTTCCTTTACAATTTTGGAAGTTGAGCTGTCGGTAGATAATTGAAGTTATGTTGTTTAAATATACATTGGTAGATGATACTCTCCAATTCGATATCATTATTATCATTCTTAGCTCTATTTGACTTTCTTAAGTTTGATCTTTCCCTACGACTTTTAGGACTTGGATTTAGTTTGTAAACTTACTTGTCTAAAGCTAGGAAACTACCTGGTAATTTGATAATGTATCATGTAAGATATGACTGTTGTAACTTCATGGGATTCGTTGAATGGATAATTCAACTCCTTATTTTTTTTGTTGTTGAACGAACCAAATAATTTCTATTATAAGCTTTCTTGATGTTTGTTCACTCAAAGGATGGTTCCTTCCTTCTCTAAATGATTACGAATATGAGATGATCTTTTCATAGACTTACTTTTCTTGAAGGAATGAATGGTTGTGGATCACTGAATGGAATCTTTAATGATGTAGAAAAATTCACTAAGGTTGTAGTGAGTTGATAACTATTTTTTCTTCTCGCATCCTTCTTAGAATAAAATAAGTAAATGATTAACAATTTTTGTTTATTTAAATGGTGAATCTCTTTAAAGGTTTATTTGAAGATAAATTATGTATGTAATCAGTTCTATATCATTTTTACCTGATTTCTATATCTTAAAATAATTGGGGGTATGGTGAACTGTCTCTACTGGTTCTTTTACTACCTTATTTCTTTTGAATGAACAATAGAGACCTCTTCTAGCATAACTCCTTCCTCATCCACTCTCATTGGTAAGCTCTCTATTGTCATTTTCAGAAACTGTGGGGTAGGATGTTGATTCTTCTTTTCTAAAGATGCATATGGGAATTCAGTTTAACTAAATGATGAGGAAGTTGTAAAGTATTTACTCTCTAGTTTGATCTTACTTTCTTTATATAAACCTTATTATAGGTTTAATACAATAAATTACATTACTTTTATTAAAGTAATTGAGTAGTGATTGTTACTACTTACTTCTCCACTTATATTGTATTGAGTGAAATTAGTAATTGTTTCAGTTAATTGAAGTAAAACATTGTGGCTAGGAAAAACTTTTCTAATATTAATAAGAGGCCTAATCTAAGAACCTAGGCTATATATTTTTACCTAGAATTAGGATACCACATCTCAATTGTGAATCTCTTAATTATTTAAGTTGTTGGATGAATCGTCCTATAAATGTTACTATGCTGGAATGAAATTGACCGTACATGTTTTCTTTGAACTTTGTAAAGATGAACAAGAAGGTATTTGTTTCTAAAAGTAACTATTTTTTTTATATATTGAATTTGATTCTTTATTTCAAATTTAGAAAGAATTATGAAAATAATTAATTGATAGGAATTGTTATTTGATATAAATAAGTAATTGTTTGGGTCAATACTTATCTGATATAATGCAGTAGATTTGCTAATTATATTATGATATCTTCCTATAAAGTGAATTCAGATTTATTATTGTGCTTCTTTTATGGTTGTTATTACTTATGATTTATTTGTATGATTTCACCTACTGTTTCATAAAAGTCAGAGTTGCTTTAATGAAACAATTGGTTGAAGGCACTTCATTTTAATGCTTAGTGCTTATCATGTTCAATTCAATGAACTGACCCATGCTAGAAATTTTTACAGATGGACCTCATAAGTGATAAAGGAAGGCAATAACTTGTATGATGTATTGGTTTATTTAAAGTCTGGCTCTTTTATAGAAGAACTCCGATTCATTCTTGAGTTGTATTGAAAAAGAAAAGTTTTATTCTTTGATGATCTTTATGTTATTTGACATGCAGTAGGTCTAAAATGCATAGTCTTGTAAATTGTGTATTTCTATCATGATGAATTGAAAAATTTGGAGATTTACTACAAATTGTTGTGTAATTTATCTTGTACATTTTATGAAGGAAATTGGAATACTATCTTGTTGATATTTTTCATATCTGTTTGGATCCTTATTCTTTTGTCATTTAATGAAATGAATGAATGGGAAATAGTGTAATTTACCTTACTAGAATGCAACTTGACAAGTTGTAGGTATTGAAGTTCTTTTCCTAAACTAGTATGGTTTATTAAGGGATGTTAAATGAACATGCATTTAAAATTTATAAGGAGAATGTAAAAGGAAAAAGGGTATATGAACCCTAACAATTAATTGTAAAGAGGAAGATTATTCTCCTCTCAAATGAATGTAAGGCATATGAATGGTGTTTGTGTCCATAATCATTTAGACTTCATTTCTATGAAGTCTATTTTAATAGGACATGTTTTGGTTCATACACCTCCTTCGAACGATTGTATTACATTAAATAAACATTATGATGTATGTTGTTTTATTTTTGAGTAACTGCTTGTTAAGCTAAAGTTAATGAATGTTAAGGAAATCATGAGATATTGAAGTTATTTAATATATAAACAACCCAAAATATGGATAAAGAACTTAAGGAATGTTGGATTTAGGGTTTTGCAAGGTTGTTGTAATTTGAATTTTAATTCTAAGTTAATTAAGGTAAATGACCTCCTTGAGGTGTGTACATCATGATGAAGTGGTTCTATCATGGATGTTGGCACATGCACTAACTACAGAACTGTACCTTTTTGAAGACCTGGGTCTTCACAAGGATATAGTGTTGCAGTTGACATGTTGCAACACCATTCAACATTGGTTCATCTAGATCTACTCAAATAAGGACTTAAACTTAGTTTCTCTCTAGGTCAGGATTAGCAATATGATTTATCATAGGAAGTAATGCACTATGACTTAGGGTAGCTAGGCACATTCATTTCAACTTAGGTCCAGTGAGTATGACCATATACCCTAAGTCATCATGAGTGGCTCCTTATACCAAATTATGTCACTAACCTAGGATAGGGTCAAACCTTGGACAAGTGGACTAACAGAAGTCAGTAAAGACCATTCTAGATAACAGATGAATGGGGTGATAGGACATATTCCAATTAGACTGAGTATGTTATCTCGAAATAGTAACATGAACAATATGTTGGAAATCTTTGACCAAAGTATAGCAAGTTGTTCGTTGCGTTGTCCTATGTTACCTAGTTTAAGGAATGTGATTTCAAATGAATATTGGTAACAAGTATTTAGATAGGTTCTTTAAACAGATCGCTCGGTACCTAGAATAGGGTAAGAAAACCATGTATATGTAGTATACTTAAAGTATTCAATACTTAAAGACAAATATGAGAGATCAGCTTAGAAACCGAGTCATGAAATGAGAGATCAATAGTTTACTGAGTCATTTATAATTGCATATGGTTATCTGTTATGAGATTGATTGGCATGGAATGTGTGTTCTAAATTATGTTTTGTTTACAATAGAGAACATTGTGTAAAAAAAAATTCCTTGTTTCTAAAGTCTTAAAATGGGAATGTTACAGATAGTAGGCTTCATCAATCCTATTGACTATTCAGAGTGGATTTCAAATTTAGTCCCAGTGCAAAAGAAACCTTCTAGTATTAGAGTTTGTACCAATTTTAGAGATATCAATAAAGATTTTCTAAGGATGACTTTTCTCTTCCCATTATTGACATGATTATCAATTCAATAGCTGGTTACGAGATGAGCATCACTCATAGATGAATTTTCAGGATATAACCAGATAAAAAATTTTGAGGAGGACCAACATAAGATAGCTTTTACAACCCCTTGGGAGACATTCTATTACCAATTCATGCCTTTCAGCCTCAAGAATGTAGGTGCAACCTATCAATGGGAAATGACTATAATCTTTCATGATATGATCAGTGATATAATGGAAGATTATGTGGACAACATATTGGTAAAATCAAGGACTCAAAATGATCACCCAAGGATATTGCGGTGTATCTTTCAGCATCTTAGGGACTACAAGGTTTGACTCAACCTAAATAAATGTGTCTTCAACATGTTATCTAGAAAACTATTAGGGTTCATTGTTTTGCGGATAGGAGTTGAATTAGATCCTACAAAGCTTACTATAATAATAAAAATTCCTCCTATGATGAATATCAAATAACTGTGAAGCTTTCTAGGGAAGATCTAAGTAATTAGAAGATTCATCACTTAGATTGCAGTCAAGTATCACACATTCATAAATATTCTGAAGAAAGATGTCAATTTTCACTGGGGTCTAGAACAACAATAAGAATTTTCTTTGTTCAAGAAATATTTTACCAAAACCCCCTATTTTAATTACACACATGGTAGGTGAACCATTTTTACTCTACATTTCTGCCATGAACTTTGTAATAGGGGCATTGTTGGGCCAATATGTTAAGAAGAAAAAAGAAAAATATGTGTATTACCTAAGCCATAAGTTGATTTCTTACGAGCTCAACTACCCACAGATAGATAAGGCTTGATTGATCATAGTTTTTTCCTTTCAAAAACTGCATCATTATCTACGAAGTAATAAGGTCAAGCTAATATCAAAGTTGATCCATTAAAGTACTTATTGTCGAATCACATACTTATAGGAAAGATGGCCAATTAGATCATCTTACTTAGTGAGTTTGACATCGAGAATGTTCACCAGAAATCAATAAAAGGGAAATTTTTGGTGGATCAACTAGTTGAAGCCCATTTGCTAGGTATTTAACCTTTGAGTCTAGAAATTCCAGATGTATCTACATTGTACCTTGTAGAATATGTTATATGGAAACTATACTTTGATGGCTCCTTTACCTTTCATGGTTCAAGAGTTAGAGTTGTGTTGATCACTCCTTAATATTTGATCCCTTAGGCATTCTGACTCACATTCCCATGTATAAACAATATAGAAAAATATGAAGCCCTTGTTACAGGGATGAAACTAGCTATTAAGTGGGACATCATACAAGTGAATGTGATTAGTGTGATTCTACATTGATTATCAAACAAGTAATAGATGAGTATAAATTTAAGAATGAGAAACTTATTCCTTACGAGAAAATGGTCGATTCTCTAAAGGATTTATTTGAGAAAATTACATTTAAATAGATCCCAAGAGGAAAGAACCAAGTAGCAGATGTTAGGACCAAATTGGAGTATATGTTGCACATCCCACCTGAAAACAACGATATGCCATTCTTCATAGAACATCGGTAAATACCAGCATATGACATGCCAAAATATTATTTGGTATGTGAAGTTGTTGGTCCCTTTTCCCCTTGGTATGGTGACATTTTTAACTACCTTCACAATGGAACCTTTCCTGCAGAAATTTCCCATGCTAATAAAAGAAACCTTATCCAATGTATAGCCCATTATAACTTACTTGGTGGGACTCTCTATCATTGAGGCTATGATGAGAATTTGTTACGTTGTCTCGATTCAAACAAATCCATCCTAGCGGTTAGGGAGGAATAGGGTAAGTGCAACAAGTTGGGGGACGAAAAAGTGGACATCAAATCCTGAATTTTATGAATTGTGATGATGGTTTATAAACCGCAATCACAGTCTATTTTGTTAGGTTTGGGAAATTCCCGAACCTAAGATGGCGATCATGGTTCTAAACCATGATTTTGTTCCTCTGATACAAAAAAACAACCGCAATTCTTGTAGATATGATTCTAATAACCATGATCACAGTTCTTTCACCATAGATAAATTTAGAACCATGATCACAGTCTTAAATGTATCATCAAATCTGATCCTCAAGGCTCTGGAAATCTCTATTTTTCTAAAACATGAGCTTTTAGATGTCATATGACATGTGAAATGCCAAAAACATCAAATTTTCTCTTCCACGGACTTGAAGCATGCTGAAAAATCAAAAACATGTCACAAAAATGGTACCATCATGTATGGGAGATTATTAGCTTCGTAGAAATATTGATTTTAAAGTGAACAGATTATGATAAATATAATTTTTTAATTTTTTACTAATAGTAGGTCTTTAAACACTTTTTCTCATGAATGTTCATTTCTACATTTAATACTGCAACTTTTGTTTCACTTTTCAGAATATGATAAAACCTATACCATCCTAACCATGGATAAATTCTATACAAGTTCAAAAAAAAGTATTTGATTTCAATATTTTTTTATGAAATTATGGTGGGAAAATGGAAAGTACTCTATTTTCTTTATGTTTTCAGACCACTTTCGTGCAGGGAAAATTTTAGTTGTGAATTTTTGTTAACAAGTGAAAATCGAGGATTATGGAAATTTGAAATGGCAAATATTATGTTGTTCAGAGCCGACTTATTTATCAAAAAATTTGGTCGACATGTCCCTTATACTATTCCTTTTATCTAGATTTTACACATATATAAGAGCTTATGAATGTAATTCACCACCATTTCAAATCATATCATGCACATATTCACGGAAGCAAACATAAGAAAATCCTCAGCCACCAACACTGAAGTCTGAAATCTGATCCGTCCAACCGTAAGGCGTCCAACTCTGAGTCGTCCAACTCTAAGCCATCTAGCCTTGACCCAAAAAACTCTATAATTTGAACCATCCAACTTTATTCCATCCAAGATGAGTCATCCAACCCTAGCTATCTAACCCCTACCCGTCCAACCCCTACCCATCCAATCCCTAGCCATCCAACCCCTAGCCGTCCAACCCTAAGCTTTCCAACACCTCACCGTCTAACCCCTAAACCGTCCAACCTATAGCCATCCAACCCTTAGCCATCCAACCCTTTACCATCCATTCTCAGAGCCTTAGAACATAAGATCTGCCCCTAAGGGCCTAAGCAGTAAACAGTCATGGATACTAGAAATCAGGGCAAGAAGATTACAAATTCGACAAGTTTAAAAAATGGTGCTAATACTTTGCTTGGTTATTTTGGAAAATCACAAAAAATGAAGTCGGTTTCTACTTCAACTGAAAATATCAGTATGTGGCAAGTGTTATTTATTAGTTATTTTATCTTACAGAATTTAATAATTATGTTTATGATATTGTTCTTAGAACTCTTTGACATTTGTACTCTGTAAAAAATTAACTATGGATAAGATTAATACTATATAAATAACAATTTTATAAAATTATTTGCATACGTTTCAGAAATCCCTTCACAGAATATTCAATTTATAAATATTGATGATCTAATATATGTTGACGTAAATATTTCGTCCCTTGATGAAATAGAAGTACAAGAAAATTCATCAAACTCTCAGGATACACCAGCAGAGGAAGTTTCTACTCCAAGGTCTATTTCCAAAAAAAGGAGACATGAGATTCAAAATATTTCTGCTAATAGCCTAGATGTAGAAGTTGAATCCCAAGGGGAAAAAATAAAATGTGTTCGAAGAAAGAGGGCAAACTGGACAATTGGAAGGAAATTCTAGTTCGAATGGGATGCAAAATATCTTTTTATTGAACTTGTGCACACTAAAAATTGTAATGATGTTCCAACACAATGTCGATGCAAAATATGTGGTTAGAAATAGGGGAAGGATCACACAATGCAATTCAAACTAGACACAATTGAAAAACACTATGGGAAAATATACATTTCCCAAAAGCTTAAGGATGGCAACATAGTCAGAACACATTAACGGAAAGATGCAAAATATTTTCTACATGTCAAATACGCAGAAGAGTATGAAAATGAAAAAAAAAAAAGGGATCAAATATGTAAATGAAAAAGGTGGGACCATAGTAGCAAAATTGAGCAAAGCTATGGAGGTAGAAATGCAAACAAAGGGTATTCAATTTGCAACTGTATTTCATATAATGAAAAGGGGAAGACCAATGTTAGATTTTAGAGAAAATAAAATGTTGTATCAACTTATTGGTTTAAAGAACGTTCCTGAATCTCATTAGTCAGATACCAGTGGCTGTAAGATTACAAAATGTCTTTCTCTGGTAGACAAGGAGGATCAATGAATTGGTGTTTATTTAAAAAAAATCCTATAAGATTGTAGTCCGTTTTCCTGTGATTTGGATCACCAAACTTGATATATTTTTTTCCTTTAGTGAAAAATTAGATGGCGCTATCTATCTTGGGATAAATTTATATTGTATTTTTTTGAGCAATTTTTTTAAATGATTTTTTTCCATGAAAGCAAGGTTCATTTTAAGAAGACCCCTCTGAAAAATTACTTTTGAATCGTTGGCGAATCTCATAAATCAACTTTCAAATCGTTGGCAAATTTTTGAAAAAATGTTTTGTGGCAAAGGCTATTTCACAGAGCATTTTTCCCTCATTTTTCACAATTTTGGTCGGGCTGGTTGGATGGACAGGTTAGAAAAGTGAGTTGGATGGGTGTGTTGGACAGAGGTTGGATGGTTAATGGTTGGATGGATGAGTTGGACGGGCGAGTAAGACGGGTGAGTTAGATGGGTGGGTTGGATGGGGTGCGTTGGGCAGGTGGGTTGGACGGGTGAGGGTTGGATGGGAAATGATTGAAAAGATAAGAGTTGGATGTGCAGGGGTTGGACGGGATGAGGATGGATGGGAAATGGTTGGTCGGGTGGGTTGGATGGGTGAGGAGTTGGACGAATAAGGGTTGGACGTGGTGGGTTGGACGGCGTGGGTTCGGTGTTGTTACCAATGAAGTTAATGTTCATTAATGATACCACTGGGCCCTATAAATACCCTTTCAAGGTCAATTTTTTCACTTTTATACGTAAATTTTGAGTGCTCCGAGCTCTCCAATTTTACACCCAAATTTTACTTCTCCCAAATTCAGCAATGGCCAGTACCACATCTAATTCTACACCCAAATTTCAATACAAAAACCTCATGTGCCCACAGATTTTAGCTCTACTAAAAACAAAAGACGCTCCAAAGGATTGGCTCAAAAAATCAAAATTTTCCAGACTTGTGAACATGCCCCAATTCGACACTGATACATTAGTCCTTGATTACCTACTCACCTCTTACGACAACAATGACGGAAAATTTTATGTTCTTGTCCTGCATCTAAAACATTGTCAAATTTCTTTTTCTATTGAACCCGAGGACGTGCATCGGTTAACATGTTTACCTTTCAAAAATAAGCCACATGTTACTACAAAGGTTGTCCTTATAGATGAAGACAAAAAAAAATTGGAGTCTCATTACAATGTACAGGTTGATGGTAAGTTTATTATTTTTTAATGATTTTTTCTTAACATTACTCGACCAAACAAAGGATCTACCATTTCTTTTCTGTAATTGTAGCTCCTCCTAATCATTCATCAAGAGGCCTTCTTCTACAAGGTATTACAAAAAAATTATTTATTACAGTTGCTTCACTTTTTCAGGATGAGATTGTATTACAGGGAAGATCTGTAGACATTTCGTATTAGGCAGTTTAGTATTTATTACGGACACTAGCAGGTCAAAAATTCAATTGGTGTAGCTATTTTTTCAATAGAATAAAATCAGATATCTCCCATGCCTACAAAGCCAATCAAACTGATAAATCGAGGACTGTATTCTCTTATTACAAGTTTATTCTTACTTTCTATAATGAAACATACTACGAATTGACACAACATAAGATTCCTACTGCAATAAATGATAAGATGATTGGTCCTAGTCTCAAAGAACAACATGTAACAATTACTTTTACTATTTACTTGTTATAACAATTTCAATTTCAATATTTTAAATACAATAATAATTGTATGATTTCATTTTGTAGAGAAAAATTATAGCTGCAACATCGCATAAGGAGGCAATTTGTAGAGGTAAATCCCCTCCAGAGGTCTCTGTTGATTCTGACATGGATTCAACAGAATCAACACTAGTAAGACCTTGTCAAAAGTGACCTAGGGGGTCGATATGCACAACATGTTTACCATCACATTTAATTACAATTATGAATAATGAAGTTATCTTTTTATATAAATTACAAATTCAATCAATTACTATAGATTATGTATTCTAATATTTCTACTAATCTTTTCTACATGTATTGTATTAAGAAACTACTAAGTTTGATGATGATGATCAAAATCATTCTAGGTGTGGAAATCAAAATGTCACGATTGTGTCTCTGTCTATGCAAGGTATATTGTACGGTAGTTTGATTTGCATGTTTTGTTTCCTTATAATTTTTTAGCATTTACAAAGCCCAACCATTATATTCTAACAATTTTTTGTTTGCTTCATGCAAGTAATATGGCTTCAGGTCATATTCCTCTTGTAAGGAGGCCACCAATTCCCCTAACACATCAAATACAAACACAAAGGAGGACTTCAAGAAAGAATATTAGGATTCCTATAGAGTCAGCAGGAATAATTCATCCTGCTACAACCAAATTTCCTGGACTGTCACTAGGTGGTGTTTTAAGTGTAACAATCACACAACTTTTCAACAACATCTCCCTTGACGAGAAGGATTTAGGCTTCGACAGTGGTGATGCAAAAAAGAGTAACTATTTTGACACCCACGATATGGTTCAATATACTCTGCCTCAATAACAAAATGTGCATGGAATACAAGGCAGTGACTCTCCTCCTCCCCCAAGGGCTGCTCCACAAACAGATGATGAAAAAACATATTTAATATTAGAAAATATGATATCAGATAGTATGGGGGCAACAATTCAAGAGGTTGTAATGTATGATGTGGATTTGAAGCGGTCTAGGGAGAGGAGAGCAAAAATTTTGATAAAAGAAATAAATACAAGATACCATAATCATGCTCAAAGGCATTCATTGTTCGCTGCCGTAGAGAGCGAACTAGTATGGCAAGATGTTTTGCTAAAAAAGCTCAATCAGGGAAAATTTCATATAGTAATGATTAAAATGATGAAATTATAGACATAATGCTAAACAGGTTGGAGAATCTCAATGCTGAAGCACATGCTTACTACAACAAATGGTCTAAAGACAAGACTAATGTTTTAATAGAAAATGTAGAAAAAGAGAAAGCTGTTGTGAGTGGGCATTTAATTTTACATGAAAAACTAAAAATTATCTGATATTATAACCAATGTAATATATTTTTTCATATTATATGATAGACTAAAAATTTAATATTTCTATTTTACAGGAAAAATATGAAAATTTAAAGAAAGAATCAATTATTTTTGAAGCACATTTGAAGTATGCCCGCAAAAGCCTGAATTCTTTTATACAATTGAAGGAAAAAATTATTGTTATTAATAAACAAAATAATACATTGAGAAGGATAATAAAGGAGCATAAGATAGATCCATAAGTCTAACTGAAGGAAAAGACAGATGCAGATGCAACACTTTTGTTTGCAAGAGATGTACCGAGGGAGGAGCTGGATATACTAGATAATATCAACACTACAGCAGGAGATATTAAGGCATCAGGAGTTATTCCCCCATCTCTTACATAGGAAAAATAAAAACCTTCACCTGCATCATAAAATTTGATAAGTTAGTAAAGTTCACCATGTGATAGGTGTGTTGTCACGATTCTGACACTAGCATAGGAATTAAAAGATAGTGGCCAGTCCTTTTTTAGTTTTTATTTAGTGTGGCATACGTAAGGAAAACTATGATTTTGAATCATAGGTAGAAAAGAGGATGACCTCGTAATGTGTCCTTATATGATAGAACTTGTCCGAAAGCTTTGAGATGTTATTATAATCCCTTTTTGAATTGTATTGGCCAAAAATGCTTTATGAATTTGTAATTTTCTCATAAAGTAATTTTCCACATGAGAAATCAATTTAAAAAGAACTTTGGAAGTTAGAATTGTATAATGTTACTATTTATTAATACAAACTATGTTTCTTTTCTATTGTTTACGTAAATGTTGCTTAAATTTACACTATTTTGTTTCTTTACATTTCTGAATTTGATATAAAAGACAAATGTGTCCTTATTTCAGTCTGAATTTGAAAACCAAACATATGGCATAAAAATGGCATAATTGAAACAGATAATGACATTGTTCCAATGGCGAAGGATCAAATAATGAGACAAATATAATATTGCATTTATTGAAAGTTGTAATCACAAAATGAAGTACATAATTAGTCTCAATAATTTATTGAAGAAATGAAATCTATGTGAATTCAAATAGTCCTGGAGAAACACTTTCATTTATGTCTTGGAAATCAACTGCAACATGATTTGTGGATGTGTCTCAATCCCCTGGGTCAGGAAGAATATTACTTACTCCTCTTTTATCTACTAGTGAATTCCATAAGGCCAATCCTCTATCATAAGGAAAAGAATCCACTGAGTAACTTGATACATACAATCTGAGATAACTTTCTAGATTCCTATCCAATCTGTTTCGAAATTTTGACTTTAAAAAGGATAGTGCACTGAAAACCCTCTCATCTTCCATAGAACACAGAATCATTGCTTGACAGAGCTCATACAACTTAATATACTCACTAAAATCTTCACTTAGAATACTACTAGAACATATATCCTTCCAAATCCTTTTCATGACACTGTAATCCTATGGGTTTTGTAGAAGTTGAACTTGTCATATCATTATATTAAAAAAATCCATTGACTGTGAACTAAGTAGTTTTATTTCCAAAATCCTTTCTACAGAAACTCCATTTATCTCTTTAGTCTTACAGAAATGATCAGTAAGATCACCCATGTTTTGGACAAATAAAGGACTGATAGATGTATAAAGTTTTTCATCAGAAAAATTCTAGAACTATGGATTTACAAGTCCCATTGCTTCAAGTATTTTATCATGTTTGAATCTTTCCTAGATCTCTTTAGCTAACGTTTCAGATATCTTTCTCAACTTATTCCTAATTTTGATTAAATTTTGTGTCACTTTTACTTCTTCTATTTCTGAGTTAGCCATATCAATTCTTTTTTGGTACTTATGAAGTGGAATCTCTTTTCCATGTGATATTATACAAAGATGATCATTTATATTGTACATTAAGAAGCACCTGGAATTTTTCAAATCTGTCAATGAATTCCAATTTTCAAAAGCATCATCACCCTGAAAACTCCCATCAGAAATATATAAACTTTCTAGACTCCAACAAACATGCTTCTGAGTCTTATAAAGTCTGTAATGTAGAAAGACCAATCTTGAGCATGCTTCGTTAAAATATTAATCTCCCTCAACATGGGAAAAATACCGCAAAGTGTGAGTAAAGTTTCTATGTCAATTAGATGTCACAATAGATCTTTAGCTTTATCTACACCCCTTTGGTATTTAAACATAAATCATGTCAGTGAAAGATATTCATCATATATTCTATAGGAAGGTTCGTACATAGATATCCATCTGGTATCTACATCATTGAGAAGTTTTTTTTCCCTCTGTTAGTCCAATAGTAAATTTTTGAAATTCTAAAAATCTCTTAGGACTACAAGAATAATAGGCATGAAGATCACGTATCAATTCCTCCACTTTAGCTACATTTTCCAATGTGCTCACAAATTTTTAGGTGAGATTAATTCTATGAGCCATGCAGTAGACAACAACATATACAGGGAAATAGTTTTCTGAAGTCTAACACAGACCATTTTTGGCTCCCTGCATTATAGCTGCACCATCGGTTCCGACACAAACTAATTTTGTTGCAATGGAAAAGTCATCCATTCCAGTGATATCCTTCAGATTTGACACCACCAATTCATAAATATTTTCATAATTACAATTCTCTGTCATTTTATGAATTTCTAAGAGGTGTGGAGTCCTCATTACATTAGCAAATGTGTAAACATGAATACATATCCATGAAGTATTATCGACTGCAGTAACCTCATTTAAAGAAAGGGAAATATACTTTGTGTTTTGAACACACAGTTTTAGATCCTCGTTTGGTGATCCAAATCACAAGAAAACGGACTACAATCTTATAGGATTTTTTTTAAATAAACACCAATTCATTGAATTTTAAGTGTTTAATATAGCTAAACTTGTCTGTTTTTAAAAAAATAGTAGTTTAGAAACCAGATTCTGGATGCTACGATTCATATTTATATAATTTTTTCTAATTTTGAGTGCACGCATTGCTAACAATCTCTACAAGTTGAAATTTTGTTGTTTTTCTCCAATATGATGTCCACTTATGACCCCTTTTTGGCCCCCCAACTTGTTTTACTTACCCTACACGAAGGCATCTGTGGGACCCATATAAATGAGATCATTTTAGCTAAGAAAATACTAAAAGTAGGCTACTATTGGTGTACCATGAAGAATGGTTTCTGAAAATATGTAAAGAAATGTTTGTAATGTCAGAAGTATGGAAAATTGATACAAGAGATGGCACTATCACTATAGCCTTTCATGACACCTTGGCCTTTTTTAAAGTGGGGACTCAATCTTATAGGTAAGCTTCACCCTACATCCTTTGATGGCCACCTGTTCATTATCACTGTCACTGAGTATTTCAAAAATTGGGTAGAGGTTGTTCCTCTTACCTATGTTAAAGGTGCACAGATATCTAAGTTTATAATAAATCATATAATCTGTCGATACGGTATCCCCTCTGCCATTATAGCTGACAATGGTAAGTCCTTTAAAAATAAAACCATGAAGGAATTGTGTCAACACTTTCAAATCACTCTCATGTATTCAACCTCCTATTACCCTCAAGGTAATAGGCAAGTCAAGGCTTAGAATAAAACCATTGTCCGTATTTTGGAGAAGATGGTGAATACAACAGGTCGTAACTAGAATTTACATATTTACCCTACCCTCTAGGCATACATAACATCTATCCATACTCCTACCGGTTCCACTCCATATTCCCTAGTATTTGGCACAGAATTCATACTACCTCTAGAGATCAAGCTCCTCTATTTGCATAAAGAGATAAGAGATTACCTGAATGAAGAAGATGACTACATATTGGCTCGAATAGTAGAGTTGGAGATATTGGATGAGAAATTGCTTCATGCCCTTGATTACCTAAAATTATATCATAACTGAGTGTATAAAAGTTACAACAAAATAGTGATACCTCGTCAATTTGAGGTATGAGACTTGGTGCTAAAATAAAATCAATTCAACACCACGAAGGACCAAGAAAAGAAAGGAAAGTTTGAGCCTAAATGGTTAGGGCCATATGTTATGGTCTCTAAATTCATTTCAGGTTCCTACAAGCTTACTTACTCAGATGGAAAGGAACTTTGAGAACCCATGAATGCAATGTATCTTAAGTTTTTCTATGCTTAAGTGTGGGGTACCTAAAATATCAAAAAATAACAAAAAAAAAGTATAAAAACATAAAAAGAAAAGAGAAATAAATACGTCCAAAGGTGAGGACCATGCAATTATGACACTTTGGAAAATTCCTTTAGTAAAAATTGGTTTCCGGTGCCATTGGATGGTCCATTGTTCACAAACATTTCAGGTCTAGGATTATGATAGCTTTGTCCTAAGCTAGTCCTAACCATCGTCTGAGATACTTTTGAATCAATCCCTCTTGGCCTTGATCCAGTTGATCCTACTTTCTGTATGCAAATATTTTTCCTTTGTATATTCCCATTTAACGATAGGGGAAACTTTGCATCATCATTTCTTGCACATAAAATGTGGCATTCTACCTTTTTACATCCCATCTATCACTGGGGGAATCCACGTATCTTCGTTTCCTTGCACATAGCTTATGAAACCTTCTTAGAAAATTACAAAAACATTCATATAATTTTTTTAAAATCCCAAAACATTCAGATATCTTAGTTGGAAAACTCAAAACATTCAAATATGTTTTGTAGAAAACTCAAAAAAAAATAGAACATTGTCTCAAGATAATACCAAAAACAGCGAAAAAACTTTTAAAAATTGTCCCAAAAAATCAAAGTACTTGTTTTTTTACTTTAGTTGTTGGTTTATTCATAGTTTTGGTTACATTACTTTTTTGTCTTGTGTGCTTTAAATTGGATTCATCTGATTACTTATATTGAGTATTAATTTAATTTATTGTGTTACATTGATTTCATTTTATGTTGCATATTTATATATAATTGTGTTGCTTTGATTGGATTTGATTAATTGGTGTTTGTTTGCTTATACAGTTTGTTGTCATTTCATCATCATATCATCTTTCATCACATCTATACATCATATAACAATAAATTCTAAGCTACATCATCATGAAAATGAAAATTAAACATGTATGCTAAGATGACATCACATAATATCACCAAGAGGGGTAGGAGGGATCACCTTCTATCCCCCCCTCAAACATAGACCATAATAAAAATGTGGATTGAACATGATATCTCATACATAAAATGTGATAAGTCAAAACAATCCATCAATCATCATATATCCATAAATATCAAATGTCCATGTACAAAATCAATGTGTCTCGATACATATCAGATACAAAAGGCCATCTTGGGCATGGGTCAAAAATGTGCCTTCATCACGAGGCATAATCAAAAATAGTACATAAGTACATCCATTCAAAAATGTGCCTTCATCACGAGGCATACTAAAAAATAATACATGGTACATCCATACAAAAATTATGCCTTCATATTGAGGCATACATCAAAAAGAGATACATTTGATATAATACAAAAGAGTCAACCATGATTGTCACCCATACTAGGACTTCCTGGCCTAGGACCCTAAGGCAGTGGCATCTACTGAGAAGAAGCTCCATGATGATCTGATGGCTATTGAATGGATCTAGTAGACCAAGATGGCCTTTATGATCTACATCGTGACCTGATGTTGGCTACCTAGCTATAATCAAGGGACCTCTATTTGACTAGAACAACCCCATGGTAAAACATCATGTAATAAGTGGCCTCACCTACCATGGTGGTACACTGAAGTGCCAAATCCTGTACTCTTGATGCTACACCTACTTATTGAATCACGTCACGCTCTGCTCTCATGCTCGCTAGCTCATCCTGTAACTAAACTCTCTCTAGAACTAACTGATCCCTGTCAATAGTAACTTGAAGCTGTTGTGACACAACCTACTGTAAATGTTGACTCAAAGAAGCTAGCTCACTTATACTCTGTGTAACTTGTCTAGGTAGAGATCCCTGGGGAAATATTTACTTTGCTCTCCATCCTCCCCTATAAGACTCTATGGTGGGTTCCCCCATATGTCTCCTCTATCTCCTCCATCTAACTCCTCACCATCTCCCCATCCCATCTAACTCCTGTGGACTATGTGGTGAACTCATATTTGGTGGTGATAGGGGCATCTGTAACAGAACCTATAGTGGAGCTTACACATGTGGAGATTGTACTTGTGGTTATACAGGCATCTAACCCTGATCTAGTATATCAACACCCAATCTACCATGCCCTGTGTATATGGATTTTCCTATGCCTCTTCCTGAGCTGCTACATGTGTACCTATTTTTTCCTAAGCTCTAAGATCTTGGCCCTATACGCCCTGCACTTCTACTATAATCCCAGCTTGTATGGATGCCTGCAATATTGTAAGTTTCCATGGAAACACTATCGCATACCATGTTGGGTAATCTTGAGTCTCCCCTAGACCCACTATCTATGGCCGATGGACCCAAGGCTGTGGGACCACATGTGTCAAGCTATCAAGTACTCGATGTAACTTAATCTTAGGCACAATCTCAAAATTCTCTCTACACTGGTGTCCGTACCACATCTCATCTCTACAAATCCATTGGATAAGGTCAAACTGGCACTAAACTATGTCCACTCGGTACCACTCAATGATGTGGTCCCTAATCCCAATAATAAAATGATCAACTCATGTTGTGTTCAGCTCAGCCACAACATCAAGACACTGGTCTAATTTATACGGCCGTCAGGTAATCATTTAAAGTTGAAACTCATCAAATGCTCTCCTATAGTAAGGTGTCTCTCTAGTATGTCTATGTATGCCCTCACCTACTAGTACCCAACACATAATAGATGGCTCATCAAGATCCCTGGCTCACAACACCCCTAATGGGCACCCTATGATAATATTATTCCAAGATCATATCAAAATCAGTATCACTGGACCCACGACCTTCTGACCGTAGTATGCTATCAATTGTAAATATAAATATAAATGGGCTAGTAAGAACCTCCCCCAGTAGTAGACCTCTCCACTAATAAGATGGTGTATCACTCTAATCAGACCAAGAGAGAAACATGCACCAGTCTTGTAAGGCAGTAAGATGCCACTAACAACAGCCATCAAATATATTGGAACCCATGAAATCTGGTGACCAACAAAGCATTTGGTAATGTCAATTGACATACCTCGGTAGGGTATTTCCGCTACACCGAACATCTAAGTAATACTCTGAAGAATATGGCCATGATCGTCATCATAGGTAACCAACAGGAACTATATCGACACTCTCAAAATGTGCCACACATCCTCTAAGGTGACATGCATCTCACCCATAGCAAAGTGAAATGTCAAATTCTCACTCCACAACCTCCCATCTAAGGCTATAAGAAGGTTGTAGTCTAGAGTAATATGTGGCATGTAGGATACATAAGATAGCCCCGTAACATCTAAAGTCATTTCTAAGAAGATGAGATCTTCCCATGAGAAGGTACCCTCATAGTCCCTCATTATCCCATGTCACTCCCATGTCTCCAATCTAGGAAGACTAATCTGTAAAATATGGCAAGTCACTTGTTAACATCATTTTCTTCTACAATACATCATATAAGTTAGTCTATTCATGATTAAATTCTTCTATTCATGACTAATTTCTTCTAAAAACTCCTAAAAAATCTTCTTGGGCCATATAAAAATGACCATGTCAGTGTCTACCTTGCATCCCCAACGTGCCCATTCCAACACCAGCACATCGTAGCTCCAATGCACCCTTTCCCACGCCAGTGCTTATATTTTCACACATATACACCCACATCCCCCCCATCTCAGTTTAATGCCAATGTGCCCTTTTTGGTGCCTACATGGTAGCGCCTACACATTTCCACACATACGTGGTTGCAGCTGCGCATTTTCACACATACGCCCCCCAAGGGTCACACTGGTTTTTCCACGCCATTTTTAAACCCTAATAAATGTTATTAAATGTAGAAAAAAATGAAAATTTTTACTTTGTGTACGTGTGTGCCATCTCTGGGAAGCCTCGTGTAGTCTCAAACTTGATCGGTGCGGTGTCTACGGTTCCAAATCCTCATCATTCCTCTCCCACGTCAGAGCAATATCAGCAATAAAAATGGTTAAGGTAGGTAACAAATAACTAGCCGCGATGGTTTTTACCCCCCATGGCTTGGTATTTATACGCATTTTTACCCCCGTGACATTTTTTTACAACCCCAAGGTTCTATGTGACCATTGTGATACATTTGATTTCTCCTAGCACTCGTTGTGATGGTTATTTTTTATAAATAACCATCTTTCACCTGTTTTCGCTACGTTTGGGGCATGTTTTTGCTTCCTAGCGACCCTTTCTGTTACATGGGGCATATTTTTTCTTTCTAGTGTTCTCGGGAGATGTTCATGTATATGGTCATTCTTCTTAATAATTTTCTTTCTAAAATTTTAAAAACCCGAAAATTGTAAAATTCAAAAACTTCAAAAAAATTGTAAAAATTCAAAAAAAATCAAAAATTGGTAAACAGCATACACGCAATTATAGCCTATATCAAATGCATTTTCCTCAAACATTGAATTTTTTCCTACAAAGAATCTTTCTTACATTCTTGTTTGTTCTTATCACAACGACTCGTTGATCATTTTGATCTACCTCTATTAAAAAAGGTAGTATTCTAACTATGTGTGTACTCCCATGCACCAATGAGTTGTCAAAGACTATGTCATAGCGCAAGAATGCTTTTTCATGGGACTACTTGTGTACTCATTTATTCCCCTCGCATGTATCCTTACTTGGGGCACCTTTTTTAACCCATGTTGTTAAAACATAAACATTAGGGAATTGAAGCTTGATAACAAAAACATTAGTGTAACTGTCTTGAAGATGTTTATTTGAGTAGGAATGATTTACGTGTTTCTCTGCTAGGTTAGATGATTTACTATCTCGTATTACATTGCATTATGTATGTTGTATGGAGTTACGCATTTATGTAGCATTTACCTTTAAATCTTAAGGAAATCTGAAGGATCCAGAACAAGGCTTCAAACGATCTAGTTTTGGAAAGTCTTAAAATCTTTATTTTTGGCAGTTTTTAGTGAAAGTCTAGAACACTTTTGGGAAGGATATTTATCAACTGGAGCTATATTTTTTAGCATCTTTTGTATTTTACATTATTTAGTCTCTTCGGAGCATTTTTTGGGATTACAACACTTTTGGGTAGGAAATTTATCAATTAGAGCCTTAGTTTAGCATTTTGCTTCACTCCAAACATTAACGTACATGGGATGAAAGTATTGCATATGTCCAACATAGTTACAAAAGAGCTCTTCATAGCTTTATGAGACATAGCCCATTTCGAGTATGTCTTGGATTCTTGCCTTTGGATCCCATTGATGTAGCATTTCCCTTTTCTTCTTAAAGAAAGATGAATGATCTATAACATAGATTCTAGATTTTTGGTAGTTTTTTAGGGAAAGTATTGAAAGTCTATTTCTGGAAATTTTTAGTAGCTTCTGCATTTTACATTTTTGAGGGTCTTTGAAGTATTTTTGGTCTTAGAAAAATTTTGGGAAGGATATTAATCAACTGGAACCATAGTCTAACTTAATTCTTCACTCTTAACATCCACGTACATAGGATGAAAGACTTACAAATTTCCAACGTAGCTATTGTTAGTGAAAATCAACAACACCCCTGGATGTTTTCTCATATTTCTAGTTTGATAAAGGACATCCAGTGTGATTACACAACATTGAATTTTTTCCCCAAGTGTGGGACTTGTAGAAATGGGAAAAGAATCTCTAGATTAGAGGCCAGTTCCTCAACTCCTCTGGTCAGATGTATTACTTGAAAACTGCAGAGGTTTAATATTAGATCCTACTCTAAATTCCAAGGAGATAGAGATAGAGGATGCAAAAGAAATAAAACTAAGTACTAAGCGGGGGTGATACACCAAAGGAGTGGTGAAACATTTACTTCTGACAAATTGACACAGATTATAGAAATGTAACTAACATCATACAAAAAATATTGAAATGTAATGAAAGATCATAAATAAAGAAAAACAATACAAGAAGAGGATTAAAACTCATTCACTGAGCTTGCAATGTCATTCCCATTTAGAAAATATCATGCATTATAATAGCAAAGAGGTAAGAAAACATGTTGCAATCCTGAAAGAGGTATGATATTCCACAAAATCACTTTCTAGGGTGAAGGAGGGAGTCTGAAAAATGTAAAATGTCTAACCCTTACAAATGAGCCAAATTTGGCTTTTTAATAATGAAAACTCGAGCTAGGAGAGAGAAACGTGGGAAAATGGAAAGGAATCATTCAACCACCAACAAAATTCATCAAAACAGTATGGGTACCCTTAAAATTCCATTCCCCAAGATTTTTTACCATGCTAGAGAAGAATGGAAGCCATACTTCATTAAAAATGGTGGTTGAAACGTCGGTTCTGCTCCTTTTCCCTGTGCCAAGAGGCATTTTCCAATTTTCTCTCACCAAACTTCATCAAAACAAAAAATTGAAGATTTCATCATGTAGAGGGACTTCAAAATCTTTTCAATGACAAAAAATCAAGGAAAACCAAGCTCTGGGTCAAAATTTATGCCCCTCTGAAGATTATTAGGGAAAAACATGGCAAAAATCAGGTCGGCGGGCCGAAAGTTTAAAATTTTCCCTCTTTTTTGCATTTGGGAAAATTTCCCCAAAAAGTTCTACCCTCGGCCACTTTGATGCCATGTGGCACATTCTGATTAGCTCTGTAGGCTACCTATGATCATTTTACAGTCTCTTTTCGGTCTTTGGAAAATTTTCCAAAAAATCTCCGCTGGTCCGACGCTTTGAGGACACGTGGTCATGATGTGATTCATTGGCAGGCCCCTTGCTCTTCCAAATTTTCCATCTACTCGCCGACCACTGCCCTAAATAGGACACATGGTGCACCTATCTATTAGCTGCAGTACTAAACTCCAAAATTTCCTTTATGCGCTACCCGCTTATAGAATTTGTATCGGCCACATGGACACGTGGCATGTTTTGATTGGCGCAGGCCATCGGGGGCGGGAGTTTTATTGCTTTATTTTCCATAGTTTGGCGAAAGGGAAAACTTTCCTTTTGTGCCTCCACCTCCCAATGCTTTGAGGACATGTGGTAGGTCTTCTGATTGGTTGGCAAGGGCCTTAAGGACAAAAAATTCTTTTTTACGCACCCCACCGAGAACTTGGGAAAAATTCCCAACTTTCTTCCTGTCGGTCTCGACCCTCTGACGATCCCAAGGACACGTGGCCTCTTCCTATTGGCTAGTGGGCCTTCAAGCCAAAAAATTCCTTTGAATGCCCTAACTGATTCCTTGGTGAAATTTTTTAAAATTTCCCTCTGCCTGACCCACCATTTTTCTGCTGACGTGGCACATTCTAATTGGTCCGACGGACCTCCCGTAGGGAAACTTTCCCTCTAAAACTCTGTTGAGCCATAACGTGAAAAATACAAGGAGTTAGAGGAAAAAATTTACCTTTCTTGAAAGCTGAGAATATTCTCTATCCAATGAAGACATTTCCAGAAAACTTTGAGTGCCTGAAAAGTAGAAAAATTTCATCTAACGCACAAGGGAGGAAGGAATGAAAGGAAGTTAGCCAAAAATGAGCAAGGGGCTTATTTTGGATAACAATTTTGGCGACTCAAAGGGGTCATCTACCTACTAGATGAAATTACTAGTTGCTTGAAGCAATCCATTGGGCATGGAGTCATCAAATTAATCTGCTTGGTACTCCCAATTCATTAGAAAAATTACAAGGAGGAAGAGTGTGAAAGTAGAACATCACTTAATCTGGATCATGGCCTGCAAAAATGCATTTCTGGGACAACAAGCTTGTGCCAAAGCACTTATGGAAAATGTAAAACTAAGATACAACAAAACAATGTGCACAAGCACTTGGAGGAATGAAAATCTAAGCTAATATATATAAGGTGGAGATTTTCCCTTCTATTAGCAATGATTTAGATGGATTCCATTAACTGGAATCTGCAGTTCTTCACCATCCAATGTAGACAATTAGAAGGAATTGTTGTTCTTACACTTTGTGACCATGTAGGGGTCACTCCAAATGGCATCAAAATTTGAATGCCTTCCTGGGTTTACTCGGTCTGCATCCCATTTCAACACTAGATCTCCAACTTGGAAGGCTCTAGCCTTATATTTCCTATCAAAGGTCCTCTTGACCAAGGCTTGGTCCTTCTCCATTTCTTGGGCTGCATGTTCTCTGATCTCTTGGAGCTCCATCAATTATGTATAGCTAACCTCCATGGGTTCAAAATCCAACAAATTCAGTTGCTTCATGAGTTTGAATGTTGGCAACTCAAGTGACATGGGCAATATTTCCTCTCTTCCATAAACAAGTCTGGATGGAGAGTTACCTATGGATCTCTTGGGATTTATCCTATCAGCCCATAAGGATGATTTCAATTTGGTGTGCCAAGTCCTTTGATTTTCATCAAGATTCCTCTTGATGATCTTTAACAAGTTCTTGTTGGTAGACTCAACTTGGCCATTACCTTTAGGGTAATAATTTGATGAAGTGCTCAAATAAATCCCATTTTTATAGCCTATTCAGTTACCTTTGATCATATGAATGCAAAAGCATTATCTGATATTATAGTGGCAGGTATACCAAATTTGGTTAATATCCCCTCATAGAAGTCTAGAATACTAGATTCATTTGCTTCTTTAAGTGCCACTGCCTCAGTCCATTTGGTAAAGTAATATGTTGTTGTTAGAATCCACTTGTGTCCTTGGCTTGAGTTTGGGTTAATGACTCCAATGAAGTCCAAACCCCATTGCATTAATGGTTGGTCAATTGAAATTGGGTGCAATGGAAGGGATTCTAACCTCTCTTTGCATGTGAAGAATGCACAATTCTTACACCTCTTTACCCATGCATAGCAATCACTAAAAACCTTGGGCTAATAATAGCCAGCCTTCACAATCTTAAGGGCTATCACTCTTGGAGAAAAATCACCCCTATCTGATCCACCATGGAACTCTTCTAGCATTCTATTAATTTGGTTTGTCCCAATGCATCTCAACAGCACTCCATTTACATCCTTCTTGAACAAAACACCATCAACAAGTGCATATGGGACAACCTACAATCTGAAGTGTCTTCTCTTGGTTTTGTTCATCTCTGGAGGGAATAGACCTATTTTTAGGAAGTGCATTATGTCTTGGGTATAGCAAGGAGTGAGGAAACTATCATTCTCTTCTTGAAAACCTCTTTGTTCTTGGTTATCTTGCAATGCCAAAACAACATCCTTCTCATTACATGTTTCCATTGATTTTCTCAAGACCAAATACTCACATAATCCCTTTCCTCATACTAGCTTGGTGATTTTGATCTCAATGTCATACTACATGACATGAGTAATCCACCCAGCACATTTTTCATTTAAGTCCTTGTTGAGGAGGAAGTCCTTAACTCCCACATGAGAAACTAGTAGTTGAACCTTGTTATTTGAAACTAGATGCTTAAATTTCTTCAAGCTCCTAATCACTGCAAGCACATGATTCTCAATGAAAGAATATCTCACCTCATAGTCTGATAGGTTTTGGCTAAAGAAGGCAATTGGTTACTCTGCATTTTCTTTGTTCTGCTATACTAAAATTGCAGAGATTGTATCATCACATCCAAATGCATAAAGGATAAAATCCCTAGATAAATCTGGGTTAATGAGGGTTAGAGCTTGTGAGATAGATTATTTGATTGCCTCAGAACTTTCCTTACCTTCATATATTCATTTGAAAGCCATGATTTTCTTTAACATCATGGTTATTGGCTTGACAAGGGCTGCAAAATCTAGAACAAACCTCCAAACAAAATTGATCCTACCCAAGAAAATTTGAAGGGCCTTCTTGTGACTAGGTAATGGAAGTGCTCATATTGCTTCAACTCTCTCTAGATCAATTGCTAATCCTTCTTTGGAAACATTGTGGCCTAGGAGATTTCCCTCATGAGATAGAAAAATACATTTCTTGGGATTTGAGGATACCCTAAATCTTCTACAACTTTGGAACACCTGTCTCAAATGAAAGAGATGATTTGCCACACTTTTGGAAAATATAGTAATATCATCTAGATATATCAGCACCATTTTGTTGATCAGTCCCTTGAATGCCATGTCCATTTCCCTTTGGAAGGTAGCTCCAGTGTTGGACAACCCAAATGGCATTTTTATATATGCATAAGTTCCCCATTTGGTAGTAAAGGCTTTTTTGAACTGATCCTCTTCCTTTACCATGATCTGATTATACCCTGAATAACCATCTAGCAATGAAAACCTCTCAGAGCCAGCAACAACTTGTAAAATTTTCTCCATAGAGGGAAGTGGGTAATGATCCTTAAGAGATTCTCTATTCAAATCTCTAAAGTCTACACACAATCTAATTTCTCCACTCTTCTTTCTAACTGGAACAAATTTTACAACCCAGCTAGAATGCTTGATGGGAAATATGATAATTGCCTCTATTAACTTATTCAATAAATTCTTCATGAGAGTCTCCATGTGTGGATTGAATGACATTGTTTTTACCTGATGGGCTTAGTACTTAGATCCAATTCAATTGTATATTGAAATAGCTTGGGATTGAAACCTCTCAAGTCTTCATAGCTTCAATAAAATACATCCGAGAACTTTTGGAATAGTTACATGAACTCATACCTTTCTTTCTCGGTTGCCACTTTACCAATTTGAAGTGATTTTCCTTCTCCCACTGAGATGGGAACTGAATCTTCTCCCTTGACTTGGATGTTTTTTTTCTCTTTCCTAAATTGATCATTAGGATTAAAAATGGACTCAAAAGTGTAATGTCCTTTTGGTATTTTGTTTGTTCTTAGCTATACCACTTGATCACCATACTGCTGTTCCAACTTTTCCTGATTTTTGGCTAAGAACTCATCTTTTCTTGTAACAAATTGATGATTTGCTGGTCATTTTCAAACACTTGCCAACTTACATTATTTTTTGGAGCTGATGGCCTTATAATCACATGAATTCTTGGTTGTACTTTATCTTCCTTGATGCTTTCAACAACATCAAAGACTGCCCCAACTGCTACAAGCCTGTCAACTACTTGATTTTCTTTCCTAGGGATAGGATTGATGCCAAAGCCCTCAAAATCCTTAATTAGGTTTCAAACCCTATTATTATAACACTTGATCAGGTCATTGTTGGAAGCATGTTGCCCTTTAACCTGATTAACAATCAGCTCACTGTCACCAAAGACTTGTAAGTTTTCGATACCTCTCTTGATTGACCAATGCAATCCCTGTCTCAAAGCTTCATATTCAATAGTGTTGTTAGAACATGCAAATTGAAATATAAAAGTTGAATAATATTTAATTCGTTAAGGTGAAACAAGCATATCTCCCCCTCCTTCACCTTGTCTACTTCTTGATCCATCAAAGAACAGCTGCCATACCTCATTGTCATCCTTATGGTCTAGCTCGGTGATGCTAGGAATAGGCTGATTTTCTTCATGTATACAATAGACTCCTAGTTCAGATTCTTCTATTTTTTTATAGGGATCAAAAGCATGTACCTTGCTTTCTCATTCATCAAGATTCAAATCTGGGATGCTTCCAACTTTGGTGTTAGCTTCATCTATGCTTGGATAATCCTCTTGATCAAATGCTAAAAAATTGGCATTTATTTGGCTTGGAGTATGTGGCTCAATGTGAAAGTTTGCAATAGGTTCAAATATAATTGTGGCCTTAGTTCCATATCTTGTTCTAAAAAACATGTGTAACCAGTCAGTAGATATGTAACCTCCAATTTTAGTTGTGAAATCCCTTGACAAACATAGGGCAAAGAGTGGTGGAAAATATATCACTAACACATGTTGCAAAACAGTAACATTGGGGCATGCATGCAAAGTAAGATTCAAATCTTTGATCACTACAACTATTTTTACTGTTTTCCCATCCAGTTGCACCACCCCTTTGGATGTGACTTCATATTGGAGGCCCAATTGATCAGCTATTTGCTTGGGCATTACATAACTACTTGCCCTAGAATCAATCATACAATTGTGTACCAACTTATCCCTAATGATCAATGAAACGTAGAATGGAGGAGGATTCAAAACTTTACCTTGTTTTCCTCCATGTTTCCCTTCAGGCTAAGCAGCATTTTTGAGTACCTTCTCTTGCATATGAGCTTGTTGATTTGAATTTGACCAATCCTTCATGGCAGCTTATAGAAGATCTCTTTGGCCTAGGATTAGTAGTGATTCCCACATTGATATATTCACATTTGTCTTCTTCATCTGATTAATGATGATGAATGGGTATGAAATATATTTTTTCTACCCCTAGCTTGCATACTATTTTCTTGTACATGGGCTATAACAACTAGAATTTGAGCTGGTCTAGGAGGTGGCTTCGGCTGTCCTTGCATGTTTAGAATTGCATTTTTCTTACCAACACTTTGTGGAGTGGTGGAGGGTTATGGATCACCTATAGCTAATGACTTCCCTTCTGCCAATGTTCCTTTTTATTTGACCTTGTATTGGCTTCCACATTCTGAGACATTTCTTGATTCATACCACAAAAATCCTCAGCCTGCCAATTCACTAGTGTAGTCTCATTTGGAGTTGCATTTTGCTAGGATGTTCCTTGTTGTTTGCTTGTTTCTTGGCTCACCTCACCTTCTATGCCAGTTTTTGTTACCATCAAGGCTTGGTTCAAGGCACCATTGAAGCACTTAGATTGGTTGTGAGGTTCATTCTATGGGAAACACCAATCATACTCTTGTGCTAAATTATTTTGCACTGGCACTAAGGCTTTAGAGGTAGATGTAACATTGGGGTTATAGGGCTGAAATGGTCTATTGGTAGGAGGCATTACTTGATTTTGATTTGCAGCTGGATTGGGTGGCCTATTAGGCTAACATGGTTTCCTATTAGGCTGAGCTTGAGACTGGTCGGAAGGTCTACAACTTTGGGATTACCACCTTTTGAGTGTAACCAAATCATTGCCTAAATTTTGCAATTATTTCATGACTTCTTGTAGTTCATTTGAGGCACTAGAGGATGAAGTAGAAGTTTCATTTGAACTATGATTTCTAGGAGTGGGAAAAGGAGCTAAAGTAGGTGCTTGACTAGTGCTTGGAATTTCCAAGTTGGGATACAAGGGCATGATAGGCCTAGGAGCCAGTTTACCAGCTTTAATCAAATAGTTCTCAGCCCTAATGGCAATGTTATAAGCTGCAAGTATAGTGGTACCTCCCATGGATTGAATTAACATAGAAATATCAGAATTTAAAGCTTTGAGATAGTATAGAAAAGCACCTTCAGCTGTTGGCCTTACTGCCATTGGAATTCTATCATAAGTCCTTTGAAATCTGAAGTTGAATTCTGTTAGCTACTCATTGGGAGCTCTCTTGATAGTTTTCAATTGTTCTAGTAGAGAAAAATTATCTCCCTTTTCTCCAAACTGCTCCTGGAGAGCTATGCATAATTGGTTCCAATTTTGGATAGAGCCTGTTGCAAGGCTTCTGAACCATTGCAAGGATTTCCCTTTGAATGAAGATACTAGCAATTTGACAACAATTTACATCTCAACAATCTCATGGATTGCACAAATATTAGCAATGTCTTTGACATGGTCACCAGTAGTGGTCTGATTTTCTCTAGTGAAATATGGAACGTTCTTTAATGCTGCAAATAGAACTGGATTTTGTGCATTGAGAGCAAGTGGGATGTTGCCAGTGAAGTTGACATAAGGGTTGTGTTGTGCAATTCTAATTTTCCTGAGAACCCTTGTTGATTGGAGTGAAAGGTCTACCAGGTGGAGGAGTTGATAGAGTTCTGTTTGGTGGAGATGAAGACCTTTGAATTCTTCTTCCTCGTTTGTCTTATTCATTGGAGATAACTGCAGATAATCAGAAAATCCCTCTTCTCTAGCCCTTGACCTTGTGTTGGATTTTTCTCATGAATTTTCAGACCTGGACTGCTAAAACCAATTGATTTTTCCTTTTTGGGAGTCACCTGATGTGCAGATCAAGGCTCTTTTAAAGCAAAGAAATTTACAAAAAAAACACATCAACTTTGTTGTCAATGAAGGTGAAGACCTCTAAGGTCCCACCGGTCATGCCAAAACTGTTAGTGTAAATCAACAGCACCCTCTTGATGTTTTCTTAGATTTCTATTTTGATAATGGAAATCCAGTGTGATTGCACAACATTGAATCTTTTCCCCAAGTGTAGGACTTGCAGAAATGGGAAAAGAATCTCCAGATTAGAGGCTAGTTCCTCAAATCATCTGATCATATGTATGTACTTGAAAATTACAGATGTTTAATACTGAGATCCTACTCTAAATTACAAGGAGACAGAGATAGAGGATGAAAAATAAATAAAACTAAGACTAACAGGGGGGGTGATACACCAAAGGAGTGGTCAAAATTTACTTATGACAAATTGACACAGATTATAGAAATGTAACTAACATCATACACAAACTGCTAAAATGTAATGAAAGATCATAAATGAAGTAAAACAATACAAGAAGAGGATTGAAACTCATTCATAGAGCTTGCACTGTCATTCCCATTTCAAAAATATCATGCATTACAATAGTAGAGAGGAAAAAAACTATGTTGCAGTCTTGAAAGAGGTCTAATATTCCACAAAATCACTTTCTAGGGTGAAGGAGAGAGTCTGTAAAACATAAAAATGTCCAACCCTTAAAAAATGAGCCAAATTTGGCTTTTAACAATAAAGACTCGAGCCATGAGAGATAAACGTGGAAAAATGGAAAGGAATCATTCAACCACAAACCAAATTCATCAAAAATACATGGGTACCCATAAAATTCCATTCCCTAAGATTTTTGACCATGTTGTAGAAGAATGGAAGCCATACTTCATAAAATATGGTGGTTGGAACATCAGTTCTGCTCCTTTTCCTGTGCCAGAGGTGTTTTCCATTTTGCTATCACCAAACTTCATCAAAACAAAAAATTGAAGATTGCATCATGTAGAGGACTTTAAAATATTTCCAATGACACCAAAATTGAGGAAAACTGAGCTCTGGATCAAAATTTATGCCCCTCTAAAGATTTAGGGAAAAACAGGGCGAAAATTAGGTCGGCGGGTCGAAAGTTTAAAATTTTCCCTCCTTTTTGCATTTGGGAAAATTTCCCCAAAAATTACCACCCATAGCCACTTTGATGCCATGTGGCACATTCTGATTGGTCTCATAGGCTACCTATGATCATTTTACGCCTCTTTTCAGTCTTTGGAAATTTTTCCAAAAATTCTCTGCCGCTCCGCTGCCATGTGTCATCCTCTCATTCACTCGCGGGCCTTCGCTTCAAAATTTTCCACTGTCGTCAACCACTGCCCCAAATAGGACATGTGGCACCTTTTAATTGGCTTGGTCCTAAAATCCAAAATTTCTTTGTCGCTGCCCCCTTACAGATTTTATCGGCCACATGGACACGTGGCGTGTTTTGATTAGCGCGGGCCATCGGGGGTGGAGTTTTATTACATTATTTTCCATACTTTGGCAAAAAGGAAAAATTTCCCCCATGCCTCCACCTCCCAATGCTCTGAGGACATGTGGCATCTTCTTATTGGCTCAAGGGCCTTTAGGCCAAAATTTCTTTTTTGCATGCCCCACCGAGAACTTGAAAATTTTCTAACTTTCCCCCCGCTGGTCCAACCTCCGATAGCCCCATGGACACGTGGCCTCTTCCTATTGGCCGGTGGGCCTTCGGGCCAAAATTTTCTTTTGTGTGCCCCACCATTCCTTGGTGAAAACTTTTAACTTGCCCCCGCTGACCCGCCATTCCACTGCTGGCGTGGCACATTTTGATTGGTCCGTGGACCTTCCTAGGGAAAATTTCCCTCCAAAACTTCGTCAAGCCATAACTTGCAAAATACAAGGAGTTAGAGGGAAAACTTTACCTTTCTAGAAAGCTAAGAATATTCTCTATCTAATGAAGCCATTTCCAAAAAATTTGAGTGCCTAAAAAAGTGAAAATTTTGACTGAGGCACAAGGAAGGAAGGAATGAGAGGGAGTTAGCCCAAAATAAGCAAGGGGCTTATTGATCTATAGGAGGAAAATCTTGATTGAATTTTCTCAGTAATGATAGACCCAAGTCACACAGCTACAGTAGAGACTATTAACTTACAACATGTTTGAATAATTTGATGAAGTGTTCACCAAAAATATTGAATCAAAGCATAAATGGATTGGAATGGAATATGAATGGGTTGTGTGATATGGGTGGTGATGTGCAAAGTGTTGGGGTGAATGGAAGAAGGATAAACATGAGGGAGAGAACATTTTTGTGTACGTGATGAATTATTACAATTTTTTACATATATCCATTTTTTTGGTATTTTGAAGTATGTTTTATTGTTTTAGATTTTTTAGTTTAATTCTTGGTGTTGGTGTTTAATTTGTGATTTTTGTAGGTGGGTTTATTTCCAAGTTTGTGTTGTTTGATTTTTGGATTTTTTGATTGATTGGGAAGAAGAGGTTTATCTTCCTATTTAAGGTAATCTTATGTGTCCAATTTTATGTAAAAGCCTACAAAAAGGTCACTTAATGGGATATCCTTGTAGAATCCTATGGTATTGGTGATGGTTTGGCTGTTTTGAAAGAAGCTCAGTTATTTATGAATTGGTTGGCCCCATTTGAAGGGGTAAAGGCATTAATGATATATTTGATTGGTTAGGATGATAGTATCCATAAAATGATTAGTGGAAATAAGGTCATAAATAGATTTTATTTTGATGTTAGGAGATATTTCATCAATGATATGTTTGTATCCTATTTCGTAATGACTATGGTTGTGATGAAGTGAAATGGGTTCACAGATTCCTTACTCATGTATGCCTAGGTATTTTCATTAATGATTCGTGATGGTGAACATCTTGTGGGTGATAGGATATGCATTGGATTTGGGGGATTATGCAAGGTGGTTATTATGAACTGAGAGCTAGAAGAGACTTTGATTTCCTCATCTTCTAGAAGGTCTTCCTTAACAAAGGATGCGGTGTCATACTTCTCATGGATTTTGATAGGTAAGGTAAGTTTAGATGTGGAATGGGATTTAGATTAGATGGTAGATGATTTATGAGGAGAGGATTTTGATGCATCTCAAATGGTGGATAAAGTGCCACAAGGATGAAATCCCCTCAATCAATGAGGTTTTGGACATAATATTTTAATTGCATGCATCGATTGGTTGAATGTCTATTGGTGTGATGGAAACCAAAATAGTAGTTTTTATTAGAGTAAATGAATAACATTCTAATAGTTATGGTTTTTTAATATTAAAAATAAACTATTATGTTGTTATATGGGTTAAGCTATTTTTTTGCTTCTCATTGTTTTATTATTTTTCCTACCTCCTTGATTATAGGATTTGTTATATAACTATTTAATTGTGTCTCTCCAATAATAAGTGGTGTGGATTATTGCTTATCTCATTTGAAAGATATTTCTTTCATTTTATCATAGCTTATGGTATGTAGATCCTGCAAGAAGAGATTTTGTTCGGGAGAAACTAACCAATGGAGATCTTGTTGAAAACATTTGAAGGTGTTGTGGAAAAATATTATAATAGCTTAATGAGAGTGTTTTTGGTACAAGGGAGGAAGCATGTAGTGAATCACTCGCACTAAGGAAATTAAATTGTCACGTTAATCCATGAGAGAAAGGTAGATATCTTATGAGAAACACCTAGTGAAGGGTGGAGTGGAGTTGTGTTGGTTAAAGGAGGATGTCATCCATTTCTTTGTGGTTTTCTTGAAAAGGAGGAGACCATTCATTATTCTGATTTTTTATCATGAGAAAAGGAATTCCAAACCATATAGACATGGTGTGGTAGCACAAGGCATGGTAGGAGCTTGGAGGGGCTAAGGTCTGACTAAAAATTCCATTCAAAGTAAACCAAAACTAAAATTTGGTGCAAGTATGATAGTCTATATGTTTTTCTAAAGCATTATGGTTTTTTCTATCATGTTTTGTATTATAAAAATATTGATTTTCATGCAAAATCTCTTATCTACTTGGTTGAAGTGCTTGGTTGAAGAAGTATTAGGTGATTAAAAAAAATTCATTTTTAAAACAAGTTTTTTATTCACTCATACAATTTTAGGGTAAAAAAGGATTTATTTTAAAATTTTATTCAAAAAATAAACTTTTAATTTTTCCTTAGAAACATATATTTTCCAAAAAATTGGTACAGTTAATTTTTTTGATGGAAATTTGTAAGTCAAAATAACCTGAAATTCTTATACATTATCTAAATTAAATTTTTTGTTCACACGCAAAAGTCATTTTTGCAAAAGAGTGTGTAAAACTCAAGATTTTAATTTTTTTGTAATTTTACATGAAATTGTAAAATTAAAATCTCTCAAATTGTCAGGAGTTTTGATCTAATTTTTGGTATATTTATCCATTTTTTAGATTAGAATTAGTGAGAAAAATAATTTTTTAAAATCCTTCATAGTTTTTCCTATTTAATTGTTTTGGTGAAAAGCTAGATCAAAATGACTAGTTTACAACACTTGTTGCCAAATTCAAAAAAATGAAAGGAAAAAAATTAAGTTTATGGAGTTACAAGATACTTACCATCTATGAGTATCATAATCTTGATCAAATTATACTTGTAAAATAAACAAGACTAGATGATGATGAACTTTCAGTTGATGAACCTGATAACTATGATAAGTGTCATAGGGAAGCATTGATTTTGCTAAAACATGTAGTGGCTAATAATTTGATTCCATAAGTTAGAAATACTACTAGTTATTTGGGTTTGTGGAAAATTTTAACATCCAAGTACCAATATTTAGAATCCAGTAGGGCATTGTACTTGAAAATTTTGTTAGTTTCCACTAAAATGCAGGAGGGTGGTTTGATCTCTGAATTCTTGTTGCAGTTAAAGCACATGTGTGATCAACTTAAAGCAGTGAAAAGTCTTATAGATGAGAAATATTTGATTTCTTTAGCACTATAGAACCTATCAGCATCATTTGAGTCATTGCATATGATCTCATAGACACGATACATTGATTTTGAGAATTTTTCTACACTTCTCATGCAGACGAGGAGAAGGAAAACTCATGCAACTTCCTTGACATTAAAATGTCCCTCTTTCTAACATAACATTGCTGAAGACCCATGGCCTATTTTGTCTACTCGACAGCTAAGGGGTGAACATAAGGGTGACTTAAGTCATATTAAATTATTTTTAAATGCCACAAACGGAAAAAATATATAAAGCACTCATATTAATTTTTATGACTTAATAACAAAGTAAAAATGGAAAGGTGAAAAAGGTACATTGTGTTTTCATTCACTCTAGGGGGAAAATGCGACCACCATTGGGGAAGAAAATTTGTGAAGGAAACATTAAAAAATTAGAGAATGTTTATTGGTTGTGGTGGGTGGTCATTTTTGGGTCCTTTGTTCTCATAAAGGAGCAAGTCGAATTGTTTTAGGGATCATTCTCTTTTTATCAAAAATTCTGAAATTTTCTTGTTAGCCTAGTGCTTGCAATTGTATTCTCAGAGGATGAATATCCTCATGAGAATTTAATGGAATAATGAAAACTCTTCTCTTTGGGTTCATCTAGAAGTGTGTTAAACATTCAAGGGAAAATTATTTGCTAAGGTATTTTAGTTTCTCCAATTGGAATGACCTAGTTAGAGGATTGTTTTGGCATGAAGGGTGGGTATAAAAATCAGATCTGAGTGTTGTTGTAAGGGGCTGATTTTTAGCTATGTATTTTTCTATTTTTGGAGTATTTTCTTGGGTGTAAACCCTCCTTTTCTAGGTATAACTTCAAATGAGATTTTGTAAATTTTATTAAATAAAATTAGACATTTTTGGAGCTCTAAATTGGTACATTTCTCTTGCTTGACCTTCTAAAAATTATTGCTTCCATTTGGACAATAGAAAAGCATTTTCTGGAAACTTGTGGTGCATTTTCTATTATTGATGCAAGGTACATTTTCTAATATTAATTTTATATCTACATATTCTAGAAAATTTATGGTACATTTGAGGTCATTTTTTACAACAATTCATTGTATACACTTTATGTCCATCGAGGACATTACAATGGTATCAGAGTGGTGATCCTCTCATCCTGTAAAGGGTAAATCAGATTTGCATGGACAGAGAGATAGACAGTTTCAGATATCATTATTCAAGAATAACTTCAAGAAGAGGAGAGATGGCTGATATAGAAATACCTCCTCCAAATGATGATCTGAGCTATATGAATGAGGTGTTTACTCTGGGTAACAAAGAACTACAGAACTATTTGATGGAGTTACACACATATCTTAAGGACTCCTTTATATGAGCCATTGCTGGTTTTGAAAGAGCCCTACAAGGGGTAAGTAATAACAGGAAAATCCCTCAAGGAAATCAAGGCATTTAAGGTGAGGGAAGCTCTTTTACTCAACATGCAGATAAGACTTCAAACAAGACCTCCTCCAAGTTCTTCCATGCAAGTTTCCTTCCAAGAAAGGAACCACAAGAGAATACAGAGCATCCAACCACTCATGGGTTTGTAGAGGAAATAAACCTATATGGGGATGATTATGCATCATTGAATCCCCGCACAAGGGATTTACTTTCATTCAGATACTTTTGCCAACTAAAGAGGAACGAAGGACCAAGGAAGAAGGTGATTCATACACAAGAGCCAGGGAAAGATATCAAACATTGATTGGGTAAGATCACTCTTCCTACGTATGATGGTTCAAACAAATCTTCTAAAAGTAATTGGATACAAAAATTAGACACCTACCTATCACTAAATCATATGTTTGAAGAAGAGGCTCTTAAGTTTATCACCCTACACTTGTAAGGTATAGCTAACGAATGGTGGTATCATGACCTTGTGACACAAGGACATGGCTCCATTACTACACTTGAAGAGTTTAGTCAAAGGTTAACTGAAAGATTTGATACGAAAGATCCATAAGTGCATTTCAAAGAATTATCGCAAGTCAAACAAGAGACTTCCATGGAAAGGTATGTGGCTGATTTACAGAAGTTGGCAGTCATGGTTTTAGATGTAAGTGAGAGAATATTAGTGGTATTATTCATGGAAGGTTTAACTGGACCTCTTAAGGGGTTGTTGAAGGCATTTGAGCCTCCCTCTCTCCAAGATGCAATTAAGAGATCATTAAATATGGAATCTACAACAGTTAAGGGTAAAAATATGCCCTTTGGATAGTCCAAACCAAATTATTTGGGGCATCCAAGGCACACATTTCAAGGGTAGTCTAGGACAGCCCCAATTAATCAAGCAAGGAAGCCATTTCAATAAGTTACAAACCCTCAAAGAGATATTCCAATGAACAAAGAAGTTGAGAATATAATAAATGAATTAAGAAGGAAGAATATTTTCTTCACATGCAAGTATTCATGGAATCCATGGCACAATTGTTTAGGTAAGGTCCAAGTTCACTACATTGAAGTCATTTCTGATGGATAGGAAGAAGAAATAGACAAGGAAGAAAACCATTAGGGTGAAGAGCAAGAAAGTAAATAATAAGTTGATCAATTGGTTAGTACTCTTCCCACACTATCCAGAGCCCCAAGGTACAAACCCTTTCATGTTAGAGGGAAACTAAAAGGTAAAAGAGTCACTCTGTTGATTCATAGAGGTGTAACTCATTATTTTATTGATGTTGATTTAGTTACAAGATTGGGGTGCCATTAGAGGATTTCAAAGGATTTAATGTTACATTTGTGGATGGCTTCACCATCCCTTGTACCAAGAAGATATCACGGTTAAAAATCAAACTTGGTAAGCATATGATAATAGATGACCTCTAAGTGGTGGGTATTGGTGAAACAGGTTTAGTTTTAGGTGTAAAATGGTTGAATTCTCTTGGGGAGTTCACCCAAAATTACCAAACAATGGAGCTGAAATTCATATCAGCATATCAGGAAATAGTGCTACATGGCATGGAAAATGGAGCTCCCATGGTAGTGACTGCTAAGAGGATGGAAAGAGCCTTTCAAAGAGAGAAAATTGTTTGGGTGGTTGAGTGTCTAATCATATATACAGATCATATTTTGCGACAGTAGTAGTATAATGAAGACATTCAAGTTATTCATGACAAGCATGCCAAGGTATTTGGAAACCTTCCTCATGGGTTACTTCCAGATAGAGGTTTTGAGAATTACATTGAATTAGAACCAGGTATTACGGTTGTGATTACTACTCCTTGTCATTATCCTAGAGCTTACAAAGAATAAATTGAGAAGTCCATTAAGTATTTGTTGGAAATGGAGCATATAAGGCCTAGCTCTAGTCCCTTTGCATCTTCAGTCGTTCTTATGAGAAAGAAGGATGGGACTATGAGAATTTGCATTGACTACCATTTGTTGAATAAAAGGACCATCAAAAATAGGTATCACATACCTATATTTGATGATCTAATTGATGAGCTACATGGAGTTATCTACTTCTGCAAGATATACTTGAGATTCAGGTACCATCAAATTCGGATAAGGAAGGAAGATGTCTACAAAATTGCATTTAGGTGTCATTTTGGCCTCTTTTAATTTCTTTTGATTCCTTTTGGATTGACCAATACCCCTACTACATTTCAATCATGCATGAATCATGTGTTTAGAGAGCATTTGAGAAATTTTGTATTAGTCTTCTTTGATGACATGCTGGTTTATATAAAATCATGGGAGGGAGATCTTTAACACTTGGATATTGTGTTGGGCACTTTGGAGAAGCAATCACTTTATGCAAAGGAATAAAAATGTGAACTTGGTGTGACTGAAATTTTATAGTTGGGACACATTATCAATACCAAAGGTGTTCATGTGGATCAACAGAAGATCATTTCCATCTTGGATTAGCCTCCACCCACCACCATGACACATTTGAGATGATTTTTGGGATTATGCAGTTATTATAGGAGGTTTTTCAAAGGTTTCTCTCAATGTATAGCTCCTTTGACTGATTTAATAAATAAGGGAGATTTCAGCTTGTCTAGGACAGCCCAAGATGCATTTGAAATTTTAAAAATGGTGATGAGCACATGCCCTATACTCGTTGTTCCAAATTTTATATTCCCTTTATTATTGAATGTGATGCATATGGTGATAGTATTGGGGATTTTTTGATGCAAAGAAAACACCCCATTGCATTTAAAAGTAGAAAACTCAAAGAGAATGAAAAATGGTACTTTATCTATGAAAAGGAAATGTTGGAAATCATGCATGCCTTGGCTAAGTTCCAGCAATATCTAGTTTGTGGAAATTTCGTGGTGAAAACATATCACAACAGTTTGAGGTACTTTCTTGGCCAATCTAATTTGAAAGATAGACAACAAAAATGGGTGAGTAAAATGTAGTCCTCTGACTTCGGAATTGTGTTTTTTAAAGGGAAAAATAATGTTGTAGCAGATGCATTATCTATGAATCCATACTATTGCTCTATGTATGAAATTGCAGCGGATTAGAGGGTTGTTATAATAGCTGAGTATGCAAGAAATTAGTTTTCTAGTGTTTTCCTAGAAGGTGGGATTGAAGATGAAAAGTATAAAGTGGTGGATGGCCTCATACTCTACAAAAACAAGGTCTTTTGGTACCTAAATCCAAGTTGAAATGTAATATTCTAGAGGCTATGCATGATTCACCTTTGGTCAATCATCTAGGTTACTTTAATACATACAAACAAATCAGAGAGAAGTTTGTATGGAAAGGACTCAAAGGGGAGGTACTTTAACACATAAGGGAGTGTCTCACATGTCAACAATGTAAAGCAGAGCATGAGTTTCCAGTGGGTCTTTTGCAACCTCTACCTATCCCAAATCAAAAATAGGAGATCATTTCCATGAATTTCATCACTGGGCTCCTTTTGGTGCAAGATAAGAGTGTCATTTATGTTGTAGTGGATAGATTGACCAAGTATGCACATTTTTTCCACTACCAAGTATGATGGACCATTGGTGGCTGGACTATTTTTTAAGGAAGTTTTCAAACTTCATGGGCTGCCTAAAACCATTATGAGTGACAGAGATAGCATATTTCTGAGTTATTTTTAGAAAGAACTCTTCCATCGTGCAGGTACAAAGTTGACCCCTGGCACAAGTTACCATCCAAAAATGGACGGGAAAACTTATATTGTCAACAAATGGATAGAGGGGTACCTAAGGGGCTACATTACATGGTAGAAGATAGCATGGATAAAAATTTTACACTTGGGAAAGTTTTGCTACAACACATCTTACCATATGTCTATTAGTATGTCTCCATTCAAAGCTTTATATGGTTACGATGCATTTTCCTTTATGGATTTTTTTATTCCAAATAGCAGAGTGTTGGGAGCTAGAAATTTGGTGCAGTAGAGCCAAGATATTTTAAAATCACTCAAGGATAACTTCTCACATGCACAAAATCAGCATAAATTATATGTGGACTAGCGAAGGGTTAAGAGGTCATTTAAGGTAGGGGACATGGTTTTTCTGAGATTACAACCTTATAGATAATCTTCCCTCAAATGGAAAGGATTTAAGAAATTAAAGTCAAGGTTCTATGGCCTTACAAGGTCATAAGGAAGGTTGGGAAAGTTTTCTATGAGCTTGAACTTCCGACTCAAAGAAAAATTCATAATGTGTTCCATGTTTCATGCCTTAAAAAAGCTTTGGGATAGCATATCTCTCCTTACATGGATCTGCCCCCTCTTGATGATGAGGGAAAATTAGTATTTCAACTAAAACCTATCAGAGAAGTGCTCTAGATCTACTAGTTTGAAGATTACATAGGTGAATGATGCAAGACATGGATTGTTCTAAGACAAAACAATGTAAGCATACAAGACTGCAAAAATATGAAAAATGCAAGAGAGATAATTGCAATAGCAAAAAATTAAATCTAACTCAATACAATCAAATAGAATAATGAAATAGATGTACACATAGGAGGTGAATGTGCAACCTCCTCCTAGAATCATGGAAATCTCCACCTAGAATAGTGGTAACCAACAGCTAGAATGGTGAGGTTAAGTGGTGACTCACACCTAGAATAGTGTAGCCAAGTGGTAACCAACCCCTAGAATAGTGTAGTCAAGTGTACACCTAAGAAAGCATATACCATAACTGTAGGTAAACTCCAAGTGAGGTGGAATATTCTTAGTAGGATAATACAAATAGGTAAACTAACTTATAGCAGTTGAAACTTGTGTCTTGCGCATAGTATTCTTTTCGTGTTCTACTGGTTTGTTTCACATCTTGACCAATCAAACACGACTTGCAAATCATCGAATTCACAACCATTCACAAAGCTAGTTACTTGCTTCGTCTGTACTCTAGGACACATCTCGTTGCCTAGTGTTGTTTCGTTGCACAGAAGGCTTTTTCCTTGGACCCAGTGTTCATTATTATTTCCCCTTGCATGTATCCTTTCTCGGGGCATCATTTTTAACCCTTGTCATTAATCACAAACATGTGGAACTCTTTAGCTTGATAACAAAACATTTGTACAACTGTTTTGACCATTGTTGGGTTGGATATGTGCGTTCGTACTTGTTTTCCATGTTAAATGAGCTTGTTTCCTTCTCATATTGCATTGTATTTTGTATGTTGCATGGAATTGGTGTTTTCAGCAATGGACAATTGTTCGTACTATGGCTTTTCATGTCATTCTACTTTTGTCGTATACTTATATTTTTAATAAGGACCGATGACATAGATCTTTTGGCAATATGATAGCACTGAAGTTGTCCCAATGCAAAGGATGAAAGCTAGTTCTTCTCTCTACTTCTCCATATTTCTTCCAAATCACCCTCATATCAACACTATTCTTCCGCTTCACCTGGGGCATCCTGCTCCTCTCCTTTTTTCTATCCATTTCTCACCTTTTGCGATCCTCGATCGTCTTCCTTCAACACCCCATCGACACTTGAGGGGGCATCTCTCACTTCTACTGATTTTTCTTCTACCCCTTCAAAATTGTATCCGTTTACTTTCTTTGAAGTGGCGTTGTTTACACCACCTCAAAGAGGGGCAAATGTAGACACCTATAATTTAACCTGAACAATTTAAATACTTAAATTGTGCTAATTTCCCGCAAATTGACGACATGTCATCAATAATGTTCATCTTCTCTTCTATCATCATTAATTAATTACAATAAGTAATTAATTAAATCTTCTATTCAACAAATACCCTAATTAACGACCTTCCGTTAATTAATCATTCCTTCTATCTAAACTAATTAATTATTATTAATTAATTAGCTTCTCATTTCATTAAACCAATAAATCATTATTTAGTTGATTTAATTATCTTCTATATTCTAAATGATGATAATACTCCTCTAAAAAGTTTTTATAAGCTTGCACATCTAATAATTAATCATCTTGGTTAATTAATAAACCCCCTTTATCCACATGAGTCACTAAAGGACAAGCTAAACTCTCCTAAAGATAACTCAACTCTTTCTAAACCCCCTTATCCACAACTAACTCAACATTTGTATTATCCCACATACAAAGGGATGTAGAAATTCCTCTATCCATTGAGCTATATAAAGAGCCCTCCTCCTACCTTTACACTTACACCTAATTCTTGAGAAACAAAATAAAGCATATAGTACATACACTATAAGCCTTTGTCATCCTTAAGCATTTCACCATTGGAAGGGTTAAGTCTCATTCTTGCATTACATCCATTTAAGCTTTTGGGTCATATGGAAATAATCAAAGTGGTCTTGTAGCCATGCTTTGATGAGCTTCCATTCCTAATCCCTTAAAAATCAAACAATCAACTTTGATTGCCATGAATCTACCTAGGTTCAATTTAGTTGTTTTGGTAATCTAAAGAGTAGAGATTTTAATAATTAACATGTTAGTTTGATTTCCATTTCAAAGTTATGATGCAATAATGTTGTTATTTAATCTTGATTAGCTCTTAACATGATGGTATTTAAATTTTGATTTAACTTTGTTATTAGGACTACTAGGTGTTAGTTCTAATTTTCTTAATTCAGAATGTATGATTTTAATTCAATAGCTACACATGTGGAAGTTGGAAAAAAAATCAAATACCACTAATTCACCACTGGTCAATGAAACAATGTATTGGCAATTAGTAGGTAGTTTGATTAATCTTACTACTACCAGACCATATTTTTGTTTTGCAACGAGTTATCTTTATCGCTTCATTGCTAAACCACATGAAGATCAATGGCAATTTCTAAAATGAGTTCTTAGATATGTAAAGGGAACTCTTGACTTTCATATTCTAGATAAACAAGCTATTGATTTTGAACTAACATTGTATATTGATTCAGATTGGGCAGGATTAGTTGATTCTAGAAAATATACAATATGTTACATTTTCACTCTTGGTTCAAGAGCATTTTCATGGCAAAGTAATTTTCAAAGTAAAATTGCATTGTTTTCCACTAAAGTTGAGTACAAAGCAATTGTTAGCACAAGTCGTGACTTGATGTGGATTCAATCTATATTGGAGGATCTTCAACTTGATTCATCAACACCCACCACACCTATCTTCTATGACAACTAGAGTGTACTCAAGTTGGTAAAGAATCCATTATTTCGTGTTAAGACTAAGCACATTAAGATTCATCACCACTATATCTAATAGTTAGTTATTATTTATTACATGTCTTTATTATTGTCCTACCTCTGAACAACCAACTGATATAATAACTAAACCTTTGTGCAAAGCCTAAATTGTAAAATTTTGAGATAAGCTTGGAGTTAATTCTGGTTCAGTCATTAACGCAGTGTATTAGAATAAATGAATAATGTTCTAATAGTTGCTATAGTTTGTTCATATTAAAAACAAACTATTATGTTGTTATACGGGTCGAATTATTTTTTGCTTCCTATTATTTTATTGGGGTGCCTACCTCTTTGATTATATGAGTTGTTATAGGCCTATTTAATTGTGCCTCTCCAATAAAAAGTGGTGTGGATTATTGTCTCTCATTTGAACATGTTTTCTTTTAGTTTTCTTGATACCAAGATGGTTTTGGGATGCTCCCATCACGTGGTTTGATTGGTGGATGAATAATCATGTTTAAAGTTTTCAATCGATGGAAGATGGTGGTCAAGGATTCACCTAAAGGGGTGAAGTTTATTTCCTTACTTGTATGTTTAGATTCGCCTAGGGAGAGCAATGTGAGGTATAGGATTGGATTTGTGTGGTGCAAGGGATGAATTGGTTAATGTTTGTGGCTTAGGAGTTGGATTGATGTGGCACAACGGCCGAATTGGAGTGGTTAGGTTCATGGGCCAAACTTAATTTTTGTGGCACAAGGGCCAAATTGGATTGGTTAGGCTCATGGGCCGAATAAGACTTGTACGTAGGAGATGATGAGTTTAATTTTTCAATGTGTGATGCTAAAGTAGCCGATTGTTGGATTTGATCATAGATGAGACAATTATGATCGCAAGGGGATTGTTGTGGAGGTTAGATTAATTTTCCCTTGTCAACATGGGTTTTGGTGTGGGGAAGCTTAGGATCATGATGGTAAATGGATTTGGGAGTTGATATGGTTTATCTCCAAGGTTGTTAGAAAAAGGTGGATTTAGGAACGATGGATCTTTTGGGCAGATGATTTTAGATAATTGTGTGACTGGGCATTTGGCCCCTAAATTGATGACCCTAAGGAGGTCATTTTTTTGTTGGGATGAAGGATTTGGCCTATGTCGATATCGTTGGGTTTTGTGAGTGAAGGTTCATGGTCATTAATGGGGACACTTTGTTGGAAAAGGTTTGGGATATCATCAGTATCAAGGAATGGATTATTGGAAGCATGATAAATAAATGAATTGGTACGAGGTGTTGTTTAGGGTACCACGTGGATTTTTGTGTTGTATTGCTCTTGATTTTGGGTAAGCTCGCATTTTGATTTAGGATTGGACAACTTAAGAATCATTATGGATTAGGTGAATATTGCTTTTCGATTGGATTGGTGTGGATTTTAGTTGAGGATTTAGGGTTAGGATTGAATGAGGATTGGATGGTGATGGTCTAGATTAGATGAAGATTAGATTGGATTTAGAAGAAAGGTTGGATAATATGGTTGGAAAGGGATGGGATTAGTTTGATGTTGGATTGGTGGTTTGGATAGAATTGGATGAAGTTGTGATTTGTTTGATCAAGAATGGTTGGGATTAAGTCCTTGTTTGGTCATGATTTTAGTGTGAGCTATACAAACACGTGGGTCTTAACAACACTTATACAAGAACACACATGCCACAAGTCTATGCTAGTAAGGGTGTGCAATGTGACTAGTATCCCCCCAATATACCTCATATGAAGTAGTGCTAAATTGGTCTCCCAACCCTCACTTCACATGGTACATAGTAACTTCGAGAGTGTTATGTTCCCTCCACTACTAATCATTTACATTTGATGGGTCTTAATTATAGGATTTACAAGATTTTCTAGGTACATTCCATACCTTTCAATACATGGGATATAAGTACGTATTGTAAGAAAGTTGTTTAAGGCTTGGGTATTAGGACATGAAAGCCCCTCACTTCACGTTGCCTATAAAATAGGTAAACTCTTATCCAATAACGATAATTGTCCTTGAATTTGTGTACCTCACTAGAACACGAGGAGTGTCTTAATGCGTGGTGATGAAATCCACATCACAAGATCCCTGATTACTATGAAAAGTGTGTGAGGATGAAATCCACGTCAAGTTGCCCTTAAAAGAAAAGATAAAAGAGAAAGGTGTTGATAGTTTTTTATCCCCAAAATCACCAAAAGGAGAGCATACATAATCTTACCTGAGTAAACACACACAAGATATACAAAAATGTACAAAAATATTCAAGTAAAGAAAATAATGCAATTACATTAATATATGATAAAAAATGAATATTTAATATTGATTATTTGATTAGGAAGTTGCAAGCATACTATTAGTAGTTTAAGAGTTTTTTCAGATCTCCAATAAGCATAAACACTTGCAGCAAAGCAAAAACGAAGTTAACAAAGTGAAAATGTACCGGTTAGAGTGAAAATGACATGGCTAGTCAATAATAATTGCATGGTTAGTGGGTTAGCTCAAAAACATATCAAAATAGAAAACAAAGAGTTTGATGATGCTAATAAGATGAAAGCATACTATTACTAGTTTAAGAGTTTTTTCAGATCTCCAATAAGCATAAACACTGCAGCAAAGCAAAAACGAAGTTAGCAAAGTGAAAATGTACCGGTTAGAGTGAAAATGACATGGCTAGTCAATAATAATTGCATGGTTAGTGGGTTAGCTCAAAAACATATCAAAATAGAAAACAAAGAGTTTGATGATGCTAATAAGATGACAAAAAAGATATTAAATAGTGAAAAGATGATTTAAAACTTGGATTCCTAATAGAACATAGATCAAATATAAGTTTTTTATACATGCGGAATAACAACGTTGTCAGTCACAAAAAAGATGCAAGTAAAAACAATGTGATTAGTACCAAAAATGATGTGGTTCGTGTGAAAACAATGTTGACTTGGAACCTGTGTACAAACAAAAAAAATGGCCTTCCATGTAAAACTGACTATATTGGATGAAACATGACGTTTACCAATGCAAAATCAAAGTTACTAGTTAGAACAGAAATTTGGCAAGAAAAGTTTAAAAATCTCAAATATTTCACCCTAATTGATTTGACCTTTTAATGTCTTATGCTAGGTCCTCACAAGCAAGAACCAATAAAAAAAGAGTGGGATTTGCTTGGGCGTGCCATATACATGTGTAAGAAAAACATAGCATGAACTAAAAAACATGGATGCAATACCAAAGGTTTTTACTCTAACTCAAATGCAAACACCAATTAAGTGGACACGGTATAGAAAATATTTTTACCATAATCCTTGTTAAGTGTTGGATTTGCTCGAGCTAATTTTTTGATTTTGGTCCTTCGGGAATGTTTTATTATAGAGTCCTGTCATTTGGCTTATGCATTGCTCCTTCAACAATCTAATGCTAAATAAATAGGGTGTTTGAACCCTATATTGGAAGCTTCATCAAAGTGCTCATGGATGATTTTTGTATCTACAGGGGCAAAGTGGACCACCTATTCCAAATGAAGTAGGCTTTTCAAAGGTTGGATGAAGCATAAACATCAATAAACCCCACAAAGTGTCTATGGGTACCCACCCAAATGAAGTTGCAAGGATTAAACAATTGTCATTACCTATGAATAGGAGTAAGTTGGAATTGTTTTTTGGTCATGTGTGTTACTACAAGAGGTTGATCACGACCTTCTCAACAAGTTGATAATAGTTTCAAACATACAATTCATATGAAATTGGAAACACTCATATAATTTTTGAAAGAGATTGTATCATTACCTTAATATTATAATTGTCAATTGTATTCCACTCTTTTGTTCATCAATCATTTTATATTGTGTTCCTTTTGTATTGACTATTGTTGTATTTCCAAATTCCTACCATCAGACCAAAACTTATACATTACTAAAACAATCATTGCAGAAGCTCCCAAGAAAAATTTATAAAAAAAAAAAGGATCTAGGTGCCCGACTTGGATTGACGATACAAGGATTTGCACCTATAAATACCAAACTATGAATGCTCTTGTTAGGGAATTAACAGCAAAACCCCAAGACACTATTTTAGCTTTACCCACTATATATGCTGATATTGTTCCCAATTGGTAGGGGTTGCAACATATCACCTCTATCTTATCTCTTATGTGCATACAAAGGGGTTTGAACTCGAGCAACAATCTATGAATCAGGTTACAACAGTTTTACCTGTATCTTACCTCTTATTTGCACACAAAGGAGTTTGAACTCGGGCAACAATCTATGAATCGGGTTACATCTATCTTTACATTTTATGAACTTAGCCAATGTACTATGAATGCTAGTTAAGAGATTAACCACCAAAATGAACCACCACATTTCATTTTAGCTCCACGTTATGAGGATGTTTGTAATTATAACATAAAACATACAATCATAGATTTCGAGAATCAAAACAAAACTTGGCAATTTAATCATAAAAATGAAAAGTGGCAACAATCTTCTATTCAAATCAAGTTCCACAAATCATATCAAATAATCTCATCTCGTTTAAATTAGATTTCTGTAAGTTTGTTCCCAGTGGTCAAATGGTAACATGATGTGCAGGGGGGAGAATAGTTGACTACTTCAATGTCCAACATTAAATTATGTTGGAATAACCTCCGACTCTATTAAGTAGATTTCTTTGAGTTTGATCTCAAATAGCCAAATAACAACATGACAATGGCTAGAATGGTTGAGTACTTGGATAAAAACATTGGAATACGAAATTGATTTCACACCCCTACGAAATTACCATACAACATCATCAACGATTTTTTTTAAAAAAACTCACATTATGTGTTCAATGATAAATACACCAAGAAGCATTTGAGATGAGGAAGCCAATGACAAAAAAGTTCAAGTCAACTGAGTAATAATTGAACACTTCTCAGTCGAGTGTACATTCAAAAAAGGAAAGCACAATGATGCGGAGTTCAAAGAAACTTTGTAATAATTCAACTCAATGCAATCTCCAAATAAAATAGCCTATTCCGGTGATCTTATTTAAGAAAATTAAGAGCAATAGCAGACAAATAGGTCTAGATGAAAGCAAACATTGCAATTTCAATGTGCGCTGAAACATAATAACTACAAGCTAGAGAATGGCCATTCAGTCACAAGTAATGAGAACAGAAACAGTTTCTCATAATATAGCAAATCCTTTCTAACACCACTCTCTTCAAGAGAACATCAAATTACGAACTGTGTTAAGTTCCGCTGTCAATTTTTTTGAATACAAAGCTCCTTATATTAACTAGATGAGCTTACGGCCTATTTTTTACTGTCAAAAATCATGCAACAAACGGGCAATAAAAGCACAGTAAATTTAGATAACAATTATAATTTTGAGTCTTTGGAAAATGCAGAGTAACATATATCTAGAAAATCGTTAAAAAGCAAAAGCATGCTCAGCTATAGGGCAGAACAGAAAATATCAACCTTTTTCTTTTTGCCTTTGTTAAAGGGCTTGTCACAGTAGAACTATGGAGCATATCATAAAAACTGTTTTGAGATCAATAGAAAAGAACAAAAAATCATGTCAACAAAACTCATCCTCTTAACTACAAAAAGTTCCCACATTAATGAGAGCCGCCCCTAAAAAGGATGGACTTTAGAAATTCCTTTTCCTCCATCATCATAGTACACACCTGAATTTACAGTAGAGTAAAAGTGAAAATGGGTTGAACAGAGTTCAAAATATATTGAGTTGAGCACACATCCAACAGAAACATTGAAACTTTTTACAAAATACAACCAATATAACTTCTTAGAAGAGGGTCATTAGCACACACATCCAAAAGAAACAATGAAACTTTTTACAAAATACAACCAACATACCTAATCAATTACTTCTCGGAAGAGTTTGGCCCTCTTTTCTTCCCAAATCCAAGCACTGAAAGAGAGAACAATTACATCAGTAGTGCGACTTAATATTCAAACTAAAATTGCCTTACCTTTATTTTCCACTTCCACTAAAGATTATGGTATGATATAATACAAATTCTGGACATATAATAAGATGTCTGAACATATGATGTAGTCATTTGTGCAGAAGTTAATAACGAAGATGCTCCTAAACACAAACTAGCATCCAACCCTCAATTGATACATTAAGTAGCCTTGCTAAGACCCTCCAATCCTGAGGCAATATGTATGGACTTTTGAATAACTATTGGCATTAGAGAACAAAATTGGCTTAAGAGAAACTCACTATTAAAGATCTTAAACTATAGGATATTATTAGAATTATTTAGCATATTTCTCCCTACCTGAAACCATTGTTACCTAAGACTCCGGGATAGCGAGACAGGATGCAGGGTACAGAGTTTCCGAGACTGCAAAAAAATTCCAAAATTCGGGACGGCGGGGGGGCGGCAAGTGGACGGCTATTAAACTAATATATAAAATTGTAAATATTAAAAATATACACATAAACATTAAGAATTTGTGACAGATGCAGTCCAAAATATACAGATAAATATTAGAAATGTTAAGTATGTTCAATGGTGTAACAGTCCACCAGGTACATTTGTGCTCGAAAAATTTTGTATTCATATATCACTCTTGAATCTTAATGTCTTTGTAATACAATATAGTCGAGCTATAGTTAACCGGCAAACTTTTTTAAAGAGAAAACGTCACAGAAATTAACTAAAAATATATATATATTTTTTTTTAAATTAATAAATTAAAAATAAAACATAAGTCCCCAAAACATCCCAGGGACGTCCTGACGTCCCCAAAAAAAAGGGGATGTCCCCTGATATACAGAGACATCCCGCATTTTTCCCGCACTTTCAGAAACATGGGGGGGATGTTTCCCCCCATCCCGCCGTCCCTAAGACATCCGGGACATCCAGGGCTTCTGGTTTTCAGGGTGGACACATCCCCGCATAATGCTGCCTGAAACCCAAGTCATACAGAGAAAAATACTTCCTACAAGACAAGTAACATCACACAAATAGAACTGCCTGAACCAACAGTTTTAATAGCTTAGAGTTCAGGACCTATTTTTGAAGAGTACACACTAAACACCTTTCTGTCATTATCATCTCATTGCGGTTTCTGAAGATATATGTCTGTCGTGAAAATGCAACCTGATGCTGTTGCCTCAGGATATGAGAAAACTTGCTGCAGGGCCTAATCTGACTTCAACTATTGATGATCTCACCATTGTTCAAAAACTCAGACTCGACAAAAACTTGGTAAAACAAAATTTTGACCGACTCAAACTCAGCAATAATCTGATAATAAAATAAATGCTACAATTTCAAGTTCTGCAAATACCGCAGACCAGTACCAGACCAGTTTGGCCCAGGGTATATCCCAGCTTGTCCGGCCAAACCCAAGGCACCTCACCCACTAAAGAAAAAACAACTTTTCTAGTTTTGGCTGATTTTTCAATCAACAAGCTTGACTTTACTTAAGAACCAAAACAAGACCCTAGAAACCAAGTTGCCTCTCATTTTACTAAAGCAAATAGCAAAACAACACTCACCTTTCGGATGCAAGAACATCTCCGACCACAGGAGATGTCTGAGAGCTTAGAGCAAGCACCAATCGCAGTCACCATGAAACACTGGCACCGAAGTGGCCTTAAACATTCAAAAAACCTGTTGAGGCAGGTATGAGGCTAGGACTGTGAGGACTCTGAGAAGGTGGAGGAAGTTGAAGCAAGCCGTTCACAGGCTTGAGGAGAGACCACCATAGCAGAAAAGCCATCAAAGAGGAGGAGATCACAGTGAAAGGAATTCATCCCACATGAATAGTTTTGATGACTGTTTGTAGATTAAAACACTTAAGTTTGGATATATAAGTTCCATTTTGCTTAAGTAAAAGACCTCATGGGCACATTGAGAGATTTTGAAGGGTGAGATGGAGTGCCACATGGCACCATCAGAGTCCCCAAATCACGAGATCAGAAAGCACGAAATCTTTCACAGATAGGGTTCACAGTGATGCAAAGTAGCAGCAAGTCTAAGATGGTGACACTTCCACTTCCCTTTGGCACCTTTTTTATTATTGTTGTTGTTACTATCGTCTACACTTATGGATATATTATAGTTTTTGATATAGCATGTTAGTAGTTATTAGAGACACTGAACTGTTATTGATTTGATTCTTATATGATGCATATGGACTACTGGAGACATTTGATGTTGATATTGATATACTTTTGACATGGTTATTTATCTGTAATTCTGACATGTGATATATTTAGTCATATTGAGTAGATCTTGATAATTGGATTAATGTGATGATTGTTTTGACATGAATGAAATGTGGAATAGAAATGTGCTAGAAATTGTAAGTGATATCGTATTTGCATAGATGATATTAATTCGTATATAGTTGATTTCAGATTTATATTGCATATTTGACATGAATGTTTTAATGTGGCCACAAGGCCGAAGGAGGTATCCTCTGTTTTGTAGGTATATTATATTCACAACAACATCGGGGGAGTGGAGACCAACCACATCAAAATTCGAGAAGAATTCAACTAGGGTCACCATGGCAACATGTAATTGTGTGTGTGTTAGAATTATTGGTTAGGAGAAAATTGTGACCTAGGGGTCATGTGTTGTTTTGTTTTAATTTTCCCTTTCTATTATGTTAGTATGTGTTTTCTTTTAGTAATGAAATTTTACTTGTTCCATTATTTATATTTTTTGGATTTGTGTTTACCCCCTTTATTATTCATGGGTTGTAGTGTCTTAATTAAGCTAATGTAAATTTTTCCTAAACTAATTAAAGATGTGACCAAAAAGGAGTTCATTTATTAAATTGATTTAGTCTTGGATTTTGTGTTGAGTGAAGTGTGTTTGAGTTTTGAGTGTAGCACACCCTACCCCTCATGGGAAACTCGAATTTGGCCTTAGAGGCCAAATTTGGAAGCTTGTGGGACAAGTCAAACTTGTCCCACACCTCTTAAATGCCCATGCCAACCCTACCTATGGGTTGGGGGGTCAAATTTAGGCTCTTTTAGGTGTTTTGGGGGGATAAAAAGGTAAAATGTTAATTGCACTTTCTTTCAAATATTTAATTTTGTCCTTTGGGGGAGTGGGATTAGATGGAGTGTGTAAGGTTCTTGTCATTCCTCCAACCACTTATTAATTGTGCATTGGAATATGAGGTTGACCAAGTGATGTGGAGTGGAGAGGAAATGAGGTGGCATCCTACTTGGAGCCACATCACCCCTCCCTCTCCTTTCTCTATTTATTGAATTCTTGTTGCTTGTTTTGGGGTTGGATGATCATTTTTAGTCTCTTGAATTTTTGGAGAGTGAGAGGATTTTGAGAGAGTTGTGGATTTTTGGAGCTTTGTGGATGCTTGCTTGATCTTTGGAGAGGCTTGGAACTTCATACTTGGAACAAGCTCTACCATGGAGAGGTAGGAGCTTCACCTTAGTTTTAAATTATGTTATTTGTTTTATTGTATGTGTGTATATGTTGTGTTGCATGTTGTTGTCTATTTGAAATGCTTGTTGGGTGTGGGTAGAATGCCTAAGTTGGGAGTGGGAGGAGACTATGGGGAGTTTTCTTGTAGGGAGGCATAAGAGATCATTTTCTTGTGGAGGGAGTTTGGGTTGGGTGCCCCACCTAGTATGAAGAATGCTTGCATTCCTTCTTGTTCTTATTTGAAGGAGCGCTTATATGAGGGAGGCATAAGAGTTTTTTTAGGGAGGCATAAGAGTTTGGGTTGGGTGCCCCATCTAGTATGGAGGTATATGAGGGGTAGAGTTTTTGAGGGAGGCATAAGATAAGAGTTGCATAAGAGGGGAAATTGTGTTTTGCATTGGAGGCTTTTAGGTGGGCACCCATTCCCATTGGGAGGCATAAGTGGCCTCCCCATAGGTCTTACTCTTTTTGGCTTTCTTGATAAGCCTTGTGATCTTGTTTCTTTGATTGTTTTCTTCTTGTTTAGTTGTTGTTGTGTTTTGTATGTAAATGGAATGAATGTGAAATTGTTTGTTAAGTATTGTGGAAGCTAGTAGTTGCCATGAGTTGAGACCTTCTCCCATTGTAATGTGGTTGGGGCTCGGGGGCCAATGGGGAGGATGGCTTCTCCTCTCCATTGGGTATCTTGGTTGGGTGGAGAGCGTTGCCTCTCCCCCTATCTTGTTGTGAATCAAGCAAACTTTTGGAGGAGCTACCTTGTTGGTGTTTGGAGCATTGGAGTCTTGTTGATGACCATGTGAAGTTTCCTTAGTATTTTACCCACTTAGAGTGGAAGAAATTGTAATAATGTATTCATTCTTGTATTTACATTTTGTATGGATTTCCACTTCAAGTGGAGGAAATTGTAATGAATTTGTAAAAGAAAGTTGTAATCCTATTGTTGTTATTGTTATTGTATTGCATGTGGAAAGAAACAAATGAGAAAAGAAAGAAGAAAGAATGTTATTGTAAAGTTAGTTTGCAAATAGAAAAGAAAGTATTTTCTCCTTGTTGAAATCTTGAATGTATTGTGAGAAAAATAGTGTTTGTATTGAAAGATTAATCTATTTTACAATGGAAAAGAAAGTATATTTTCATTGAGTATTTATTGTATTGTAAATGTGAGAAAGAAGAAAATGTAGAGATTGTTAGAAGTTGAATTTGTATACAAAATATCATTGTATGGAAAATAAAGTTAATATGGTTATTTTGAATGAATGAACATTGTAGTAAAATGAAAGAGGAAAATAAGTTAGATTATATTTCATTTGGAAAGTTGATTTTATATAAGGAAATGACAAGTAATGAAATAGATTTATTTTCCTTCTTTCTCTTGTAATGGAAGAAAGAATCTAGTTAAACAAATAGAAATTATTCTTATAAGTAGATGAATTTTATTAGAGATGGAGATACTTTAAAATGACTAGACTTAACTAAGAAATGAGTAAATGAGCAACAAACCTCAATTCTGGAACTTTGAAATGAACAAAGACAACTTAAAATGTATTTTTACACCCTTTAGCAACTTTAGTTTTTTGTAAAATTCTCGGCATTAAGGTTCTGTTTTTTTGAAACAGGACCGCCGCCCTGTGCAGAATGGTGGTCCCGTAACCGCCACTCAGGCAGTGGCGGCGGTCTCAAAACCACCGCCTAGTAAGGCGGCGGTCCTGTGTTTGTCACCCAGGTAAGGCGGCGGTTTCGCAACCACCGCTCTGGAAGGCGGTGGTCCACTGTTTGTCACCCTAGTAGGGCAGCGGTCCCAAGACCGCCGGTCTGCTATGGGCAGCGGTTCTGTCACTTATGACAGAATTCCGCAGACCCATGCCTGTGCGTGAAATTTAACCTATTTCACTAAATTCTAGGTTGTAAAATTTAACCTATTACTACCAGCAAGTAAAATAAAGAGAAATTCTTAGGAATGGAATAACAAAACACAAATGGTGAATCTAAAAGCATTCTTTCATTTATATCAAAGGGGGTAGGGTTTGCCCCAAATTTAAACCCAATACACTAAAATCTTGGAATAAAAACTAGATTGGAGGAGGAAAACTCCTCCCAATCCTTAAAGGAAATAGATTACATAAATAAAACTAAAACTAAACTAAACCTAGACTAAATCTTCTTGTAGAATTCCTCCATGGCTTCTTCCCTTTGCTCCCATGGCTTCCTCCTCTCCAACCTGTAAATTTAACAAAAGAAAAAGAACCAAATGGGAAGAATAGAATGAGAAGAGGTTTTAATAGACTTTCATAAGGATTTTTAGGGCTTTGTAGAGAACCATAGGATCTAGTGGCTAAGATGGATTTAATCCAAGGGTGGAGAATTGACCCTACCTTTTTAAAGAAGAAATGTATTTTTTTTAAATGTTTTAATGTTTAAAATCCTTAAGGGTATGTGTAGATGAATGAGTGGGGCCATTTAATTGCCTAGGGGTGTGATGTCCCTTTTAAAACCCTTAGTGTGTGTAGAAATTTATTAAAGGATCCTTTAAGCTATTAATGTAATGAATTTAATAATTTAGCATAAGGTTAACCTTGTTAGGAATGAACTTAATTGAAGAAAATGAAAATATTTAATTAAGTTAATTAATCCTTGTTTACCTTCCTATAGAAAATTATCAATTAATGTACCCTTGTTGCATCCTTGTATCGTAACCTTCTCTTTTAACCTAAAAAAATAAAATAAAATTAGTCGCACTTTCGGGTTAAGTGTTAGGTTGAAGCGTGTTGAGGTGTTATAGAAGATTTCTAAGTACCTAGAGACAATAGTTAGCTTTGAAAGTAGCTCACTAAGAGAGGACATAGGTTTAAAATTCTGAGTGTAATTGAAAACTCATAAAAGTGCATGTAGAAGGCCCACAATATTGGCCAGGAATAACAGGAAGATTGTAAGTCTCTTAAAAGGCAAAATCAAAATGAAATAAGGTGAAATTCTGAGTTTGAGTTACCTTGTGTCCTATTCCCATGAGACTCTCGCAAATCTTGATAGACCAGTAAAGGAATTACTAAGAGAGTCTTAGGTTGCAAGGCTAAGGGCACTCATCCAATTGGGAACCCTACCTTGACTGCACCACTTTCATTGGCCACTTTCCTTTTATTAAAGCTTAGGGCTAAGACTTTGTCAAGCTAAGTTCCATCTGAGAGGATTCTTAGATTGGATATATTGAAAAAACATTCTTCATTTATGTTCGTCTTCTTTTTTCGTTACATTTTGTCACTTTTCCATGTGGCAGAAATGCGATGTTGTATTTTTTCAACTTGCAACTAACAAGTATTTGCTACAATGGCAGTAAACACTACCCGTATGGACCAAGCAAAAACAATCTGCCTTCGAAACCTAACAATTTTTGCCACTTGGGTTGATCCGAAAATAGACCGAAAAATTTTATCTCGATCACAAACCCCTATAGGCTTATTAATAATTGTTGATAAATTACTCCTTTTAAGTAATCAACTTGAAATAAATGCAAAAAATGTAAATCACACTGCACACAGATTGATTACAGAGTTCGGCAATAGCCTACGTCTTCGAGTTCTTTCGAACCGTTCCACTATTAAAAAAAAATGTAGTATAATATGGCTTTTACAACAAAACCTAATGGAACCTTACTTGCGCACAAAGTACTCCATACCTTCAAAGAACACCGATGTTAAGTCGGTCCCGTCCTCCAAACATTCGCAAGGTGCCCTATGGCTCTTCGGTTAACAATTTCAGGCTTCGCAAATAAAAGTGTGGCACTATGAGCCAATTGGTCAGTTTTTAATAACTCCCAATTTTACAATTTGCCTATCAAAATAATAGGACTTAGATCCCACAATAATGTCTATAAAATATTAAATAGGACTGACTCTCCACAAATTGCCTATAATTAATAATAAGGCTTTATTACAAAATAATAGCCTATTAAAATAATAAATCTTTCGAAATAGCTTGGAAGCTCTCGCATTCGTTATGTGGAATGAATGTGTATGAGAGGCCTTTTATAGGCCTTAATTTGGCCGAAATAAATGGATATAAGGTTTATCCTTTTTGTTTTCCCCCACAGCCCGATAATATTACATTGGTTTAGAGATTATATTTATCCCGTAATATTTTCATTCCTCATGTTTTTGGGCTCCAACTATTGAAATGCGGTTACATAGCCCGTAAATAGGCTTTTGCATATTATTTGGGATAAAATCCCATTCCACATGTACATGAATGGTCCACCTTTATCAAACCAGCCCGGCTTATCTCCGTGTCATGTGGGCCTGATTAATCCCCACTTCAAGCGCTTAGGATAGCTAATATATCCTTCCGCCTATAAATAGGCTTCTCCATTTGCATGGCCCCTCCATGTGGGTGTGGGCTTAGACTTCACATTAGCCTTTTTAAAGGCTTTTAACCACTTTTATTCACGTGGATTCATTTTTTAAATATACTTTTTTTTTTGAAAAAATTCTAAAATATTTGTAGGTGGGTAAAACATAAACCCATTTTAATACCATGTGTCCAAATAATATATCCACTTGATCAAATGCAGCTTTGCCACGTGTCAAGATGTCATTTGTCCCCTTGGCTCGTCCTCCACTTGTTGAATCTCGTTGACCTCCTATTGACCAAACTTTGACTGGTCATAACTTTCGCATACGGACTTGGATTTGGTCCTTTCAAAATGTGTCAGAAAGGTCTTGATGATATCTGTGCAACACTATTGAACCTCAGATAATTTCAAAATTCATCCATTTTTTTTACCATCTATTGACCAAACTGTTGACCAGCACTTTGACTAGCCAACATTTTCACTGTATAGACTTTGATTCTACATTCAAATAGTCGTCGGAAAGCTCTTAGAAGTGATCTTTCGTAATGTATGACAATCCTGGGAGATTTAGGGAAATTTTTTCCTCCGTTGTTTCCTCCAGATCACACCTCCCCACTAGGAAGGATTTTTGTTCCAAAACACTTACTGGAACCATGAATCATGTTGTTGAGAATAAATCTATGCAATATACTACTGCCAACTCCACACTTCAAACAATTGATGGCTCGATCCTAAGGACATGTTGCATCTATACCACACTTTATGACACTTTCTTGGTATTTTTCATCTTGTTGCACGGACTACAAACTCTACACAGAATGAACTTTGCCTGCCACTGAAGAAGACACTTTTCTCCACCCCTCTGCATGGCCTCATACCTGCTACACGGCACTGATGAATTGTCTGATGATGACTTAGCACCACTACATAGCCTACATGCCAATACATATTGCCTCTACCCTCTACATGGTACAAGCCCCAATGATGAAGAAAATTAGGTACCATCCTATTATATGGCCATAATGAGCCTCTACACTTCAGAATGAAGATCTAACCTGATAAGTCCATGATGATCAGCTACCATTTTGTTGCACGGTCACATTTCCTCTACATAGAACAACGATCCGAGCTAATCTCTCAATAATGGTGACTTCAACCCCGCTGCACGGCTATGCCTCTACATGGTATGAAATCCTCTATTAATGATGACTATCAATTGGGTACCACTCTTTTGCATGGCCATGAGCCTCTATGCATAGTGACTATCTGACCTAATTTCACATGCCAATGATGATCAACTACCATTTTGTTGCATGATCACAATGCCTCTACAAAAAATGACTATCCAAGTTGTCACCAGTGAGCTCAACTTGTCTTCAAAAATGGCTGACAAATGTCTGAGTTTATACATATGAGTTAAATCTTGTATCAAGTTATAACATGCACTCAAAAGCTAATTAGGAGATATAAATGGAGTATTAATCAAATTTTCCAAGTAAGAAAATGCACTAAGTATGGTAAACCTGTCCCTCAGCTTTTCTCACAAAATCTGAACTCCAAAAAAATATTGCATACTATTCAACAATCTGAGTTATGCAATATATAATTTAAAAATTATTGACTAACCCATTTTAAAGGACTTTCACTTTCAGTTATTACCTGATCCTGGGTTGAATTGTCAACTGGTGGTGGATTAGGAACTTCCTTTACCTTTGTAACAGGTCAGTATTCCATCTTATCTTTACCATTAATCTAATGGTGAGATGGATAAAGTTTCCAGTAAATTTCCACCCGATGCCGATTCCTCTGGAAATGAGCACAAAATTTCCTCTTAAACTCCTTTTGGGATGAGGAAATATTACTACCATTTCTCACCTCTGACAGTGAAGAGATTGGTCTTTCTCATTTACCGTGTTCTTGATGAACAAACATCAAATTCTTCATCAATGTCCTTCTCTTCTAGCATCTGGCCACAAAATGGTTATGTAATCCACAAAACGTACATGGAAAAGGAATTCAACATTTTTTGAAAATCATCCCCATACTTCTCAAACTGAAAAAGTGGATAATCAAGTTTTACCAGGTCCGGAATGATTATGGTAAGAAATTCGTGAGGGGAAAAGAATCTCATTACCTCTTCTTGAAAAAGTTTCCGAAAAAATTGATGCAGAATATATACATATTATATATGAAGCATAATTTATAAATACTGAAAATCTTCTGACAAATACTAGAAAAAATATTGATCTAATGCTAATATCAAAATGTTGATAAATTTATTATTAAATAATATTGAAAGGTGTCTCCAATATTTATTGCGACACTAAAAAAAAGGAAAAAAACGAGGGCTGACTTGGACCTGAATTGGGTTAGCAATGCCCTGGGCATTTTGACTGAAAAAAAAAGAATCCAAATCGGATTTTAGATAACAAGATCCAATGGCTCTAGATCTGGTCAAACTATGCCTATAATCACATCAGTGTACTCTAGAATGACCTATTGGTTGCATGCAGCACAGAAGCTAGCAAATAGTGAACATCTTATCATTTGCAATCAGATGGAAAAATAGAAATTGTGAATATATGTTTGGAAGGGGTAACACATTGCTTTGCCTAAAAAATAACAAGCACAATGGCCCATCCTTGGCTTTCCATATTCTGAAAATAGAGCATATAACACTACATTTCACATTGACAACAAGAGATGATGCCATCTTGAGGCTCTCTGTGGCTATAAGCTTGAACCCTCCATCCACTTCTTACTGTACAGAATCATCCCAAAACCCATGCAGTGGACATGAATCATATTCAATACTAGCAAGAAATGCTCCACGTCCTCGAAGAGAATTTGGTGGTGGCTCAAAAAATGGCTCTGATAACAACAAGATCAGCATTGAAGTGACCAAAGGCGTTTGACAAAGGAAACCCCTATAGGGTATTCGTTAGATTGTAATACATTACAAATGTCACAAAAGCAACATAAGAACCACAATGCTAGAAACAAAACTTTGCACTGCCCTATAAAGTTAGATAACAGAGGTTCAGTAGTGTAGCTTACAAATTGGAGCTGCCACCTTCTTCAAAAATTCATCCTATATTTCGTGTACTAACTGGCTTGAAGAAAGTCATAAATAACAAGCGTCAAGTACAATCAAAATTGCCAGACCTTAGAAGAAGCTAAGAAGGGAAGTTTGTCGTGGAACCAAACGCAGTCATCGAGAATCCTAAGTAAGTCCCCGAAGCATTTACACAACCAAGCCTTCCCAAAAGCTTCCCAATTTTAATCAAGTGGAAGATGCAAAAGTGTGGACAATGGGACATTTCATGCAGCAATAAATCCAAAGCTGCTAAGCAATTGAGGGCTACGCTTTAATGAAGAGGAAGGGCATTTTAAGCCCCTACAATATGCCTATATCATGGTAAGTAGTACTTAAGGTCTCAATAGAATGGCCAACTTGTGGTGTGCATAACCTTCATCTTTTCATACATTAGTTCTAGATGTTTCTTTGGACTGACCTGATTGGAACTAGCTTGGAGCTTTTCCCTAATTGTTGTCTGGAATGACATGTGTATGAGGGGCCAAAATCATCATAAGCCTTAGTCGTCTCAAATTCATTTCATTATTAGGTTTATGCATTTTGGAGGTTGCCCCCTTGAAGTGACCATATATCTGATTCAGTCATTCGCTTAGGGATTATCAATTGTGCATCCCATTATATTTGGATCTCCAACTTATTGAAATCGCATTACAAGTGGATCTATTATTGCCGTTTGGGTATTATTTTGAAGAAATATCCCATAACAGCATGTACCGAAAGGTTGAAAATAAACCGTTGAAAAACTGCCCCCTGTATTGAAACGAATCGAAAAGTCACAAGAACTACAGGAGATGAATCTCCACTTCAAAGTCTGACTTAGGATAGCTAATATATCCAAGCCTATATATATTCTGCAAATGGAATAGAATGTAGTGGTGGTGACTGAGACGCTTAGACCAAGTTTAAGTTTGTTGCCTTTTGAAAGGCTTTTGACCACTTTGACCCACGAGACACTTTGAAAAACCCTATAATTTCTAATTTTATAAAAAACACTAAGAAGTTGTCATCGGAAAAAGCATAAACAGACTAGAGATTATGTGTCCAATTTGATCCAGCAGATATTGGAATCCCAAAGGTAGAAATTTGTTCACTTGGCTCATCCTCCACTTTTGACTCTCATTGACCAAAAGATCCAACTTAGTAAGTCAGTAACTGATGCATAGATTGTGTTGTTGCGGTGGGAAAATTTCTACTAGTTCCAGCGCCAGCACAGCAAACACCCCACACATCATGTGACAAAATTATGGACATAGTTCAAAAGAAATTATACCCATTTGGACATGGGTGCAGTCTTAAGATATGCATAGTTGTCAAGATGGAAGCAATGCAAATCAATTAAATAATACAGCGCGGAACTCCATATATTGTCCATCTTGTTATGTGCCAAGAATGATGAAGACTTGGTGTTAAATATTTTGAAAACTTGCAGAGCTATATTAAAAGGGAGTTAGCATTGTCTGACTTTAAGATCCTAGACGAAGGATGCTGAATGCACAATAGGCCTTGTTCGTAAAGCCAAAGGGGAAGTTGAATTTCTCTAACACCTAAGCCCAGGAGAAGACAAAGCATGTTAACTTGTCACGAAACAAGAATAAGGCAGATAAAGAAAAGGCAAAGAAATTTCATAGTCATTGCAATAAAAATGGCCATGACATTGAGACTTACTGGTAATTGCATTTTGAGATGATTATTATGAATAGAGGAGATAAGAAAAATTGGTACAATATTTCTGGATACATCATGTTATTAGCTATCAAATTCTCACTTGCACTATTTCCCATGTTTCGAGTACATTATGTGTACTCGTCTTAAAGGAGGAGATAACAAACTTTCTCACAATTTTTTGATGACAAAGGCATCATAAAAGAAAGAGGATGAAGTCCAAGATTGTAGGCAGTAAAGAGGTAGGTGATATGATGACCTTGACGTTTATGTCAACTTACAAATGTAAACTGAAGCTCGAAGTACAATCCAATCTCAGTCTGAGCCTAGGACCTCTTTCTTATAAAGATCCAAGTGAACAAATTTGCTTTCTAAAGCTTTGGTAAAGAGCTTGGCACTACAGCTCCTAAGCATCTGAATCCTTATCAGTTGCATTGGTTGCATTAGAAAACAAGGCTGCAGGTGACACCCCAGTGCAAGTTTAAGTTTGCAGTTTCAGCCCATTTCATTGATCAAATAGAGTGTGGTGTAGTGCCACTAGACATCTGCAAAGACATCATCGACAGTCAAAGCTTGTTATGTTGACAGGCATTCTATAATGGCAGCCGGGTCTTGGGGGGTGGGGGTGCGAGGTTGTGCAGGAGGGGTGGGGGGGGGCATGGACTGTACTGTTCACGAGTGTGTTTGCTTTTAGCTCCAACCTTAAATTTGACGATCATTTAACCATCACTAAAGTCAATCAAAAAATCGTAATATCTTGGCCATATGGTGGAGTTTGTCTTCATTGATTGCATAGTTTCCATTCTTTGCAACTAGTCTAACATATCAAACACTAGAGAGCTCAACAATCAACTAACACAAGTATAGTACTTGTTCATAGAACTTTACATTTGCTTGCACTTCTATACAAGCACATTAAATTGCAATTATGGATGGAGTAGCAGCACATTCAATAATGCAAGGGCTTGTATGCAATGGATGTAGCATGTGGAGATTGAATGTGAAGGGTTACACAGTCATTTGCATGCTGTACATGTCAGTCTTAAGGGTTGGGAAACATCTTAAAACAGCATTTCAGGTGTTGACTATGGCATAGAACTTGGGGACAACACTTGTATGGAATAAAACCGTGTTTGATGAGTTTGGAGTCAAATATCTACCCATATTATGGATCAGTTGTCAACTGTGTGCAATATTTTGAGATTGCCCATTCAGGGAATTACAGCAGATATCCATTTTGCAGGATTAGTTGCAGAATGCCAGAAACAGATCTAGAACATTACAAGATACATCCAATGAACCTGAGAATAATTATGTTTAGTTCAACTGTTCAAGGAAAGTTCTGTTTTTACATACTCCAAGTTTTTGTCTTACCCAACCGTCTTGATAATAGTTGGGCGTATGTTGCCAGGGATCGTACTCGTACCAGCCCCCCGAACCCTGCCTGATACATATCCGATGACAGGATACATCAAGATATGCTTCTAACGGATGCGTAAGCCTAGGGTACGAAAAAGGTTCATGTCCCAGGTACCTAGCGGGATCTTCCCGGGCCACGTCACATGATAGCGTCTAGACAGTTACCCATGGAAGATCCCGGACGTACCCGTCTAGCCTATTTCACAGATGATGGATCGAAACAGGTTGTCCAATGTCATAGTGTTGCTTACATGCCATATTGAGATACAACACATGTATTTTAGAAATGTATTTCAGATGAGTTTATATAAAACGAAAAAACCTAAAATCGGTTAAAAATGATATTTGTGGCATAAAGACATTAGGGCTTTGAGCAATCGTTTCTGTCCTGTTCGCTGTCACGCACATCACTCATCAAGCTTCATTTGTGAGTATCTTACCCTTGCATGGATGCCATAGCCTCAATGACCTAACTGAGCAGTGGCCATGCAAAGCTCTTTCCGAAAACCTCATCAAGCCACTCAATATTTTGTATCCGCGATGGGAAACAAAGATAAAAAAGCAAATCCTGAACTAAGAGTTTTTAACTAGTATTTTCTTTTCACGATTTAGGCTTTAGCAAAGGTTTTAGGTTTATTGCAAAAAAAAAAAAATTTCACGATTAAGTAAATCACTAAGTTATAGCAAACTTTAAAACTCTACGTTTAGATTTTTATTTTCTAATTGGTTCAAAACTCAACACAAAGGCTTTACATGATCTTCAATATGCATGAAGCTTTAGCATTTCATTAGATTTTTTAAATTCAGCATTGTTGATTTTCTTGTTAATATTTAGATTTAAAGCCCAATATTAATGTTAGTGACAAATATCATATACAACCATAGTTTGGACCTGAAGTCTAACGGGGACGGGGGACGGGGGGACGGAGGGGCAAGGTAAAAATAACCCGGATATTTTAGGGTAAAAAATATCCCATAGTGATATTTGGACATGAATATGACAACAAGGGGTCGGTTAATAAAATAATATATAAAAAATTAAAATTAGAATATTTAAACTTTTTTCAATGAAATTTAGGGATTTAAATTGTATTTTAGGTACTTTCAAGATTATAATTCAATGTTCTTCGTAAAATTAACAAGCTTTTTAAAAGTAAAAACATCAAAAAGTTTTCTAAAAGATTTTTAAAAAATAAAGGGATGTCCCCTCCAAGTCCCCAAATCCACAAGTCCCTAAAACATTTGGGATGTACAGGACGTCACCAAAATCTAGGGGATGCATCCCCGCATAACATTGGTGTATAAAAATATAAGCCCCCAAAAATATCAAATAATTTAGACCATGAACAAGTAACAATCTTTAATTGAACAAGCAATAGCATTACATGAGGGCATTTCAATTAAAAATGGATATATCTATGTTGTATTTGGATAAAACTCAAATGTTTTAGTGTATGGTATATGCATCCATTATCTGGATATGAATTCGAATTGTGGATGCACATTCACTCATCACTCTTGATTATCAAATAATTTAGACCCTCCAAGTAAAGGGAATCTTCCTGCATGGTTCTACAAAGGAACAAACCCAAATATGTGCAACATCACATTTGCATGAAGGAAACGATTTAAGGGAAGTGGACATCTATGCTACATTGATAATCATTAAACAAAAACAAAAACAAAAAAAACATGGTTGTGTGTTGTCCTTATAAATAACGAAAGTGTGATATTGGATACATGGATGTTGGAAAAGTTGTTTTTATGACTTATAAGTTCAAATCACAAATTACAAACTACTAATCAACATCAAATTCATCTCCAGAAGAAATCAACATCTTCATGTTGAAGATCTACATCATTAATATCTTTAAGCCTCCTTTAATAGTTTATGTAGACACCTAATTTCGACCACGCAATTTTAATACTAAAATTGCACTAATTTTCTTCTTTCCCGTCATTTCATTATGATTAGTTATTTTTCGCTAATTAGCTAATATTCGTCATCCTCTCGTTCAATTAACGACACTTCGCTAATTAATTAGTTGTCCTTCATCTTGGATGCCAATTAACGTCGCTTTGTTAGTTAAAATCCTTTTTTAATTTAGTTAATTACCCTTTTAGTCTCATATTTAATTAATAAACCCTCTTATTAATTAAATCCTCCTGTCAAACCCCACAAATTCTACTAATTCCCCTCCAACTCATCTCTAAATGGCTTCTATAAGCTAAATTTGGCCTATTAATTAATCTCAATGAACTGATTAAACCTTCCCAAACTCCCATGAGTTACTAATCTCTAATTAATCTCTTCTAATCATGTTTATCATTTTCTAATTCTACATTCACTTTATCCCACATTCACTATGTTGCAAACTTCTCCCAAAATGGAAAGCTATATAAGAAACCTAGTACACCTTGTCACACCTTACACCTTGTCCTTGTAAGACATTTGACATCTCAAAAGAGCATTTCATTCACAAGAAAGCTTGCATAAATTGAGAAACCTCTTTGCTAAGGTTATAAGGAGAAGAATCAAAAATGGCACTTAAGCCATAAGGTTACAAGGAGAAGAATCAAAAATGGCACTTAAGCCATATTAATGAGATCTCTTCCACCTTAATAAACCCCCTTTGATTGCACGTAGCTTGTGTTCAGTTCGTATAAGGGAGCATCTACATATCGGAGCACATCCAAACATCAAAAGGGACGTTTGCATTCTTTATTTATAACATTTTGTGCAAGTTTAGTTAGCTTTTCCTTTTATACTCAATCACGATGTATTTGTTTAAATGAACTTAGTTAAGGACCTACTTGGTGTTAGGTCAATTCAATTAGGTTAGTTACATTTAGCATGCATACAGTTTCAGTCCCTGTCGCTACAATAGAATGTTCCAAATGAATCCATTTCTCATCTAGTAATGACAGGTGTCAGAGTAGACAAGGATATATCTAAGTCAGGATGCTTTACATTCCTAAAACACACTCTAAAATCATCATGCGACATCTAAAACCCTGCAGAAATATGCTGTGTATGCTACAAACCCACTTAGAATTCACTTTTAGCCTTGAAAATATCATATGGAGCATAAGCCTCAAAATTTAATCGTCTTGGGTGACCAAAAAACCTCTCCTCCACCTAAAATATAAAATGATATAATCTGACACAAATAAGAGTTTCAATTTTGATATATAGGTCCTACAAAAACAAACTAAAATCCAGCAAAAATACATCATGTTCAGCATGCTTTAGGATGCTAAACACTCTCTACAATTACCACATGGCAACTAAAACCCTGCAGGAATATGCCTTGTATCCTACAAAAGCACTTAGTAGTCAATTCGAGACATAAAAATATAATATAAAGCCCAAGTCACAAAATCTAATCATCTTGGGTCACCAATAAACCTCTTCTTGACCTTCTAAAATATAAAATGATATAATCAGAAGAAAATGCGAGTTTTAGTTCTGTTTTGTAGGTTTATTGTGTATATATAAGCTCTGGATCCTGCAATCTCATTGCACTTTTAACTTCCAAGTTCATAATCTGATATCGGCCTTAACAATTCAATGGATAATTTCCTTGTTTAACCACAGAACCTGCTACTTTGACAAAAGTAGAAATGATAGTGAAACAAGCTGACCCAGATGAGGGTATTTATTTTTAGTTGAGCTTGAGTGGCGTTAGTGTTAATGAGACTAAAAGAAGTTTTGGTGTTTTACTTCTTTGCTGTGAATAGTGTAGCCATATCACAGCCACATTTGGATACAAAATATAAATAACAGGACCTATCAAAATATGAAAGAACTGTATCTGTCCTATATCAAAATACAGTACACAATATCGAATATCGGATGAGTATTCCTTCCATGTTTGCATCATATACACCATATGCATACCACACCATGCAACAGCGGTACCCAGCATTTCTGGTAACTAAACACTAAAAAACATTAGAACAAGGTTGAACTTTGCCACTCTAATGTGCTTATAGAGAACATGCTCAGCATGCAATTAAAAGGTCACTAGAGGTGGAACTTTGCAAAATACAATACTTTAGCTTGAGAAAGTAAAATAAATAAATAAATCAATACACTGTGTTAACCCGCCAACTTGCTTAGCCTCCTATTTTGAAGTTATCTTTCTTGACTTTGTTGATACTTCTGTGGAGGAGACCGGTAGAGCTATGTAAGTTTTATAAGAATAACATATTTACCTACTTCTTTATTAGTATTCCATTTCAACATTAAATATTGTTCATAAAAGCACCAAAGGAGCAAAAGACATAAAAGTGACAATACCAAATACAATACTCAAGCCAACAGTCCCACAATTATGCAGTTGGAGGTTGCTGTAAGTATCAACCATCCTTCCCGCCCAAGGAAGGTTTCAAATGAACAAAGTTAAATTGAGGCTATCACTAATCATAACCATAGTGGAACTTTTATGGCTAAAACATAAATGCACTCTCCTTGAAACTTATTCTCCACAACACTGAAGAATTTGTTGCTGGAACCCTTGACGCGACTCCAAAGAAAACAAGAATGTAAAATTGTATCATGCATGGAGTGCAAACTATATTGGTTTTTTGCGAGCTTGAGTCTGTTGCAAGTCTAGTTTCTCACCAAGAATCTCGACGAATTTTATCGCATAATTTTAACCAGGTCCCAAAAGAAATATTTTTGCGCAATAAGGAGAATAAATGTCAGTCGATCGTAGTGCGAGCAAAATTACAGCACACAAGAGAAATATATTCTTGCTTTTAGTTCAAGATATTGTACTTTTGTTAACCTAAATTCCGGGCTTGAAATCATCAAATAAAGGAGAAAAATATGAAGAAAGAAAAAGGTTTTTCGAGAAACTAACCGGCGGTAACAAAACGACGGTTGTACTGCATACGTTTGTGGGCGCGTCCTCTGGGCTGTTTCTTCTTGTCTTGTTTGGCGACCTTAGGGGTCTGACCCCTCACCTTGCCTGCTCTGGCCAACGATCCATGCACCTTACCTGCTTAGCATCCACCACAAAACAATAAACACGCCTGTCCATTCATTCTCCTCATCAACGATGGAGAATAGGGTTCGATCATCTTACTCATTTTGCTTTGGCTGCTCTCGATATTCTTCTTCCTCCTCAAACGAACAGTAAGAGCTTCCAGGCTATTGAATATTGAGAATTAGGGTTTTATTCATATATCGGATACTGTGAATCGGGGTTTTTTTTTCTGTAAACCCTAGGGTGAGGTTTGGTTTGGTTTGGTTTTGCACCTTGGGTTGCGATTTCAATGCGTTTAGTAACCCTAGATGAGTTTGCCACTCCTACCTCTAGGCCCTATAAATTTCCTCGTAGTTATAGGTTTATACTTTGCTACCCACTTTCAATGGGTTTGCATTTGATCACACAATTTATGTGACCGATGATTATTGTGATGTGCCAAAATCCCCAATATGATATTGGTTAAAAAAATTTAAAACTAGCAATGGCATGTGTACAATGCAATGTGAACAGTGAATGGTGTATGTTATTAGATTTAGAAAGACATTTATTATTTTTGTAGTTGAGGTTGATAAGGGGTGTGATTGACAATACTGGTTTTCTATTAAAGCCAAAACAAATGTTGCAAAATACATTAGAAGGGATGTTAGATAATAGTTAGTTGTGTAATAATTGAATACAAATGCAAGTGAGACATGTAAGTTTGCTAATACTCACTCTCAAGAATGTTGTGAATGTGAAGTGTTGTTGTCAAAGTAGATTGAAAGAATGACTACGTGCTTTAACATATTATCTCTCCATAAAATTAAAATGAGACAGAATATGCAATTATATATAAACAAATCTGAAATGGTTATGGTACATTCCAAATTTCTTTATTACCTCAACGAGTTTGAGAGCATCATTGTTAGAGCTATTTTGTGCATATCTTACAATCATAGCATTCCATGAGACCACATTTCTTTGAGGCATTTTGCAAACAAAAAATGGTATATGTTATTTGTGTTATAGGGAAAGTTTTTACTTTTGTAGTTGTGTTTGTTTAAACTATGGGTGATTGATTTTGTATGTGTAGAAATATAGATGAGCCACTTCATTTAAAAAGCACAAACATGAGGTCTAATCCTTAACTATTCAAAATGCAAAAAAGTGATATAATGTACAAAGTTTTGGATGAAACAATTATAAATTGCATTTCTCTTTCGTGGCATTTTAAAACTGTAGGTATTTGTGTGCAGATGAAGACATTAAAAATGTGTTGTTGTTGGTTAACATAAAGAAACGAGCAACAATAAAAAGGAAATATCGAACATGTTTGTTGAAAAGTGTAATTTTGTAAGTGTAGATATATAGATGAGCCACTTCATTTAAAGGTTTCGTCTCTTCATTTCAAACTTGTTACAAATTCGTACATATACATTTACAAATCTCATATCATGAGTGGTATCGTTTTGTGGACTATTTTATTTGAACTTAACATGAGAAGAATTATATCATGAATAGTAGCATTTTGAGGGAAATTTTATATTCGGTAAACATGAGTAAATTTGATACCCCTTGAACGAAAATGTTGTCTAGGATAGAAGAAGTGTTGAGTAATGTAGTAGCGGAGGTGTTATCAAAGTAGAGTGTAGTATTTACGAAGGGTTGAGTGATAATAGTCTTGCTTCCTCATTTTTTCTTACTCCACGAGTCCAAATCTCATTAATCAAGCTTCCAAGGCTTTACATCTTCTTGATTTCTGTTAAATTGACATATCAGTTGCATAAACATTGCCTAAAAAATTGCTATGATTAAGACAAAATAGAAAACATATGACCTAAAAAAATACTTTTCTATGATAATATTATTATACACAAACACACACACACAGAGATATATACAAGAGAGGTTCAGAAGAGCTGAGAATCAAGATCAGTTACTCAATGTTTTCTGCATAGGCAAATTCATTATATAGGACTACAAAAGCTATGCACAAGATATAACTAAGTAAAGGAATCTTAACGATGACAACCTTTAAATACGACCTTAATATCATTTCAAAAAGTTTAAATCGAAGCTCTAATTGTTATTCAATCAAAATCTAACAATGAAAACCTGTAAATATGACCTTAATATCATTTTAAAAAGTTTAAATCGAAGCTCTAGTTGTTGGGAACAAGATATTGAGATCCATTAAATAGTGATAGAAATGGTTTTAGTGTGATTGAACAGTTGAGAATACATTTTGCAAATGAATGGTCATGAGTGTTGGTGCAGAAGACATTACGGTGGTGGTATGAACTCACTCTAGAGGAAGAGACCCATGAATGGACACACGGTATGTGGCATGTACAGGTCGTAGTATTCTCTTTGTATCCTCTATGATTGCGTGTAAAAGTTACAGTTTTTGAAGAGCAACAATTGATGGTATTGCTTGCACTGGTAGAACAACTAACAGAGCATATCCTTTGGCGCGGTTACAAGATACGGTTTTTCCTTGTTTCTCTCACTATTGGACAACTCCTTCAATTCGTGGCAATAATTGAAGGGGTGCTTCTGAAACTTTTACAGAGCGCTTCGACACCTGCTCGTGTACTTCACCCCCCCTCTTCCTCTTCACATTGCATTGTAATACTCTCTCTGGAAATCTTGGATTGGGTAATTCTGTAATTGTTGGGTCTGACGTTAAACATGTCTTGAAGATATCCCTTCAAGACAATCAATTTGACTCTTATACAATTAGAACCTACTTCGCCAACATGGATGGATATGTTCCAGACAATACAAGTGCAGACAATAACTATGTATTGAGATATGATTATGGAAAATTTTATGCAGCCAAGACCTTCTTTGATTATGATAAGAAGAGGAGAATCCTATGGGGATGGATCAATGAATCAGACAATGTACAGGATGATGTTGCACAGGGCTGGTCTGGTGTTCAGGTGAGACTCAAGGCTTAATACTTAATAATTTGTCAGTCTGTTTTCCAACCTTAAGGTTTTATTAAATATTGTTTGTTGATTTTTTGTTTTAAAGGCCATTCCAAAAGCAATCTAGTAAGACAATATCTCCAAAAGACGGCTCATGCAGTGGCCAGTATCAGAATTGGAGTCTCTCCATGGAAACAAAATCTACAAAGATAGCATTATTCTCAACAGTGGATCCACGTTCGAAATTACAGGCTTGAAAGCTGCACAGGTATGGATACCATCCAAAACACCTTAGTCTTTAAAATTTTGTATTCTCTTTGGAAGAAAGGGATTATCTTATAGCTGTTTTATAGCACGTGGTGCCAGAGACTCCTGCTAATATCTTTCAACTCTACAACCTAAGATCACAGTTGCTCGAAATACAACTAAAGAGTTGAGGCCACCAGAGAACCAATCATAAACAAAATAGCAACAAATAAGGTATGGCGCCAGACTAGTCGTGTACCCAAACCAAAGCATGTCCCTGAATATGCTCCTAAGTTACAGATGGACTATGGTGTCAGACCATTCATACCCAAAGCAGAGCATGTCCCTGAATATTCACCTACATTACAGATAGAGTATGGCGCCAGACCAGTGCATGTTGAAAGCTTGGCTTCAGACAATCTATCTCTTGTAACCAAAATTGGATATGGAAATTCAGGGAGCTTGGTTGTCGTACAAGCCCAAGAACGGGGAAGGAGTGGTTCAACGTCCGTGGTTTCTAATATGAATACCCAGGTGGTGCCAAATGTAGAGGAATTGAGGTATGCTCTTGCAAAGAGCCTGAAACACTACAAGGACTTAACTGTGCTCCATCCAGGTTACCCCACACTTGAGCCTCAGGGTAGTATGATTGTCTGTGGATACAAAGACCGATACAAGTGGCAGAAAGCGCAAACGACCAAGGCCCACAAGACCTAGGCCGGTGATCCAAAATCTAACAATGACAACCTGTAAATATGACCTTAATATCATTTTAAAAAGTTTAAATCGAAGCTCTAATTCACAAACCACTAAAGCACTAATTCCAACCTCAATTCTCCAATATTCTGGAGCTGAGAGGGATACTTTCAAAAGCAAATAACAGAAAATAGAAATATGTATATTAAGTATCCAAAATTATATACAATCACTTTTAAGGCGCATGAGATCAAATGAATTCAGCCAATTGACTATGAATTTAAATGCATACCTGCAGAATTCGATTTAACGCAGGGGATTGACTGGAACTTGGAGAGCCTGAATAATGAAATTATAGTGTTAGTGACCAGTATTTAAAGGTTAATGCATGCAAAAACTATAAAATAAAATTTAAAAATAGTAAAGTCAAAGCAACATGCAAAATCAGAAAAGTAAAATTGTTAGAAAAGCAAAAAGCAAAATTGTTAAAAATAGCAAAAGCAAAGGTTAATGCATGCAAAAGCTATAAAATAAAATTTGCAAATAGTAAAGCCAAAGCAACATGCAAAATAAGCAAAAAAATTTGTTAAAAATAACAAAAGCAAAATTGTTAAAAATAACAAAAGCAAAATTGTTAAAAATAGCAAAACCGTCATTTAGGCCGTCAAATTTGACACAGTCCCATGAATGTTTGCAAAGCCCTTTCCCATAGGGGTAACACCTTCATCGTATATATATATACTTTGTAATATTGTTGTGTAACTTCAAAATAAAAAATGAAAAGGTTCAATTAGAGAGGAACTTGTCAGGACATTATTATTTACATTAAACTAATTGTAAATTTGTAATTTGGAAATTACTGTTGTAACCTTTGCTAATGAAACTGAATTGGGAAAAGTATTATTTAAATGGCTTGTAAGACTTGTTGAGGATTTGAAGGGAAAAAGTTTTTTTTTTTGGAAAATTCAAAAAACTTGTGGAAATTTTCCAGGGAAGCTAGGTTTGTAAGAGGGGCTCCAAATGAGTCATAATCAGGGGTACAGAGTACAACTTCGGATGGTTCTTGGCCAGTGCATCAGTTTGTGCTTTTAAGCATATGTTATTCCCCTCATTAATGTAGCCATGGTTTTGGTGCTTACATCCAAGTGGACCGGTAATTGAGCATAACAAAGCCCATTGCCAGATTGAGATAAGTTCCTTCTTTGTATTTTGGTTGTATACTGTGCAATTACGGAAAGAAATTAAATAAAAGAGTAAATTATTACAATTATTTTATTTGTAATATTTTGTTGGAATAGATATTTAATTTAATTGTGATATGAAACTATATTAATTGATATTGCATCGTTAATTTTTTTTACAGTGTCGTATTGTTTCTCTGTATTGATTTAAAAAAAAACAAAATAAATTTACACAGGTATTTTGTGGTTGGTTGATTTAAAATAAATATAAGTTTATATTAAAATCAAACATTTACTTGAGTGGAAAATTATTAATTCTTGTTTTGTTTATTTTTACTTGTACAGTAAAATTAAATATATTACGTGCATTTGAATAGTTAACTTTGAGAAAAATAATATGGTTTTATTAATAAATACATTTGAAAAAGGTTTAATATTTTAAAAAATATGTATATTAAAATATTGTTATAAAATAGTTAAAGAGAATTTATTTAATATTTAATACTTGTGGTTATTATAGACTTATATTCATATTTATATTTAATTAGTTTGTTTTAGTACTGGAAACACTTAGGGAAGAGATGTAAGTGAATTTAATTTACATAAGTATGGGAGACAACTCTCTTTGAGAATAAGAAATCAATTTTTCCTATTGGTTCGTAATTTAGTCTTGTCCCCCATGTAAAATTCTAAGTGTGTATTATTGGCCCCATTTATTCTTACATTTCTTTTATACATATTAAACTATATATTTAAATATTAACACTTATGTGTTATACCATATTAATTCCTAACTTAAATTTATAACCTAAGTAGTTAATTAAATGGAGCATATTTTATGTCGTCATCTTGAATATTATAATATTATATGACATATAACATTTAATTAAAAAAATTCTAACCTACACCATATCATGTTATAAACCTAAACCTATGTTGTATATATTATACTATAACTTAAGATCTTAATGGCTTATATAATGTTTTAATAAAATATTTTAATGTGGTTTGTCTATTGTGTTGGCTAGCTCGACTTGTACATGTAATTAAATAAATTAAAAACTATAATTTGATGAACATTTGCAGTAGATATAAATATAATTAAATAGGTAGTTATTGCAAGTGTTTAAAATACATTAGTAGGACTTTTTATATGGTAAGATATTAGGATTTTTAATTGAGTTATTAATATCTATCATTCATAATGACTTGCTTTCGAATGTCGAAATGAATTTCTTTCTTTCTTATTCTATTTAGAAAAAAAAATTCTAATTAAATTATTATATAGTTGTTACATTTTTTTAATTAAAAAATGCTAATATGTCGTCGTTTCTTTTATATGGAAAATCTTTTTATGTTGTATAGTTTGGTGTAGAAAGTGTTGTTTTGTGTATGATTGTTTATCGTTATGGTATATGGTGTTGTCGACCCTTTTCCTGGTGCGGGGAAAGTGGTGTTACAATTATACTTCGCTAGTCTGTTGTGATAGGGTTGAATTTGACGTTTAGCTTTGTCATTCACACAAAATCTACGTGATGGATGATTATACTTTGCTAGCTTGTTGCAATAGGGTTGAATTGACGTTTGGCCTTGCCAGTCGCACAAAATATATGTGATGGATGAAAATACATTTGGTAATCCACTTCTTAGTAAATGGTGGGATAAACTAGTAATTGATACTACCCTATGAAGTATGTAAGGTGTAAATTGTGGTTGTAGTTACAAACTATGAGTATAAATATTTAATAAATATATACATATGTATCATTAAAATATAGCATAGTAACCTATTAGTAGCAATTGCACCATAGGTGTGCAATGGATACGATGATAGGTGAATGAAGAAAGCGGGTCAACATTTTCATAGGTGAATGATAGAAGTGTTTAATTTTTCTTATGTTAGTACATGCACACACGAAAAGTGTCTCTTCAAAGAAAAAATGCACACGATTATAAACAAAGGTGAATGTTATTTGTTTCATTGATAACAAGAAGTGCATTGATTTTTTCAGACATCAAAATTTCATTGATAGTGAGAAATGAATACTATAGTAACAATTACAAATTGTGAGGATGAACCATATTACTAACTGTTGTAGCTCAGAATTGCACCCTACAATTTGATCATGATAGATAAAAGAATTCTAGACAACATTGGATGATCTCAACAATGTGGGACTTGCAGATCAAGATCAACCTCCAGAGAAGGGTGGTTACTCACCTATCCTAATGTTAAACTACTCCTATACTAAACCTACTATAATAGATCCAAGTAACCAGGGAGAGAGATAAGGGTGAGAAGGATGCATAAAATGAAATCCTAATCTAAAAGTGGTGATAACACCAAGAAAAGATTGATCACTCTCTTTAAGTTTCAGAGAAGGAAGGAGATCAATTGCAATGTAAAAGGGGAAGATTCTTGCCACTTTTCAACTTTGCAACTAAATCATCTCACAACGTTGTTTGATTTATACACAATTAGCATTACATTTTGCAAAACACCATACATACACAATCAAAATTGAAGGAGCTGAAGGCACGAACACATAATAGACATAAAGGGGTAGACTCATGTTGCAATTTACATCATATTACTAGTTTTGAATGCACATACTACTACAATAAATCTTGGAGGTAAAAATGCTCCACAAAACACATGCCCAGGTTTGCAACTCCTCGGTTCTATTATAATTTTGACATTATAACATTTCTAGGCCATAGAGGGATCCTTACAACGAAGAAACACGTAATAATTATCGAATGGAGGAGAGAAGAGGGAATCAGAAGATGTCATGGAATAAACGACATGCTAAACCATGCAACTCTCATCTAAAATTTCCTCTAACAGGTTACCCAATTCCTTCATGATTGTTCATATGCTTTTGGTGATGCCTTGGCATGCAAGAAAACTCAAAATATCTAATTCATGTCAAACACATTCCAGAAATCAATGACATCCCGTAAAATATGGAAGTAGAATGCATAACACGGTACCAAGTGTTCAAAAATAGTTGGCACAAGTTTTTATTTCTCATCATTCTAGTTGAACATGGAGGAATATGCCATTTGGGAAATTTTGTAGGGTCCCAAGGCAAGAGAAGATCCAAAAAGGCATCATTAAACAACTTGGACATTTTCCCTGTTTTTATAGCGACATAAAACAACCTCCATATTCTTTTTCCTATATTTAGTCCTCTTAACCCCACCAAAAACTAAGTATGATCCTTCCAAGTTGAAGGGTTTGAGGAGATATTTCCAATGATACCAAGTTTGCCTGATTTGGAGTTGTAGAAAGAGAGATATGCTCATTTGAAGTTTGCATGGTCGAGTGAATTATGCCTAGCAGCTGCTAGGCTCCAAAATAGACTAGTGAAAGTGCCTAGAGACTGCTAACCTCAAAATCGGTAGGAAAAGGTGCCTAGCGGCCGCTAGCCTCAAAATAATCCTAACGACTGTTAGTTTCAAAACATCATAGCAACAACTAGCCTTGAAATTATCCTAGCAACCGCTAGCTTCAAAACATCCTAGTAACTGCTAGCCTGCAAAAATAGCTAAGATAATTTGTGATAAGTTATCCAAATTTGTAAGCGATGTGAATTTAGGATAACACTAACTTACGGGGAATTACTTATGCCATAGTTTTTTCTCAAAAAAATGCATATTGTAAAAAATAAGAAAATAAACCCTTAATAGCAACAAAAAAGAAAAAACCATGGTCATGAAATACAAGCAAGGTTAATATTAGACAAGAATAATAAAATAGAGGCGATATGAAATAAACGTATGCACAGATTCAAACATGGATTTCAATCTTTGAAATTAAGAAAAGTGGAAATTAGAGTGGGTAAAAAACTAAAATAAAAACGCAAGAGCTAATTTAGCTCAAGGAAATTTATAAATGGAAGAATAAAATTATTATTATTATTATAATAAGAAAATTTCCAAATGATTTATGGTTTAAAACTAAACCTAGTCTTGGACTTTATGAAACTCGAAAGCGATTTGAATAAAAACTAAAATTGGAAACTCATGTCCCATTTTAGAAATTTCTTTTTTTGTAGCATATGGCTAGCAGAATGACTTCACACATGACGATTGTATAAATTTGTAGTCTCAAATGAATGCGATATGGTGGAAAACACAGTATTTTTTATATTCATACCAATAGTATGAATCGCTACAATTTTTCCAATGGTCATCTTGTCTCCAGAGAAATTGTCAGCTGTCAATGGGAGAAATCATGTCAGTAAAGTCCATAGTATAATGCTTATCGGCGTAACCAGACATATAATAGAATTGTAACCAAACTTAATACTTAACATATTTATTTGTTGATAAGCATGACAAGACACAATCAAAGCCATATATATGTAATATAAGGGTTGAATCCTACATAGACTCATATAGCAATCAACTATATTGACAATCAAATATACGTTAGAAAAGGCGGAATATGGGATTAGAAGCCCCCAATAATAATATATTTCTACACTACTCGAGACATCGACTTTTATTACTTCAAGAATCAATCTATTGTGAGCATAAAATTAATATTGTTTGCATATTGTTAACAAGGAATAAAATGTTGAAGATGCATTCCAAACAAACGATACAACTGATCAACCACATTTATTGAAGGAAAATCATCCAAACTAAAGAAAAACATTGCATTTTATGCACAAGATAACATTGTAGATTTAAGGGTTAATTAAACAAATATTGTGGCAGCAAAATGAATATACAAATAAGAACATAATAGACCTAAGCAAATTAAGCTAGAGAATATGAAACCCTAGTTGCAAAGAAGGGATAAAAAGACTTAGTTGTTTCGCAATTAATCCTGGATTGTGCCACAGTGATGAACATAGAGGGAGAAGTGTTGCACATAACCTCAGGAAAATTGTGTGAGTTGAAGATCTACCTAGACTAGGATGCTTGGAATGGGTCAGGGGCACTTGCGGGCACCACAGACCTATTATGGGCATCTGTGACTGTTCAAACTCTCAGGAAACCTCCTTTGTAGGGTTGCAAGATGTTCATTGTCCTTCGCTTCTTGTCGCTAGTATGTCGCTCAATGATCGTCGATGTCACTGATAACTTGCAATGAAATATTGACCTAAAAACCCCGCAAGAGTGCATCATATCCCAAAAAGAAAAGAATGCAAATGAGGGGTCAGACTGTCCTTAGCTATCAAATGAGTGAACTTACGACTGAGCGTTGCACTGCATTTCATTCCCAATGTAATTCTAGGTGCGTGTGTGCAAAATTGTGCCCTAGGTGGCTCTTATGCATGTCGCACTTGATAGCGAGAAAATAGCTAGACGTAGAAGATGTAAGTAGATGTGTGCATGGAATAGAATGAACTTCCCCTCCTATGAGGTGTATGCAGAAGAATGCAGTCACTTGCCCTTGAATGGATGCTATAATTGATGCTTGAATGCTCTTGAATAGCCTTTGGATGCAACATTAGGTGGTGATAGCTAATGCTTAGTGTTTGGTCCTTTATTATGGTCACATAACTTTATATTTATATGATTCCTTTGCTTGAATTCTGTAATTAACCCCGAAAAGGCCGACTACCAAAAAGATAAGATGCTCAAACGGCTAGAAAGTACCCAAAAGATGTAATCAAAGTATAAAGAGGTCAAGGCACCTAGAGGAGACAAGGGCTTCTGGTGCTGACGTCTTGGCTGGGCGCTGATATCCAAAATGAGAAATGTCGAGTTATGAAAAGATAGATTGAGTTAGAAAGGGTGTAAGACTAGAAGTGACAACAAAAAGAAAGCAAAGATGGCCAAAGACATGGGTTAATTATTACTTTTCTTACTTAAGAATCATATGAATAGTAGTATGCAATCATGACTAGATAATCACCCAAAGTGCGTGATTTTATGTCTATATTTTCCCCCACTTTATGTTGTTGAGTGAATGTTCGATAACATAAACTAGATAAGAGATGCATACTCGATAACCATGTAGATCAATGACGAAAGCGTGCTGAGAGACAAGGAAAAGCGTGGAGTGATAAAAATGTGGAGCATGGAAACTAGAGAGGAGAAAGTGCAAAAAGTAATGATGATGATGATGACCCTAGGGTAGGAATGCATGTGTAGATGTCACCATTGTACCTTTTGTTGATGTCAATTGTTGTTAATGTGCTTGTTTTGATTGATGTTGTGTATGTGCTTATTGTGATTGATGTTGTTGATGTACGATGATGTTGACTACCGCTTCCCATAAGGAAAAACCTGCAAAAGAGAAGAACGATTAAGTAGTCAAATATGTGTATATTTGATCAAAATGTGTAAAACGTATGTAATAAAGCATGTAAAATGTAAAAAATGTGAAAAAGGAACATGTGCACCTAATCCATGATGAGAAAAAGAGTGTAGAAAGGATCATGTAGATGATGTAAAGGAGCAAGTTTTTCGAGCGATCTCACGCCACCTGCTCAAAATGTGAGTTTTTTAGGCGACCTCAAGCTAAGAACAAGAGAAGTGTAGGGAGAAAATTCTAGTGTCATCCTCCAACTTTTAACCACTTCCCGATGTATGGACCACCACTGCAGGTGTTGTGTAAAAATATGATTTGGTTCGACCAATTCTGATCCAATGCGAAAGTATTAAATGTTGTCTGGTGCATGTATGTTGAGTGCTAAGGACTGTATGCCCTATTAAATATGTTGTGTGAAGTGTTGTAGACGGTCCTGCACTGAAGAATGTTGTGTAACTGCCCCTATTCACAGGCATCCAGGAAGGATCAGGGGTGCCTAAGAGCTACTGTCCTTCTTTGGGCACTAGTTTCTGTGTTGTGTTGAAGACCCAAGTCAGATTTTGAGCCCTGTTTGAAACTGAAGATTGTGTTGTATTAATACTGAACTATGTTGTGTGATGCTTATAGACTGTTGTATGGGGTGAATGGTTTTCCCAAATGATTCCCCCCTCGTTTGGGGTGCATGTGACATCGCTGAGGAGAATACGACCCAAAGGAGGACCAATTGCTGTGATGAAATTGATGTCATGCAGGTGGAGGGAGTGTGATTAGGTGGAAACCAATGCACACGCAAACAAAGTGGCTAGGAAACAAGTGTTAGTACAAGAAAGAAAAACACACATGTAAAATGTAAGCTAGCATACAATAAGACAATGTGTAAGCTAAAACGTAAGAAGACAATGTAGACCACAAAAAATGGGTTTCAAACATGGGACATCACTCACAATGTTACAAGACAATCAAAGCCAACTATGCCAAAAGCAGACAAGTGTGCACACAAGACAAAGGGAAAAACTTAGCAAACAATAGCATACAATGGAAGACAATGAAAAACAATGACAAGCAATGTAACAGACAACCATGGAAGTAAATATACCTACAAAGAAAATGTTGCACATGAAACACCCTTTAACATGTTAGAAAGATAAAAAATATGTCAATGCATGTATAATCCGATATAATAGTGTGCTATGAAAAATGAAACAATAACACTTGTAGTGTATGAAATTGGATGCCCCCAGGAGCCATTGTGGGACTAGTAATAGGTACCGCACCAATGATCCATGTTGTGTGTATCAATCTGTCTAAAGCTCATGATCACAACTAGAAGGAAAGTGAACGTGCATGTGTATATGATAAATATAATGACATACAAGAGATATATCTAGCATGTCTAAAAAGTGTACATGTAAGATAAGTAAATGCAATCAAGACTAAATACAACCAAGATATGTAATATGTTGTGCATGAGATGGAATGGAATGCAGAGTGAATGATAGGAGAAGCTTTCCCCCCGAGTGGATGTGTATGTATGAGATGAGGTTCATTTATACATGCCCCCTCAACAATCAAGAATGAACCGTAGAACAAGAGTGTGTCATCAGGAAATGGTCTGAATGATGTGCGCTAGAAAGATATGATGTCAAAGTGTGAGTGTGGTAAGTGCGTAGTGAATGAGTGAATGAGTGAATGTGTGAGTGTGGTGAGGTACATTTAAGTTGTATACCTTCAACAGTTGAGTATGGATCATGGAACTAAGAGTGTGATCAAGAAATGGTATTTGTATTGATGGTGTGACCAAATAACATGGATGTGATAAAACGTATTGTGTATAGAGTGTGCATGAGTGAAGGAGTCATGTGTGTGAATTCCATTTGATATGTAGACCCTTAGAAGTTGAGTATGGATAGTGGGACTAGAGATGTGATCATAGGGCATGATCGCAGTGTGTAGAGGTAGGATGCCAGAAAGATATGTTGTGAATGTCGAGTAGATTTTGTGTAGAAAGAGATGAATGTGCAAAATGTGAAGTGTGTAGTGTGCATGTGTTTGTAATGTGTCATATGCTATGCACATGTGAAAAAGAGTGTCATGAATGTGTTTCTTGCGTAAGATGTTTTGAATGATGTGATGAATGTGATTGAAAGAGAGGTATGTGAGCAAAATGAATGTCTATGAATGTGTTAAGAGAGATGTTGTAGATAGGTGTCAAACTTGTAGTCAAGTTGTATGTTACCATGTGAAATGCTCGAGTAGCGTATGTGTTGCAGATACTGTAGATTGTGTAAGATGTATTGAATTAAATATGCGCGAGAAGTATGTGCATTGTGAGTGTATAAGATGTGATGTCGTAAAAGTGTTAAGAGTGTGTAAGTGTGTTGATATGTGTGGTGATGGAGCGTGTCGAAGTGTATTGTGTGTAATGTTGAGTATGATAGTGTAGTGTGCGAGGCTCATGTGTATAGGATGCCCTCAACAATCAAGTGTGAACTGTAGCACAATTGTGCGTCATCAGGAAATGACCATACAATCATGTATCAAGATGTGTATGTTGTATGTGAGAGACTAGATGTGAAATGATGAGAATATAAGGCGTGTGTTGATGCTAGAAGGGGGGAGAAAGAAATAGTGTGATGCCCCCAAGTGTGTGATGATGAATGTGCTATCTGATAAAAGTGAAAGATGAGGGTCCTCCACCCGATGCTTGCGGAGATAAATGTGTGACCATGCTCTAAGAGTGGTGGTATATGAGATAGATGATGTGTGGGTGAATGAAGCCTATATGTATGTAACTGATGAGTATACTATGGAGGCAGTGGATACCTTTGTGTAAAAGAACACAGAGGTGATGGACACCTATGTGAAGCAAAATGGGGAGGTGATGGACACCTATGTGAAGCAAAAGGTAGAGGTGATGGACACCTATGTGAAATATAATGCGGAGGTGATGGACACCTATGTGAAGATGCACACCTAATGCATACATGGAGGTGATGGCATACCATGGAGGTGATGAAGGTGGAGTTATTTGAATGGTGGAGCTAGACTGATGTGATGGATTGGCATACCGATGAGACCGTGTAGGACATGTGTGAATAGGAGAGCTAGGAGTAGATTGTGCTTTAGTTTCGAGAGGCCATGAGGACCTAGATGTTCTAGCTAATGCAATGACAACCTCAAGAGGAGGTTGTGGCCATGGTGTAGATGGTGGAACACCATTGATATAAATGAATTTCTTGTTATGAATGAATTTTAAACTTAAATGGGTCATGGAGATGATAGTCTGAGTTCACACCCTTGATTTCTGGAGCCATACAAAAAAAGGAGAAACATGGTAAGAGTTGTCACACTACTTCATTACTGATGGTGCCATAATTGAAAGTGAGTTGACATAAGCATCATGGTGAGATTGACTTATATTTGATCTAGGATATATTATTGACCAAAATTTTTGATCCTATATTATAGGAAACACCATATGGTTTTTGGAATTACAATACAAATATTGTGAAATTTGATCTGAACCAAGCTCTAGAGAGAGGACTGATAACTGATACGCCAATGAAGGAGTGAAATTTACAGTTAGAATAGAACACGCGTTGATGCACCATGATGGATCAACTCTAGTGTTATTGATAGAAGTGGATCCAATGTGAAGTACTAATGTGTAAGCGATAGGAAGAGAATGTAGCATGATAATCATAATTAGAGAAAGTGATGAGCGATGGGGATGTCTCAGTATGAGTAACTAGAAAATCAAGAGCCCTCCATGCAGGAGGATGTACTACACGATATGTATGATTTGTTGAGGAGTCAGTCACTTGTTTGTCATGTTTTAGCAGAGGATTGTTAAAGATATTGAGCTTATGATTTTCATTGATTGGTGCAGAAGTTGTAGGCTCTGGAAGCTCAATTGCATTATTATCGATCAAGTCTTGAATGATATTGTGAAGTTTGAAACAATGATTTTGTAGTATGTCTAACGCATTGATGATAGTTGTCATTTGAGATTTTCATCATAATTATGACCTTTAGGGTGAGATGGATCTAAATAGATTGAAGAGGAAGCGTAATGAGATTTCTTTCGATACCAGTTATGGGAGTAGAATATGTGGAGCGATGGTTAATTTTGTGTATGTGCCTTTACGGCAGTTGTCATTGAATTTCCTTATTATTAGATACATTGTTAATAGTGATTTTAGCTTCAGCAGATTTGGCGGATGGCTTGAAAGTTGATTTACTTTGAAAGCACATAGAAGACGAAGCTTGCTCCTGATACTTAAGCTTGCCAATAGATAAGAGCTTAGTTTCACGTAGCTTAAGAGTGTGACATAAGTGATCAAATGATGGAGAGGTCTTAAAGATAACACTCTCTTGTAGAGGTGGCAATAGACTTTGGACTAATAAATCTTGAAGCTCAAAGTCTGCAAGCACATTAGACATCTTAGCTAGGTTATTTTTGTATCATAAGACATAATCTGCTAGATGTTTGTTAGATCCTTGTTTAAGTTGAGCAAGTTGAGCATATGAGATCTTAGAGTCTATATTGATAGAGAAATGAGTGAGGAAAGCATCGGATAGATGCGTAAAGGATGTTACCGAGTGGATATGTAGGTCATAGAACCAACTCATCGCATAATCTTGGAGAGTGCGAGGGAAAAGCTTTACAAGTAAAATATGATCAACATAGTCTAGGCATGCCATGTGAAAGGCTTAGAGATGCTCTTGTGGGTCACCATGGCCTTTGAAAGTAGGTAACTTAGGGGTAATGAATGTTGGGAGGTAGCAGATAGGTGGAAATGATGAGGTCCAAAAGGAGTATGAAGAAGTGAGGTGGAATCAAGAGATGGAGATGCATGAGAAGTGGTGAGTTGGAGTTGGTGAATTTGAGTATGCAGATCCTGATATAAAGAAGCTAGATCAAGAGTATTGGAGGAAAAGCCAGGTTGTGTAGTATTAGGTTGCATAATGGGAGTGGTAGTGGTAGCAATGGAGGTAGGGATATGAATGGGTTGGGTGGAGGCCATAATAGCCAATGAAGATCCGATAAGAGGAGTTGTAACAACATCAAATGCCTTTTTGGAAGCAATCAAAACATGGAGGATATGTGAAAGATGTGTGGGATTATCACGTAAATCTTGTCAAAAAAATTGTGAGTTTGTCTAATTGTTCTTGATCGACATTGGTATCCTCATCAGATGGTTGTTCACTATCAGATGTTTCCAGTTTGTTAAGAGGAATTGTTATCCAATTTCACCCCCCGGGTGAGATTGGAAAACAGAATAGGTTGTAAGCAGTTCAAAGATGTAGGAAAATTTCGGAGATCACTAAAAGGCAGAATCAGGAGTCTAATTGAGAGTCCTAATTTGAAATTATACCCCACCCAAATGAGTTTTTCCTCTTCTAGGTCTTGATCAAATTCCTAAGCTCTCTATATTATTTTTTCTACTAATTCAATGTGGCACATATCTTACACTAGCTATAGGTGAAAGATCCAGGATAATGCCTTGTAACATCTCCATCACAACTCTCCAGTGCACTTGATGAGCATCAAAGGGGTCGCTTGATTAATATAATGTCTGAGGATGTGGCTTTTCCAAGATTCACATCCTTCAAAGATTCTAGGGGTTATCCATTTGATGATAAGGGTAGATGCCTTGTATCTTGATGCTACTGCAATACTCCAAGCCTCTTGTTGCAATTGGGCCTACATCAGAATGCCCAGTTGTGTAACTAGCTATGAAACCCTTTATATTGCTTAGAGTCGAGTTCCAAAAATTGAGAAAGTCTATGACCATTTGTTTGAATAGTTTGGCATATTGTTAGCTTTAGCAAGGAGCTCTCCATACGATTCGAGTTAGATTTACACAATAAACCGAGCTAGTTCATTATGAAGAAACCAAGTTGTGTGCAGTTGTGCACCGAGCTATACAAGAGAGAGGGGTTTGCATTGAGCTCAATAAGATAGATCTCGTTAAGTATGGACCTCTCCTTGAAGTAATCATAGGATGACAACATAGATCGTGGTACTGGGCTCATCCCAATAAAATGGTACACCAAGGAAGTCAAGCTCATGATCGAGCTCATGCATAAGCCTACTAAGTCACACCAAACAAGCTATCCAAGTGCATTTGAAAAAGGGCAATTGATTTCAAATTTCACAAGGAACACCATGCCATGTCTATTAGTATTAATGCACTACCGAGCCCGAGTCTAAGGCCAATCAAGTTATTTCTCAAAACCGAGCTCCCCGGGCGTCTCAAATGGAATTGAGGCTGAGATAACACTGCACCAAGCCAATGAGTTGATGTTGTTGGACCAAGTTGCTGCAAGTTTCATAGCGACCCATGGGTGGTGGCATGACCGCGAGCTCTTGGATCAACTGCGTTTTAGTTCTGCAGCACAAGGAGACCGAGCTCATCACATGAACTGGATTGCATAGGCATGAAGCGAGTCCTCGGGGAAGTTGAATTACTCTATGATTGAACTGAACCAGCAAAAGCTAATAAGCAAGCCACAATTACGATGGAGGATCGAGCAATGACAAATGGGACAAGTTGAGCTTCTCTGAAGTCATAACAAGCCACGTTAGGGCACGAGGCAATTGAATTCTTCAGTGTGGTATATGACAGTATAATAACCAAAACCCACACATTAAGCAAAAGATCTGAGACGTTGTTGGTCGCATCGGTCCATGGTTGAAGGTAGAATTGAGTTGATCAGCAAAGTCATAGAGCTCTACGATGTAAGGAAGTAGAGATCAAGTTCGACACTTTAATCATGAAATACAAGCAACAATTTGACCGAGTCGTCACAGGGGTGCATTTGCAGAGAGAACAAAACAAATGCATCGACGAGGACTCAACGACCAAGTTGGGATGTGGAATGGCCATTTCGGCCGATGCAGAAGAATGATGCACGAAGAGCCCAAACAGACTCGGGGTAATTGGGCGCAAAAGATCTGATAATGCCATAAGTAATGGAGTGCAGGAAATTCAGGGAATCGGGTCCTGAGTGTCCTAAATGAACTCAAACCTTGCAGGACATCGGGGACCGAAATACCTGACTACCATTGCATGAGGGTAAGGTGGGAAAAATGACCAAGATGACCCATAGAATGCGAGTGCGGCTAAAGCCCGACATCACCGCGGAGCATGTAATAAGGATAGGTCGGGGGTCAGCAGCCATCACGACCCAGTCGATGTGAAATGAGGCTAGAGGAGTCAGGTGAGTCATCTTCAAATGACACAAGCGGCTTGAGCCGCGCAAAATGGAGTTTGTTGCATTAAGTTTGGATCCGTAAAGTGACAACACGGGCTCCGTGTCTGACATGGAGACACTAAGCTCGAATGCGACAAAGGGACCTGACATAGTAAGATAGCTCGACACAAGTGTATTGAGTTTGCATAAGAGAAACGGGTTAAAGGGGGGTCTTGGTGGTCCATGCAATGCAAACCATGGCAACTCGCCTAAGTGGCTGGGAGCAAGGAGCTTGATGTAGTGATAGACACGTCGGCACATGGAAATGACTCGGATGTGCGTTGGAGTTATAAGAATGGTCAACAATGTTAAGTAGGGCTCAATAGACCATAAGAGATAGATAAAAGGGGACTTAACACACATGGGCAAGGGACCAGTTGGTCCATAAATATGAAAATCTCAACATAGAGATACGAAGGTAGCCAGTTCGACCTAGCTGACATTAGAATGCTTTGAATACTCAAATCCTCCCAACTTGCAAATGACAATGATGGAAATATGAGTGGGCCCCACTAATTTTAAATTCCCCAATGCATTTTAATGATGGAAAACATAAGAGAGAAAGCGGAAAATATTTAAAATGTCTTTTTCAATGAGGAATTAATACATAGTCCCGTGAAGACTAAGGCACACCTAGAAAAAATCAAAACAACTGCATTCACTCAGAAGCTCATATCTTGAGCAATTCTCAATGGAATCATGCAAATTGGTCTCGTTGGAACCGTGGCTCTGAGGTTGATGCACAAAAATCAATAATTTTGGAAATCAATGAAGATTCAAGGGTGGATTTTGAGGAAAACAAGTCCAGTTTAGTTTGGTTGTTGGATATTGGTTGGAGAAGCATTTAATAAGAATGGACAATCATTCTTTCACTGCTACAGGTTATGGGACACCACTGGGAAACCTTGAGATTGCTTTTGCAAATCAAAAATCACCAACTACATTTATTTGTCATGAATTGCAATTGGTTGGAAAGTGAATTTCGAGAATTGCATTCCCTCTCTCTCTCTCTTCCCAAAATTCTTTAAATTGAAGTGTTGGCTCATTGTAAAAGGAGGATAATTTGAGTAGCAAAACTCTTCCCATTTTGTTTTGTGAAACCAATGTGCCGCATGCCTTCATATTGGACTTCTTGCATGTTTATCCATGCCTTTCTCTTGCTTTGTAAATGAATTGTGCATGTTAATGAAACAGTAGATGCAAGTTTGTGGATGTTTTCTTTTCTTATCTTTGTTTATTGCATTCTTCTTGCCTCTTTATTTCTTTTGCAGGTGTATTGTGTCTACCTTATGCTCTTGCAAGATTCAATATTGTTGTGTTTCAATGGAATGATGTTGTGAATGCTGATGTTAGACCGTGGAGAACTGTTATCACCCTCTTTAATCAATATTTCCTTTTCATTGTCACACATTGGAGGATTTTCCCATCCCCTTCTTTTGGTGCATCACCTCTGTATTGTATTTTTTTCATGCTCTTTCTCTCTCCCTGGTCCCTTAGAAGTTGTAGGATAGAGATAGTCAGTAGTTTTCTTTCATTAGAGTTAGTTTGCACTAGGATTAGGAAAAATAACCGGCTTTCTCTGGAGGTCTATCTCAAGCAACAAGTCTCACACTTCGAGATAGTACCCATGTTACACAGTCACACTGTGAACTCAAGCACACACACTTGTGCAAATAAGAGGGTGTTGTAATTTGGTGATAACATGAACATTTCAAGAGTTGACAAAGGGGTTTTCAGTTACAACCATTGATGCAAAAACTTCAGCCATTGATTTAGAGATCCGAGGGGAAGAAGGATGAAGCTCAACATGCTCAAAAGACCCAAAATGACCACTACAAGTGATGGGCATAAGAAAAAAACCCTAGAAAGAAGGTGAATTTGAGGTTGATATGAGTAGACATTAAGGAAAAAATTTCAATTTCAATGACCATTGTGATTATCACTATGTGTTGGAAACTCTACAAATAGTTACTTAAATATTTGTCGTGTTATTCAAGATATTATTGATTCTAAATGTATTTAATGGGATGAGACCACTACATATTGACCCCCGATAAATGATAACACTTAACTAAAAATATTCTAGGATCCCTCTCCCCCTCAAGTTGATCATGTGGATACATATTGCAATGGTATACCTCAAACTCCCATTGATTTTACACTTCCATACTTCCATGACATAGAACATAGTCCTTTTAATATATATACAACATGTTTGGCTCATAAATTATCCACTTCTTCTTGTCCCCATTTCCTACATCACGTGTATATGCTAAAATAGCTAAGCTAATTAAATGAAACTAACACCCAGTAGTTTCAAATAGCAAAGTCAATCTACCATTAACATCATGATAAGAGCTTAAAGGAAATAACTATTCTAATACATGAACATGAATGGACATATAATGCTAAACCATTCTTACTCTTGTAAATATATGATTGCTATCAAATTATGAACCTATTTAGATCATAATCAATCAATTTGTGTGTTGTCTCTAGATGAGGAAAGAATATCACTAAAATGGATACGAAGCCATGTTTAGATATTCCTTTACTACTCAAATATGAGAGAATGGATGCAAAAATGAAGTAGATATTCCAAAAATGGATAAGGCTCTTATCATATGCCTATAGAAATTAGAATGTTTGTAAAGGTGTAAGGTGTGAAGGAAGGGGGTAGGGTAGGTCCTTTATATAGATTTCCAATTTGGGAGAATCTTGTAAATTAGTGTATGTGGGATAAATGATAAAGTAGATTTAGAAGAAATAAGCTTGATTAGAGGAATCAACAAGTGATTAAAAACTTATGTGAGTTGGAGATGAGTTAATTAATCAACTAGGATAAATTAATAGGCTAGGATAACCTTAGAAATCTATTTGGAGGTGATTTAAAGGAAAATAGGTAGGATTTAGATGATTTGAAAGGGGGATTTAACTAATAAGAGGATTTATTGATTAAATGAAAGGTTAAAAATACTTAATTAACTAATAATAGTTAATTAATTAATTGAAGGAGGATTATAACTTCACAAAGTGTCATTAATTGGCATTCAGAATGGGGTAAAAGCTAGTTAATTAACAAAGTGTCGTTAATTGATCGAAATGGAGGGAAATGATAATTAATGAAGTGTTGTTAATTAATTGAAATGGAGGGAAAGAGGGTAATTAGTACAATCTTAGTATTAAAACTATGTAAGAGGATTTCAGGTGTCTACATTTTCCCCTCTTTGGGGTGGCGTAAGCGATGCCACTTCAAAGATAGTAAACAATTATAAACAAGTAAATTTTGAAAGAGGGGAAGAAAAATTAATATAATGAAGGATTCCCCCTCGAGTATTAATGGGGTGATGAAAGATGTCAATTGATGATTGAAAATAAGAATATGAAATAAGGGTCAACACAAACTTGGTACGTGAGTGTAAAAATATGAATGAGTAGGAAAGAAAAGCCAGTGTTTTGATGGATAGAAGAAACATGGGGGCGAGGGGGGATAAAAATAATCCCTATTGCCTTAGGTATTGAAGAAAAGGTGTCATAGAAGAAAATGATAATGAAGAAGAATGTAGATGAAGAGAATGGAAATAGCTTTCATCCATATTAGCTCAAGAACAACTTTGTTTCATCATTTTTCTTTATGATCTACATCATCGGCTCTTTATTACAATATAAGCATACACAAAAAGTGTAAAATAACATGAAAAGCTATAATACTAACATTTGTTCATTGCTAAAACAATTACTCCAAGCAACATACATAAATTAATGTAGTACGAGAAAGTAAACAAGATAACATGATAGGGAAAAAAGTACAAACAAATAACATTCAAGACAATTGCACCAATGTTTTTGTTATCAAGCTTCAGTTCCCAAATGTTCAAGTTAATGACAAGGGTTAAAATGGCACCCCAAACAATGATACATGAGAGGTGAATATATGGAGAATACATGGTTTATATGAAAATTAATCATGCACTATGAAACAATATCTAACAACTCACCGTGTAAGGGAGTATAGACATAGTAAGCAAACCAACTTTGTTAATGGAGGTAGATCCAGATGATTCGTGGGTCATTTGCAAAAAAAATTGAGGACCAAAGAAATATGTTTTGTAGGAAAATTTTTGATGTTTGAGGACAATGCACCCGATAAATGCTTCAGATGTGTGAATACTTTTTACCAAAATTTGATGGCATTTTTGAATTTTACCAATTTTTTGGATTTTTTTGAATTTTACCAATTTTTTTGGATTTTTTGAATTTTACCAATTTGTTTGGATTTTTTTGAATTTTACTAAATTTTTGGATTGTTTGAATTTTACCAATTTGTTTGGATTTTTAATGATTTTACCAATATTTTGGATTTTGATGTTTTTTGAATTTTTAGGGTTTTTTGAAAGTTTTCCAAAGATATGTATAGGAAAATGAAGATGCAAAGATGCCCTCAGCGAGAGGTGATAATGTACAAGGGAAAAATATACACATATATACAATAGGAGGATAATATAGATCAAGGCCAAGACAGATAGGTTCAATGTGATGATTAACTCAAGCCAATGAAGTGCTAAGAAGTAGAAAGTGTGCCACCAGTGCAAGATAGCCAAGAAGCAGATGATAGACATAAGGACAACATTGTTTATTGAAATGGGATAAAGGTTCTCGTAAACATGGTAAAAAGGTAATATTATACACATGGATGTCCTAAATGAAGTAGAAGAAAAATGTGAATGCCATGTAAGGATATGGAAAATGTAGCTAGAAGACTCATGATGAAAAGGTGATTATCCCAAGGCACACATCGTGAGACAAGATACAAACTAAGGAAAGAGTATGAAAAAGGTCTAAATAACAATTTGTAACATAGTAATCATGTTTTCTCATAGAGATCCAATGTGTGCATGTGGAAATTAATTACCTCTTGAAGTGAAGATTTGATATGTAGTAAGTGAGGAAAAAATAGCCAATGTGTAGGAATCATTTATTTTGAAATGTGATTTGTGAATGGAGGTTGGAAGGAGAGCCATATATTTCTCTACTACTAACTAGGCATCCATATCCCCGACAAAGATGTATTTGATTGTAATCGTAATATTGCTCTACTGCCAGCCATGCGTCCATAGCCCGATAGAGATATTGAAAATAGGCCCAAAAGAGAGTTAGTCTATTACTTTTCTATTTGCTTTTGATATTTGATTGATTTTTTTGTTTCTAAATTTTTTATTTCGATCTCTCTCAATTTGTTTTGTTAAGGGTTTAAGAACCACTTAGGTGGCTTGATGGAAGGATGTGGAAGTGATTGTGATGACAAAATTGGAAAGTGTCAACAAATACACCAAAAATGTTCTTCGCACACAATTTTATTATATGTTAGATAGTAAGAGGATATTTAAGGGGTCAGTCATTCTTTAATTTAACAAGGTGCTAAAAGACCAAGGTAAAATAGATACCATAGAGATAAATGTCACACAATGAGCATGCAAATAGACCAAATAAAAGAATCACCAAAGGAATGAAAATGTTGGGTGAATTACAGAGGAATGGAAACAAAGGGAAGAAAGAACATCCATGTGTATGTAATACGTGATTGCAATATTTGATATTTGTACCTTTGATTTTTTTGTAATGTTTTAATATTTTTATCATTTTTCTAGTATTTTTGAATTTTTATTTTATTTTAATTTTTTTATAGATTTTTGACAGTTTTGTCAAAGGGAAAACCGTGAAGGGAGAATATGATGAAGTTGAATGATGGGGAAGTATGGGGCCACATAATTTCTCTTCTACATGATAAGATCCAATAATGATACTTTACAATTTATTTAATAAGGGTGACTAGGAATTTTTTCTTATTAAGAGTAATATTATCTCCAATCTCGATGATCATGGTGAGATCATACTTGATAAGTGACTCTGACTTATCATGAAACATAGGTTTTGCAAGAGATCTAAGAGTTCCATATCCATAGGTTTATGCATTTTGCGCCATACTTGATAGTTGAATTCTTGAATTGCATTTTATTTTTAGCTTTGTGGTTACTTGAATTTTGGGGAGCTTTGGAGCTCTTTAGAATTTTGGATTATAGCTTGATGAAGAAACTATTTATGTTTCATACCAACTAATGCATGATTTGTCTGATCCCAAGAAGTGGGAGAAGAAAGTGGATTTTTAGGATTGATGATAAGAACATTAGGGATGATGGTGGGCTTGCCATATTTTTGATATAAGGATGATATGATGGAAAAATATGATATAATCCAAGAATTGAAGTTGAAGGGTTACTAGGACCTAGCCCAAGAATAACAGATAATGGGCTACCTATTTATGACCCAAAAATAGAATATGAAGGGATGTTAGCTCAGAGAATAGGTGGCCCACATATAGAGGAAGATGATGGTCTGTCAGGAGGTGATCCAAAGAGAGATTGTGATTGAGGACCCAAATTATGATAAGGGATGTAAGGAATTATTGGTTTATGAGAAGATAGGCTAGAGATCAATGAAAGATCAAAGTGTTTATCCATGTAGTGGGGAAAATGAAAATGGAATTAATTAGAGGAGGATATAATTTTGATGATCTTCAGATCTTCCTCAATTTTTATGACAAAAGGAATCAACCTCTTCCCCACGATATATGAACACATCAAGTATATATATAGAATCCTTTCTCATGATCATCTAGAGGAATTCCATCATGTAGCCCCATGAATTCTTAGATGGATTCATCATTCTGAAATAAATCAATCAGTACAGGTCAATTTTGGTTAATGATAAAAGGTTGATTAGAAGAAAAAGATCCAAGTGTGAAATATTTAGATGTTTGATGATGAATATGATGGGAATGTTAAACATGACCCAAGGGATAAAAAGGGATTGGATTTTGATTAATAGAATAAGATGACTTAAGATACGAACTATATTTGGATTTATATGTCTCGTGAGTGGAAGAAGATGTGGGGATTTGGAGTGTGGTTTGGTATTAGTTTTCCTAGAAGATGACATAGTGCAGGTTGAAAAATAAGATTGTGTTAGAAAGTCGATATATTGCAATTGTAGGGGTCAAATTAGGATGATTTATTAGAGGAATTTTGAGTCACATGAATATTTGATGGAGGAAGAGGTCTTTGACGATGATTGATAAACGTTGGGTCCTGTAGAGAAAGGGAGGACCATTGCGACTCAAGGAGTCGAATTAGATGTTTGATTGGGGATAACTTTGCGTCGCACAGATATTAAAAAGAGGAAGATGTCATTGAAGGATGACTAATAAAGGGGGTCCTATGGAGAAAGGGAGGACCATGACTCAGGAGTTGAATTAGAGGAATGATGGGGATAATATATGGTGACACAAATCCTTATAGGAGGAAAATTTTTTTTAGGAGACTGCTTATTTCTTAGAAGAAAGTTTATCAGATGAGACTTAGGAGACTAAGGGGAATCTGAATAATATTTTGGATTATAATAATCAATATACTGAGGGGAATTAGAAGAATATCATAGAATAGAAGTATTATGAGACTTAGGGGAATCAAAAGAATAGTTTGGATTAGAATAATCAGAATCATATCACCTACTATGATTATGAAGGTGGGGAAAGGGGTAACTAAAAAGCGTTCTCTAGCATGTAAATAACCAATCAAGGTTTAGTCATGATGGGTGTATTTTGATGTGAATTCATAAATCTAGGTTCCCTATTGTCCATAAGTGTGAGGAATCATGTAATAGTCTAGTCATGGTTGTAATTTTTGGGACCAAATGTCTAGTCCTCAGATTGTATGATTGAATTATTTTCAAACGGAAGGAATTTCCATGTTGATTCAAACAACATAACGATAGCCAACTAGACATTTTAAAAATATGGATATGCTCAGTGTGATTTTCCAAAGGGGAATCTAAGGAAAATAAACATATTGATGAAATAATTTTGACAAATCCAGACAAGGTTTTGGACAACAATGTTTCGAGTGTAAATGTCAAAATGGTTTATCAAAATTTAGCAACATGGTGTAATGGCTATAAAGGAAACATTTTCCAATGCTCATTTTTTCTCAAGAGTTTCTTGATGGTAATTTTTTTTGCTAAGGTTTTGAAAAATGTGTAGGAAAGATTACAAAAATCTTAGTATAAATTGAGGAGCATAATAACTGCAAATGTCACTATAAATGGAAAGGAATCTCAAATAATTAAGGAAATTTGAATCAAGGAATCAAATAATACCCTAAGTATATGGCACCGTATATGCTGAAAAGTACTAACAAAAATCAAAACAAGGTCCGAAACAATGATCCAATCGTATAAAGTAATCTACTCCCTAAATCATCAAATGTGGTTTAGTTAAAAATGATAAAAAAATCTCAATAATTAAATCAAGTTGTGGAATAAACAAGGTTTAAGTATTAAAATGGGGTTGAAGTGATTCTGAATTCAAGATATACCCAAATTTTTTTAAGACAAACAAAGTCCTAGTTTTTCGAAAATGGAGGTTATCAATGTAAGCAATTGCAACAATACAACTTGGATACTTTTAATCAAGATTTTAGGAAAATTGAGATGTTAGTATCAAAATGGTATTGACATGAGTGTAAACAGTGTAACAACAACACTTTCCAAAACCTAAGGACAATGTTTGGTTAAAAAACAAAGTTTAAGTATAACAAGGAATTTATATTTTGTGAGCAACATAACATTACACGATCAAGAAACTTATATCAAGTCTTATAAGAAACCCAAGATTTAAGTATCCAAAATGTACAGATATGATGCAAACAACGTACCAGCTTAAGGGGAAAATCAATGATGAGAAAACCTAACGAAAAAGAGATGATCTTGACATGAGTTTTAGGATATATAGGCACACTTTCAACACTTAACATTAGGAATACCAGCACACTTTCAACACTTAACATTCCTACCACGACATGGTCATGTAAGTGACTATAAAAGTGGTGGACACAATTATTTTTGGTAGTTCCACATATATTTGTTGTCTTTTGTCCAAGAATGACAACAAGAGAACAAAGGAGATGGATCAAATGGGGATGAAAAATATGCACGGCGTAAATTTTGCAAAGTTTCGTCCTTGTCTTATGAAAAGGTAGAAACTAAGACAAAGTTTTGATTCCTTCTATGTTTTGTGATGAATGTCACATGTGGCACCATATTTAATGGAATCTCCCCTTATTTGAATAACAAGGTTTTGCACTATCAAGAAATTCATTGCCTTGTGAAATATATTTTGAACGCGATGGATAAATTCAAGTTTCCCCCCAATGCCAAGTGGTTTCCTAAGCTTTTGTTCTCAACACTCACTAATTATTTCCCATGAGAGGTATGACTTTTCTAGTAAACTAGATAAAGGACCGTTACCACTAAAATAAAATTTATTAATGGGGCCTCATACAGGAAACTTGAAGGTTATTCTCACATAGGTTTTTATCCTAGTCAAGTAGGTAGTGGGGTACTTACAAGTTTCCTCCACCAGTTCTCTCAAGGTGTGGAATAATTTGGGGTTCCTTTGGTAATCCTTGTAATGAATTTTCATGGATTATACTAAGATATCTTCCCATAGTTCAAAGCAGGTACTGGTTTTAAGCTCTTATTCTGAACTTACAAATACAATGTTTTGAATAAATGGTGTGTTTTTTAATCTTTTGAACTTAAAAATGTGGTTTAGCGCATCATTGGACAACCTACACTTAAATATCATTAGTATTGTTTTAGATCCTTCTATTCTTTGACAAGTGGTATATAGGTCCTTCCCTCGAAATATTATTAATTTTATAAGAAATACACAATATCTATAAAAGAGGATCAAAGGTTGTCTTCTAATTCTCAAGATCATCCTAGGATGCAAGAGAAGAAAATACATAATTAGTTAATCCAAACTATATAGAAAAGGAAAACTTGAAATCAAATAACCATTAGAAATGATTTATGATAAGATTAATACCATTACCATTTCAAATGAAAAAGTTTTCAAATACTAAGCCAAATGTTAGAAAATGAATACTCAAAGATGCTTTTGTTTCTCAAGATCACGAAAAGGTGTAAGAGAAGAGAATACACAAGCTTTAGCTCTAACCTAAGTAAAGCATGGAAAAAAAAAACATTCATCAATTTATTTAAATCTTAAAAAATGATTTTTATACAACTCAAATGATTAAAAATGTCATGCAAACTATCAAAATAGCCATAATGTTAGAAAAATATCCATAGTCATATCCATTTCAGATTCTCAAGGTTTCTCAAAATTGAAAGAGAAGAGCATACGTGGTGTTGATAAAAATGAATCTAACATGCAAAAAATGACCAGTTTTATAATAAATGAAATCCCTGCACTTTTTGTAAGTCTAAATCCCAAATTTATGTTTTCATTGCTTAGTTCACTTCAATACCTTTTTGTCGTAAAAATAAAACAGAGTCATTTCAAGTTTGGGGAAAAATTTTATGGCCTACAAAATATGGGTTATGCATATGATCTTATGCTCACGGGTATGCACTTAACATGTACTCAAAAATATAAAAAGAAATTCCCAAAATCTATAAAAAATCAAATTTTCCCACCAAGATTCAATTTTGATAGCAACCATCTCATTAATATGTGAATAGAAAACTCAAAACTATCAAACACTAGTCTACATGCTAAAAAATTTAATATTTTCAAGAATTTGAAAAAACTAGCATGTAGAACGATGAACAATGAAGCTCTAAAAATGAAAACAAGCAGAAATATTAATTTTTTTCTCACAAATATTCAATTTTGACAGCAACCCATCTCTTTAATATGTGAATATAAGACTCATCACTATCAAACACTAACCTACATGATAAAAAACTAACGATTTTCAACAAATCGACAAAACTAGCATGTAGAAAGAAGAAAAATGAAGCTCAAAAAATGAAAACATGGAGAAATCTTGAATTTTTCTCACAAAGATTCAATTTTGATAGCAACCCATCTCCTTAATATGTGAATATAAGTCTCAAAACTATCAAAAACTAACATACATACTCAAAAACTTAAGATATTCAAGAAATTGACAAAACTAACATGTAGAATGATGAAAAGTTAAGCTCTAAAAATGAAAACATGGAGAAATCTTGATTTTTTCCTATCAGGATCTGATTTTAATAGCACTTCACCTCCTTTATACCTAAAAGGAAGACTCAACATATACAAACTCAACAAAATAAGTTAATAAATACAAGATTATATCTATATAATGCTGAAATAGGAGGGTTAGTATGCTAAAAATGGAAATTAAACTACAAAAACTTGAAATTAATGCACATGAGACAATGGAGTAAGTCCCACTGGGTGTGCCAAATGTGTATGCATACTAAACTAGCTAAGATAAGTGAAATGCAAATAACACCAAGTAGTTCTTAATAGACAAAGTTAATCTACCATAAGAACATCATGATAAGAGCTTAAAGAAAAAAACTATTCTAATGCATAAACATATATGAACATCTAATACTTAAACCATTCCTACTCTTGTAAATGTATGATTTCTATGAAATTATGAACCTATCTAGATCATAAGAAATAAATTTAATGTATTGTCTCTAGATGAGGAAAGTATCTCACTAAAGTGGCTGACATATCCATGTGTATATCTTCCTTTACTACTCAAATATGAGAGAATGGATGTAAAGATGAAGTAGCTTTTCTAAGAATGGAGAAGGACTCTTATCATAATGACTTGTAAAAATGAGAAAGTTTGTAAAGGCTATAATGTGTGAAGGAAGGTAGCAGGGTCCTTTATATAGCTTTCCAATTTTGGTAGAAGCCTACAAACTAGTGCATGCAGGATAAAGGATAAAGTAGATTTAGAAGAAATAACCTTGGTTAGAGGAATTAATAAGTGATTAGTAACTCATGGGAGTTGGAGATGATTTAATTAATTGTTGGCGAGAAAATTTTTTGAGTGGAAAAATATGTGGATTTATCGCCAATGCTCTAGGAGTCTAAGTCCCTCTACTTAAATGATGCAACTTCCATATTTACGTGCTCGAGTAAAGTGAATTTTATCCTGGTGGCCTTGTGGTTGGGAATCCAATAGAGGCACTCAACTGACCTTGCAGAAAATATAATAATTGGTTAATAGAGAGGACTTTGTTAAGAAAGTGGGAAAGGCAGTGAGAATATGAAATAGGGGGAAACTAATGCTACAACTAGGAAATCAGATGCTTACAAACACTAGTTTGAAAATATTACACACTCATTTCAAAATAAGAAGAAACCATGATTTTAGGGCTACAGGAAAGAGGAAATCATACATATAAAGACATACACATTCATATGTCTTGGAACACACAAAGTTCTTTCTTTATTATCTTGCAAAATAAGAGTTGTACATAGTGAAGGAATGAAGAAATTAGAGAGAAAAATGGATAACTCTTTTCACTCATAAGTAAGTCAAATCTCTCTCATGAACTTACAAGAATACCAATAGGAAAAATAATTTCAGAATTATAACCCCTTTGAATGAGGATCTCATTACAATTTATAGCATTTTGGAAGTCTCTTCACCTATCCCTCATTAACCCTTCATATGCCTTGAAACTTTTCACATTATTAGGAAAACACTAAGTCCCCTTTTATAACTTAAGGGTTACTTACTACATTGAAAATAAAGTCATTTTTAATTGAATAAGGCATTATGAAAAAGTGCAACCCCAACAAATAATTAGAACATGGAGGAGAGAGAATGTGGGGGGAGAAGAGAGAGAAGGAAAATAAAGGATGTTTCTCCTGATGAAGTCCACTGATTCTGATCATTAGAATGCTCCAAGGAGATGAAACTATGAATCTCTAAATCCTTTGCATCTTGAAAAACTCCTTAAGACCTACACTGAATGTTGAATTGTTCTTTGTCCCATGCTGATGAAAAGATACCCATTCCCTTGAATTCCTTATTGTGAATGATTCACTCATGTTGCGGACAGGGTGTTGTTAACAAGAAAATTCCTTTTGATGACCTATAAACACTGCAAATTGAGTGCTAGAAACACTCTTGAGTTATCCCAATGATGACCGTGGGTGTTTCTCATGGAGATTCACTTCAAAGAAGTTTTGATGACCTATAAACACTGCAAATTGAGTGCTAGAAACAAAACACTCTTGAGTTATCCCAATGATGACCGTGGGTGTTTCTCATGGAGATTCACTTCAAAGAAGTCGAGGACAGAAATAGCCTCCCACGATGACCCTTTGCAACATTGTCATATTCTACTTATATATGTACTACGAAATGATACATTTGTCCATACAGGTGCTAGGTACCAATGAACATACTGATGAAACTATGAATGGTTCTTCAACACTTGTTATTTTTTAATGGAGCAACTTACTATTTTTAGTAAGTGTAAAAATAAGATTTTTGGGCCTTGACCTTCCTATGACAGTTTGAAATTCTTCTTCTCACTGTATTCCTTTTGTGGGAGCCATTTTCTAGACCACCTTACAATTTATGGAAAGTGCTTGTGGGACAGCTTAATATTTTTAGTAAGTTTCAATTTTTCACCGAGGTGATCATTCCAATGATTTTCTCCCATGATATCTCCTCTGTGTTTACTGCCTCATTCACAACTTCTTCAGATGATGGCTTACCTGAAATAATAATCTCGCATGTAAAAGGCCTGCTATTTTTAGAAATTCTACTTCTGGTGGTTGGATCATATTGGAATAAAGTTTTCTGATATTTGTTTTTACCCAATATCACCCCCTAAAATTTTAGGATTGCCCGATCACTAGTTTATGAGATTTTAAAATTTTAAATTTCTCACATGGCCGCAACTATGGACACGACAACCATTAATGGAGCTTGAAAATTGTAGGTCTAGTATTCTCCTCTAATCATGATAAAAATTATATTTTCGATATGGGTTTTTCCTTCTCGTTCCTCCATTGAATTTTCTCTTCAAACCGATTGTCAGTTGATCAGAAAATCAACTTTTGTTCTCATTGTGCCAAGAAGAAGAGTTATTTTCTGTGAAAAAAAATATTTCTGTGAATAGGAGATCTATTATTGGGGTTTTTAATGGCCTCTAAAATTGGTGAAGATAGCATAAAACATTTCCTCGATCCATGCCCTGGTTTGCAAGTTATGTTGATGGCTACGAGGGTTTTCAGAGGGATTTCTTCATTTCTCTCTTATGTTCTTCGTTTCTTCAATCAAATAATCCTATTATATATATATATATATATATATATATTTCATGGTGTGAAAGATATGGAAGATTTGGTTTAGTGCAAAAATGGTGGATTGGGTTCCTGGAGAAGAATAGACAAAGATCTGGCAAGATGTGAAGCTGTGGAGAAGAAATGGAGGGAAAAAATGCTAAGCCCCAACTTTAAAGCATTAAAAAAAAACACATACCAGAGCTGGGGTAAATTTATTTGTCCCTATTGTCCCTTTAGCTAAAGGGATGAAAGGGACATCAATTTGCACATAGCAAGATTTGAACAGGTGAGATTTGAGCTAAGGAGCTTGAGAGAAGCACATGGGGGCTGAAATTTAGACATATGGAGGAATAGAAGGAATACCTAGGGATAGACACATTTTATTATCCCCTATTTTACTTTATATAAAGTGATGAAAGGGACATCAATTTGCACATAGCACCAGGTTGCAACACTTGGTGTTCATTCGTGCACCGAGGGGATAGGCTCCGACAGGCTCTTGAGAGCTGAACTAACGATGCAGATGGTCCTATGAGTGATTAGGGGGATAAAAAGGGCTTGGAACATTTTACCATCCCCTATATCCCTTATATTAAGGGACTAAAGGGATATCAAAATGTGCCAGGCTCCTGGAGCTAACACATGTCCTGTTGAAAATTTGGCTAAGTGTTGAACGCATTCCTTGAGCCAACTTGTGACGGTGATAACTTAGGCTCCCAGACGAGTTCAAAGGTAAAAATTTATATGATATTGAATATAAGACACTTAATTAATTTAACAGTGATGGTTTGGATATCCAATTATTAATGAATCACCTTCAAATTCCCCATGTTTTCTTGGGATCACCAGTTGTGCGCTGGAAGAATGAATTACCTAGGGAAGTGTATGATGTTTCACGAGGTCTCATTTTTTCTACCATTTAGGGACTGGAAAATAACTTCCATAGGTCATTTTTTGGGCTCTTTAATCATTACAAAGATCCCAAAATCTTTTCTTGAAGCTTAGGTACTCCTTCGCGGTGTATACTCATTTAGGCCCAAAACCCCACTTTTACTGAATCAACTACAAAAAAGCTCTACCGAATTGATCTTGATGCCTTCAAACACTTAAGAAAATTTAAATCATCATTTTTTGATGATGCATTTCCCTTTTTATCCAATTTATATTTTTAGTATGCCTTGCTACGGACACATGTTATTTTTAGTAAGTGCACTGCGGGTGTCAGATCATGACAAAACAAGTCTTGAAATTATGGGTTTTATTCTGGGGTTCCACGCTCTAAATTTTGGGTAATTTCTTCATCTGAACAAGTGGGAAAATGATATTTTCATTGGCAGGGGAAGAATCTTGATAAAAAAACACAGCCCTCCATATCCCTAAAAAATAGGGACTTCATAGTGTGAAAACTAGTTCATGCGAAACTAAATTTTTCAACGATCATTCCCTCTAATTTTCATGCAATTTCATCCACTGGAACCTTGAGAAGTGAATAGGTATCTCGCTGCATTTTTTCTACTGTTATTCATGGAATCCATTAATGGAGTCTTCAATCTTCAGATATCACAGAGGTGGTGATGAAGGAGAATGAGGTTATTTACAGTTGAGAATGAGAGGGAGGTTAGGAAAAAACATTTAGGAGCTGAATTTTAGGCACATGAAGAACCAAAAGGCTCAAGGGACATCAATTTCCACTTTGTGCCTCATTGTGACACTTGGCGATCATCCGTGTAGAGAGAGGGAAGACTCAAACTTAGCTCTTGAGGCCTTAACTGGAAAACAGGGGCTCATATTAGTGTTCCGGGGGCTCAAAAATGGTTGGGAGCATTATGTTATCCCCTATGTCCCTTTTCTAAATGGATGAAAGGGACATCAAAATGTGCTAGGCTCCAAGAGTTTACACACTGTCCTCTTTAAAAAATTGCTTAAGTTTGAGGACTTGAGAGCGAACTTATGAAGGCCCTATCTGGAGTTCTCAATGGTTTTTTAAGGTGAAATTTTATAAGAATTTGAATGAAAAAGGCCTTTGGAATCCAATGGTTGAGGTATCATCTCTTGAATCATCCATTTGAGCCTTGAAAAATAGGAATTTTTTTCTTACTCCATGATTGAGCATGAGAAAAATTAGATATACACATATTGCACCTAGGTGTTGTCAAAAATATGATTCCACCTTCTTGTAAATATTTGAATTAAATTTCCGAACAACATATTTTTTATCTCCTAACTCCTTCCAAATCTCCTGGAAATGCTTCCCGAAGCTCAGTAGCTTTTTTAGCCCTGTGCCCTGCTTGGGCATGAAAACCTTGTTTCTGATGAATCTACTCCAGAACCTCAAAATATTTATTAAATCTTACAAAATCCATTCCCCAATGTTCTCATAACTTCAATTCATCTCCATGTTTAATTTTCTCCTTTGTTCCACTCCGGGGGGTTTCAATAGTCCCAGGAAGGCCAGTGGTAGCCCTTCCTAAAACTGCACAAAATTGGCATTCCTCAAGAACCCCTAAAATCACCTAGGGGGATTGAATTGAATTTCCTAACTCATCAAGGGGATTGACTTGACATCCACTAGAGGGTCATTAGAATGTGATGATACCCATTGATATTGTTTTAATGGTCTCATATTTTATAGTATGTCATGTGTTGAATACCCTTGCACTCTGTTACTTTGGTCATCTTGTCAAAACATTTCCACATGAACCTAAGCATTGGAACTTATTTATTAATTATTATAATTACTACTAAATTACTTTATTTAATTGGTTTTGAATGTGCATTTTAATCTCGTTGATGCAATGAATGATTATTAAGAGCTTATCAGAATGATGTACTTGTTGCAAGAAGTTGTTATGTACCATTACTAATATGCAACCGAAGATACTCTGTCACAAGAAAGATAGAATTGTTCACACCAACTGGCATATAATAATCGGGACTCATCCATAGAAAGACACTTGCAGCCAAGAAAAATATACACGTCTACACAACCATGATTATGGGAAAGGTGATCGACAAGAATTCTTCATCTAAGTTCACACCTGCTAATGAAGGAGTAGTTATGTTAATAAATTCAGATCTCACGCCAATGCCTAATTATTCTCTACATCTACAAATTGAACTAGTTGATCTAATTTCAAAATTAATTATTTGAATAAGTAGTTAGTCATTCTAATTTATTAGAACACTTCTCTTCATCTTTGATTGTATACACAAATTTCTTGGGAATGATCTGGTACTCAATAAAAATGTAACTACTAGTTGAAAGATTCTCTTCACGTCTCTCTGGAATATAAAGAGGATGTTAAGACTGTATTATATATCGATCCATAGGAGGATAATTACTGGTAATTTTAATCTTCATGATGATCAATAAAATATGAGTTCTATCATTTTATTGTAGACACCAGCCTTAGGAAGGGATAACACCCAAGGTAGGGCTCACTTGTTGTTGCTAACCCCTTTTCTTACTATTTGTTGTTTATGTGCTTGCATGAATAAATTATACTTGTACTAGTTTAGTTCTCCACTTATGTTATGATTTCATCTGTTTCATATTTATTTAAAGCATTTACCTTTCATCTGTAATGTATTTTATCCTTCCAACATTATGTTTCTATTTTTGTGACAACAATCTTTAAGTTTATACCCTATGAGCACCTGTAACTGTGCATACAACACTGATAGATTTGAAATTCTATGTCCCTAGGTATGATGAATAAATGAATGTGGATTAGTGAATAACATACTAATTGCTAATAACTAATTTTCACCTCCATTTTTGGTGCCATTGTTGGGGACACTACCAAGTTATTAGGTTTTTGTGAGGGTTTTTCAATTCCTTAGAAGCAGTCTAGGTTTAGGAATGTACCTTAGAGCAACCCCCCCCAACTAATTACCATTGAAGAGCCGAGTATTTAATGCACGCACCATCCAAGAGATTCCTATGATAGATAATTACCTAATCCACAAGTAGCAGAAATATCCTCATTTACCTATGAAGATTCTAAATATTCCGAGGAAGGAACCTCTATACTCAGTTTACTTTTTAAAGACAATCCTCAAAGTGACAGTTCTGTAGCTACTTTTGAAAAGCCATGGATGAAAAAATAAGTAGATCAAAATGCTTAGAATGGGGCAACCACTTTTTATTTCCCCATCAATAATGACGATGCAATTGTTGGGATGAAGAATATTTCTCCATCATCCTTCCCAAATTTCCGTGGAGCCATGTCAGAAGATCCTGACACCTTTCTCTTTGAGTTTAATTTTTTGTGTAGAAGTTATGATTATACTACTGATGCAAATAAGTTAAAATTATTTTCTTCAACACTCAAAGATGTTGCTTTAAGGTGGTTCATGGGATTGGGAAGGAATGATATTACTACATGGGAAAAAATGAAGGAGAAATTCCTCAGTAAGTATCAAGACTATTGTAGACTAAGCAACAGAGGAAGTGATAAAATCTATATGATGTAGCAGCAAGAGGATGAAACACTAGAATATTGTTGACATGAGTTTAGGTATATGTTTCCGAAGTCTGGAGGTAGCCGCAAAAATATAAAGAAAACCACGAAGGAGAAAGGAAGCCACACATAAAGGATAGAAGGTGCTAAAGAATACAAAGTCACAATACATAGAGAAAGCCACGTAAGACTAAGTAGAGATGCAGAATATTGGAAGAAGCCAACTTAAATCTATATAATGAAGTTAAATCATGCCAGATCATGTAAGAAGATAACAGAGGCACAATTCAAATGAAGTTACCTTTGAAATAGATTATATTTTGTATATTTATTGTAATTAATGTATTATGAATAATGTGCATCACGAAAGACATATGGGAATGCCATTATGATATTTTGTATGAGAGTAAGAAAGGGAATAATATGTATGTACTAGAAACTAATGGATGAATGAATAAATAATGGAATTAGGAGTATAATCTGTTATTTTTCTTGATTTACGTTTCAGTTCATAGATTAGATGTGGTGTATTTCCCGCGTACATCCTTAACCATGATTGATTACTTCCTAAGCCCTACAATCTTGTTGGAGTTTTAGGTCAAAAAAGATTATTTAGAAAGGTTCCTGTTATGCATCCAGAAGTTAATACACACCACTGATATACCACCTAACTCCCTAAAAATACTCTTTTTGAAGGGACTCAGTGGCGAAGACATGGATGCTCTGGACTTGATAGGAGATGGAGATATTTCCAAGGTGAGTTTTGAAGATATTTGTGATTCCTATAAAAAATATTCAAGAGCTACCATAAAAGTGTAAAAAATTCAAGATCAAGAGGTGGCATATCTACCAAATCAATGGGGGACATGTCTAAGTATGAGATTGTTAGCATGTTCAAAAATATGAAGTAAGAGATCGTAAATGATATGGCTAATCAATTGTATGCTCTACATGCCAAAAAGAAGACAGAACATGGAGATATAACACTCACAAAGTATTGTCATTCATGTAGAAGGAATAAATTAGATTATAGATATAGATAAATGTCTAGCATTTCTCAAGAAAGAGAGGCCTCCCCTGATTTCAAAATGTTGGAAACAAAAGATGGGTAAGTTTTTTATGTTGCTCAAAGAAAACCATGGCCACCAAGGATAGGAGGTATGGCACAAGATTCTATGCATTCATTTTAAAATTGGTCTAATAATTCATATATGTAGCCCCCACATTGGGCTAACCCTCAAGGTTGGGCCCCATATCCTAACCAATACCAAAAAATAGTGACAACCTCCCTACCAAGGCCAACCACATGAATAATGCCAACAACCTCCCTAATCATGGAAACAACCATGGAGGGGACAACAATGGAATAAACCACCTCCTAATTACTAATAAAATTATCAAAAACCTCTTTACCAGTAACAACAAGCTCTGATGCGTAATCCCCAATCAAGATCCCAACCAAAAGATACACAACTACCCACTCAACCAACGCTTAACCCTAACAATTAAGCTTCTCAGCCAACTTATTCCATAGAACCAACTCAATATCCTTCTTATTATATTGATATCAATAATATCCATATTTTCTCAAGAAGAGAACTCCCTCCACCAGCTGGACCAACCATTATTGAAATTACAGAGGAACCACAATTGTTGCATAATGACCCACAATAAGGACAAAAGATGTTGCATGATGATCTGCAACAACCTAATAAAAAATATGGCAAGTGCAAAACACAGGATGATGAGCCACCATTCCCTAAAAGATTACAAGAAAAAAAGACTGATCCTAGAATGGAATATGATTCTGGATTTTTCAATCAACTTAAAGACATTTGTGTCAAAATACCTTTAATACAAGCTATCAAGGATGTTCCTATCTACAACAAGCTAGTTAAGGACCTATGCATTAAGAGACTATGTAGGAAGAGGAAGGATCCATCTACTATATAGGTCATTTGAAAACTAGTAGATATTATGCTTGGGAACTCAATTATACCCACGTATATTGATCCATGCATCCCTCTAGTCAATGACACAATTAATGATACAGTAATAAAAAATACTTTGATTGACTTAGGGGCAACAATATATGTAATGACAAAGAAAATAATGGATGATATGAAATTAAAGGGTTAAGACCAATAACCATAGTATTACAGGTTGTAGATAGATCCATAGTAAATCCTGAAGGAGTTTTGGAGGATGTGGTAGTAGTGGTAAACACCTAGGAGTACCTTGCTGACTTCATCATTCTATAGCCAAAAAAAATCTTAGGAGGCTATCCTATCATCCTAGGAATACCATGGTTAAAAAATGATGATTCATTAATTGGATTTAGATATGGTAACATGATCATATCCAATGGAAGTGGCACCAAAACACTAATTCTCTACCCACATGCACATCTATTCAATGAAGAGGATCAAACTGTTTGGGTGGAAGAACAAGAGGAAGATCATAATTCAATACAACAACTCATTCTATTGGAGAAGTCATATATAATAGGACAAGAAGAAGATGTTATTCTTTCAAACATTCTCCAAAATACTTATGGCAAGGGTAAAGAGGAGGATGACAAGTTGCAATACATAAGTTACCCTAAAAGTCAAATCTCACCTCAACAAAATACTAAGAATATTCCAGGTAAAAATTACATCCTAAATCAACTTCTTCCTCATGATTGTATCTTCAATTTTATAAATAGTAGCATATGCTCCATAACTAATCTTTCCAAGAAAGTGGATATCATACATGGTAAGCCACTCAATGTGAACAATATGTTAAACATGCAGAAGGAGCAACCATTAGTTGCTCTTCTAAAAAAGCACAAGACAACATTTTCATGGGAGTATGTAGATATGCCTGGAATCCATCCTAAAATTTGTACTCATAAGATTTACATAAAGGACATATGTAATCCAATAAGGAATCCAAAAAGAAAATGAGCCCAATAGTAAGGGACATAGTGAAGTATGAATTAAATAAATTATAAGATGTTGGATTCATATATCGAATCTCAGAAAGTCAATGGGTGTTAACCCTCATTATTTTCCCAAAAAAGAATGGAAAACAGATAATTTGTGTGGATTCAGGGAACTAAACTCAGTAACTTAAAATGATCATTTCCCACTTGCTTTTATTGATCAGGTACTTGACACTCTTACTAGGAAAATGTATTTTTATTTACTAGATGGTTGTAGTGGCTACAATCAAATAGAGATTTCTCTAGAAGATAAAGATAAAACCACATTCACATGCCCATGAGAGATGTTTTCTTACTCTGTTATTTCATTTGGATTATGCAATGCACCTGCAACATTTCAAAGGGAAATTCTAAGTATTTTCTCAGATCTTACCAATGACTATTTGGAGGTAAACATGGATGATTTTACAGTCCATGGTAGCACTTTTGATGAAGTAATGAAAAACTTAGATAAAGTCCTCAATAGATGCAAAGAGCATAATCTGTCCTTGAGTAATGAAAAATTCTACATGATTATGTTTGAAGGGATAATATTAGGTCCTTATTATTATTCGATGGAATCCAGGTAGATCCAAAAAAAATATTAGTAATTATGAATTTTCCAACACCCAAAAACTAGAAGGATGTAAGGAGCTTCTTGGGTCATGCTAGGTATTACCGAAGATTCATCTAGGACTTTAGAAAAATTGCAACACTAGTGTTTTGTTTATTAGGAAAGGATGTTGCATTCATATGGATAGAAAAATGTGAAGTTGCATTCTAAGTATTGAAACAAATTATGACCTATGCACATGATCTGAGAGGATCAGATTGGAAATTTCCATTTTCATATACATACAAATTCTTATGATCACACCATTGGTGTTGTCTTAGGAAAAAAAGATGGGATACCTAATTATGAAATCCACTATGTGAGCAAGAACCTACAACATGTCAAACTTAACTACACATTCACTAAGAAATAATTCTTAGCCGTTGTATACGCCATCAAAAAATTTAGGCACTATATCATGGGATATCCAATTTTTATCCATACAGACCATACTTCCATTAAGTATTTAATCAACAAACCAGTTGTAAGTAACATGATAATATGATGGTTTCTTCTCTTATAGGATTTTGATGTAACAGTTGTTGATAATCCTGGGAAAGATAATGTTGTGGCATATTTTCTCTCACGAATGGAGAACAGTGATGAATAAGTAGTAGTTGATGATTCTTTCCCAGATGAGCACTTGTTTTCCATTTCCACCAAGACACCCTGGTATGCTGATATAGCTAACTATTTGGTTTCAAGTAAAACACTTCTACACTATCTATATTCTGAAAAGAAATATATTGTAGAGAAAATTTTGAATTTCTCCTAGATATCTGGTTTCCAATTCTACACAAGACAGGATAATGTTATGAGAAGATGTATTGATGATGAGGAAATTTATGATGTCCTCAAATCCTTCCATAGTGAGCCACGTTGAGGACACTTTTTTGTAAAGAGAAAAACACAAAAGGTATTAAAAACATGGTATTATTGGAATACATTGCACAAGGATGTAAAATTCTATGCAAGAATATGTGATAAGTTTCAAAGAATGGGGAGGCCTACCAAATCAAATGAAATGCCATTGCAGCCTCAAATAGTATTGCAACCATTTAATAAATGGAGATTGGACTTTATGGGGCCCATTGACCCAAAATCTCAAAAAAAAGAATACATCCTGGTATGCATAGAATACCTCACCAAATGGACAGAAGTAAAGGCCTTGCTAAATCAAAAGTGAAAGAGTTACAAAATTCCTATATGACCATATCTTTACAAGATATGGTGTTCCAAGAGAGATTGTCATAGATCAAGGTACCCACTTCATTTCTAAATTTATTATAGATTTAGCTACAGAACATGAAATCAGGCACACGAATTCCACACCTTATCATCAACAATCCAATGGCCAAGCTAAAGTAACACACAAGGAAATTGAGGCCATCTTGACAAAGACTATTGCACTACATAGAAATGATTGTTCAGAAAGAATTTCTGAGGTTTTTTGGGCATTCAATACCACATGGAAGACAACAATTGGATTCATTCCTTTTGAGCTATTGCATGGTAAGATTGTTGTCTTCCCTATTGATTTTGATCATAAGACATTAAGAACTGCATTAGAGTTAGGTATAGATTATTCTGAAGCACAAAGGGAAAGGGTTCTTTAACTTAATGAGTTAGATGAAATGAGGAGGCAATATGTCCATAACACAGAGGTGGTACAAAAAAAATAATCAAGTGGCATGACAAGTACATAAAAACAAGGCAATTTCAAGAAGGTGATTGAGAAATTATCTTTGACTCAAAATACAAGGACCACATGGAAAATATTAGAACAAGGTGGCTAGGTCCATATAAAATTGAGAAGATATTTTCCAATGGGGCATTAAAACTCACCACCATTGATCCTGTAAGATTCGAACTATTAGTCAATGGTCATAGATTGAGGTTATGCAATAATCCAACCAATAGGAATACTTTAATCCAACAGTTTAGAGGAGGCCAAAACAGGATGGAAATGAGAACAATAGAATTAAGTATAGATGCTAAACCTGCTAGTTCATCTTCTGATATTTTAGAAGAATGAGATCTTCAGTGGCCTTGGATCATCTAGCTTGCTAGATACCCCAATGAGGAATAAAAGTGATGTGATTAGATCTCATGGTGATCAACACAACTCACTAACATGTTTTATTTTATTAGTATTTATGTTTTGCAAGATTTGAAGCATTTACAGCAAGGAGTGCATAACCTCTGATAAAAGGAAGTGATGCAAATACTAGAACATCCACTTACAACAGCTTGTGGTCAAAGGCATTTTTTTCTTTCTATTTGATAGAACATGATTATGAATATTCAAGAACTTGACTGCATGAACACTCAATATGTGAATATAATTATGAGAAAATTATATACGACATTACCTGTAACAACACTACTTGCAGCCACGTGGTACCTCAAAATGCAACCTCATGTATGCATCCATCAACATGGAATCCAAACACGACACATTTCAACATCATTTAGCGAATGTTTCAAGTTAAGTGCACTCGATTCCCTTTGATTGAGTGCAATAGTGTAATTATATATAATTAATATACATGCCATGTTGTTTATTAAACTTTAGTGTCAATAATTTTTCACTGCATTTTTAGTTGTGACATGTCCCCCATGTCATCCAATGACCATCACCTCACATAAGCAAGCCTCCACTCAAATAAATAGTCCCACTTTAAGTTGCTTGTGTACTTCGACTCAAGTTTCAACAAAATTTATAGAGCACTTGTACTTCCATTCATTTGTATTCCTATTCTCAGTTCCAAAAGAATAAAATCTACAATTTATAAAGTTACATAAATTTACAATGGGAGGGTATTTAATCAGGAATGAACCAACTGATCATTCGTAATTGTGGAATCATCTGCAAATCCTTCAATATTTCCATGACAATGGTTGGATGGACTACATAAATAAGTTTCAAGGCTTTAATGATTAGATAGTTGTAAAATTCGTAACTACATTTAGGGATGGCCAAACAATGGTGAAGGGATTGGAAGTTAAGGTTGACAAAAAAACACTGGTTACAATAATTGGTTTGCCTGCAGAAAGTGAACTGTATCTAGTGAAATATAACCCTGAAGAAGCTCAAGCAAAGTTTGTTGATGAAGATGACAATTTCATGGCAGATAGAAAAGGTACACTACATACTTCATTAAATCCTTTCTTGTAATATGTCTCTAATTACATCATCAAGTATTTTACATGTGAAGGTATATATTCTCTACAGAACACTGTCCACTTGAAATTGTTAAATCATTTAAAGAAAGGTAGGAATGTAAATGTACTGAATTTATTACATGAAGGGTTAAAGAAAATAAGTAGGGAATCATGGAGAGTAAGGTCTACACTTTCCCACCACTGTCTTGTTACTCTACTTGTAAAGCATACATTAGAAATAAAAAATCCTACATTTAATTGGGTAGATTTTACACGAGCAGACCATATTGATTACTTGCTAGGGAAGGGTAAAAATAAGACACAGATTCCAGCTAGTTCCTCTATGCTTCCATAAAAAAACCTTGTGCCTATAAAAACCCCAGTTCCTCTTGCAGTTTCCCTACCTTCTGAAACACATGTCAATGAGGACATACCACTTACAGAACAGATCCCCAGGTCTATATCTCCTAAATGAGTTATCATTGTAGAGGCATTGTTAAACATCTAAACCCTAGAATCTTCCTTTACCAAGGGAAAATGGAAATATTCCTCCAAATCCTCTGATCCATGGAGAAGATCCCATAGAATAAGAACCAAAAAATAAAAAAATTCAAAAACTAGGCAAGATACTCCAATATCACTAGACGGTGAGGAGAAAAAGATAGATGAGAATGATGATGAAACCATCCCAATGGAAGTAGAACAAGAAGTTATGGAGGAACAACCCATTGGAGTTGAAAAGACAAAAGAGGATGAACCAAATGTACAACCTACTTCACAGTGACATACTAAATCCATGGAGATTTAAAAAAAGGTCGTTCATGTAGGGGAAACCCATATAATGCATGAATGAAAAGTATTTCTTGACAAAACTAAAATATTAACTAATATTCATGAAACCCTTGATAGATCAGAGAATTTTCGTGTGTTTCTTGAAGAATATTTAGTAACTGAAGATAGTAATGAAGTAAAAAAAAAGTTACAAATGATAAGCTACCACTTGATTCAGAGAATTTGATAGATGACTTCGTCCAAGGCCTTGAGGTAGATGTTGTCCATAACTATTTTAAGCCAATGCAAATTGATGATCCCCCAATTACTTCTATTCCTCGGACCCTGTGTCTCAAGCATCCAACCTGCAACCATATGTTATTATACAAGAATTATTCAAAGAGCTCCCTAGGCCAAACTGTAATACTATGACAACATAGACCAACTTAGAGTATTGGGTGAAGAAATTTGAGAAATATTGTAAAAACTTATAGAGAAGATGGGAAATAGAAAGGAATAGTTACTCTTCCAACACCAGCAAGATTTAGAGGAAAAAGATAAGGATATTTCATGGTTATATAACAAGTACGAGGACACAATATAGGTAACAAATGAAATCTTAAAGTGTCATCCACCATCCAATATCTACTATGTCTTCTTAAAATAACAAATGTTGCAGCTAAAGTATACTTATATTAATAGTGATAATTTCATTTGACATTAGTGGAGCAAGGTCATTTTTTCAAAATATATCTCACTGTGCCTCATGAACTCCAACTACTTCTTTGTGAACTTTATATGTACAACTATGCTTTAGAATATGACATATATTGGATCCTTGTTCTATACATTGGTGATGTGCAAATCATGGCATTATGCTCTTATTTCAATAATGAAATCTATAGGTAGAAACAAATTGTTGAATATAGATAGTTGTGTAAGGAGAAACCATTAAAGATAAGAGCAAAGGCAATCCATACAAAGGTAATGATTGAAGATTATTCCAAATTCATGGAGAAAAAGGAAATCAATCAAAGAGTCTACATGATGCAAGAAGAAGCTCATGCCGAGGTCAGGAATCACATTATGTACAATATAGTTGAGATAACATAGTCATGTAAGAAGAGACGTGAAGAAATGTCATCAGAGCTAAAGAGAAAGGAAATGCATTCTTATCCAAATATTATCCAAAATCTCTAGCAAGTCAGCCCATATATTCAGGTAGTGAAGGCATGTGGACTAACTTATTTCCCAATTGGGTATTATCCACCTATTTTGCATTTTCCAATCCCTCATTGGTTTGGAAATAGAGAACTCAGTGATAAAGTATAAGAAAGGATAATGGAATGGTATAGAAAGAATGTTGGTTACTTCTTTACTGATCCTGAAGGAACATTTATGCCAATAGATTTTAGACAGCTCTGTAGCATCAACCAAGTGGACCCCAAAAAGGAAAAGGATAAACACGACAAAGCAGAAAAGGATAAACAAAATCTCGAATGAGGTCATTCAAGAAATTAACTCAAGGGGTGTGAGGAGACCCATTAATATTGTTTTAATGGTATCATATTTTATAGTCTGTCATGTGTTAAATACCCTTCCACTTTGTTACTTTGGTCATCTTGTCACAAAATTCCCACCTGAACCTAAGTATTGGCACTTATATATTATTTATTATAACTGCTACTAAGTTACTTTATTTCATGGGTTTTGAATGTGCATTTTAATCTATTGGATGTAATGAATGATTATTAAGTGTTTATATGAATGATGTACTCGTTACAATAAGTTTTTATGTATTACTAACATATAGCTAAAGATACTCTGTCACAAGAAAGATAGAATTACCCATAACAAGTGACATGCAACAATTGGGACTCTTCCACAACAAGGCACATGCAACCAAGGAAAATATGAAAATATAAATAGTCATGATTGTGGGAAAGGTGATCGACAAGAATGTTTCATCTAAGTTCACACTTGCCAATGAAGGAGAAATTATGTCAATAAAAAAATATCTCACGCCAATGCCTAATTATTCTCTGCATCTATAACTTGAATTAGTTGATCTAATTTCACAACTGATTATTTGAATAAGTAGTTAGTCATGTTAATGTATTAGAACACTTCTCTTCAGTTCTGATTACATGCACAGATTTCTTAGGAATGATCTGGTACTCAATAAAAATGTAACTACTAGTTGAAATATTTTCTTCACGTCTCTCTAGAATATAAAGAGGATGTTAATACTGTAGTAGATATCGATCCATAACAAGAGAAATGCTAGTAATTTTAATGTTCATGTTGATCAATAAAATCCAATTTCTATCATTCTATCATAAACACCAGTCTTAGGAAGGGATAACACCCAAGGTAGGGACCACTTGCGGTTGCTAACCCATTTTCTTCCTATTTTATGTTTAAGTTCTTGCATGAACATATTAGACATGCAGTAGTTTAGTTATCCACTTATGTTATGCTTTCATCTGTTTCATATTTAGCTATAGAATTTACCTTTCATCTACAAGGTAGTTTATCTTTCCAACATTATGTTTCTATTGTTGTGACAGTAATATTTAAGTTTATACCTTATGAGTACCCATAACTGTGCATACAAAACTAGCAAAGTTGAAAGTCTATGTCCCTAGGTCTGATGAATAAATGACTGTGGATTAGTGAATAACATACTAATTTCTACTAATTAATTTGCACCACTAGACTGACTGGGTAAGGCTGGTGTTAAGAGCGGGTAGACTTGGGGGTCTTGGAAAGGTAAAATTAGAAAATTTTGACATAGGGGTATCGTTGTCATGCTTGAAAATTGGAAATTTTCCTGTTGCACATTTGGATGAAAACAATTGGTTTTAGCTTGGGGACATGTTATGGACTGAACATAGTGAAGACATGACATAAAGAATCCTAGAATCTCATTATACAGTACATTGACTAATACCTTATGTATTGGACCCATGGAATCATGTACAACTTACAAGAGAGAAAAAGCAAGGAAGAACACACAAAACACACATGGAAACAAAAATATACACATAATAGAAAGGGAAACACACCGGCATATGATACAAGGAGGGGGATAACCTATTTCCACTAAAGAAATTTTCTTTTCGAGAGTTACCCCCGAAGAGATAATGCATAATGTTGACATTTGACAAATCCATTGACTAGTTCAAGGAAGTAGCCTCCTTTCCTTAAATGCATATGAAATCCAAGTGCTTTCATGATTATCCTCATATTTTGTAGGAATGAGCCTACATGAGATTTTTAGTTCTCAGGATTTCACTCAGAACTTACTTGCCTTTACATTCTTTGAGATTCTTTTTGGAGTGCTAGATGCCTTCCATGCTTATCCATAATACCACTGTTTCTTTGAACACTTCATCATTATTCTAGTGTTGATCCTTGTTCAAGTTGTTTGAATCTTTTGATCTCTTCTCATTACCGTATTCATTCCCTATATTTTTCAAAAAAATTCGAAGTCATGTGATCAAGTTGGCTTTGAACATATTCCCAATGATCTTGTTGTAAACAACTCTCCTCAACGTGAGTTGGCTCAATGTTTTCCATATCATCTCCCACCATGACAAAAAAAAAATACTCATAATTGAATATGTCTAAAGGAGTTCTGAGGACTTTTCTTCTTTTTCTTTCATGAAATTCTTGTTGAATTGTGGGAGAAGAAGACATGCTTTCACTCTCACATTCCTCATTGAGGGAGTTATCTATCCTATCTAAATGCTCCATATCAAAATTCAACATAGGCGTATCGAAATGAGGAACACTCATTGATTCACACATGTCTTGTATCTCCATGGCTTGAGTCAAGAGTTCAAGGCTAAACCAAGGATCTTCAATTTCTTCTACAACTTTCAAAATATCTTGCACAGATTGCTCTTCCAAATTCATCATAGATTCATCTTTGTTTTCAAGAGATTTTATGTATTATGACTCATAGGAGTGGTAAAAAATATGATCCATACCTTCCCATGATTCATTCAAAGCAACTCTTCTTGCACCTTTGAGCTTAAAATCCATATCATCCTCATGATAATCATCTTTTTCCTTGGTTTCAAGAATGAAATTTTTATCCTTCATATGTTCATCCACAATTGAATCAGGAAGAGAATTTAATTCCTCAACTGTTTCTACTTCTTCACATATCTCCATCCTATCATTAATTGAAAAATCAAAGTTTGAAGAGAGGTTACTCATGAAAACCAAACTTGTCATTTTTTATTTCTTCATCATCAGTGGAGTCTTCAGAGAGCATCAAATCATCCATTATGCAACCAGTATATTCCTCTATCGAATATTTCATTCCTTTGATGAGGTGTCTTTCGTGTCATAATAAATCATGTATCTCATCTTCCATTATATAAATTTCCTCTTCTTCTTTCATGGTGAGGAAAGGATACTTTTCATCTCTCGCTAATGTGAGGAAATAGTTTCCTATCCCTCCATCCTAGAACAAAATGTTCACCCTTGGATCATTTTTTTGTTCATCTTCCACACTCGAAAAAGTTTCTTCATCTCCCCTTTTACATGTATGGTCTCAGAGGACCATTCCATTTTGATTTCACCACATAAATCCCTGAAAAAACTTATGTTTAGGAGTGTGTTGAATGAAGCTGGAATATCCGCTACCAAAATTGTGAGTAGTAATTTCTTTTTTGGGAAGTCAACCAAATAAAATTGAGCATCCTTTATCGTACCCACCAATGGAAATTCTATGGATTCCATGGAATAGCAAGATCCATTTTCATGTGTCAGGGTAAGTCCAAAGGCATTTTCAACTTTCATGGGCATCACATTGTCAGATGCTCTAGAATCTATGATGCAGTTATTGAGTTGGTAACCTTTGATCAAGAGGGATATGTAGAAGGGTTATACCTTGTTAGTTTTATATGTGCCGAGTGCTAACTTGTTATGTAAGGTTGGTGCATATGGGGTACGTAGAATACATGTAGTACTGAGGTTTATTACTTTTAGTTTGGGGGTGCCCTTCCTGATAGTATCAATGAATATTAAAAATTAGACCAGGTGTGTTTGCAAGTATTCCAACTCTATTATTTTCACCTTAGTTTTACTTACGTGTTCCACATAATCAAATGGTGTTGGGGGAAGTGAACTTGACGTTACAAGGGTAACAAATGTTTTACAAGGCAAAGGTGTAGTTACTTTGAGTGTCTTATTTTCTTTCACATGTGTGATAACTAGTTTGGAAGGAGAGGGAGAAGCTGGTTTTTCTTGAGACATAGTGGGTTTAGCCTAGGTAGAAATTGATAAAGGATTATTTTTTGAAATAACTTTTGAATTGAATGACATACTAGAAGAATTACTTGATGAGGCAGTGAGATTCTTACTAACTAGTGGGTCTAGTATTTCTTTAGCCGAGTCCATTGACAGTGGTAGTGGCAACCCTCTTTTGATGATCTTATTTGATGGAATTTCAATAGGAGGATAGTCTTTCTTATTTTTTGCTGCAGTTATTGAAGATGAATTTTCTTTCTTTGATTGATCCCACATGAACACCACACATGAGAATCTTGGATCTTCTTCATCATCTTCATCTTCATCTACTTCAGCATATTCGATAAGGCCATTTTGAGTCTCACCTTTAACTTCTTAGACCTCAAGGTAGTATCCATCGTTGCCTTATTCTTCTTCTTCTAGTTCATTAGTGTCACACATAACATTGATCGATGGTGCTTCCAGAGAAAGCCTATGGGGAATCAGGGTGATTCTCGGCTGATTCCACATGGTGATTTGAGATTGTTTCTTCTTGAAAACCAAGTCATTTTCCCTTTTCTAGAACATTGGGTCCATGGTGACTAAGTTTGAACTCTGAATTTTTTAGTTTACACTAATACTTTTCACTTTGCTACATGATCAGATCATCTTCAGTCTTAATCACGAAGTCTTGCACTTCCTTCAAATCCCTAGGTTAGGATATTTTGAGGAAGAAACCAACTTCTGATGGTAGAGCACTGATGAAGAACCTCTTAAATTTATTTTTAGGAGGCACGAAATCTTCAAGAATCCTTCTTATTATCTGGTTATATTTGGTAATAAAGTATCTCTTTGATTCAGAAGCTTATTTCTTCATTTGCACCAACTGGACCAAGAGATCCTTTTTAGTCCTCTATGGTTTTGAACCTATGTTCAAATATGATTCTTATGTCTTTGCGGTAGGTGATAGATCTTGGGGGAAACATGTAGAACCATTCAGTAGCTTTCTCTTGGAGTGATTCCAAAAATATTCAGATAGAAGCATCCTCATGTTCTATGCCCAATACACCATAGGCGGTGATGAATGCTACTACATGCTTTTGAGGAAGTTGAGAAACGTCTCCTCTAAATTTTGGGAAGTTTTTTCTTGATCCTTTTGGCAGCTCATGGAGTGGTTGAGGAAGATCAAGTGGGCCAATGTTTCCACCCCAAGGTACATTTGATCTTCATTTTTCATGACCATGATTTAGCTTTTCGTTCTTGATTCTAGCTTCCAACCTTTCTAAGGTTGTGGCTTCAGTTTCCGCTCTTGCATTTGATTCGGCTTGAGATTTTTCAATCTCCTCAATTTGAGATCTTATCTCCACTTCAATTCTTGTTTCTCTTTCTTTGGCATCTTCTTCAATCTCTGCATTAGTGAAATATTCAATATTCTCGTTGAGGTATAGAAACTCAACTTCTATTGGTTTGATGACTCTTGAACTTCCACTGGGAATGTTTGCCTGTTGCAGGGGAAACCTTGTATTTGTGAGTAGCTCTTGTATTATTTGAAGTTCTTTGAAGATGGGATCATTTTTTCCTCCTTGTCTTTTTTGCTGAGTGTACCTTCAAACAACCAATTTGAAAATATACGCTCTTCTCTATGGATCCTAAACTTGTCTTTTTCATTCTAGTTTAGCGGTACATTTTTGTTCGAGGTCCAGTATTCTCGTGCCAATGAAGTATTGGGTGAAAATTTATCTATTATGCCAAATAGCTTATTACAAATCTGAAGCAATGTCCTCTTCAATATGGAATAGTAACTTGGGTCATTCAACATGAGGATTAATAGGAATAGTCATGGTTTGGAGACATAAGGCTTGGGTGACTTTTCAAATTCCATTTGTTTTTGGATTTTGGATTTTTATTATTTTCTTGACCTTCTAGTTGTATTTTTGGTGTAGATGCAACTAAATCCACCCCACGTTGGGTGCCAAGAACTGTTGGTGAGAAAATGTTTTGAGTGGAAAAATATGTGGATTTGTTGTCAATGCTATGGGAATCTAAGTCCATCTACTTAAATAGTGCAACTTCTATATTTACGTCCACGAGTAAAGTGAATTTTATCCTAGTGGCCTTATGACTAGGGATCCAATAGGGGTACTCCATTGACCCTCTGAAAAATATAACAATTGCTTGCTAGAGAGGACTTTGTCAAGAGAATGGGAAAGAGAGTGAGAATATGAAATAGGGGGAAACTAATGCTGCAAGTAGAAAATCGAATCCTTACAAACACTAGTTGGAAAATATTACATGCACATTTAAAAAGAAGAAGAAAACATGATTTTGGGGCTACCAAATAGAGGAAACCATACATACAAAGCCATACACATTCATATGCCCTAGAACACACAAAGTTCTTCCTTTATTTGCTTGCAAAATCAGAGTTGTGCATAGTGAAGGAATGAAGAAAATAGAGAGAAAAATGGCTAACTCTTTTCACTTATAAGCAAGCAAAAGCTCTCTCATGAACTTACAAGAATACCACCAGCAAGAAGAATTTCATAATTAGATCCCCTTTGAATGAGGATATCATTACAATTTATAGAATTTTGGAAGCACATCACTTAGCCTAGACTGAGCATTCACCCAAAGTGAAAAAAGGTACCAAGTCCCTCTTTAGGGTTTCTGTTGCATGATGTTAGCATGATGAAGACTTAATACATGTAGTTCCATTATTAATACATCATTCTATAGAGCATATCCAGATCTATATCTAGAAGGGAGAATAACAACTTAACAGTATTAACCATGATGAAATCAAAACATACTAGATACCAAATATAACCATGATAAAACCTTGTTTCAATCCACAAACTCCATTATATTAATTACAGTAAATACACAAAATCTTCATCACAATAACAGTAGTATACGCTGATGCGCATAACAGATCTAGCAGCATGATCTCACTATACCCTAGTTCTCACACGTATATCTATGCTCTCTCTCTCTCTCATCATCTCTACTACATAGTTTACTACATATTTATAAGGGTGGGGACTTTCCCTTCACCACTTATCTAATCCCAAAATAGGTCGCATGCTATTATTAGCACGTGTTGTTTACAATCATAGTCCCACATGCAAGTGTGCTAACAATAGATCTTCCTTTAGTCAACTATCAAAATGATAAACCTATCTTTAGCCTGCTTCTATGCAAAGTGATTTGTAGCCGATCATCCAAAAATAGCCAATGTGTGGCATGCACATCTCTGCCTTTTATGTGCTCTACAAGCCATCTCTTAAAATAGATCCTCATGTGAAAAAAGAGCTAAATCTTGAAATATGAACTTAGCTTTCATGTGCGTGTTTCCCTTATCCATTCACACCTTTGAACATGCCCTATTTTCCCACGTGGAACTCTTGTGTGCCTTTTGTTAAGTATTCTCTACTCAACATTACCCCACACTAATTGTATTGCCACCCTGGAAATGGTTGTCTCAAAAATGAATTTAAAGAATCTGAATGGAAAGAATAAGAATGAATCTATATGCATAAAAGAATGATGTTACTCTGCAGCTTCATTTGCTTCAACTTGAAAAATTAATTCAGGATATTCCTCCTTTATTTTGGCCTCCAAGGTCTGCCACTCAATGAGTGCTTCCTCTACTTTTTCTGGAATGTCCACAACAATGGACTCTAGTTCATCTTGCGCAATCTCTCCTTTCTCATTCTGCAAGACCAACACAATGTTGGACATTGCAATCATCCTTCCCTCTAGCAAATCCATATTTTGTGCGATGAGTTTCCCAAGCTCCTCTAGCTGATCCTTATGTGGTTCTTGTGTTGATTACAAGGGCCTCACACTTCTGTTTAACTAGTGCTAATATTTCTATGCGGCCCAATGTGTCATCCTTCATCACTTTCTGGACCTCATTTTCCTCCTCTAGGGTTTTTATTTTGATGAGCACCTCTGGAGCTGTACAGATGTTCAAGGCTTGGTCTGCCTTCTTTAGTTCTTCCCATAGTGCTTGCAACAATCCTTCGTAAGATGAAATATTTCTCTTCACTGCAGCCCTTTCCCTTTCTGCCTCTTGCTCAGGATTCTTTGGTGTTGGCATTCACATGGTTTCATCTTCAAGTACCAAATCCACCAAAGTCTTGACATAGTGCATTGCTGAAGGAAATTGCTCTGGTACCTTTGACTCCAGATGTGGGTGCACTTTCAGTACATGGTCCCCAATAGTCTCTGCCATGCTGATAAAGGCATGGTTCTTCTTCTGTTCCAAGTCATTTTCCTGGATCAGGCACACTATTTTTGCATCCTTTGTTTTAATTTCCCCTTGCAGTGCCCTGATGGTTGCAGCCTTATCCATGTTCTTGTGAGCCACCTCTGTAGATACCTTTACCAATGCATTACTTACTTGCTCATCAGACATAATAGTTGGCTTTACTATTATGTGTCTAGCTTGGGGAGTCTTTTTTAACCTCCTCAACACACACGACTCCTCACACACATTGAAGTCTAGTTCATCCATATGTGTGTGCATTGACCATGACAGTTTCTTTCTTATGCATATGGTTTCCATATCTTCATCCATCAACTCCCAACCATATAACTCCTTTTGTGTCACAGTGCTCTAAAAATGGGCATGAACAATTTTACCTATGTCCTCAGTGTAGCCCATGATTGGTGCACTATGTTCTCCACTCATTCTCTTTGTTCTAGGCCCCTTAGGAACTGGAGCTTCAAGATTTGGAGTTTGTTCTGACATACCCTGAGCAGTCTCATGCATGGCTTCTGTTGTCTCCTTTTCTCCTTCCTCTCCATCCTTCCTTCCTTCATCCTTTGATTCCTCTTGTGGCTCCTCCCTGCTCTGTGGTTCCTCCTCATATTCAGGTGGTGTAGGAGACCCTGACGCGCTTTCCTTGGATTCCTCCACCTCTTCGCCCAACTTCAACTTCCTTCTTATTTTCTCAGTTGTCTCCTTCTATGGAGATAGTTGAGGTGACCTACGCACTGATTGTGGAGTAGCACCTTGAGTCCTTGTTTCCTGAATACTCTTTTAAAGTGGTGCTCTCCTTGAACTGCTTCTGGATCCTCTTCTTCTTCCTACCCATGAGTTGGTGTAGTCATGCGCTCTGATTCTCTTTTATCTAATGGTTGCCTCCTCCTGTGCTCCAAACCACCACTATCCTTGCACTCATCCTCCTCATCCTCTACTTTGATTGTCTCTATGGGCTTAGGCACTAGAATGTTCTCCATGGTATGCTTACCCTTCGGTGGCCCTGGGAGCGCGAACTCATCTTCCACATACTTGTTGTTTTCTAGCTTGGGCTTCAGTTGGAGGTACACAAGTGCTGCTCCAATGTCTCCAATAGCCAAACTTACTAGCTTTATGCTCAACACATCTGAGATGAGCCTTTCAATATATGCATTACGTCCTGGATATACATACTTCTTTCTCAGTGTGTGGTAGTCACAGTCTACCTTGTCTACATTGAATGTTAGGCGGTGCGCATCTAAGAACCTATGAACTGATGCCTGAAAATACCTCACTATGAAGGCATACGATAGTTTACACCATGGGCTCCAAGCCTCGTCCTTCATTACAAATCATGCGATGTAAAAATGCTGGTAAACTACAAACTGTACTACCTTACCCACCACCGAAGGAAATTATTTGGGGATGCACCATTCCTCTTCAAATGTTGCATGGAGCCTATTGTACCACTTCTCAACCCTCTACTTGACTGGTTCGGTCATCGATCCTTCACACAAGTACTTGCTGAATCATTCTGCAGGTGACTTGTTCTCCATGGGATACTCCCAGATCTTCTCCTTTGGTCCATCAGGCACCCTGATCTCCATGAATACCAGAGACAATAGAACAGCCCCAAAACTGATCTTTCCTCCTGAACACACTTCTTCAATGATAGTTTCTACAATGTAACCTGAAATGTTGTAGACCACTCCTTCAGACATCCTTCTAGCAATGTGCAGCCACATGGTATTCACTTGTGACCACCTCTCTTGGTCATTTAATTTTGTCACAAGGTACATGACTACCTGCACAACTGGGTACTTTTTTCAGCTTGTCTATGTCCATGCCACGCAGACCCTTGGTGTACCCCAGCTCCCTCCTAGTCTCCAGAATTGCAGCCTTATCTGTTAAGTCCCCATTGAGGTCTTCACCTGTAGCCTTCAACCCTGTCACTGTGGAGATCAGCGTGGCTGAAATCCTTACTTGTGCATCCTACAAAGTAGAAGTCTTCGTGTACTCTGCTCATGAGCCATTGGTACAAGGGATCATATTTTCCAAAGTAGGGGAGCTCGTATAACTGATATACTCTAATATTTTTCAATAACTTCTCCCAAGCATTGTCATAGACCGGCATGTCCTCCGTTGTGCGCTTATTTGTCTTCATGTTCAACAATGCATCCAGCTCCTTCTTGTTTTCTGTGGTACGATGGTTGTACTCACTTATCTTGCTTCTCCAAATGTGGGAATCCCATTCCTGGCCTACTATAACCCCCTCTGGATATTGCATCTTTGAAAAATTACTCTCAGGGGTCATTTCTTCTTCCTCCATGACCACCTTCTTCTTTCCCTTAACTCCCACTACAACTACCTTCTTTGGTGCCATTTCTACCCTACAATCCTCTGAAAATACTCATCTTTTGACTTCTACAACATGCAACTCAAACCCTAGCTCAAATCTTCATGCCCTAGTGGAAATCATGTGCCCTAGCTCATTTGTAACGTGTCTACTTTGCTCAAACCCTTCTCCTGTGGGAACACAAGCTTCTCCTTCACACAAACCTCCTTTCCACATCTAGTTTCACACTCTTCACACCTCAACATGATTTCTCAGCTCTTCACACTTAGCTCTTTTCAAATTCTCTTAATCGCAATGGTAAGAATGAACTTGCATCCCATCCTTATATAGATTTTCAAATTTTTGATGCATTTATTGCTCCTTCACCTACCTAATGTCCTCTCATTTATTGACCAATTTCATTCATTCTGTGTGGTACATCTTCGTGCCCCAGCTATAACCTTCTAGCATGCCTTCCTACCCTCTGGTCACAGACTTCTCTTCAGCGTGCTTCCTTGTGCCTGAGTACCTTGTCATTGTACCTTCCATTGGTAGTTGTTATGGCATCCGCTTACCTCGCGTTATATTTTCCCTTCATTCATCTCCATCTTTGGTCACTTTTTAGAAGCAATCCTTTTGACTTGAATAGCACCCGTAGCAGCTTATTCCTTTCACCTTTCAATTCCAGCAGTCTTGTACCTGGATATCAAAAACCACCCCACACTAAAAGTATGTGCAGTCCTCTGCGCATAAAAATTCTTCAAATAGTAATTAGCTTCACGTGCACAAATGTGCTTATTACACAAGAACAACAACTAAATGTATAAAGCATAGCGATGAAGAAGGAAATACATTAAGGAACTAGATAATTGAAAACCTAATCTAAATGGCAACACTGCCTTATTACAAACACCAAGAAGACTTATTTATAGTAGGGCTTCAGCCTACTCCCGTTAAAGTAATTGGGTAGCCGTGTTCCATCAAGTGCTTCTAACTGGAAAGCACCTGTTTCAAGGATGTAAGTGATAACATACGGCCCCAACCAATGTACCTTAAGTTTTCCTAGATGGCGCAAGAACTTAGAGTCATAGAGAAGCACCATTTGTCCAATCTCAAACTTCTTATCCCTTATGTTTCTATCATGCCATGCTTTCTGCCTGGCCTTTTCTTGCTTCTGAATCCAACGTGTTATGGCTCATCACTCATCCAACTTGATTATCTTTTCAATCCATTCTTCTAAAGCTTTCTCATCAGCTAGACCTCCAGCGCACGTGATACGTAAAGAAGGTAACATGAATTCCATAGGAAGAATGACTTCTTCACCAAACACTAACTGAAATGGTGTGGCTTTGTTCAACCTCTTATAAGTTGTTCTATATGCCCAAAGTAAAACAGACACTTTATCATCCCAATCCTTTCTTCCAACATCACAATTTTTTGTCAAGGTCTGGCTCAAAATCTTGTTGAAATCCTCAGCAGTTCCATTTTCCTGAGGATGGTAAGGTGTAGTCTTATGGTGTGCAACCATAAACTCATCTAATAATATCCTGATTGTCTCATTCAAAAAATGTGTGCCCCTATCACTTGTCAGACTTAGAGGACATCCATACCTTGTAAGAACATTTTCCCATAGAAACCTAGCTGTTGTAGTTGCCATACAATCCTTTGTAGGTGCTGCTTCTGCCCACCTTGTGAGATAATCTGTGCAAGTAATGATGTAGTGTGATCCAGTCCTCTACATGGCTGGTGAAATAGGTCCTACAAAGTTGATATCCCATTTCTCAAATGGTTCTGCACTAGAAATAGGTCTTAAAGGCATCTCATCTCTTTGCCCTAGTTTTCCTAGATGCTGACAATGATCACACACCTTACAATATGCCTTACAATCTTTATACAGGGTCTCCCACCATAATCCAATGAGTAGGATCTTCTGCGCATAGTAGCATCACCTGCATAGTGGCCACCTGCAATACCACCATGAGCCTCCTCCATAATATCCATGTGCTCATGCTCCAATACACAATGACACAATACTTCATCTCTGCCTAACTTGTACAGGTCACCGCTGATCAACATAAAAGGTGTTGTGTGTATAGCAAGTTGTTTATTTTCTAAGGCCTTCATTCCTTCTGGTGCCACACTAGTTCGTAGAAAGATAGCAATGTCCTCTAATTCTTATGACACTCATTGTAACCTATATAATTATGCATCTGGTAGGGTTTCTTCAATTTTTCTGGGCTTCCTCTCCTGACTATATTCTTGATAGATGGTCTGGTCTATAATTACTTTTCCCTAGTTTTACCACAACTGTGAAATCAAATTCTTGAAATAATAGTACCCATCTGCATATGTGCCCCTGTAAAATGGGATTGTTTACCAAATACTTCAATGCCATGTGATTTGTATAGAATACAAATGGTGTAGCTAGCAAATACTGTCTAAACTTGTGTAATGCATAAATCATTGACAAAGCTTCGCATTCTGTAGTTGTGTAATTATGTTCTGCAGGAGTCATCTTTCTACTAGCAAAATAGATAGGATGATCTATAATACCCTCTCTAGGTTGAGCTAACACCACGCCAATGGCCATGCCAGAGGCATCCACATGTACATGAAATGGTTGATCCCATGAAGGAAAATGCAGAATAGGTGCGGTAGTAAGTTTCTCTTTCAATATCTCAAATGTGTGTTGTTGTGGTTCTCCCCAATAAAATGTACCTTTTCCTTTTAGTAACTCCTCCAAAGGTGTGGCAACTTTGGCATATCCCTTTATGAATTTTCTATAATACCCTGTGTGACCCAAGAATCTTCTCACCTCACTCTGACTGGTAGGTGCTTCTAGGCCTAGAATGACTGCAACCTTAGCTTGGATTAACTAGCAAAACCTCCTTGCAGATTATGTGACCTAACAATATTCCAAATGGTGTAGAAAATATGCACTTCTTGATGTTCAAAGAGATACTCAACTATCTGCATCGTTCAAACATTAAGCGCATATTGTCACAGTGATCCTTAACAAGCCCATATATTGTCCAATCATCTAAATAAACCTGCAAGAAGTTGTGAATAAAATATTTGAATTCCTGAACCACTATCTGTGAGAATACAACAGGTGTGTTCTTTAGTCCAAAGGGCATCACAGTATAGGAAAAACTACCCCATTCAGTAGTAAAAGTTGTCTTTTCCTGATCCTCCTAGGAAATCCTAACCTGATGATACCCAGAAAACCCATCTGTAAATGAATAGATTTCGCACCCTGCCATGCCTTCCAGTATTTCCTTAGTGAATGGCGTAGGAAATGGGTCTGTTACACATGTAACATTCAGCTCCCTGTAATCCACAAAGATTCTAATCCATCCATCCTTTTTGATACTGATCACCATTGGACTAACCCATTCTGACTCATCCAGGGGTCAAATGATTCCTGACTTCAACATTTTATCAATCTCTTCTTTTACCTTTTCACGTAAGTTAGGGTTCATTCTATAAGGTCTCTTTCTAACTGGGTGCACACCTTCTTTAAGCTTTATCTTCATCTCCCCTAGTGATTCATACATGCCTTTAGGTTCATGATACCACTGAGGGAATAAGTCCTGATAATCTCATACTAACTCAATAATTTTAGCCACTTCCGAGTCTGACCAGTAGTCTCCAATTATGGCCTCCTTAGGCTCAGCTTCTGACCCTATATTTACTTTCTTTGTCTTCATCGGTTCATGATATGCGCATGTATCCTTATCTGCACTGTCCAAGACCTCGCACATTCCTTGTGAATGATCGACATCCAAATTTTCAACATTCCTTGTCATCCACTATGTAGACCATATTTCCTTTTTCTTTCTCAAGGAAAGCACATTCTAGTAGTATGGAGTCCATGTCTTCTTCTTCTTCAAAATGTGCTCCCGACTCTGTTTCACCAAATAATTCCTGAATGAGCTCTTCCACCATTGCACTATCCCCCATAGTTAAGCACTTGACAAATTTTAATGCCTCTTCTACTGGAGGTTTGGAAGAGAAGTAGTCAAAGGTCTGGATCATTCCTACAATCAAATTCTGCCAATTTCCAGTTTCTCTATGTAGCTCTGCATATATATACCAAGTGCATGTGCATCCTTGTAGGGTGGAATATACTTTATGCACCCAGAGTGAAGGTGGTAATGCTTCTTGTCCCTCTGTCTAGAGTCTCTCACACTGCTGGATGTGATGCTGAACAAGTTGATTACCATGATAAGTGCAGATCTGAGTAGGTGCATGGATCCTGAAGAACCGAGTAGATAGTGTGATCCTGATTTCATTCCATTCCATAAGATTATCTCTGTGAACCACCCACCAGCGTGTTGTTGTCCCACGTAGGGTATATGCTAACATGTTCCTTCTCTGAACTTGGTCTATCCACTGTGCTTCCATGGCTTGCAAGAATACTGGAAGATCTTCTACCCCAGTATACCAAGGTATTGAGCTACCTATTCGTTGAACCGAGTGAAGTCCATTTTTCCATGCAATCGTGCTTCTTACCTCGTGCCCTACTAGTTCATAAGTACCACGAGCCCAATTGTCACAAGAAATACTCGTAGTATCACTAATAGATTGAGAGTCTTCCCATTGAAGGATGCCCTCCTTTGATGGCTCAATGACCTCTAGGTCTTGAATACGTGCACATAAATTTTGTTTAAGTCTTCTTCACTCAAAGGCTCAACATATGGTGTAGATTTTCCATCTGTTAAGGGGATTACAACTCATTCCTCCTTGTTTTCAAAACTGATGTATCCTTTGTTGAACCTTAAATCAACATTATTTGCATAACACCAAGGGCACCCAAGTAAAGCTGGAAAGTTATCTACTTCTGCGAGTGCTAATACCTCAAAATCTCCAGTGAATTTGGCCCCTTGTATTGTTATAGATGCATCCTTCAAAACTCCTATGGGAGTGGCCTTAGTCCTATTTGCCATAAACAACACATTAGATGATGGTTGTAATGGAGGTCTCCCCATTTGCACCCATGCATCTAATGTAAGAACATTTACTTCCACACCTGTATCAATCAAGATATTTCTCAAGAGCCATCCATCCACAACAACATTTAGAGTAATCTCCTTGTCATAGTCAATGCTATCAGGGGAAGATTTGTATGCAGGATCTGTCGTTCATTCTCAGTATTGGCATGCAGAGTGTTCCCCTTCAACCAATTCCCTAATAATGGAATAATATTCTCCTGGCGCAACATTTTTCATACTTATTTTATGTCATCCATCTCAGATGGGGCCTTCCCTACTTCCTTCTTTTGTTCTATCTTCCATGATTTCTCTTTCAAACACTGTATTTCACCTTGAAGATTTCTGAGGACCTCCATGGTCTCTTGATAGACCTCCTTCTGATGAGAAGGATCTAGGTACCTTGCATGCAGAACCTCCTCCTTAATGATTGTAGGCTTCTGCTGCAATGCCTCTTTTGTGCGTGCCACTTCAGCTCATGTGGTAATTTTCATAGTGAAAGCCTTAGGTTCTGGTGATAACTTGGGCATCCATTGATTTTCCACCATGTGCTAGATTCTAACCATCCCTGCACCTTTGTTCTCCTGCTTATGCTGCTTACTAAGATGCTCATACAAGTCTGGGCACTCCTCATAGCTATGATTCTTTCTGCAGAAAGAACATGTAATATTCTGGGGACATTCACACCTATAGTGGTCAGGAGACCCACATGTATAACACATTCCATGAGGAAACTCACCTCTTCCTCCACCACGTCCTCATCCTCCATATCCACCTTGATAACCATGTCCTCTTCCATGACCTCCCTCAAAACGCCCCTCATTCCTATCATAGCATGCTTGATTGTGATCCCGATCCTGGTGCTCATTCTTATTTTTAGAATTATCCATTACACTTGTTTATCATACACCAATGTCTATGGCATCATGGATCTGACCGATCAATCTATAATCTTCTGTATCATGGGTCATGGACCGACAAATTTTACAATAACAGGATACATTCTTCCTTATCGTGCATTGTAACAAAGGATAGTGGCTAGCATCATGATTCAAATGACAGATCTCACAGTCTAACAACAATGAACGTATGGATCTGCGGGGACAACTATCCTTGGTGTGACCTTCCACTTCACAATCTGTACACCAAATCCCTGAGTGCGTTTCATGGGCTGAATTTTCTGATAGTTTCTCTAACTACTTTTCCATAGCTGCAATCTGTGCCTCTAAGAATGGGCTAACACCAGTGTCAATACTCCCAACTACCTCAACATGTAGGGCTACCTCCAATGCTTGCATGGATCAATGTATGTCTTATGTGACAATGCCCTTCTAAATGGTGTAATCAATCCTCCAATGAACCATTGTGCATGCTGGCTTGCATGAATATCATAAGAGAGCTTAGATAGAAGTGTTTTAAAATGGGCATCATACTCATGTACACTCTCAGTAGTGCCTTGTTTGATATCCTTGAGCACACTTATACTCTTCTGCTCAAATTCTAGGGATATAGAACTCTTTTAAGAAAGCATCCTTCAATGCTGCATAATCCACGCAAGTTTGATCAGTGTCAAAATTCCTATACCAACTGTGTGCACGTCCTTGTAATGTGGTAGCAAATTGGCGTGCCTTGTACTCTGAAGCCATGATCCCTTTTGTGCCATAAGATTTCACACATGTGCACATGTTTAGTAGCATCTTCTATGCCTCTATACTCTAGGAGATGAAGAGACATCTCCATGTAAATATTCTGGGGTTTCTGCAGGCCTTGCCCACCTGATCCAGAACCTCCTGTGTTTCCCCTGCCTCTAGAACCACCAGATCCACTAGAACTAGAGCTACCTATGCCTCCTGATCCCAAACCTATGGCTGGGGTAGGACCAGAAGATGTACTTCCTTGTGTCCCAATAGTAGAACTGAATTGTACCCCGACAGTCTGTGAAGCATTACCACTCCCAGAAGTTAGTCCAAAAATTGGTGCACTTGTATTCTATGCTGATGATACACCCAAAAAATTACTCCCATATAACAACAAATTTGTTTGCACTACCATTACTGTGCCTTTCATAAGACTCACTCCTACTCTTCCACTACTTGAATTAGCTTGTTGACTTCTTGTTATACTAGATGCTGGAAAACCAAGTGCAAGGGAAAGGTTTCCAGGTGGATTCAGATGCACCCGTGGCCCAGGTCATCTCTGCTAGCACACTTCTACGTGAGACCAAGGAGGGTTCCCTATCATGTTTTCCCAAATGGGGGAGTTCTTGAGGCTCAGGTTCCACATCTTCTGCATGAACTTCAACTCCTTCCGAAACTATCTTTCTCCACAACACCATTTGTTCTGCAACCTCCCGCTACTTCTCGATCTCCCTCTTGTGTGCCTCATTATACTTAAGCCACCTTTCCTCTCTCTTCCTTTCTACTGCTAGGTCTGCCATCTTTCACCAAACCTTCTCCTGCTCCCATGCATGGTGGGGTTTAGTTAGCCATTGGTTTACTCTCCAAATTCAAAGTTACCATCAGGATCTTAATCACCAGTGGAATGCCTTGCAAGTAATTTCCCCTTAGATATTGTAAAACTAGAATTCAGCTACTTCTGGACACGAATAAGTGGAAATTGAGTTCTCCAAAATATAACTATTCAAAATAACATGGAACCACATATCTACATCTTGAGTCCAAATCGGATCAGCATCATAAAGGGCCTGAAATTCTTCCTGTGTCCAAACAAGTGCGCGATACCTCTAATTCTGCTTAGATGCATATGCAATCAACCACTCATACAATTCTACTAGGAAGATAGTGAAGAATCTCTCATATAAACTGTCATACAGGTTCTGTTCCACCCATACGTGTGCGTTAAACTCAGATCCAGTGCTGAACCACCATGCGTATTCTTCTTCAAGATCATGTATCCACTCTTCAACACTTGCTAAGGTCAACCGATATGTCTTCATTGTGAACCATCCTGAAAACAACTAAAAAAGAGGTCCGACAATGGAACCAATGATGCAGCCTAAAATTTAGCAATACAAGCCTAGGTGCACTGGCACATCACTCATCCTAGACTGAGCGCTCACCCAAAGCATGCAAAGGTACCAGGTCCCTCTTTAGGGTTACTTTTGCAAGATGTTAGCATGATGAAGACTTAATACATGCAGTTCCATTATTAATACATCATTCAAACAGAGCATATTCAGATCTATATCTAAGGGAGAACATAACTTAAGTATTAACCATGATGAAATCAAGAACATACTAGATCCAAATATAACATGAACTAACACCTTAGATTCAATCCAATATCCTCCATTATATTAAATATGAGTAAATACACAGAAGCTTCATCACGATTATAGTAGTATACACTCATACGTGTAACAAATCTAACAGCATAATCTCACTATACCCTAGTTCTCACACATATATCTATTCTCTCTCTATATATATCTACTACATAGTTCACTACATATTTATAAGGGTGGGGACTTTCCCTTCACCACTTATCTAATCCTAAAATAGGTCACATGCTATTATTAGCTACGCGCTTTTTACAGTCATAGCCCCACATGCAAGTGTGCTAACAATAGACTTCCTTTAGTTAACTGACAGTGATAAACCTATTCTTAGCCTGCATCCATGAAAAGTGCTTTGTAGCTGATCCTCCAAAAATAGCCAATGTGTGGCACATAAGTCTCTGCCTTGTTTATGTGCTCTGCATGCCATCTCTAAAAATAGATCCTCATGTGCAAAAATGGCTAAGTCCCAAAATATGAACTTATCCTCCACGCGCGTGTTTCCCTTATCTGTTTGCACCTTTGAACATGCCCTATTTTCCCACGTGGACCTCTTGTGTGCCTTTTGTTAAGTATTCTCTACTCAACAATTGGAATGCTCCAAGGATATGAAACTCTGAATCTGTAAATCCTTTGCCTCTTAAAAAATTCCTTAAGACTTGTACTCGATTCCAAATTGTTCTCTGTCTGAGAAGATATCCACTCCCTTGAATTCTTTGTTGCGAATGTTTCACTCATGCTGTGGACAAGTTGATGCTACTGAGAAATTACCTTTTGATGACATACAAATATCGTGAACTGAGTGTTTAGAAACATTGTTGTCTTATCCTAATGATGACCATGGGCATTGCTCATGGAGATCCACTTTAAAGAAGATGAGGATGGAAACTACCTCCCGCGATGACCCTTTACAATACTGTTGTATTCTTGTGAAATATGTCCTACAAAATGATACATTTGTCCATAAAGGTGCTAGGTACTGATAACATATTGACGAAACTTTGAATAGTTCTTCAACACTTGCTATTCTTGAATGGAGCAACTTACTATTTTTAGTAAGTGTAAAAATAAGATTTTTCAGCCTCAACCTGCCTATGAGAATTTGAACTTCTTCTTCTCATAGTATTCCTTTTATGGGAATCATTTTCTGGACAAATTTTCCATTTATGGCAAGTGTTTGTGGGACCACTTACTATTTTTAGTAAGTGCCAATTCTAGACTGAGGTGACCACTTTGATGATTTTCACCGGCAATATCTCCTCTGTGTTCACCATCTGCTTCGTAGCTTCTTCAGATGATGGCTTACCCAAAATAGTAGTCTCCCATGTAGAAGGCTTGCTATTTTTAAAAAGTGTGCTTTTGGTGGTTGGATCATGATAAGATGATGTTTTATGATATGTGTTTTTCCCAAAATCACCCCCCTGAAATTTTAGGCTTACCCGATCATTGGTTTATGATATTTTTATATTTTAAATTTTTTACCTGATGGCAGCTACAAACACGAAAACCATTAATAGAGCTTGAAAATTATAGATTTGGTTTTCTCCTCCGATCGCAATGAAAATTATATTTTCGATATGGGTTTTTCCTTAACCCATATATTTTCTCTTCAAACTGATTGACGATTGATCGAAAAATCAACTTCTTTTCTCATTATGCCAAGAAGAAGAGTTCTTCACTACGAAAAAACCTTGCTGTGAATGGGATATCTATTATTGGGGTTTTTATGGCCTCTAAAAATGGTGAAGTTATCAAAAAACCTTACCTCGATCCGTGCCTTGGTTTGCAAGTTATGTTGATGGCTATGAGGGTTTTCAGATGGAATTATTTATTTGTCTCTTCCATTCTTCATTCCTTCGATCAACTTGTTTTTTTATATATTTGTATTTTCATGGTGCGAAGTATATGGTGGAGTTGGTTTAGTGCAAAAATGGTGGATTGGGTTCCTTGAGAAGAATTGACATAATTTTGAAAGAATGTGAAGATGTGGTGAAGAAATGGAGGGAAAAAATGCTAACCCCCGACTTTAAAGAATTAAAAAAAACACATACCAGAGGTGGGATGAATTTTTATGTCCCTGGTGTCTCTTTAGCTAAAGGGACGAAAGGGACATCAATTTTCACATTGCACCTAGAGCTGATACTTTGCAAGATCTGAACGATTGAGTTTGAGCTAGGGAGCTTCAGAGAAGCACCTGGGGGATGAAATTCAGATGTATGGAGGACTAGAATGGGTTGGGAACATTTTAATTTCCCCAATGTACCTTTATCTAAATGTATGAAAGGGACATCAATTTTCACATTGCGCTAGGTTGCGACACTTGGTGATGATCTGTGCACTGAGGGGATAGGCTCTGGGAGTTAAATTGACGATGCAGAGGGTCCTATAAGTGATCAAGGGGATAAAAAGGGATGGGAAAATTTTACTTTCCCATAATTCCCTTAGCTTAAGGGATGAAAGTGACATCAAAATGTGCTAGGCTCCTGGAGCTAACACATATCCTCTTGAAAATTTGGCTAAGTGTTGAACGCGTTCCTTGAGCCAACTTGTAACGGAGTTAACTCGGGCTCCCAGATGAGTTTGGAGGTAAAATTTTATATGATACTGACTGGAAAACACTCAATAAATTTAAATTTAATGGTTTAGAGCTCAAATTTTTACTGAATCACCTTAAAATTCCCCCTTTTTTTATCGGGATCGCCAGTTGTATGCTGGAAGAATGAGTTACCTAGGGAAGGATATGATGTTTCACGAGGTTTTATTTTTTCCACCATTTAGGGCATGTCAAATAACTTCCATAGGTAATTTTTTGGGCTCTTGAATCTTTAAAAATCTCCCATAATCCTTTCTTGAATCTCAGGAACTCCTTCATAGTGTATGCTCTTTTCATGAAAAACCCACTTTTACTGAGTCGACTCCAAAAAAGCTTTGTCGAATTAATGTTGATGCATTCAAACCATTTGGAACATTTCAATCCTCATTTGTTGATGATGCATTGCCATTTTTATCCAATTTCTATTTTTAGTATGCCTCACCATGGACACATGCTATTTTTAGTAAGTGCAGTACGAGTGTTAGATCGTGACAAAAAAAAGTCTTTAAATTTTGGGTTTTACTTTGGGGTTCCACTCACCAAATTTTAGGTAATTTATTTGTTTGAACAAGTGGTAAAATGATATTTTTATCTGTGGGGGTACAATATTGATAAAAAAACAAAACACTCTATATCCCTAAAAAAATAGGGACTTTATGGCGTGAAAACTAGTTCATGCGAAATTAGATTTTTCAATGATCATTCCCTCCAAATTTTGCACAATTTCACCCACTGGAACCTTGAGAAGTGAAAAGGTGGCTTGCTTCCTTTTTCATTTTTGTTATTCATGGAATCCATTAATGGATTCTTCAATCTTTATATATCATAGATGTGGTGATGGAGGAGAATGAAGTTATTTGTAGTTGAGAATGAGAGGGAGGCTAGAAAAAACATTTAGGAGCTGACTTTCGGGTGCATGAGGAACCACAAGGCTCAAGTGGGATGGGGGGATTTTTTTCCCCTATGTAACTTTACTAAAGGGATGAAAGGGACATCAATTTCCACTTCGTTCCTCATTGCAACACTTGGTGATCATCCATGCATGGAGAGGGAAGGCTCAAACTTAGCTCTCAGGAGATTAACTAGCAAACAAGAGGTCATATTAGTGTTTTGGGGGCTCAAAAAGAGTTGGATGCATTTTAATGTCCCCTATGTCCCTTTTCTAAAAGGGTGAAAGAGACATCAAAATGTGTCAAGCTCCTGGAGTTGACACATGTCCTCTTAAAAAAAACCTAGTATGAGGACTTGAGATAAAACTTGTGAAGGCCCTATTTAGAGTTCCCGATGGAGCTTCAAGGTGAAATTTTATATGAATTTGACTAAAACATACCTTATGAATCCAATATTTGGGTTATTATCACTTTATTCATCCATTTAAGCCCTAAAAAATTGGATTGTTGTTCTAGCTTCATGATTGAGCATGAGAAAAATTGGATATACATATATTGCACCTAGGTGTTGTGAAAATATTGGTCCACCAACTTCTAGAGATCTAAATTAACTTTATGAAGATGCATTTTTTAGCTCCTAACTCCTTCTAGATCTATTGGAATTGCTTCTCGAAGCTTAGTAGCTTTTTTAGCCCTATGCCTTGTTTGGGCCTGAAAACCTTGTTTCTGATGAATCTACTCCAAAACCTCAAAATGTTTCATGAATCTTAAAAAATCCATTACCCAATGTTATCATAACATCAATTCATCTCCATGTTTAATTTTATCCTTTGTTCCACTCTAGAGGGTTGCACTAGTCCTAGGAAGGCCAGTGGTAACCCTTCCCAAATCTGCCCAAAATTGGCATTCTTCAAGAAATCCTAAAATCACCTAGGGGGATTGACTTAGCTTTCCTAATTCACCTAAGGGACTGAGTTGAAATTCATTGGAGGGTTATTGGACTTGCTAGGTAAGGCTGGTGTTAAGAATGGGTAGAATTTAGGGGTCTTGGAAAGGAAAAATTAGAAAAAATTGACACAGGGGTATCGTTGTCATGCTTGAAAATTAGAAATTTTCTTATTGCAAATTTTCATGACAAAATCAATCAACTAGGATTAATTAATAGGCTAGGATAAGCTTAGAAAGATATTTAGAATAAAACATATTGGATTTAGATTATTTGAAAGGGGGATTTGACCAATAAGAGGGTTTATTGATTAAATGCAAGGTTAAAAAGGCTTAATTAACTAATAATTGTTAATTAATTAATTGAAAGAGGATTATAACTTAAAGAAGTGTTGTTAGTTGGCATCTAGAATGGGGTAAAGGCTATTTAATTAACAAATTTTCGTTAATTGACCGAAATGGAGGAAAACATTAGATAATTAATGAAGTGTCGTTAATCGACCAAAATGGAGGGAAAGAGGGTAATTAGTGCAATCTTAGTATTAAAATTGTGTAAGTGGATTTTAGGTGTATAAACCTCTAACATTCATCTTCTGTGATATGATACTCCACCTCAGGCTCCCAGGCCTCACATGATGAAACCTTGGATGATATTTTTTAGCCTTTATGCTACCCACATATTTTGTACATGTCTATGTAATGAAATAATAGAAAAACATTAAAATATTTATGAAAATAAAAAATCAATCCCAATGAATTTTACTTACGTTGTTAGCACTTTACATTACACATGTTGGTTTCCACATTGGTTTGATATATAACATGCTTTATTTTTGTGCACATGTGTTCACTAGTTATATTAAGCTTGATGCATGACACATATATTGGTATAATCTTATATGATCACTCATGTTTCATTACATTCTCATCATTTGGGTGCAATCCCTCCACATCCTACATGTACTATTTTTCTATTATAGTTAATTTACATGTCCACATTTACACTTAATTATATATATTGTGTACTATCTACTTTCATACTAACATGACTAACACATGTATCTTGGCAACATTGACATCTATTGTTTCACATATTTCACTCTTGTTGGTTACTACATCATATTATCATGTTTTTTCACTCTTTTTTCATGTGTGTGTGTGTGTGTGTGTGTGTGTGTGTGTGTGTGTGTGTGTGTGTGTGTGTGTGTGTGTGTGTGTGTGTGTGTGTGTGTGTGTGTGTGTGTGTGTGTGTGTGTAGTTACTTTCTTGTTTTCCTTGTTTATGGCCTATATGTTTATTTTGTCTTGTGACACCATGGGTGTCCTATGTTTGTTGCATCATGCCTATCTTGGTTGTAATTTCTTACTCTTTTTTACATGCCTATGGGCCTTGATTATCTTGTAACGTTATGGGTGTCCCATGTTTGCAGGTCCACAAGCCTTTTTTATGATCTTGTATGTCATTATTTGTAATTATATGAGTTGATGTTATTCTTGTTTTCTTCTACATACATTGTTTCTACTGGTTGATTTAGTTGCTACTATCTTTGTTTTTTACTAGCATTTTTTTAGTATGCGCCATGGTTTCCACTATGTGCAAACAAATTTCCTTTTATAGGCACAAGTTCTCCAAGGTGGCCACCTCTTCATCACTTTACATATATTTTTAAACACGTCATTAAATAGTACACACTTATTTATTTTGAGTCACATCTCAAACATGGTTTTTTCACATGCCTCCAAAGAGTGGGCATATATACAAGTTTATTCTACATTTTTAAGAGACATAGATAGAATTATGGGGAAGATGTAGTAGGTATGGAAAAGGTACAATCACCTAAAAATGCAATCATATACAAAATGTTGGTAAAATAAACACAAGATCAAAATTGTACACTTTATTCAAGACCGTATAGTAGGATCCTGACCCCCCCACATGTTTTTAAACTGGGGGAAATTTCAACATGTTTTTTAGCATTTTCACATTTTCACCTATGCATATAGGTTTTGCTATAAATTTTCACATCCATATTTCCTATTTCAAACCAGTAAAGGGGGCATGAATTTTTTCATTCCTTCTTTGCATAAACACTTAGTTTTAGGAAACTTGGGGGGCATGGGTCTCCTTTCTATTTTAATGTCATTATCACATTTTCAGCATATGTCAACATTTATTTCAGTTTACAATTAGTTGTTTGACATATGGGGAGATTTTGGGGGAACCTAATATCTTTTATAATGTATGTCCTTATTTGCAAAATCAAGTCTAGATCCGTCTGCGGCGGTGTGATCTATAGGGTTATGGAAGGAAATGAAGCAACTAACGGCTTCATGGGTAGAATTTATTCTTATATTACAATTAAAGGTAAATATACCAGAGTTATTGAATAAATTTGGTACATGGTCTTCTTCCTTTATAGGTGTGTAATTATACATCTTTCTTCTTCTCACTTTTGTACATTTTTGTGTTAGGTTGTATGCACCTAACACTCTGGTTTCTCCTCATAACTGATTAGGGAAAAATCACTGTTATCCTTCAGTGAAGTTTAGTAGATATAAATATTTAAGAAATAGAAAATCACAAGCAAATAGGTGTATTATTTCCTTATTTACATCTTTTCATTTCTTCATATAAGTAAATGTAAATATTTTGTGTTACATATTTTATTTTATTTACAATCAATTATCTATCATGGAAATTGATTACACTTGGTGTTACAAGTTTTATCATGGATTATGTCAAAACTAAGAACAACAATGTAACTAAAAAATAAAAATTTGAGCAAAGGAAAAGAGTGTGTACACATTCAAGTAAAGTTTCCTTTAAGCATGTAATTTTCAATTTCATACTTAAAGGGGAAAATATAGATACTCAAATTTGGTAATTTACACTTTGGTAACCCTTGATTTTAGTGTTTCCTATTTCCATAATAACTACAAATTATCCATTACCATTTAGCACTTTTTAAGGTCTATTATTTTTCTTTTTTATCCTTTCACACTAACCATGTTGACAAACTATGATAATATAATGCACAAAATCCATATACAAACAATGTTTGACAAGCTCCAAACTTCATTTTGCATGTTTTCTGCTCTTGGTTAGGTTTTTACAATTTGGTTAGGAATTTATATATAGTCCTAACCCTTTTGTATGGTCTTGAATAACATGTCTTCTAACTGCACTTTTAAATTTTCATCTTTCACTATGTCTTATAGTTCATCTGAGTTGGCCTTTCTTAGATAGATCATCTATAGAACCCTATATAAGCAAGTAAACACTACCTCATTTATCTAACATGGAAATTTAGTCACTAAATCACACACTTACTATGTACATATAACCTCTAAATACTTCATTTATGTGCATGATTCCTAAGAAAGATAGCTACTCATTAACACCTCTTTACTTTGCTTTAACATTACTTTTATCCTTTTCATCTTTATTACTTGTTGTATCTAATTAACAAATCATAGTTTTTCATATCATTTTACATCCTACTTAGCTCTAATTTCAATATCTAGACTTTTAATTACCCTAAACAAGACCTCTCATTAGGGATAGGAGCACCCATGCACTACTTTCCCCTCTAGGCACCTTTGTTTGATTTATATCTTTTTTTGATATGTCAAATGCTACTTCTTTCTTGTCTTATTTTATCACCGTTGGTTGGAATTTCACTTGTTAATGAAGAAACTTAAGCAAAGGAATCATATATATATATACATGTCTTATTTAACCTCATTAGGGGGTAAGCATTCAAGAGGAACATACTATTACAATGAGATAATGTTTTCTATCTACTACACCAAGGACTACATTTTTGGACTACATACTTTATTGCATATCAATATTTTATTATGAATTCCATACCACACATTTGCATTAGGACAACGTAGTTGTAGCATTTTATTATTTGTGTGAAAATAACTAGGTCATCCTAGCTTAAGGGACATTATTCTAATCACACACACACTAGAACTACATTGAGTCTGAAATGTAATGCAATGCTCGGTGAAAATCACATTGGGGTGACTACTGAGGACAGTCTGACTAAAATATATGCATTTTTTTATTCATTTGATGTGCACTTGATTATTGTGCATATAGATATGGTTTATGTTGTAGGTATATGTATGAAAAATTGAATCTAATATAACCTACCATGAACAAGGAGTGACACTGAGTGACAAAGAAAGAAATAGATCCCGAGCCACCACAAATACTAATGCCCATATCAGACACTAGTGCCTGAGTGGCCATGTCCCATTCTGGGTGGTTATGTCATGTAAACTTCTAGATTGCACTTCTAGACATAGAGCTTGCACAAACCAAAATATCCCCTTTCAAATCAGTCTCCAGTATATAATCGATTCATACCTACATATACAAGCTGAGTAATTCTCAAAACCCTATCTATCATTCATGCTTGTATTTCCTTTTCTTGATCTTGATTGAATAATATCATATTTATATGCTAAATAGTGTCCTTACTTTAAATTTAATTTTATTAAATAATTTGGTGAACCCAACAACTATGTCCATAATTCAAATACATTTCCCTTTTTCTTCTTCTCCCAAGATCATTGCTAATTCTTCTACTTTCATCCCCACCAGTGTCTATAACCTAGATATCATTACATCTAAATATATCCTTGTTAATACATAACATCCACCTCGCTATAAAAATGCCTCTTTAGTTCCCTCTGTCAATGCTATCACCACACACCATAATAGGATCCCTTTGTAACTTCCTACCTCTATCTCTCCTCCTCTTAATACACCACTTATTCAACCTACTACTCCATCTAAAACCTATGATATCATTGAGAAATTAAATAACACCCCAATTAAGATATCTCTCTTTGATCTATTATGAAAATATCATGATTATGGTCGTACATTAGAGGCTTCCCTTTGCTCTATTAAAATCCAAAGTGATGATCCTCTGGTATATTTTTCCCATCCATGGATTCTTTCAAGCATATCACCAATTCTATCACATTTTTCGATGAGTACATTACTTCTTATTCTTCCGTTGATTCTCCTCCTCTTCTCATCTTGGCTTGTATTCAAGATTTCTAAATCAAGTGTGTACTTATTGATAATGGTTCCACACTAAATATTTATCATTTATCATTACTTACCCAACTCCACACTCCTCATAGTGTGATTGAAAAGTATACTATTATTGTCTATGGCTATGATACTATTATTCATGGATGCATTGGTACTATCACTTTAGAGTTTCAAGTAGGACTCCCCAATCTTCATACCCTCTTTTATGTCATGGATGCAATATCGCAATACAATATTCTAATAGTTCAACCTTGTATCAATGCTATGCAATATGTTCCTTCTATTGTCTATTGTTGTGTCAAGTTTATATTTAATGGCTATGAGCATAATGTTACCGTTGATCCTAAACCATTCAATTATTTTTGTATGGACTTTGCCACCTCTATGGTCATTCCCCTAGATCAACCTATTCCATCACACCATTTCGATACATATGATGTTGGATAATCTAGCAATTTTAATCTCATTCAATTTCCTTTTGTCACTTCCTATATTCAAAATCCCACTACGAATATCATCTCTCTTGTCATATCCTCTCATACCACTTCTACATCTATTACCAAGTCACTAGAAAAATATGAAAAATACTTCCACGTAGATAATGATGACTCTGATGATGTTGTTGATGATACTTTGTGTGCTTTAGATTTCACTCCCATAGATTTTGATGAGTCTCTCTTTCATACTCACTAGATTTCTATTGGTCATGGTGAATATCAAGTCAAATATTCCATCACTTAACCCACCACTACTATTATGATTCCTTATTCTAATATCATACATGCTCTAGAGAATATTTCCCCCTATAATTCCTTCCTCGTCTTGTAGTCATGTTCATAATGTTACTATTAATTCTTCTCCTATGAAATTTCCCCATTTTGATCACTTTACTTGCACATTATAAATTGATCACAAGTATTGAAATCATGTTCCTTATTATCTTACTTTCTCTAAAAATGTTTACACATACGAAGGTCTCACCTAACTGGGATTTACTCCTACTGATACCACCCATTTTCTTGCACCTCACCCTCAATATTAAGGCTATATATTCCTCTCATATCTCTAGGCCCACATATCTTCCACATGAAATTTTTGGTTACATTTGACCCTCTTACTTCTCCCCTTACTCTTAGACACTCTTGGCTTCGCTACATTGGTATTACTATTGATTGACATAATAACCTTATCACTTTTCCATTTACTTATAATTCAATTACTATTTGTAATGTTTCACTCCCTAATTATTCTCCTAATGTGATGTGATGGAATGCACTCAATTTCCCTGATATACAATTCAATAATGAGGAATATGTAATGGGCATATATGTTCTCCGTAATAACTTGGTATTTTTTTATGAAAAGAGATCTTATATTATATTAATTCAATAAGATACAAGATAACTTTCAACAAAAAAGCGGGCGGTATGAGAGCATGCCACAAAACCACAAAAAAATCTAGGCCGATCCTAGGAGAGCAGGAAACAAACTAGACTGAGCCTAGGAGAAGAAAAAAGGTAGGAAACACTTAGAAGCATACAAAAAACCAAGTCAAGTGGAAGTAATAAACAAGCCCGAAGTGGGAAGATCATGATGATCTGGCCAACCTTAGCCAGGTAATTATTTTCTAGCATCCAAGAGACCCCAGTCAGTAGGATTTTCTTCTTCTGGGTCTACCTTTCCACGAGTGGGGATGGCGAGGTTGAGATGAGGAAATTTTGGATTTTTCAAAGACAACCCCAAATGCTTTGCATATCATGCATCTCAACCAGCTCCCTTTGGATTTGTTTTAGGTTTATAATATATTCTCAATGATATCACATAGATACTTTTGGCATTCACACTTGGGGGCATACTAATTCCCCCACATCACCCAATTATGCACTCTTGTTCTCGGCTCATACTTGACTATTGAGGGAATTCTTCATATGGTCATCACATTGCACACACACAAAATAAGGGGAATCCTTTTTCCTCCCTTATAGCTACTTTTATTTCATATATTTTCAATCAAAAATCCAAAAACATTATCTTAAATTTTGATTATATGTATTATTACTTCCTTATACTACTCTATGTTGCACCTTTTGGTATCTTGTTACTATAGTTCAAAGTATGCTTTATCATTTTTCATACACACATGTGCATTCACATGGTATCTTGAGGTAAATGCAAGTCACTTATAGGTTATGATGCTTAGCCCTATCCATTACCAATCCCACTAAGTCTATTAGGGGCATCTACCTTTCTTCACTTACTATCAAGTGCTATCATTAAAATATTTCACACTTTTCCTTCCTATATTCAGATATACATTGTCACATACTATTTATATTTCCTAATATGCTAATTAGTTCTTCATATGTACCATTTACCTTGTATGAATCCTTCTAATCATGGTTGTCTGATTTGTTTATACTTTATTTATCATTGTTTAAGGGTTATGCCCTATGTTTTCTTGTTACCATGTTTGCTTAAGACTTGATGCCTCTGATTGTCTTGTGACATCTTGAGTGGTGTGTCATGTATGCAACCAAATAATCATTATGTGCTTATTTTTTCTTTTTCCTATATGAATTTACTAGTTTCTATTTCAATGTGAATTGCTTGTTTGTCACTAACACTTGTATATTAAAATTTTCCCCTTTCATTTTTATGATGTGGTGCCTACCATGTGTAATTCATATTCCCCCTATATGATTCCTATATCATATATGCACATCAATTTCAACCTTCCTTGTTTGGGATCCGTTCACTTTGGTTCATCTCATGCACCCCAAATGAGTGGGGAAAAACATCGGGTGAATCTTTTCACTCTCATAAAAGGCACAAAAAGTAGTTACATAAACACATACATCAACAACAAAACATAAATTAGTTACAAAATAGGTAAACAAATATAATTGGCCACAAAAATTGGCATGGAAAGAAGTGCCTAAAACTTAAAGAAATTCCTAGGTACTAGTATCCCATATGGAGGCTCTTGTATTGGGGAAAAAATAATTATAAGAGTAGTTTCAGCAATTACAAAGTCACAATTTTCTCCAATTTCAGTAGTTACACAACCAGTTTTAGATTGCAATTAGTCTCTAACAAGAACTAACTACTAACTCAGGAACCAAAGTAGGAAATAAATAAGGGAATATGTAGGACAATGATATTCCTAGAGCCTTTGTGTCACTAGAGGTAAGTTACAAATTGGGTTTGTGATCATCTGCAGTGGTGCTCATCCATGGAGAAGTATTAACAATTAGAGGGGAAAACATACCACTCTCCCATTACACTTTCACTTAATGGTGACATGACACCTAAATCTAAAATTTAGCACTAGGACACTCAAATCCCTAGTTTGGCAACATGATTACCAAATCCTTTCCGTTATTCCAACTAGATCCTAAACATTGGGTCTAAAAATAGGAGAAAATTTCTATCCCTTTATCTTTCAACACTCTAGGTGTACCTTAACCACTTGGTTTAGATTTTCTAATGTGCATTTCCATTTTTACATATTTTCCAAGTTAAAGTTTAATTGAATTTACCTAGAGCATTGACTACACTTTTTTTCTTTTGCATGTCCTATCCTATCCCAACAAAGGAAAAACACACAAGAAACAACGAAGAAAATCTCAAGTGTGCTTCGATAAAGATGACATTCAAAGGAACTACATGCACCATTATTATCACTCCACACATGCAAAGGCCATCCCTATTATCCTTATCCTTCCTTTAGAATTTCATGGTACACATTTTGCATTATTCCATTCAGTATGCTATAACAATCATTTGACACACTATTAGGTGCAATTTTCATTCGAATCTCCAAGTTACACTTTTCTTTTCTACTTTATGCTATTAGATCCTTATTCTCCAACATAAAGTGGGGGAAAATGTATTCACAAAATCACATACTTATTATGTATATATAGGCTCTAAATACTTCATGTATATGCATGATTCCTAAGCAAGATAAATACTCATTAACACCTTTTTACTTTATTTTGACATTGCTTTTATCTTTTTCATCTTTATTGCTTATTGTTTCTAATTAACAAATTATAGTTTTTCATACCAGAAGACATCCTACTTATTTATGATTTCATTGTCTAGCCTTTTGAGAACCCTATACAAGACTTCCAATTAGGGATTGGGGAACTTGGGGAACAATTATCGCCTCTTGGCACCTCTATCCTCTTTATCTCTTTTTATAATACGTCAAATGCTACTTCTTTCTTGTCTTCTTTTATCACCCTTGGTCATAATTTCACTTATTAATAATGAAAGTTAAGCAAAGTAATCATATATACATGTATTATTTAACCTCACCAAGGGAAAAGCATTCAAGAGGCATATACTATTACAAGGAGATCATATTTTCTATATATTACACTAAAGACTAAATTTTAGGACTTCATAATTCACTACATAAGGGGTTTTATTTTGAATTCCATACCACACATTTTCATTAGGAAAAATTAGTTATAGTATGTTATTCTTTGTGTGAGTGGCACTATGGCATCATGTCTCAAGGAACACTATTCTAATCACACACACACACTGGAACTACATTGAGTCTGAAATATAGTACAATGCTCAGTGACAATTACATTGGGTTAACCGTTAAGGTCCATTCGAATCAAGCATATGCATATTTTTTTTTCATCCGATGTGAACTTGATTATTGAGTAGGTATCTAGGGTTTATTTTACAAGTCTAGGTGTGATAAAACAAATCTGATATGACCTAGAATGAACAGGGAGTGAAACTTGAGTAACACAGAAAGAAATAGATCTGGAGCCACTCCATAGACCCTAACCCCCAGATTAGATACTAGCACCTAGGAAGCCCTGTTACATTCTGGGTGGATTTTTTATGTCAGTTTGTATATTTTAGTTCCAGACACAGGGCTTACATAACTTAGAATCTCCTCTTTCAAATCAATCTTTAGTCAAGAATCGATTCAAACTTATATATACAAGTTGAGTCATTCTCTAAACCCTATTTATCACTCTTTACTGCATAAGTTGAGTCATTCTCTAAACCTTATTTATCAATCTTTCTTGTATAAGTTAAGTCATTCTCTAAACCTTATCTATCACTCTTTCATATATTTACTTTACTTGATATTGCTTGAATATTGTTATATGTATCTAATAATTCGTGTCCTTAGATTTAATTTTATTAATCAGGAATTCATAATGGAATGCACTAGAGCACTTAGTCATACAATTGTAAAATTCATTCAAAACTCCCTAAATATTGGAATCACACATCTACAATCATTAGTGCAGCACCCACATTAGTTTTAAGCTAAAAACTAGATCAAGGAATATTTATCTCTCATCTACAAGCATGCAAACATCATCTTTCTAAGTATTTTAGAAAGATCTAAGTAAAATAAAACATGGTTAAAGAAAATTCCAAATTTGATTGACCAATCTAGATATTACATTCTAGGTGGATAATGATGTGTGATTTGAGGCCTCTTTGGAGTAGTACTAACATTGGTGGTATAAGGAGGCGTCCATAACCCATCTAATTTTTATTTTATAGGAATATTCATCCATGGATAAGGTTTGATATGATGATCAATCCATTTAGAGAGCCTCGTTGCATGTGCAAAAACTAGGGTTTGACAATGATAAACAAATATAAAAAGATGATAAACCCATAAAGTTGTTAGAGTAGAATCAGAGGAGGTCCATGACTATATAAAAGTATATAAACCATACAATATTTTCCTAACCTAGGTGTAGTTATAGTTATAGTTATAATTACAAAGTTTAACCAAGTTTGGAGCTCCTAGTTCTACCATTTCACAGTCACATATCTCTCTAAAAAACATTTGAAATCAGCTAAGTTATTCTATACATCTATTTTTTTACTTTTGATTGCATGTTAGGTTGATTGTTGTATGCTAATTTTGTTTATATAATATGAGTTGTAAATCTAAGTTATTGTTTATATTGTAACACATTTATAATGTTTACAAATTAACTCCACACCTAATTAAACTGACCTAAAATTTAATTAAGGATTAAACACTTACTAAATATAATGTTGATTGAAAATAATGTTCCTTTCCACCAACTTCACATAGAACAATTAGAAACACCTTTAGACATATTTTGTAGAATGTGTTTGATCATCACTGATATAGAAATAATACTCTCTTAATATTTCTTGATCTTTCTCATTACTTTCGGGAGTGTGCATGAATGTTCTATACATGAAAATAGTAAGTTACACTAAGTTGTAGTACTATGACTGAACCTCCATTGTGGATACAATCAACAATTCTCTACGAATTTAAATACTAAAACAATAGTCCTGAGTGGGAATGTTTCCTTGCTTGAATTGAAATTTTCATGTAAACATCAAGATCTATGTGTGTGCCTCATATACTCATTAATAATTTCCAATTTGAATTTGACCATATATTCTAATATGATTAATTATTTTGTAACAAGCTCATACATTTTAGATTATTTTCCATATTTTAATTGATATGTCACAGATTTGTAGCTGTTAATACCAACTAACTATTTAACTATTGCATGCATACTCTCCTTGTCGATACAAATTTTCAGTTTTTGAAAGCCATCACATATGTTGAAACTTCCATACAAACATGCTTTGTTATAAAAAAAATTCCAAATAATCTTTCACAAAATATGGTGATATAAAATTCCCTTAATAATTTTAGTTGGGAAATTTAAAACACACTCCTAAAAATTGATGTTGACATCAAAAACACAATGTACATGATAAAAAACAAAATAATTCATTAAAAAATCATAATGAATCCTACAGCAACAAGTGGTATATGAGTAATTTATTTTCACATTAAAAGTTTTTTTCATTTAAAAAAACCTTTGACTAATGTCAATTTCTAGATTTTCATTCTTAAACTTAGATAATAATTGTGTTTGATTCATATCCAAGAAATTTTTTACATGTGGTTCACGATTATGAGAACCAACTCTTATTTTTATTCTATCTCTTCTATTTTGTTGTCATGAGTTTTTTCAAGGGAAAAATTCACACATGAAAGCATGACAACCATTCCCTATCCTGAAATTTTTTACTTAAAGATCACCCCGAGCCCTCCTTAAGATCATCCTAACTGATGTATCATTCCTATCATATACTTATAAGTTTTCCAATGTTTTGTGTCTTAATTTTACTAGATGATTTTGGGATATCCTTCCCATTCAAGCACTTTCAAGACATGATTCTCTAAGGCAAGATCTCCTAGAAGCTTAAGAAAAGGCTATTCTCTAGTCTTCTTGAGGATAGTACACCCCCTCCCCCAAGTATAAAAAATAAGCAAAATAATAAAGGAGGTGTATCAAAGAGATAATAATGTTGTGCAACCTTTTTTGGAATAATCTCAGAAGTTTCAGAGGTTTTGGAGCAGTTTCAACAAAAGTAGGCCCTGGAGGGTGAAACAGTGTATAGTGCAAAAACAACCCCTGAGCTCTAGGAAGTGGTTTTGGGATCTCCATGAAGATTTAAAGGCCAAAAAACATATATCTAGAAAATTAATTTATATCTCCAGAGGATGGTGGTCTTACGTTTTTCACAAGATTCAAACAATTCTTCCCACAACCTATTTTCAGCATGCACAACCTTTGAGCTCGAAGAAAAATCCTATTTTTTAGGATGTTGTGGGAAGAACCAAGGTATGATACCCCCACCATTATATTAAAAAATACATTTCCAATAAATTTCATATAAATAATTGTGGGAAAAGTCATCCGGGAGCTCAATTTATGCCTATGTCAAGTTGTTCCCCAAGGTAGAGTTTAGGAGTTAGCCAATTTTCAAGTTAGAAAAATGGACCGATCAGAGAGTAGCGCACTTTTTTGCACCAACCATCCAATTTTTTTGGGAATTTTAGAACAAAAAAGTGTTCCCCCTCCCATATATCCCCTACACCATGATATGACCATCTTGGAGCTCCATTTGTCCAGTTAAGCCCATGTGTACTGATTTTCAGCCCCCAACCTCAACTTATCATGAAGCGCCACATGTACCAATCAAAGAGGGGAAAAATTTTGTGCACCAAAAATCCCAAATTTTTGGGATGGTTGGGACATAAAAATGTTACCACCTCTCATTTTATCCTTTGGTCACTCACTTGACCCAAGAAGTTGCTAAGACTCTTTTTTCTAAGCCCTCCTCTCTCCCTCAACAAAAAATCATGATATGACAAGTGGACCAATGGGATCTTGAAAATGAATACTTTAAAATAATATTTAACATAGAATATTTACATAGAAACAATATGGTGCTTGTGTATTTTATTAATATCAAAATCAAGCATTACAAACAAATGAGAGAGCTGCAATATTTATAGATATTGGACAACTTCTATCTTATCCACAATATATGGAAACAAATCACCTAATCTAAGAAAATATGTAGGAATAGCATATTTCCCCTAACTAACCCAATTTACCCTCATGGAAATCATCCAGGAACAAAATATACAAGATAGAACATGATCCCACAAACCAAGGGATAAGAAAACTCACTAACAATTGACTTTATCTTAGCTAACTTACATAATTAAAAAATTAATTTATTACAATATCACTTTAACTCATATGATGAACTTAGTGTTAGTTTATTTACAACATTCCCCCCTTAATTCAGCATACTCTAAAGTGAATAGGAGAGAAAAAATCTGAATTCCTCAAATTTTGGATGTGCAAGAGACTTTGTGAAGATATCTGCACATTTATGTTCTGTAAGGAAATGTTGGAGCTGGATGTTTTTGTTCTGAACATGTTCACGAATGAAATGTACTTGCACCACCATTTGTTTGGTGCATTCATGAAAAAATGAATTCCAAACAAGTTTTATTACTCCTTCATTGTCTACATGTAGGATTGTTGGATATTTCTACAGTATTCCCAATCCTTCAAGTATATGTCAGAGCCATATTCCTTCATAGACAGCTCCACATGCTGCACGATATATTGATTCTATGGAGGATATTAAAACACAAGTTTTCTTCTTACTCCCCCATGATATCGGTCTAGATCCCAAAAAGAATACAAATCCAGAAGTGGATTTCCTATCATTTATGTTTCCTGCATGATCTGAATCTGAATATCCTGTCAAGAAGAAGTTATTGTTCTTTTTGTGTTCTAGGTAATGGTCCATAGTTCCTCTGATGTACTTTAGTATCCACTTTTCTACTTTCCAATGAGAAACCCTTGGTTCTTACATGAACCATGAAAGATAGCCAACTGCATAGCTGATATTTAGCCCAATGTAAGTCAAGTAGATGAGACTCCCGATCAACTGTCGATATAGAGTTGAATTTACTTGTGGTGATGGATCTATTCGAGATAGTTGAATTATTGTCTCCATAGGTGTGGCAATTGATTTAGAATCCATCATATTGAACTTATTAAGTTTTGTCTTAGCGTATTTCAATTGTGACACAAAGATATGATTTTCTCTTTGCCAAACTTCAAGTTCAAGACAATAATGTAGAATCTTGAGATCGGTCATGTCGAATGATCATGTTAGATCTTTCTTTGTTGACTCAATCATCCTCACTGATCCTCTAGTGATGACTAGATCACCAACATATACTACAACGATGACTATTTCCCCCACCTTGATTGTTGAGATAGAGATTAGGATCGTATGGACTCTTGTTGAATCTATTTTGAATGTGATTCTCATCAATTTTAATATACCATGCCCTGGGAGACTGATTTAAACCATATAGTGATTTTATGAGTTTACATACCTTTTCCTCTTTACTTGGTATGGCAAAACCTTATGGCTGAGTCGTGTAAATTTCTTCCTATAAATCACCATTAACAAAGACACTTTTCACATCCATTTGGTGTATTTTCCAACCAAATTCTGCATCTAGACCAAATATTAACTTGAATGTTTTTATCTTAGCTATGGGAGAAAATGTCTCTTCATAATAAATGCCTTATTTTTTAGCATATCCCTTATCAACTAGTCTAGCCTTTTGTTTATCAAATTTTCCATCTATTTTGGACTTTGTTTTGAAGATCCATTTACATCCAATAAAAATTTTCCCTGGTGGCAGATCTGTAAGTTTCCATGTATTACTTTTCATAAGTGAATTATATTCTATATCCATAACATATTTCCAAGGTTTAGACTGTAGGGCTTCTGAAACTATGGATGGCTCAATAGTTTCAACAACTTTACCCATTAAGTCCAAATTGACCTCATTTTGAGCCATATTGTGAGTCCTCATTCCAGTGGTAGATGTGTTGGGGGCACTATCCAATTTTTCATTTCTCACCATACTTGTATATAATTTATGCATACTTTTAGTGGTTTCTGTGGGAGGTTAAATTTCACCATCTTCCCCATCATCACTCTCATCATCAAAGTGATTACCATCCTCTATTTTCATTGTAGGGATGATTTTTTCATCATTTAAGTGTATGGAAGGAGCATCTTCTTATTTCTTCTCAAAGAACTCAACATCTCGACTAGTGTATACCCTCCTTGTTCTTGGATCCATAAGTCTGTAGCCAAGTTCTTCATCACTGTATCCCAAGAAGATAAGTTTTTTATTTTATTTCATATCAAGCTTAGTTCTTTGTTTCTTAGGAATGTGCATACTTTCTTTACATCCAAAAACTATAAGGTGTGAAATAAATGGCTTATTCCCTGACCATGCTTCCTATGGTGTTACTCCATCAAGAGATGCAGTGGGAACTCTATTTAGTAAATAGACTGTCGTTTTAGCTACTTTGGCCCAAAATATTTTTGATAAACCTACATCACACCATATCCATGATAGTACAATTTATCATTTCAACAACACCATTTTATTGCGGTTTGTGAGGAGGATCCATTCGAAGACAAATGCCATGTTTTTCCAAAAAATTGTTGAACTCATTGCTAGTGTATTCTCCCCCTTGATATAAGAGTAGTGTTTTTATTTTCCTACCAAAATCTATTTTAACAAGGGCTTTGAACTTCTTGAAAGTTTCAAAATCTTGGTATTTTTTAGAAATAAAATATATCCACATTTTTTTGGAAAAATCATCAAAAAAGAGCATGAAATATTGAAACCTAGAGTGGTTAGCTCTCATTAGTCCACACAAATCTTATGCACCAAGTCAAGTTTTCCTTATCCTAAAATGTACTATGTTTAAATGATGCTCTATGTTGTTTTCTTACAAAATAATGTTGACATTTATTTGTACCCTTTTTTATAAGTAGAAAACCCCTAACCATATTGTATTAACGAAGTGTGTCTAGATGGCAAAAACTCACATGTCCAAGTATTTTATGCCATGGTTGAGCTGATGATGTATCCTTGGTTACAAGTGCTTGATCATTTTGTTGAATAAAATCCAACTGAAACATTCTTCCCACATTCGAAGCTTTTACAATAATTTTTTAGCTTCTTGACTTGTCTCAAATTAAGCACATATTTTTACCACCTTTAGAATCATAGTCAAATTTGAGATTGTGATCTAATAATTGACTCATGGATAGATTTTTTTGGTTAAACTAGGGACATAAAGAATATCTATAATTTTACAATTATGTTGTCAAAGTGGTAGTGAAATGGAACCAATGCCTTCAATATTGTATGATGTGATTTTTGGTGGGTGTTTTGCTCATTGTAAAGAACTAATCTTTCTTTCCTGTCATGTGTCGAGTTACACCCGAGTCGACATACCAAATTTGATTTGTAGAATTGGATACTTCATTTGACTGTGTAGAATATAGGAAGTCATCATCATCAAATTGATCTTCCTGTTCAGCTACATTTCCTTGTTGAGTTGGTTTCTTTTTCCAATTTTGATTATTTTGTCCCTATTTACTCTATTGTTGGCTTGATTTTTTTTGTTGGTAATCAATCGTTTTTCCACTTGACGATCCTTTTTGGAATGTGTTGTACCAACAATTATTTAACTCATGTCATTTTTTACCACAAATAAGACTTTTTTTGGGTCCTTTTGGCCTTGTTGAGTATTACCTTGCTTCTGGGCTATTTACTACACTTAGCCTATTTTTTACCCTTTTGATGAGAAGCAAGTGCCTACTCTTCAGTTTTAGTAGTTGAGTGAATAGATTCCTCTTATTGTAGCATATTCACTAACTCTTAAAAAGTTGTTTTACTAGTAATGTTTAACATGGTCACAAAATTCCTATAAGAAGAAGGAAGACCTCTCAATACTCTAGGCACAAGTGTTGTGTCAGTTACTTCTTCTTCCAAATATTGAAGTGATGCACACAAATTTTCTACTCTTCTAAAAAACATTTCAACTTTCTCAGTTGGTAGCATTTTCAAGTTCGATAGTTGACTCTGGAGATGAAGTATTGTGTTCTTATTTTTGGACTCATATATTATTTTCAACTTGTCCCAAGATTATTTTGCTAATGTGGCCTCATGAATATGAGGTTGTACCTCATCTGAAACACTAAAAAATATTATTAACTTTGATTTTTGATTTGCATGATCAAATGTAGCTTGTTGTGTAACATCTATTGCAAATCTTATTAATGTACCAGAAAAAATGGACCATAGATTTTCAAAATCAAGTTGTGCGTGAATTTTTGTTTTCCATGCTGGGTAATTATTAGAACGTAAAAGTTGAGAATATGGAAAAAAGAATTTTGGTGTCGTAATTACAGACATTGTGAAGACTAATAAACAGTAGAAGAAAAAAATGAACTCTTTTCCCTCTTAAAGCATGTACACCCCCCAAAAAATAAATTTTATTTAGTTTGGGCTCCTTTTCGGCCGTGTACAATGAATTTTTGGCTCTATATGCCTTGTTACAAATTTGGCTTTGTAGCTGATTTGCAAACATAAAATGACTCTCTTCGCCGATTGAAAAAAAAATAAAAATTTGGGCTCTTTGGCCTCTTTTCAAATACAAACAACTTTTAATTTGTTCAATTTTTACAAAACAAAGCTTATTAAAAGCTGGACTAAGATGTAGAGATTAAAAATTGTACACTTTATCAAAAAAATGGCACCTCAATCCAAGGTACCAGTTGAAAGTTATGATTTGTTTAAATTCTGATTTCAATATCTTTCTAGACCCCTTTCCAAAAGTGGAATTTTTTTTTGTTCTAATTTTTTCTCAAAATCCAAAAATGGATTTTTTTAAAAGATGATTTTTTAAAAAGAAAACATGGATTAGGGATTACGTGGTTGTGTAGAGCCTTGAATCCTTCTCTGCCACCTGATTTTATCAACCTTTATAGCTCTTTTTTTTACTTCACTTTTCACAGGCTTCACTTGTTTGGAACGACATTTTTTTTCATTTTTTTTTTCTTTGTGATTTGTAGGGCCTACTTGTGGATGGGTGTGTAAATGGAGGTTGTTTTATAAACATGATCATTTGTTTTCTTCCTTTTCCACCATTTCTATTATTTTGGACACTTTTTCCTCTACTCTCATTTATGTAGGGTTAGACACTTGGAGAGGTCAATTTGGAGATTGATCCAATGCCACAACTCATTGACAGGGTCTAAGAAAACATAGATTAATAGAAGATAACAAGGGTATCTTATTTTAGAGACAAAAACTCCCAAAATAATTACATATAAATTTGGATTGAATTAAAAACAATATATTTTTTTAATTCAAGAAGTGAGATTCAAACTATAACTTCAAAAAATCACTTCCTGTGCAATTTTCTACAATACTTCTTTTGCTGTTACTGGTGTGTGGAGTAGGGGAAGGGGCTATGTGAAGAGGTTAGGGGAAACTCTGGCTCCTCCTAGCTTAAGATTTTTATTCCTCCTCCTTCAAACTTCCTACACTCCGTAGCACTCACATGTTCAAACTCTTCCAACTCTGATACCAAATCTTGACAATGAATACTTGAAAATAATATTTGACACAAAAGCTTTACACAGAAACAAGACGATGCTTGTGTATTTTAATAAGATCAAAATCAGGAATTACAAAAAAAATGAGAGAGATACAATATAATATATATATATTGGACAACTTCTATCTCATCCACAATATATTGAAACATATCACCTAATCTGAGAAAATATGCAGGAATAACATATAGCCCCTAACTGCCCCTATTGCCCCTCATGGAAATCATCCAGGAAAAAAATATGCAAGATAGAACATGATCCCACAAACCAAGGGATAATATAACTAAAAGACAACTCACTAATAATCGACTTTATCTAAGCTAACTTAAGTAATTAAAAAATTACTTTATTATAATATCACTTTAACTCATATGATGGATTAAATGTTAGTTTATTTTCAACATGGGAAGGGGGTGTAGTTTTTGCAAAAACCATCCCAAAGGTTTAGGATTGTTGGGACAAAAAAGTGCGCCCACACTCAAGTTGGTAAATTTTGTAAATTTTTAAGGTTTGTTGCTACTTTTGCTTCTTCTTCCACACACGCATGAAAAACTCTTTCTACCAAAATTTCTGCCTTTCCTCCATTACTGCCACTTTCATGCCTTTATCATTGTATTCCATGTTAGTTTTTAACCATCTGCTTCTACTTCTATAAAAAATAATATTTTCAAGCCGTTATCATGCCCATTTTATCCAAAAACACTCGTGAGATAAATCAAAGAAACACTCATATCTTGTAAACCCTAAAGCAGAATCTAATAACAATTAGAGCTTATCTTCCTCTACTAGGTGCCTTGATGCTTCCAAAAACCAAATTTTCAAATGTGTCTCATATTTTTATGGTATCCATTCAAATTTGTGTTCCCTAAATTCTTCTTCTGAAAACTATCGTCAATCTAGAAAGCGAATTAAGCCGAAAATTTACACAAAGCATCCCAAACAAAAATGGTGTTTTTTTCATCAAATCGTGGAGTAGAAGACCAAATTATAAAAAATAATATGTATCATTGGTTTGCACTTACAATTTTAAGTAACTTTCCTAAAATCGTAAAAACCTTCAGAAGAGAAAAACACTGAAAGTCACAGAAATGGAAAACTAGGGTACACGGAAAAAAAAAAAGTAAAAAATCAAATAGTTGAAGACACCTAAATTCTACTTTTGCAATCTTACTGCCAAACACACATAAATCACTCTCATTCTTACCAATTCCATTATAATTAGTGATTTCTACTAATTAACTAATGTTTCTTACCATTTTGGCTAATTAAAAACACATTGTTGATTACCTAACCTTTTTCGCGATCATGATATGCCACTTTATGACGATTCGTAAGTCAAAATACTCTTCCAAATAGATAATTAGTGATTATTAGCTAATTAATCCTATTTTCCCCTTGTTTTGGTCAATATACCCTACTATTGGCTCAAACCCCTCTTCCAACAACTCAAAATCACCCTACTTCTCTCCACAATGTCTCAACAAGCTTCAAAAGCTTATCCTAGCCTCCTAATTAACCCCAAGTGGTTGATTAAGACTCCTCACATCTTAATCACTTATTAATTCACTAATTGGGATTAGTAAAGACTTAATCATGATTAACAAGTCTTAATCTTCTTTATACTTTTAGTCCCACATACACTAAAATACTCGTTTTCCTCAAAGGAAAAACTATAAATAAGACTAAGCACTACCTTCCAATTTTACACCATGCTTTGATTTGCATCTCATATAAGAAATACGATTTATAGCCAACCTCAATCCTTGCCTAAAGTCTTCAATGGGGTTAGTAGATGGGTATCCAATATGATCTTGCAGTCATTGTTGGAGAGATCATCTCACCTTCCTTGGAGTAGTAAGAAACCCCCAATTTGATTGGCTCCTAGATCAATTTAGGTCTATGTTAGTTTAACAATTCATACATAGTAAGGATGCTTTGTAGATTAATGTTTAATTCCATTTAATTTACATTCATAGCATGCTTTTAAGATTTGATCATTGATGTTACATTCCTAAAACTTAGAGCTTGACTATAGGTGACAATGGTGTTAGCCTTTCCTAGTTAGTCATACTATTTACTTTTTAAAGTTTAGGGTGTTATCATTTGGCACGCCCGAAAAGTTTCAAACCCCATTGCATTCATTTTTAAAGCTTTTTAACTTAGTTTAAAAAAAATTATTTCAAGTTTTCTAGATTAGTTTCAAGTTTTATAGATTAATTTCAAGTTTTCTAGTTTATTTTCAAGCTTTCTAGATTAATTTCAAGTTTTCTAACTTAATTTCAAGCTTTCTAGATTACTTTCAAGCTTTTTAGATTAGTTTTATAGCTCAATTTTCAAGCTAGATAGTTGTTTCAATTAGATTATTCGTAGTTGTTTTGTTTTCATGTTCCTTGAAGGATTTAAGGTGGTGAAGTGCTGTCAAAATTCCATCAAAAGGCAAAATATTTGATCTTTTTGAAAAATTCCTTGTCAAAAATCATGTTTTGACCACCTATAGGAAGGTGTGTTCCTGTGCACTACTATGTGTGCCTATGCATTATTGTATTATTGGTCTTTGAGTGTGTCTTGCACTTGTGCTTCAAAGTGTGTGCCCATACCTCTCTAGTTGCGCATGTGCAAGATGAATGTGTAAATTTGATAGACATGCACCTATGCATCAAAGTGTGCACTCATGCTCTAAGGTGTGTGCTCCTGCACACAGGTGTGATCTAGTGCACTTAGGTAAAATTGCTTCAAAGTTTGAAATTTCAACTAACATTTTTTTGGGGTCTATGTCATTTTTTAAAGGGTTTTAGTTGTCGTTTTTGTCAATTTTATAATTTTAGAGCAATATTTCTAACAAAATTAACTTAGGGTCTGATAATTGATTTTTGTTAAAATTGGCTTAGGGTTTAATGAGTTATTTTGTTTCATGCTTTGTATGAGTTTGGAATAGGGTTGTGTATGCTCTTCTTTTGCACTTTATATGATCTTGATTAAAAAAGTACCCCTAAACCTCCTTTTTGCTAATTTAGAGTAAGTAGGAAAAATTATCATTCATTTCTATGCTTAAGGGGATAAACTTTCATTTTGGCATGTACATGATCTTCTAGTTTAAGATATTTTTCACTTGATAAGTAATCAAGGCTAAAATTTTTGTATGATCTTCCCTTACACCTAATGAGATCTTGGGAACAAAAGTAATTTTAGTCTTTCATTAAGAAGCACTTGGATTAATTGGAAATAAACCTTGTTTTGCAAACTTTTATGGTAGTTAGTTGATTTACAATATTTTCATCTAGTTAGGTTACTTGTGTATGCTTTTCTCTTGTACCTAGTGTGATATTGAGAAACAAAAACAACACTTAATCCTCTTTCTATAAAATTTTAGATCTTTTTGAACTACTAATCATTTGTGTGAAGGACCTATCGCTAGTTAAAGAAAGGAGGGATATCTTCAAACCAAACTCTAACATTCACATGTGTTTTAGGTTACCAACGACAGTCTAAACCAAATTTCTTAAACCAAAAGACAGAAAAACACACTAACATAACATTCATAACATTGTATTGCATGCTTCAGTTAAGAGCTACGGCTCGTCCACTTTAAACTAGGACGTAACCCCTTTGGCATAAGCCTTAAGATACAACAATGGGGGTGGTCCTACAAACCATAAAGTAGTTCACACAAGCGGGAACCTTGTGAAAAAAATAGGAAAGTACTCCACATTGTGAAAGTTATTTCCATTATGACCCCAATGAAAATACAACTGAACACACTAGTTTCTCATTATATTAGTAGATCTTTTTGGATAAGCTACTAGACTATTTGTGTGTAGGACCTAACGCTTGCCAAACCGAGCTCACAGAAGTAATCTTGTGACACATTTTAGAGATAAACCCTACGATGTGTTGTGAGCTTGGAGCCAATGGTGGTCTAAACCAAATTTCCTAATACCTGAAAGATAAGATAAACACACCAATTTTTCTGGATTCCACACTCTTGTATATTCGAACACGTTTCGGTTAAGAGCTATGGCTCATCAGATTTGAAACTAGGATTAAATTCCCTTTGGCAATATCTAGCCTTAGTGATAACTTTGAGGGATGTTCCTAGGAACCCCAAAGTAGTCACATGTAAGAGGGAACCTTGTGGACAAAACAAGGAAAGTGCTCCACACTTACCACTTGACTAGTATACACTTGTAAGATTCAGCGTCAAAGTTATCTCCATTGCGACCCTAGTGAAAATAAACACAGAGAACAAATTTAGTTGCTCATTGTATTAGAAGGGGGGTAAAGTAAATTTAGCCGATACTAAGGTTTTATTCAGTGTGACTTCATCAGAAAACTGAGCTTGCATAGAGGTTGATTTGTGACACCTAGTTGAGAGAAACAAATAGGAAGACACTCTTTCTTAAAGCTAACTTGAGCCGACTCAAAGCCTTACGTTGTTATACTTGAGAGCCCTCACAAATTGCACTAACTTCTCTTGAGATTCAAAACTCTTGTTTTTCGAATAAGGGAAAGATTTCTATTGAAGTATGGAGCCTACATGATATTTCATCATGAAAATCTATACAACGTGTTACTTTGTCTTAGTTTTTCACTTATCTTGAGACAATGTGAAACTCTGCCAAAGTTACGCTTAAGTTTTTTTCACCGCCACTTGGATCTACTCAATTTATTTTCTTGTTGCCCATTTTGAGACAAAAGAAGAGCAAACATACGATGGATACCACTAGAAATAATCATCTCCACCACATTTGTAGTCTAGTTGCATGCCCATGTTGCAATGGCAGAAATGCAAGTGTTAAAAGTGTGAATAGTACATGTTCACATTCGAGTAGACCCCCTTTGTCTCAAAACCCATATTGAGACTGATTCTCATTGTAGCTAGGTTATCTTATCACTATTTTATTCCTTTGAAGTTGTTACGTTACCTACATTATAGCCATATAATTTTGATGCTTACGCCTTATTTCCATTGTGAAACTTGGTGCCTAAGTCTCTACATTGTATTGTTACGTTGCTCGCACGCATAGCAACTTCTTGGTAACATACTTAGGCTTAGTTTTTACATCCTAACATTGCCTTGAGTTTTTTGAGAGTGTTGAGGTTACTGTTGTTTAGCATCGCTGATCAAAATCACTTTGATATTAAAAATATTGCTTTATCACAAATCTTGATTCACGTGTCCAAATAGTGTTGTTACGATGTCTCACATTTGTAACTTCCATTTTCCAAGACTTGGACTTTGTTAGTGCATCCAAAAACTAGTTTGTAGTATACCTTTGTTGAGAGGATCACGTCAACCCTTATCTTAGCATTTAGGTCTTATTTGTTTTAAACTTCACCTAAGTAGGGATATTGTGGTTGTCACCATTTTCTTTCAAACCTATCTCTAGATAGACTATAGGGAGATAAACTTATTATTGTGACTGGTTTTTAGTCTTGCATGTCATTAATCATCTTGTCCTAGAAAAAACTACTTCCGTATATTACATTGTGTAGAATAGATCATTCTTTATTCTTTGGTATCCTTAGTGTTCACACTGATCCTTTGGATTCATGACCATTTCTTATAGGATATTCTTTGTAGCTATTTGACATCGTTACATCACTTGGTTTGTCCTAGGGCCCATGTTTTCCAAATGTCTAGTTGGTTTTCGTTGTGCTACCCAAATCGAAACATGACTTCATTCCAATTGAAGGAGTTTAATCACATTATCTCAGTCTAGATATTTATATCCCACAAATGCCAACAATGACCAACTATCGCGAGGTTCCTTATACATACACCACTAAGGAATCAAAGTTTTGGAATTCTCATCAAAGGATACCCATCATGTCTAAGCCTCATTTAGTCCTTTACACTAGAGAACCTGTTATCCAAATAACTCTCCTAGTTATTTGGACAACCTATATACATCTTCTGGATTTGAGATCTTCATTGCAAGGTTGCGCATGCTCAAGATCACTAGGCACATTCCCTTGGTTGCAGTTTCCTTGCGTCCCCCCCTTATTTTCCTCATGTGCCCTTGCACACTTCCCCTTCTCCCATCTCCTTTATCATTTTACCCTTTGTTCCACTACTCCCTTGCAGACATCTTCTACGCATCTACCTTCTTTCTAGCAATTGTTTTGTCCTATGCACACCTTGTACTCTTGATTCAATCATCTAAGTCCTCATCCCTCGCACATGCCCCACACATTACTTTGTAATAGTTGTGCTTTGACCATGTGTTATCCCTTCAAGGTTTCCTCATTTCCCCATGTGCTTCATGCATGCCTTCCTCTCGTACCTGATTCTTTCTCATGCGTACCTTTGCACCATCCTCTACGCCATTTCATGCCACATCATTCTTACATGCTTGAGTGTGCCACAAGTAACTTATCAAATCACACCATAAGGGTGTCGAATCCTTGAAACAAATCAATGAATGACACATGACAAAAACGATAAGAACATTTACACAGTTGGCCATCCTTTCAGCCAATCCATGTGTGCCACGTGCATTACATGCCTAGATGACTCTAACATCTTTTGAAAGTCATATCTCTTGCTACAAAGCTTTGATCGGTATGTGCCTAGTCTCAATAAATAGCTGTTAACATGGTCTACAATACTAAATATTCAAATTCAAATTCTTAGTAGACTAGGTAGGTGATAAATGGGAAAACATCTTTATGAGAATTGATGGATATATCTAGTTGCTCCAACCACCCAATTTGATTTGATTTACCCTCCTTCCTTCTTTAACATGTCAGACAGACCTGGGAAAGTGCATTTGAAATATTCTTAGGTGGATTTACAGGAATTTAATGCTTCTTGTTGGTGGTTGTATTTCAAATTTAGGTTTTCCCTCCTTCTTCTATTCTTGTTCATGGATTCATCTATAAGTGTAAGATCTGGGCTCATTATTAATGTTGGACACTTTTGATCCTTACGCACTTTGCTAAGGACTTCATATTTTTTGTTTTATGAGTTGCAAACCTCTAAATTTAGCTCTTGCATGTGGATATCAACCTCTTTTTCCATTGTAACCTTTGCATTTCTGAAAGTAATAGAAGCATTGTTTTGTGACTATTCTTTGTCCTAACATGTTTACATTACTTCTTCTTCCCTTTTCTTTTGCATTATGTGCCTATTGTGCCATTTCATGTCCCTTACAACTCCTTATTTAGTTGTGTTCCATGAAATTGATCCGGTAAATATGTTTTAAGTTGTGCTACACGTGCTTAGCATTCTTTCACATATTTCCCTTAATTTTTCCTCAGAACAGATATGTTCATTACTCTTTTCTAGTGATATCACCTTTTAGTGTAGGTTTCTTTTCATGTTATCCTTCTATCCCTGGTCCCTTGGCATTATTAGCTTAGTTTTATCTATCAGCACTAGGAGTAATAATAGTATTAGAAATAGATAGGGGAACTGACCTTCTCTCAAGATCTGTCCCAAGCATGTAAAGTCCCACAACTTGGGGATGGTTCCATTGTTGTCACAAACAACTTAGGTCTTCTAGATCCAAGACACGGTTGTAAATTTGACGACCAATAATTTTTGGCATGCCCGATGGGACAAGAAATGAAAGCTTAAATTTAATATTGCTAAGTTCTTGTGTGTGGACTTAAAACTTCAGCCTTTGGAGGCTCATTTCAACACATCTGGTGACTCCCAACATTTACAGATCTCTATTTTAACACCCCTGAGCACCTTTTATGAGAAGAGTACATACAAGGAGAAGTGCAACAACTGAAGATTACTTTGAGTACCTTTAATTATCCCCGAGAAGATTTAATTCTAGAAATCCCATGCATGCATCTCCATCTCCAACGCATTGTGCCCATTCAACTCCTCATAGTAGATAACTAGAGCACCCTGTAATGGCGCATCAGCCACCTCCTCTACTAGGGAAATTTGCTAACTTCACTAGAGGAATTCCCCTAGTTCTGGCCATGCAACATGATATGCCAAATTGCACACTCAAAAGTATTTCATACTTTACTGGTGAGAATCAAGTCACCCCTTAGGAGCATATCCAAGATATAGAAAACATATGTTCACTCTATTTGATCACACATGATGATGTAACAGTCAGGATACATCCTATTTCAAAGGAAAATTTCTTCAATAGTACCGAGGCTTGAGACTTGGATCTATTTCCACCTAGGACGAGTTGGGAATAACTCTTTACAATTACTTTTAAGATAATTCAGATCACCTATCTTTAGTGGAGAAAATGACAACAACAAAGAGGGCACCCAACGAGAAAATGAATAACTTCAACATCAAATTTTAGAATACTTGGGATATAATCCCTCTTGTGGTAAAACCTACATCCTAGTATGATTTTCTATATTATCTAAAGGTTCTAAAAAATTACATCTCAGTCATGATTCAATCCATGGGAGGTAGGACTTTACCAACTGCTTATAATATTGTAGTAAGGGAAGAAAATAGTCTTATTCAGGTGGGAAAGATAGCTCCTAGACCGCCTATGCCCTTGTTCCTAGAAATGTCACAAGCACCCCAACCATTAGTTGCCCCTATTCATGTCCATGAGATAAGAACACAGTCAGTTGCATCAACATCCTACTCTCCATAGTAGTAAAAAGAAGATGAAGAATTGAATACCCTGATTATAAATTTTTCAACCATGGTTATATCACTAGAGAAAAAATAGGCGCAAGCCTATAGAGGTATTTCTAATCAAGTGCATAGCCAAAGCAATCAGCCTTGGCAGAATCAATATGGAAACCAAAGATATGCACCCAACCAGTAGAATGATAGATGGCATGCTAGTGCACATCTGCCCTTGCAAGTTGTTCCTCCCGTGCTCTCTCTTCTAATGCCCAACACAAGTCAAGTTATTGTTCCAGTTCAAAAAAATTTCATGCAAGAGTCAAAATGGTGCTTCCCTTATAACATGCCTCATAATCAATATCATTATACCAATGTTGCATGAGCGTAAGCCTACATGATCCAAAAACACTTCCAGTTGTGAACCTTCAATGAGTGCACCTAAAATAGAGAACCAAGAAGGGCCAAAAGTTCCTTATGATTCTAATATGATGTTATTTTGCGTTGAATACTTTTTTGCAATCACCAAAGTTTTAGATGATAAAAATAGACCATGCACCCAAGTTGTGGACAATATAAGATACAAGAAGAGAAGTCTTGAGTTTAGTGTGCAGGTCACAATTCAAGCAACACAAGTAGATCCTTAGAAGAAAAAAGATGTTTTCGGGGCATCCAATGGGAAAAGTACTCAAGTCCCTACACAAGAGATCCCATGTAAAGCTTCTCCAGAAGTGGTCCCCTCATTTGGTAGATCAAGCCTCAAATTTGGCTAAATCCCTCGCCTCCGCACTTGAACAGTCAAGAAATGATGTTTTTGTGCCCCAAATGTACAAATCAATGGGTCTTCCATTTAGCATTATGGACTAGATGAAGAAGAAAAATATAAATTTCACAATGTGGGATGCCCTCACCATTCTGTCTCAACAAGATCTACTACATGAGGCCTTTTCCCTACTTCCGTACACTGATCCAACTATTCACAAACTGCGCACTTCTATCAACATCATTCAAGATGAGGAGAAGCAAGTAAGTAAAGTTGTTAAAACCCTAGCCTTCTATATGTCCTTAATAATAGACAAACATCTTTTCCATAACTGAATGATTGACTTAGGTGCTAGTACTTCTTTCATACCTAGGAAGATTTCTAATGCCTTAGGTCTTAAGTATAGCCCCCTGACAAAAGGAGTCCTACAAATTGTTGGTTCAATTGTCACTACATTAGGAGTCATCAAGGATCTTGATTTGAGTCACTTCATGCATTTCCAAGCCTCACCATAACTCAAGATGCATTTATCATTGACTTACCTCATTTGTTTTCCCTATATCTATCAAGAAAATTTATTGCAAAAGTGGGTGGTTACTTGTATCTTTATTGGTCTCATATGTTACTCAAGACAAGGTATGGTACCTGATTTATCACAAAAGATGAGTCAATATTTTCCTATCATGTAGAGTCATATGTCCCATCCCCTAAGCCAAATGTTTAATCCAAGAACCAACTTCAGTTCCTGAAGAGCATCCTCTTCCACCTTATATTCCTGATCTAGTACTTGATGAGTGGGTAGAGAGGCACCATAAATTTGACCCATATGCTAAAGAACTAGAAGCTTATGAAACTAGGCTTGGTACTTACTACATTCTTGAAGAAGAAGTTGTGTTGCCACACTCGTTCAAGAAAGACCAAGTTGAACCTGGTCTATGGAAATTATAATTTGATGGTTCCATAAGTAGGAATGGCGTGGGAGCAAGATTTTTTCTCATTTCTCCCAAGGATGAGAAATTCTTCTTCGCACATAGGATGCAGTTTACATGCTCTAATAATGTGGCAGAATATGAGGCACTCGTGTATGGTCTTCTTATTGTTGAAAAGAAGAATATTAAGGCATTGCAAATATTTGGGGACAAAAAATTGGTTATCCACTCCAGGTTACCAACAAGTGTCAAGAAAAGAATAAGTATTCTTAAAGCTTATAAGCATAGAGTTTGGGACCTCCTTGAGAGCTTTGATGCTCTAAATCTGCAGGTGGTGCCACGCAAAATGAATAAGGAAGCTGATCAAATGGATGCGATTAGTTCTTAGTTCTCTCCTGCTGAGGACTTTGTCAAAGGAAATACTCAGTCACATTAAGATGGTGATCAGACCATCAGTTCTAGACAACAATACTAGCTAGACAAGTGTTTGAAAGTGATGCACAAATCATCCAGTTCATTCAAAATGAAGTCTAAGTTCTCATCAAGCATACAAGCTGACTTGCATGATCAGCTATGGTGACCAAGTGATTCAACTAAAGTCAAATAAGCTTCCTAAAGGATGGTCACCTTAGAGAAAAATGTTTAGCCCTGATGATGAGTTCAAGGGTGAAGAAAAGTATATGCACTGCACATAAGAAGACTACTCCCCAGTCACTATTTGCACTAAAAAAGAGTTGTTTCTTAGTAAAGCTTGCACGCATGATGAAAAGAAAACCTTCATCTCTCTCTATAAAAAAATACAATGATATCTTCTCATGGGAGTATGAAGACCTCAAAGGTTTTGATCCAAGTGTTTCTCAATGCTCCATTGACCTTGATCCTGGTATCAATCCTGTCAGATAAAAGCAGTGACCAATTAATCCAAAGATAGAGTCCCTTATGAGAAAGCAATTATCTCAAATCATTGAGACAAAAATTATTTTTCCCATCAAATACTCTACTTGGGTCACGAATCTAGTTCCAGTGCATAAGATGAATGGTGAAATCAAACTCAGTTTTGATTTCAGATATTTGAACAAGGCATCTTTAAAGGATCATTATCCTTTGCCTTCAATGGAGCAGATTCTATAGATTCTAGCTAGTGTGTAAAGATTATCAATGTTAGATGGGTATTCAAGTTTCAATCAGATCCTGGTCAAGGAAGAGGATCAATTCAAGAATGACGTTTACAACCAAGTGGGGAACATATGCATATCAAAATATGTCATTTGGTCTTGTCAAATGCACGGTGCACCTACATTTCAGCACACCATGTACATTACCTTAAAAGGTTACGTCAATGAGTTCATCTTGGTTTACCTTGATGACATTACAGTCTTCTCAAAGTAAAGTGCAAATAATATGGCACACCTGGAGAAAGTATTTAAGAGATGCAGAAAGTATGGGGTGTCTATTAACCTCAAGAAGTGCAATTTTAATATGGAAAAGGGAAAGCTCTTGGGCCATGTGGTTTCAAAGGATGGCATCGCAATTGATCCTGAGCATGTTTCAGCCATCCTAGCTCTTTCCCTTATAGCACACAAAAAGGCCTTGCAATCCTTCCTTGGTAAGATCAATTTCGTTAGGCACTTTATTCCTAACTTTGTAGGACTAGTTTGGCCCATCACCCTAATGCTCAAAAAGGACATAGCCTTTAGGTGGACAGAAGGAAGAAAAAGCTTCAATAAGATCAAGAAAGAAATTATTTTTGTGCCAACAGTCATCAACCCAAATTATTTAAGGGATTTTATCCTTTATTCTTATGGCAGTGATGTGAGTGTTGTAGTTTTCCTAACATAGAAAATGAACAAGGGCTAGAACAACCAGTAGCTTTCTTCAGCTAGACACTGAAGGATTATGAATTAAAATATAGTCACATGGAGAATCAAGTCTTCACCATCATGTGCACACTCAATAAATTCAAGAGTATGCTCGCCACAAATCATATTAAGGTGTTAGTCTCCCACTCTTCTGTCAAAGACTTCATCATGGGAGCAGAGATCAGTGAAAAGAGAGCATGATGGGTGACCAAGATCATGGAATATGATGTGACTATCAAAGCTACAAAACTAGTGAGAGGTAGTGCACTCTACAAGTAGATTATTGAAGATGCGCACAATGAATCTGAGACTTCATTATTTTTAGATGAGGATCTCCCACGTGCATAGAACTTGAGCAGAATATAGATCCTGGTGCATATGTGACTAGATGAAGGACATGATCACATTCCTTTCTGAGGGAGCATACCCTCCTAGTTTAAACAAAGCAAAGAGAAGACATCTGAGGTTACAATCTATCCCTTATGTTTTGATTGATGGACTTCTCTTCAAGAAAAATCTTGATGGCGTGTTGTTAAGATGTATCAACGATGCATAGAATGAAAAAGTGTTAGCATAATTTCATGATGGATTCTCTGGTGGACACTTCTCTACCAAAAATGAAACAATGAAGATCATAATGGTAGGAATATTTTGGCCTACCCTATTTGCAGATGCACACAAGTGGGTCAAAAAATGTAAGGAATGTGCTTTCTTTGTAGGAAAGAAGAGATTGACAGTGCTTCCCCTCTAACCAATCCAAGCGGATCAAACTTTTGTGCAATGGGGTCTTGACTTCATAGGCATGATCAATCCTCCTTCAAGTGTTGGACACAAGTGGGTGCTGATAGCTATAGACTACTTCACCAAGATGGATAGAAGCTGTTGCACTCAAAGAATCAACTGAGTCAGTCATCCTTGACTTTCTCAAAGGCATAGTCATAAGGTTTGACGTTCCTCAAACCATTATCTCTAATAATGCAAAAGCCTTCCTTGGGACCAAAATCACTGATTGGGATCTAAATCTGGGCATTTATCTGAATACTTCTTCCAACTATTACCCCCAAGGTAATGGTCTGGTAGAATCAACAAACAAAAACCTAATTAAGATCATAAAGCGCACAATGAATATCAGCCAAAGACAATGGCATACAAAGGTCTTGCGTGCGCTCTAGGTAGATAAAATCACAATTAAAAAGGAAATAAGAACTTTTCCTTACAAGCTTGTCTATGGAAAGGAGGATACCCTTCCTTTGACACTAGATTTGAATTCATTGGTGCACTTGCCCAACAGTCTAGAAATTGAAGGTGTAGACCAGAGAGAAATCAGAATGGACAGAGCTGGTTAATCTTGAAGAGTCAAGGAACTCTACCATGATCAAGCTAGAACAACATCAACAAGCAACAAAGAAATGGTTTGACAGAAATGATAGGCCTCAAGATTTCAAATTTGGGGACTTAGTCTTAAAATGGGATGCTGACATAGCTAAACTAGGGTGCCACTCAAAGTTTGATGCACTTTGGAGTGGCCCATACATCATCAGTTCATGCAAAGAGGATAACTCTTTTGAGTTAACTCATCTTGATGGAGGTGCGCTATAAATCCTAGTAAATGGGATCTATCTCAAACCCTTCCATTAAGTTTATTGCATCATTATTTATATATTAGAGTAGTTTCAATTCCTCTAAGTGCACTATGTGCACATTGTTTGTTTGTACATAGTTCTTTCTTCTCACGTGCTTCCCTCCCATGCTCTTCTTTTGCTTCCAGGATGCCGAATATTTTTAGTAGCTTACAGGAATTAGAATAGAGTCAAGAAATGATCCTTCAAGTGACTTCAAGGGAAGTTCTTCAAAGTTACAAATCAAAATTTCATGATTACATAGTAGATTCCATGCCTAATGGATGCTCTAGGATACTGATCTTCTTCATCTAGTAGGTAGATGGCCCTAAAAGTTGCAAAAACTATTATCTAAATAACTCTCTTAGTTATTTGGATAACTTATATACATCTTGTACCTCTGAGCTATTCATTGCAAGGATGTGCGCACTCAAGATCACTTGGCACATTCCCTTGGTTACAGTTTCCTCATGCGCCCTTGTGTGCTTCCCCTTCTCCCCTCTCCATTTTCCTTTTCCCCTTTGTTCCACTACTCCCTTGTTTGCATCTTCTACATGCCCACCTTCTTCCTAGTAGCCATTTTCATCCTACATGCTTGCACCTTGACACTTGCTTCAATCAACTAAGTCCTTAGCCTTATCACGTGCCCCACACATTATCTTGTAATAGTTGCACCTTGACCATGCGTTCTCCTTCATAGTTTTCCTCATTTCCCATGCGTGCACTATGCACGGCCTTCCTTCCTCCTGCACCTCATTCTTCCACATGCATATCTTTGCACACCTTTGTGCCCTTCTGTGCCATGTCATTCTGACATGGTTGAGTGTGCCACACGCAACTTATTAAAGCACACCTGACAAGGGTGCCAAATCTTGCAACAAATCAATGAATGACATGTGGTAGAAATGACAAGAACATTTGCACATAGTTGGTCTATCCTTTTAAGCCAATCCACACGGTGCCACATGTCTTGCATGTACTGAAATGGACCTGAATAGCTTTTGATAGTATATCTCTTGCTACAGATCTCTAATCTGGCATGTCACCTAGTCTCAATCAATAGCTACTTGACATAGGATACAGTGCTAAACATTCAAATTTAAATTCTTGGTCAGATCTAGTAGGTGAGAAATGAGAAAATGTTGTTCTGAACATTAATGAGCAGATCTAATTTCTCTAACCACCTAATTTGATATGATCTGCCCTCCTTCCTTCTCTCAACACATCAAATCAGAACTTGGGGAAACGTATTTGATAGATTTTAGGCAAGATTTACATGCATTGAATGCTTCTTATTGGTGGTTGTATTTCAAATTTAGGTTTTCCCTCCTTATTCTCTTCTTCTTCCATGGATTCATCTATAAATGTAAGAGTTGGGCTCATTGTTAATGTTGGACACTTTGGATCCTTACGCACTTTGCTAAGGACTTCATATTTCTATATTTTGAGTTGCAAACCTCTAGATCTGGCTCTTGCATGTGGATATCAGCCTCTTTCGCCATTATAACAGCTCTGTGCATTTTTAGAAGTAATAGAAGCATCATTTTGTGACTATTCTCTATCCTAACATGTTTGCATTCCTTCTTGCCTTTTATTTTGCATTGTGTGCCTATTGTGCCATTTCACGTCCCTTGCAGCTCCTTATTTAGTTGTGTTCTATGAAACTGATCTGGTAAATACGTTTTATGTTGTGTTACACGTGCCTAGCCTTCTTTCACGCATTTCCCTTCATTTTCACTCAGAAAAGATAGTGTTCATCCCTCTTTTATGGTGCTATCTACCTTTTAGTGTAGGTTTCCTTTCATGTTATCCTTTTATCCTGGTCCCTTGGCATTATTAGCTTAGTTTTATCTATCAACACTAGAAGTAGCAGTAGCAGTAGAAATAGATATAGGAACCATCCTTCTCTGGAGATCTGTCTCAAGCGTGCAGGGTCCCACAACTTGGGGATGGTTCCATTATTGTTACAAACGACTCGAGTCTTCTAGATCTGAGACACAAGTGTAATTTTGATGACCAATAGAACCCATTTGGGTACCCTATTCCCCACATTCATCTCATAGTTGGTGGTATGGTTTGGACAATTCTGATCCAAATTATTATTCGGGTTCCCCCCACTCTTCTTCTTATTCCAATCCAAAATTTTCTTTCTATTCTTCGGATTCACCTCGATCTTCTAAAATTTTTCATCAAATCTATTCACCTCATTCGACTCTTGAGTTTCAGTCCCCCCTCTCTTCACACGACTCCCCTTATTAGTCACCTAAACGACATATTCCTTTAAATATTCATGTGGCTCCAAGATCCATCAATCAAACATCCAATTTGGTTCATGAGTCATGGTCCTCCCTTACTTTGCAGGACCTCCCTTATTCACCGCCTCAAAAACATCCTCCTCCATTGAAGATTTGGGCAACCTAAAATTCATCTAATTTGACATTCATGTTGCAATCTTCTAAGTCGGCACTCATATCGTAATCACCTAAGTCGACTCCCATATCACAATCTTCAAAGTCAACGCTCATGTCGCAATCACCTAATTAAAATCCTATTTTGCAATCATCTAAGTCAACACATACATCACAAACACCCTATATGACTCCTATGTCATAATCATATGTTGATTTTATATGTAATCCTTTTTGTTTCCGGGTAATATGTCGTCTTTTAGGAAAGCCAATGCCAATCAGTTCTAAATCTACATGGTATTCTACTCGCAAGACATCTAGATCCAAATCTACTTTATCTCTCGAGTCATCATCTTCTCAAACTTCCACACCAATTGGACCCATTTCTTCTAGTTAACCTCCCATGGTCAAAGAACAGATACCCATATCAATCAATTCATTTCATAATGAAGAAGTAATCATAGAAATCATGGGGTCACACGATGATATTACCCTAGAAGAACACACACAAGAATTTTATTTAGACCTCAATACATTTACATATTGTGGGAAAGAGGTTGATTTTGTTTATTAGATCATAAAGGAAGATCCTAAGATCATCAAAATTGATCCTCCTCTTATTATCTTGTCTTCACATTCTTCATTGTGTGATGAAATTCCTGGGTCTGGCATTGATCCATGGCATACATTCTCATTACCTAATAATTATTTATCTTTCAGGATTCCTCCATTGCAATCTTACCTTAGGTCACCACCTGGTAGCCCATCATCTTCTTCTATATGTGGTCCCCCTCCAAGTAGCCCCACATCATTTATATGTGGCTCACCTCATGGTAGCCCATCATCTTCGATTCTTGGGCCACATCCTGGTAGCTCATCATCTACATATGTGACACCTCCAAGTATTCCTTCATCTTCAGTCTATGGGAAACCTCCTAGTAGCCCTTCATCTTCTATCCTTGGGCCGCCTCCAAGAATCCCTTCATCATCTTTATGTGTCTTTCCTACTGGTAACCCATTTTCTTTTGTAGGTGGTGCACCTCTAGGTAGCCCCTCTTCATCTATACTATAGGAATGTCCTATAAATCCCTCATCTTTGATTCTTGGGCCCCATCCTTATATCCCATCTTATTCCATATATGGGACACCACTAGGTAGTCCTTAATGTTCATTCTTAGGGCCGCATCCAAGTAATCCTTTATCTTCAGTCTATGGGACACCTATTGGTAGCCCATCCTCTTCAATTCTTGGATTGTACCATTCGCATCCATCACATTATCCTTCTATTAATGAATTTGGAAATCCCATCATCATTCCTCACAAGAATTCTATTTTCCCACTTTATTCTCCCACTTCTCTCGATCATACAAGTCACGTATTAGCTTATAGGAAACCCAAACAGTTTCTTTATCAAGCCAAGATCAAAAATTCCAAGAGCTCCAAAGCTCCCAGCAATTCAAATGATCTGAAAGTTTAGAATCAAACACGATTCAAAAATTTACATCAATGCACCCATTAAGTATGGCACAAAGTGCATAAACCTATGGATAGGCAACTCAATCTCTCACTTAAAAAATCCACATTTCATGATAAAACACAATCATCTAATGAGTATGAGATCACCATGATCATTGAGATCAGGGATGATATGAATATTCATAGGAAAACATGCCTAGTCTTCCTTATCAAGGAAATTACTAACATTGTTGTTGGATCTTATCACACTGAATGACCTTGTCGATCCCACTTTTAAAAAAAGACAAAAAAATGATTTAAAAAAAAAAATTTATAGGTAAAGATCAAACATTGCAATCCAGTATTGAATACACAGGGATGTTCTTTCTTCCCTTTTTTCCCTTCTTCTAAAAGTCTTCCTACCATTTTCATCCCTTCGGTGATATTTTGGTTAGCTAATTCACATGCATTTTTTGACATTTACCTCTATGGTATCCATTTGGCCTTCGTATTTCATCACCTTGGTAAATTAAAGAACGAATGACCTCATAGAGATCCTATCACAATCAACATCTAAAAAACTTGTAAAGAATTTTTAGACATATTTGTTGACACTATCCAATGTCATCATCACAAGCACTTCTGCCTCTTTCCATAAATCCATTAGTGGTTCTTAACCCCTTGTCAAACAAGAGAGTTGAAATAAGTTTTCATAAAGCAAAAAAAAAATCAAATCAAAAAACAAAATCTGAAATAAAAATAAAATTAATATATCACTCTCTCTTGGGGTATTTCCAATAATATCTACTGAGGCTATGGATGCCTGACTGGTAGTAGATAAATGTTATGATTAGAATCAAATTTATCTCTGTCAGGGCTATGGATGCCTAGATGGTAGTAGAACAATGTTGGTTCTCCTTCCACAATCCATTCACAAAACAAATAAACTTTGAAAAATAAATCATTCCTACACATTTGCTAGGGTGTCTTCACTTGTTGTCTATCATCTATGAGAAAGAAAGATTAGTATGTTACTAAGTGTATTTTTTTAGACCTTGTTCAGAATCTTACTCTAGTCTGTATCTTGTCTCACGATTTATGCATTTAGCTAATCGCTTCTTCATTACGAGGCTTTTAATTTACATTCATTCACATTCATTATTATTCTACTTCGTTTAGAACATCCATGTGTATAAGATTACCTCTTTTCCATGTTTGTAGACACCTTTTTCCCCTTCAAAAAATTAATCTTCCACTCCATTCTGTCATGTTCTTATTAGTCATTTTATGCTGGGGGAATCCTTTCTCCTTCCTAGCACGTCATTGGCTTACGTTCATCATCATGTTGAACCTACTTATATTGTCCCTAATCCAACTTCTAAACGTGAAGATTTTTCCTTTGAATATTCCCATCTAATTTTTGGGGAAATTTTACATCTTCACTTTCTTGTCACGTGCACGACATTTTGGCCTTGTAGATCCCATTTGTCACTGGGGGCATCCACATTTTTTGTCTTCCAATACATAGATTCAAATTTTTTTTCTAAAAAACTCCCAAAACATTCAAATATGTTAGTCGAAAAAATAAAATATGTGTGTGTGTGTGTGTGTGTGTGTGTGTGTTTCAAAAATCCAAAAAAAAAAAACAATCAAAAACCCAAATAAATTGGTAAAACGATAAAAAAACCCCAAACAAATTGGTAAAATAATAAAAAATGCAAAAATTCAAAAAAAAATCAAAAATTTGTAAACGACATGCACGTAGCTGAAGCCTTTATCAAATGCATTTTCGTCAAACATCGAAATTTGTCCTACAAAAAATTATTTCTTCGGTTCTTTCTTGTTCTTATCTCAAATGACTTTTGGATCATTGTGATCTACATCCATTAACAAAGTTATGCTTACTTACTATGTCAGTACTCCCAAGCAACAATGAGTTTCCAAAGATTGTGTCATAGTGTATGAATGTTTTCCATGGGACTACTTGTTTCCTCTATTATTCCCCTCACATGTATCCTTTCTTGGGGAAGTTTTTTTAACCCTTGTCATTACAACATGAACATTCGAGAACTGATGCTTGATAACAAAAATATTGGTGCAACTATCTTAAACATTATTTGTTTGAGTACGTGTGATTGTACTTTTTTCTCTGTTAGGTTAGTTGGTTTACTTTCTTGTATTGCATTACATTATGTATGTTGCATGGAGTTAGGCATTGTTTTACTTTCTCGTATTGCATTGCATTATGTATGTTGTATGGAGTTACACATTTTTAGCAGTAAAAAAATGTTAGTAATATAGCTTTTCATGTTATTTTATACTTTTGTTTATTTTAATAAAGGATGCCGATGTAGATCTAGGGGGGAAATGATACAACAAAGTTTCTTATTGAAATATTCAATGCAATGATTGGGCTTGTCCTATATTCTCCATTCTCATTTGTTCTCCATTATAATTTGTTATCACTGATAATTTCTCTTATAAATCACTTGGGGCAATAAACAACTATGTTTATCCCTATCCTTACCTCTTTTGTCTATTTAAATCATATTTTCAATTGTCGATTGACTTCTTTTATCACCCCATCGACACTCGAGGGAGCATCCTTCATCCTACTAATTTTTCTTAAAAAATTTACTTCTTTATGCTTGTCTACTATATTTGAAGAGAACTTACTTACTTCACCTCAAATAGGGGAAAATTTAGACACCAAAATTCCACTTTTTAAATCTTATTGCCAAACGCACGCAAATCACTCTCATTCTTACCAATTCCTTTATAATTAGTGATTTATGCTAATTAACTAATGTTTCTTACCATTTTGGTCAATTAACAAGACATTGTTGATTTCTTAACCTCTTTTGCTTTCAAGATGCCACTTTATGATGAATCATAAGTCAAAATCCTCTTCCAAATAGAAAATTAGTGATTATTAGTTAATTAAGCCTATTTTTCCCTTGTTTTAGTTAATCTACCCTACTATTGGCTCAAATCCCTCTTTCAACCACTCAAAATTACCCTACTTCCTTCCAGAATGTCTCATCAAGCTTCAAAAGCTTATCCTAGCCTTGTAATTAACCACAAGCGGTTGATTAAGCCTCCTCACATCTTAATCATTTGTTAATTAACTAATTGTGATTAGAAAATCCTTAATCATGGTTAGAAAGTCTTAATATTCTTTTTACTTTTAGTCCCACATGCACCAAAATACTAGTTTTCCATAAAGGAAAAACTATAAATAAGACTAAGTGTTACCTTCCAATTTTACACCATGCTTTGATTTGCATCTCATATAAGAAATATGATTTATAGCCAAGCTCAATCCTTTCCTACATTATTCAATGGGGTTAGTAGATGAGTGTCCAATATGATCTTGTAGTCATTTAGATATACCATTTCACCTTTCTTGGAGTAGATACAATCCCAATTTTATTTCCCTCTTAGATCTATTTAGGTATTTGTCAGTTTAGCAATTTAGTACATGGTAAGGATGCTTTGTAGATTAGTCTTTAATTCCATTTAGTTTACATTATTAGCTTGATTTTAATCTTTGATCATTAGTGTTACATTCCTAGACTTAGAGCTTGACTATAGGTGGCAATGGTGTTAGCCTTTCCTAGTTAGTCATACTATTTTATTTGTAAAGTTTAGGGTTCTTTCAAAAGCAAAAAGAAACTTTCTAAAAATAAAAAGTGTTTTAAGTTGGCCACGAAACATTTGTGAACATGCTTCAAACATGATAAGAATCTCTCTTTCTTAACATCAAGGAAAAAAGTAACCCTGCCAAAAATAGCAGCTCCTAGAACCTAGAATATAAAAATAGAAATTTTTAGTTGCAACTGCAAAAAGTTGTTATTCTAGACTTTGAACCAAACTTGCACAGGAAATAATTCAAAGAATAATTAATTTCACACACACAAATATATTTCTTCTATATTATCCATATATCATTCGGGGATACAATACAAATATATAAGAATGTGATTCCTATTATCTCTCCATCATTTTCTTATACCCGAAATCATATACTTCAGCAAACCATTAAATATGATATATTGTTACAATAATAAACAATATATCTTAACAATATAAATTCTAACCTAATATTTAATATTGCATATAACAATATTAAATATTAACTAATAAACTACTTATTTACCTTTCATTAAATATCTCATTATAATGTAAACATTATATTTCCTAACATTCCCCCTCTTAATGTTTACATGGTAGTAAAATAATTTTCACACTTCCTTTGCAACTTGCCACTCGTGCTTTCTCATAATATTAGTACAACACTCAAACTGAAGGTAGAAGAAGGAACACATTGACTTCTTATCAACCATACACTTTTAAGAACACATATGAATGATGAGGATGGGAACACGCTCAGGAATCATCTGCTTATCAACCAATCACTCTAGGGAACACATCTGACCTAACAGTGTGGCAACTCTAGCATAAACACATCTGAGCAACCTTCAATGGTTTTCAGGAGGCTAACCACAAACCTAAGTACGAACAGGAACACATCTGACTGTTCTACCTCATCAAGACTCGTGATGCTACTTTTAATTGTGCTATCTGTTCGTTACTATGTTTTTGTATAGGTGAAATAGGAATAATCACATACATAACTGAAAAACTAGAAATTGAACATTGGATCATGTTGATCATGTTCCCCCCTCAATGTGAAATTTCCAGTTATTGAAAAGTGCAAACTGTAAAAACTGAAGCACACAACTGAAAAAAAAAATCACACTACACACACGTGCAACCAAATCAGTGAAGCGGCCCCATTATTGGCGACTGATGAGAGGTCGTTTTCTAACCTCTAGCCTCCGATGCCTTCATCCTCTAGTAACATGCTGCTAACTCGGCTTGATTTGGATATGAAGCTCAATTATTTTCACATTGTTCATTATATCTTCCCTCCTACAATGTGAAACACTTTATTATTTCAGACGTTAGGTAACATCGAAAATGCATCTGTAAGGAAACTTTTTACAATTTTTGACATTGACATGATGAGGCTAAAAAAAAGGTATTTTTCAAACATCATATTTTTCAACGAAATTTGAATCAATGCAATGAGGATAGAAAAACAAACACTTTTGCAAAAAAAGACACTCAATTTCGAGGTACCTAGAAAAAGTTATTAAGGTTTTAATTTCTCGTTAAAAAGGCCCAATTTAAATTAAAATTGGATCAACAATTAAAAAATTACTCCGGATGGAGATAAAATTTATCATGTGACCACTTGTTGGAACTGGGAGGAAATGAGGATTCCAAAAATGTCAATGGCCCAAAAATGGTGTTAGAAAAATAATTTGGCTAACAAACATAACAATTGCCCTTAAAATGCAATTATTAAACAAAAAAAATAGTAGAATTAAAAAAATTTGAGCTATAGTCTTTGCTAAAAATTAAAAAAATAGCCAATCATAAATGGCTGCAAAAAATTATGGCTTCATTAGAGTGACAAAATGATTTGCTGATAATTTGACAACTAGAGCTCCGTTTTATAAACCGAAAAATATGTTGGAAAGGTTTTTTTAATATCTCTCTAATGGTACTAACAAAAATTGACTTCATCACCTGACCTAAAAGTTGTTCATGACTGAGTTTTACTTGAATTTAGATTTTTTCTTCATGCATAAACTGAAAAAGGTCACAATCTACGTGTTTCTTAATTCTTTGTGATTTCTACTTACCACTTGTTACAAGACTTTTCTTAATGTTGAAGAATTACATATTTTTATTGGGAACACAGACAACTATTTATATACTACCAAATATTGCACACTTCAAGTTGGGACATCCTTCAACAGAGTTGAACACCATCCTTAGCAGCTATGTGGTCTCTACTTCCTCTTTCGAAATGGCTTCAGGGACATGAAACTCAACTCTCCTCTAACTACTATTCTCCAAAAATAGAAGATCACCAACACAAATGAATTGGAGGATTAAAGTACATACAATATGTTGAGGAACAAGTGTATATAGACTACACAAATCAAAGTACTTGAAAGAAGATCAAATCCTTATGCAACAATAAACAACTATCCACTGTTATGTATGCAGGTGGCATAGATATGAATGGTGGACTGACCACATTAATAAATCTTCAAACAGGTTGAAATATCCAATGCGATGTACAGGGATAATGTGTTGATGAGTCTGATTACTATCATCGACCCATTACATGCATATCCATCTACAAGAAAATTATAGAGACATAAGTATGGAATACTTTCTAGCAGATCAATAAACACTGACACAAAAAAATGTATTGATAGAACTAGATCAAATGTGTATATGATATAATTGTGTGGTTATTGAAATCAAGCATGAACATTAATAACATAGATCTATACCTCAAAATGACACTCTTTAACTACTCCAACACACATGTATGAAAGACAAGAATAACATGAGCTAGGAACAACACCGTAGATCTATTGCTTTCAAAAAACATGCAAGACTCTCATTGATTTTTCTCTGAAACCAAATCTAGACTTTGAAACAAACTTGCACATGAAATAACTCAGAGAATCATCAATTTCACACACACAAATATATTTCTTCTATATTCTCCATATATCATTTAGGGATACAATACAAATATATAGGAATGTGATTCCTATTATCTCTCCACCATTTTACTATACCCAAAATCCTATACTTCAGCAAACCACTAAATACGATATATTGTTACAACAATAAACAATATATCTTAACAATATAAATTCTAACCTAATGTTTAATATTGCATATAACAATATTAAATATTAACTAATAAACTACTTATTTACCTTTCAGTAAATATCCCATTATAATGTAAAAAATATATTTCCTATTAGTTATCACCTATGCGGTAACTTATATTATTGCTTTTTTTCATTGTGAAGTTGAATTTCACTAGCCCGAAGCCCGTTTAGGCTCTCACATTATAATTCTTGAGTGTGGGTAACAACAATGTTGCTCATATGGACCTATAAGAGCCCAAGCACAGAATGTTCAGTAGACCAAGAGAAACATTTGAGGAAAATATATTTACCATTGGATTGTACAAAATGCGTAACAATCATATATCATTAAAAAATATTGAGTTAGTATGGGCATTCTCCCAACACTAAGAACCAGACACCAGGACAATTAGGGAAGATGATAACTCAATCTCAATTGTACTTACTCCAAAGGCCGTATCACAAGGTATGCAAATTCCAAGTGAAAAGGATATGGTCATCATGATCACCAAATAATTTGTATGTTCTGAATGGTACAAGATTGAGTCCTATCTTCAAGGCCACACCCTCAACTGTTGGTTGAAGCATGAAATAAATACCTCTCACACATCAAAGATTCTTTTCCATAGTGAATTCCATGAGGGCTTCTCCGATGCCATCATTCTCTTGAGTCAGGTAATGCGAAGAGAAGGCACAAAGCATTTTCATGACTAGATGACACTCTTCATTCTCAAGATCCTCAAAGGCAAGTAGGTGATTAGATGGGGGTAGCTCATCAGTGACAACTTACATTTCTAATTGCTCTAGGTCCCTACTTCAAATAATTTTTTCATGAGCTCATACCTTGTCTATGCATTGGCAAACATAAGACCATTCAGGGGATTAACACCTACTTAGAATGTCTCCCAAAATCTCCTGCATTCAAGAAGTACCTGCAATTGGTCTTGAAATAAAGTAATCAAATTTTTGCTAAGGTGAATGATACATTCACAATTTTTCTGGTCAAGTTGCTTGAAGGAAATTAACATTTGAGAATGTCTTCACGAGCCTTTTTCCTAGTTGGGAAGTATGGCTCATGTTTCATTCAGTTCTCAACATTCTATTACATCAAGGTGTCAGGATTTCATCATACTCCATGGAGGTTTCCTCTCCATCCAAGCAATAAGATTTGGTTGATGGAACTATGTAAACAATTGGTGCATGTGAACATCAAGTTGAAGAGCAGTAAGAAGAATTAGCTTTCTATCTGCATCTCACTAGGGGTGTTCACATGTAAGAGTTCCCATGATGTCGCTAATGTTTAATTATCCCTAACACTATCAATATGCACTCATACATTGCCAATGCAAAATTTGATACCATAGAATATCCATACTCATTATATCTACCTAACTTGCATCATATGCCTCAAATTGATATTTATGGGTAGATTGTATTGATGAGTATGAGGTATGGGAACACGAGTATAAGAGGATAATAATATATCAAATGAGGAAATTTAGATTTGATTGGTATGAAGATGGTGTATAGGAAGATGGCTCATAAATGTTTGATTTAGAGTACCATGTAGTGAAGGCTTATCCTTTTCCCTAGGTGGTTTAGAGTGTTCATGAATATGGAAACATCAAAGAGAAAATAGAAGCAGTGATCAAAATGTCCAAAGAGTGGTTTAAGAGAAAAAATGTTGATATCATCTCACTAGGTAATTTTCCATCCCTCCAGAGGAAAGCATCCTATCACTCCTCTTCCAAGGCCAAGGACAAGGCTCCTAGTTCAAATAATCCAGGAGAAAGCTCGAAGAGGAAACCAGAAGAACCTAAATACCCTCACTATAGGAGCTTGAATAAGAAATCAATAATGGTAGAAAAAATTGTGGTAGATCTTGAACAAAGGGAGATTCACCTGGATGACTTCTCTACACCACAGTAGCCTCCAAGTCCTTCATCTCCTACTATTGCACTAGCTCCACATGCACAAGATACACCCCCTCAGGTAGAACAAGAAGTTGTGGTGATGTCCATTGCCTAGCCAGAGATCAATGAGATCTTCCCCTAGGTAAAATATATGATCATAATACATAACTGAATAATGCAACACGTAACCATTCCTGACTTCTCAGCTATCTCCTTGATGTTCAAGTAGAAGAAAGTAAGATTGGCTCAAGCAACATCTTGATTCTTCAATGGTTCCTTAGGAAACCAATATATAGAGGTATTCAAGGCAAATGTTATTAATCCAATTAAAGAAATAACCTAAGCTGATTACAAGATGAGCACGATTCCCCTAGGAATGGAAGCACACGAGGGTGATGTGTACTTGTTTCAAGAGTCTTCCACTCACCTTGTTGTGAGAATTCAAGAATACATGGAAAATCTAGATCAAGTGGAAGACCACATTTGCACCTTCAATTCATATGTCCAAGTTCTCCTGGACCTAAATGCTACCAATTCTCTCTCAACCAAGGAAGTCACTCTTGTAAGCAACTTTTACCCTGAGTCCATCAGGAAAGAGCAAGGATTCACTATGCAGGGAAAGGAAAATAAAAAATGGGTGAGTATGATTCTCGAGAAAGGGAAGGTGCTACTACCTGAGATGGTCAGATTGTATAAGTACATGGATGTCACAGATATGAAGATAATCACAATGAGGGAAGCAATTGATTTACATAAATACAATTGGGATCAAGTGTTTCCATTAGTCATGGATATGGGCAAAGTCAAGTCATCCCTTATGGTAACCAAAGGTGTGTTCTCATTTGATTTGGAGAACTTGTATCATGTTTGGGATTAGATTCTTTTTGATCGGTATGAAATGATAAAAAATTTCATCGATGAGCTTGAATTATATGAAGAGGAAGTTGAGAAAATGCAAAACAATGTCAATGCTCGATTGCAAAAGTTTAGGGAGTCATCTGTGAACTTGAATGCTTCAATAGATGATATGTAGAAGGTTTTGAAAGATCAGGTCAAAAGGGAGGTCGGAGACCCATTCTTATTTAATGAAAACACATTGGAATCTCTAACAGAGATAAGGGTAATCATTTCCATCACCACGAAGAATCGTCAAGCTTGGTACTCATAGTGTAAGAACATGAACTCACTTGTGGAGAACTAGATCAAATCATTTGGTTTCATTTGCATCCCTCAAGAGTGAAAAGTGGCATCGATGGTGGTGAGATTTAATAAAGAATTTAAGGGAATTGAAATATCACCTGCAGAGCTTTCAAGGAGTCCATCAATGGCTAGATCTTCATTAGAATAGTGCTCTCTCTCTTCTTCCTTTTTCCTTCTTTCTCTCTTCCCTTCCCTTCCCCCTTCTTCTTTCATTTTCTAATTCTTTGTTGGGGTGCACTTTTTGTTTTCATCTTAGTCACTTTCATCTTATTCATTAATATGACTATAGTATAAAAATGTAATAAGTCACCCTTATTTTATAAAAGGGGACTTAATGTAATTTCCTAGGAATACTAAAAGTCACATGTGGTAAAGGCAAGTGAAAAGACACATGTGGGGTAGGTGAGGATTCATTTATTTCTCTATAAAATGTAATGACACCCTCTTTCTTAAGGGTTGTCAATTTTGTGGACTCAAGAGACAGACTTATTTGAGTAAGGAAAAAGAGATAATATTCTTCCAATTTCCTTCTCTATTTCCTATATTTTCCAGCATTGTACAACTTGTGAAGATGTTAATAAAGAAAGGATTTTCTTCTTTTAATGATTCATGGATGTGTGTAACTATGTATGCATGGTTTCCTCTCATCGTTAATGTTCTAAAAATGGTTCTTTTTTTCCTATAAGTTATGATGAATGTGAAACTTATGTTATCTTTCAAAAGAATCTAATTTTCTACTTGCAGAGTTAATTTCTCCTACCTAAATTCTCACTCCATTTCCCCCATATTTCATAAAATTCATCCCTTACAATTCATTGCAACAATTATCCGTAGGTATAGTGGAGTTTTCCTATTAGATCTCCGACCTCTTGGCCATGAAATTTTTTTTCTTTCGTTTATTCACAATAAATTGGAGTTACACCACACAAGAAAATGGACCTAGATTCCTAGAGAGTTGGAAAGATATCCACCAATTTTTCTACCCAAATTTTTTTCTTGCCAATAGTTTTTGGTGCCCACCATAGAGAAAACTTGGCATCAATCTGCACCTAACATACAACCACAAAAATCCAAAAAATCAAATATCTAAAATAATATAATTATGGAATTTGAAAATTCGCCAAGCCTTATGTCTCTAACCAATGAATATACTCGGAAACCTTCCTGTCAAAAGACCCGAACTGTTGTTCCACAATTAAGAAGATATCACATCTAACTTGAGGGAATCCATCTAACACAATAGAAAAATATTTACATAATAATTCATTTCCATAAGAGTGTTAGATTTGGAAGAACACCATACTACATACTTGGAAAGAGAAAGACAAGCACAAGCTCAACACAAAAGATCTCAAATCCCCAAGCTGACAGATAGAAGGTGTACATGGTCACAAAGATAAGGAGGAAATATTGACCCTATTTTTGAAGAACTTCAGTGAAGGAAAGAACTAATAAAAATTTCAAGACCTCCCTTACGTCCAAAAACTTCTCTCACTGGTATTTAAAGTGTTTTTGATCCACTGGACATCAATTTTCCGTATATGAACAAAAACATTGAATACTTAACCGACGTAGAAACTAAAGAAGGAGCTCAAGAAAGAGAAGAAGTTAAAGCAAGAGCTGAGGCCAAAATAAGATATGAAATTGAAGAAATAGAAAAATATCAAGTAAGAGAAGATGCAAGAGCTATAGCCATGGTAGAAGAAAGAGAAAGTATTGAAGCAGAGGCCAAAGTGGAGATGGAAGAGGAGGAAAGGCCATAACATATTATACCACGGGGTAGAAATATAGTCATGCTTACATGTCCACAACCTCTTCACAAACTGCCAAGAGGTTCAAGGAATTTTTTTCCAAAATTTGGGGGAGATGGTTCATAGCTCCCAAATGACCATGTAGTAACCTTCAACACTGTCTGTGGTGTCTTGGGTGTTGAGCATGAATATGTATCTGTCACGTTATTTGTGGATTTCTTTCAATTCAAAGAAGAAGAGTGGTTCTACCTTCTACTCAAAATATCTATCACTTATTGGGATGGCATAAAAACATGCTTTGAAGATAGATTTAATTCTACTGAGGACTATCAAGGTCTCTTAGTACACTCGTGCACATGAAGAAAGAGCCCAATAAAGGCATGAGTGATTTCATAGAAAAATACAACATAGTTCTCAAGAGGATTTCTCTTGATGTCATGCCCTAAGATAACAATTTGAAAAGTTTTTTCATAAGTGCTCATCTACCTAAATTCGGTTTCATTATCAGGAGGTCACAACAAAATTTTTTGAAAGAAGCACAAGATTATGTTATAGGGACAAAAGGTCAAAAATCCAAATGATAAACAAAAAGTTCCAATCTCTAGTTCTACTTCTGTAAATACTCTGATCTAGAAGTTAGAAAATGATATGATTGCACTTAAGAAGAAGTATACACAAAGAACTCTAAGGGATGCTCTAAAGAAAAATATCGATTTTCCAAACAAACCAAGGATTAATCCTCCTCCTCATAGACTTGCACTTAAGACACCACCAATAAATGTAGCCTATGAAGTAGAGGAAGAAGAAGGAGAAGAAGAGATCAGAGATTTAGAGGAAGAAGGTGAATATAACAACATTATCGAGATTGAATAAATTGAGAATGATACGCAAGTTAGTTTCTTTGAGTATCAATAAAAATAAGATAATGATGATGACGAAGAAGAGCCAAGCTTATCATGCACGTTGTTTACCCACTCTCAAAAGGGACCCCCCTCCTCTACACCTACTGAGAAGAAAAAGAAGAAAGATGAAATTCAAGTGAAAAATCCTTAAAATAAGATAATCAAGAGAGGATCTCAACTCCCACCATCGATGGAATATGCAAAATAAAAACTAGACTTAGTATGGAGTAAGAAATAAGATGATTAGTATGGAGTAAGAAATAAGATGATGAACCAAGTAAGTCCACTAGTACCTCTCCCAATTCTAAATCTAACTCTATATCAAAATCTATTCCTACAAAAGCTTCTACCCCTGCTCAAGAAAATTTAAATACTCATTCTCAACTTACCACTCCAGACACCAAGAATGCTCAATCTTCTAAAGTAGCATCACCCCACCCTCTAAATAAATTGATACTCCCGAAACATCAATTCCATCTACTTACACACCTTTTGATATCATTGAGCATGTGAATAAATCAAAGACTCATATTTACGAATCTGAATTCTTACAAACATACCTCGAGTAATTTGAAAGGTTAGTAGGATACATTAAGGGTGGTAACCCAAAGTCCAAAATTACTAATGGAAATCCAAAAGGGTTACTACCAACACCACCCACTCTATCATTGAAAAATGTGCTTTCATTAATCATATCAAAAACCAACAAAGTAGAACCTTTCTACCTATCTCTTGTGATTAAATGTCACCAACTGAATAACTGCATAATAGACTCTAGTGCCTCAAACAATGTGATGAATGATAATGTTTCTAATTCACTAGGCCTCACCTTCACCCACGTAATTGTCTCATGCTACTATATGGAATCAAATGAAGAGCCACTGGTAGGAAGAATCAAGGATGATCAGGTAGCTCTAATAGATTACACAGATAAGAAAGTCTTGCTTACTATTCTAGTGGCGGATATCCCTGAATCATTCAGTATGTTGTTGATTAGGATATTTTTTAGGGATTTGGGTGGTGATATCCAGATGGATTGGTCCTCTACAACTATTCTAGTAAGGGGTAAAATGAATAAATTTATGGCAATGTGTAAAATGAAATATACTTTCCAAAATTTTGAAGATTCCAAGGTTGATATCTTATTCCAAGATAGTAGGCTTGGAAACTATTTATTCACATCAGAAGAATATGAGAACCCACCTATTCTCACTAAGGATGAGGAGGATCAATTATGGGCATTGGAATTTTATAGGAGCCACTCTAGTACAAGATTTGGGGCAATCATTGTGTTGATATCTCCTTCAGGTGAGCTATATCCTTTTGCTTACAAATTATAGTTTGATAATACAAACAACATGGTGGAATATCAAGAACTTATTGGGATGGATGTTTATTCTATGGGCATTAAGAAACTCAAATTTTGTGTTGATACTAAGGTAATTGTGAAACAAGTAAGAGATCAACACTAGGTAAAACATCTAAGACTCGAACATTACAAAAACCGGCTATGGGATTGCATTGAATATTTTAATGCTTTCTCAATTTCATTTATCCCTTGTGAACAAATGAAATAAATAATTTCATCGCAATCTCAGATTTCTTGATGAATCCTCATCCATATTTTGATAAATATAAAGTGACTATTGAAATAGTATTCATGCCAAGTGTACCAAATAATGTGAATCATTGACAAATTTTCAATGATGACCATCAACTTCTCACTTTCCTAAAGAAAAAAGATAATTTAAGCAACCTTTTCTTTAAGGGAAGTGATAACCCAAATCAGGAGTCTAATTCAAATGAAGGAAAATAAGGCATTGGAGGAATTGATTCATAAGGTGTGATCAGGATAAAAGGAATCAAGATCCCAAAATTCCTTGTGTCCCTAGAAGATTTGTTTGATAAGCATGATAGGTTCGTGCAATAAAAATCCAAAATAGTCTTCATGGTGCCCAGTTGACTTTGAGAAAGAGAACATTGGTACCACCAAGCAGCCAAGAATGTTTAATATTGGGAAGTGCTACTCACTTGAGGAGAAAAGGAGATTTGTTACATTGTTGAGTAAGTAGCTATATGTTCTTGCCTACTTCAATCATGAACTAAAGTCCTTCCAGCCGAAGGAGATGCACCACTCCATTCCTCTGAATCTCAAAGCTAATCCTTTTAGGAAAAATGAAAGGCCCATAATCCCAAGATTGTATACATAATCAAAGAGGAATTTCTGAATATCTTAAATGCTAGAATCATCTTCCCTATGTACCATTCCACTTGGGTAGAAAATATTATCCTGGTGCAGAAGAAAAGTGGAGAGATAAGAATTTGTGTGGAATTATGTAATATAAATCAATCCTCGTTGAAGGAAAATTATCTTCTTCCCATCATGGACCATATCCTACAGGCATTCATCGGATCATAAATGCTCTCACTACTTGACAGTTTCTCTAGGTATAATCAAATTGAAGTATATGAAGAAGACATTTCCAAGACATCTTTCACCACTCCATGGGATACTTTTTCCTACAATCAGATGCCCTTTGGTCTCATCAATTCTGGAGAAACATTTCAAAGAGAAATGGATTTAGAATTCAATAACATGAAGCATTACATTGGTATCTACCTCGATGGCCTCACGTTTTTCTCAAAGAAGAGAGGAGATAACCTTGTACATTTGGAGAAAGTTCTCATCATGTACCGAAAGCATGGTATATATCTCAATCCAAACAATTTCATCTTTTGAGTAACTGAAGGAACACTCCTTGAACACATTGTGAACAAGGAGGGAGCTAGAATTAATCCCAAGAGGATAAGAGCCATCCAAGAACTGTCTCTTCCAAAAAGTAAGAAGGGAGTACACTCCTTTGGAAAATTTAACTTTCTTTGCCTCTTTGTCCCATTTTTCATGGAGTGGACCAAGCACATCAAAAACATGATGAAGCCACATGAGAGCTTCAAGTAGGATAAAAATGGAAAAGCAACGTTCGAGGAAATAAAATGATCCATATTCAAACCTTTAACCCTGGTATGTCCCAATTTTGAAAAATATTTCATTTATATTGCTACGCTTCCAATCACACACTCTCTGTCATCCTAGTTCAAGAGAATGAAGAAGGTATTGAGGAACCCATTGCCTTTATGATTTTCTCATTGAAAAACCATGAGCTGAAATATAACTAGAAGGAGAAACATTCCTATGTTGTGGTAAGAGAATTCAAGAATTTTATATTTTACATCGTCAAGTCCCACACAATGGTGATGGTGCCAGGTGCAACAATCAAGTCAATCTTGAATCAATAAGATCCCGAGTCCAAAAGAGGAAATTTGGTGGCAAAAATCCAAGACTATGATCTGGAGCTCTGAACTTAAAATTTAGTCTGAGACAACTTTTTTTACATGATGATAGCTAAATATTAGGCCCTCAAAGATCAAAATGAGACAAATAAATTCTTGTGTTTTGAATGTGTAAGAAAATACATACCTCAAGCCCTTTTTGTGAGCACCACCAATGAATGGTATGATGACATTGCTTACTTTATAACTTATGGTGAGTTTTTAATTCATCTTGATTACAAACAAAGAATAAATCTAAAGCTTAATTCAAAAAATTATGTCATTTGGGACCATGTATTATACAAGAGAGGACTTGATGGTTGTTTCCTAATGTGCGTAGATAAAGAAAAAAAAGGAAATATTCTTAAATATTATCATGATCAGGCATGTGGTGGGTACTTCTCAACAATGGTAACCACCCACAAGATCGTGGTAGGTACCATCTGCCTACCCTATTTGGAGATGCTCAAAAGTTGGTATCCAAGTGTGAAGCTTGCTAACAATTTTTTGGGAGGCCTCAAATCTCTACACTTCCTCTTCAACTTGAGGTAATCAAAGAACCTTTCCAACAACGGGGCTTGGACTTCATCAAAGTTCTCAACCCTCACTCAAGTGCAGGACACTGCTATGTGCTCATGATGAAAAAATAATTCACAAAGTGGGTAGAAGCAATTCTGACCAAGCAGAATAATTATGAAACAATGTGTAATTTCATTAGGGAGAACGTCATTGTACATTTTATAATTCCTCATAAGATTATGGTATCTACAATGCTACATACTTCTCCTCTATAGAGTTGCCATATTTTTGTTAAATTTATGGGATATCACTATTTCACTCATCAGACTATTACCCATAAGGGAATGGTCAGGTGGAATCTAGTAACAAGAATATTGTGACCATCATCCACAAGATAGTTTATGAAAACCAAATAAAATGGCACAAGAAACTCTATGATGCACTATTGGTAGATGATATTACTCCTAAGAAGGAAATTGGATTGTCTCTATTTAATTACTTTATGGAATCAATGCACAAATCCTAGTCATTGTTGAGTTTCATGCATTCAAATTGGCCAAGGTTGTGGAAGATGGTCAATATCGTGATTTTGTTGATAATAGAATTTTATTCCTTCATAAAATTGAGGAAGATAGAATCAAAGTGGTGGATCGTATCACTAAACATTAGCTCAAGGTAAAAAAATTATTTTAAAAGGAGGCTAAGGAAAGAGATTTTCTAGTTGGATACCTCGTCATATTATGGGATAAAAGGTGAGAACCGAAAGGAAGCCATGGGAAGTTTGATTCTCTTTGTTTTTTCCCCTTCTTGATCTGAGAAGCTTGTGGTGAAAATTCTTTCTATCTCTCTTATCTGAATGATACACATTTAGAGTTGCCACGCAATGGGAAACATATGAAATTATCTAAACAATAAAAGTAGTTTTTCCCCCACCTTGTAATATAGGTGATTTAGGTTTCTTTTCCCTTTTCCTATTGTGTGTTTGTTTCCCTTTTCAGTGTGGTGTGTTTCCTTTCAGTTGTGTGTGTATGTGTTCCTCCTTTTTGTCTATCTCTTGCAAGTTGTGTGTTTCTCAAAAGCCCAATGGATAAGGCACTTTTTAATGTTATGAATTGAGATTCTAGAGTTCTCATGTCATGTGCTCATTTTTTATCTATCCATAATATGTCCCCACGTCAAAGCATGATGTTGTCATGATTTTTTGAAAGGGAAAAATTCACACCTGAAAGCATGACAACCATAGCCTACCATGAAATTTTTTCTTGAAGGTCACCCCGATCCCTCCTCCAGGTCATCCTAACCCCTCTATCAGTCCTATCCTATCCTTCTAAGTAATCCAATGTGTTGTGTCATCATGTTCCTAGGTTATTTAGGGATATCAATCCCATTCAAGCACTTTCAAGATAAGATTCTCCAAGACAAGCTCTCTAAGAAGCTTAAGAAAAGGTTATTCTCTGGTTTTCCTGAGGATGGTAAACCCACCAGAGCATAATGAAAGAATAAAAATCATCAAGGAGGTGTATGAGAGAGATATTAATTTTTAAAACTATTTTAGGAAGAATCGGGGAATTTTCAGAGGTTTTGGAGTAGTTTCAACAAAAGTAGGTCCTAGAGGGTGAAGTAGTGTACAATGCAAAAATACCCCTGAGCTTTGAGAAGTGATTCTGGGAGATCCATGAATATTTGGAGGGAAAAAATAGATCACCATAAAGATAATTCAGATCTCTAAAGGATCATGGTATCACTTTTTTTACAAGATTCATAATATTTTTCCCACAACCTATTTTTAGCATGTAAAACCTTTGAGCTTGAAGAAAAATCCTACTTTTCAGGAGGTTGCAAGTAGAATAAAGGTATGATACTCTACCATTGTCTTTAAAAATCATTTAATAATCAATTTCATATGAATAAGTATGGGAAAATTCATATGGGAGCTCAAGTTATGCCTCCATCAAGTCGTTCCCCAAGGTATAGTTTAGGAGTTAGCCAATTTTCAAGCTAGAAAAATAGACCAATCAGAGAGTGGCACATTTTGTGCACCAACTGTCCCAAAAAATTGGGACATTTGGGAAAAAAAATTCACACACCTCCCATATAGCCCCCAGGACCATGATACGACCATCTTGGAGCTCCATTTGTCCAGTTAAGCCCATGTGCACTGATTTTCAATCCCCAGCCTCAAGTTGTCACGAAATGCCACATGGAACAATAAGAGAGGGGCACACTTTTATGCACCAACCATAAAAAATAATTTAGGACAAATGGGACACAAAAATTCACCCCCTTCCCATTTTAGCCTTTTGTCACTCACATGACCTAAGAAGTTGTTAAGACCTTTTTTTCTAAGCCCCCCTCTCTCCCTCAACAACAAATCATGATACAAAAAGTGGACCAATGGGAAAGGGGTACAATTTTTTACACCAAGCATCCCAAAAATTTGGGATGGTTGGGACAAAAAATGTGCACCCACACTCAAGTTGGTAAAATTTGCAAATGTTTAAGTTTTGTTGTTTCTTCTTACTACTTTCACTTCTTGTACGCACACACGAGAAACCCTTACTACTGGAATTTCTTCCATTCCTACATTATTGTCACTTTCATTCCTTTTCCATTACATTCCATATTAATTTTTCACCCTCTGCTATTATTTCTATCCTAAAAACCTTTGTTTTTCAAGCTGTTACCATTCCCATTTTTTTCAGAAACCCTCATGAGCCAAATCGAAGAAACGATCACATCTTACAAACCCCAATGCAGAATCTAACGTATCTTGGAGCATATATTCCTCTCCCATGTGCCTTGATGCTAAAAAAACCAAAATTTCAAAGGTTCCTTAGATTTTTTATGACATACATTCAAATGTTTGTGCCCTAAACTCTTCTTCTGCAAAATGTGATCGATCCAGAAAGTGGGTTGAGCTGAAAATTTACATGGAGCATCCAAAACAAAAATGGTGTTTTATCATCAAACCGTTTAGCAGAAGACCATATTAAAAAAAAGTGTCTCTGGTTTTCACTTACTATTTTTAATAACTTTCCTAGAATGATAAAAACCTTCAAAAGAGAAAAGCACTGAAAGTCGCAGAAATGGAAAACTAGGGTACACAAGACAAAAAAGCAAAAAATCAAAAATCAACTTTCTAAAAATATGAAGTTCTTCCATGGACCTAGAGGAGCTCAAGCACAGAATGTTTGGTGGAATAAGAGAAATTTTTGAGGATAATTTCTTTTCTATTGGATTGTACATAGCAGGAGGCCATCCTATGTACCTGCAAAACATTGAGTTAGTGATGGCATGCTCCCAACACTACGAACAAGACACCAGGAAAATCAGAGTGAACGTCAACTCAATATTAATTTTTCTCACTCCAAAGGCCATGTGAAAAGGTATTCACATTCCAACTAAAAAATATATGGTCGTGATCACCAAATAATCTACATATTCTAAATGGTCCAAGATTCGGTCCTTTCTTCAAGGACTTTCTCTCGGATCCTGATTGAAGCATGAAATAAATACCTCTCATACACCAAATATTTTTTCCCATAGTGAAATCCATGAGGGACTCACCGATGCCATCATTCTCTTCAGGCATGTAATAGGTAAAGAAATACAAAGAATTTTCATGACTGGATGATGTTCTTCATTCTCACGATCCTCAAAGGAAAGTAAGTGATTGATTGGGGGAAGCTAATCACTGAAAACTTAAATTTATAATTTATCCAGGCCTTGCTTCAAATAAATTCTTCATGACCTCATACCTTTTCTATGCCTTGGCAAACATAAGACCATTCAGGCGCTTCACACATGCTTAGAATGTCTCCTAAGGAAATCAACATTTGATAATGTATTCATAAGCCTCTACCCTATTTAGTAAGTATGGCTCATGATTCATCTAGTTCTCAACATTCTTACATCAGTGTGTCAGGATTTTATATTGCTCCACGAAGGTTTCCTCGGTATCCAAGCAATATGATTCTAATGTTGAAGTTTCCCTAGCACCTATCAATATGTACTCATACATTGTCAGGGAAAAATTTGATATTAGAGAAGATCCATACTCATTCCATCTACTTGACTTGTGCCATATGCCTCAAATTGAATATTTATAGGAAAATTGTATTGATGATTATGAGTTTTGGGAATGTGAGTATAAAGAGGATGACAGTGGATCAAATGAAGAAATTCAGATTTGATTGGTATGAAGATGGTGTATAAGAAGATGAATCAGAAATGTTTGATTCAGAGTACCATGTAGTGAAGGCTTCTCTTCCCTAAGTGGTTTGGAGTGTTCATGAATCCACAAATGTCAAAGATCAAATGGAGGAATTTATCAAAAGGTTCAAAGAGTGGTTCAAGAGAAAAAGGGATAATCTCATCTCATCAGGTAACTTTTAATCCCTCCAAAGGAAAGCATCCTATAACTCCTCTTCCAAGGCCAAGGACAAGGCTCCCATATAAACTCATTCAGGAGAAATATTGAAGAGGAAACTTTAAGAACTTGAATCCCCTTGCTATAAGAGGTTGTTTAAGAAATCAAGAATGGTACAAGAACCTGTGGTGGATCTTAAACAAGTGGAAATTTACCCAACCAACCTCTCTACTCCACAATGGCCTCCAAGTCCTCCATCTCCTACTATTACACCAGCTCTACTTGTAAAGGATGAACCCCCTCAGTAAAATAAGAAGTTGCGATGATGCTCAATGCTAAGCTAGATACCAATTAGATCTTCCCTTGGGTATAAGAGATGATCTCAATAGATACCCACACAATGCAACAGGTAACCATTCTTGACTTCCTGGTTATCATCTCGATGGTTAATAAGAAGAAATAAATATTAGATCAAGAGGCATATCGACTATTTAGTGGTGCCTCGAGAAACCATTATATAGAGATAGTCAAGCTGAAGGTCATCAATCTTATTGAAGAAATGATCCCAGATAATTACGAGATGAGAAAAATTCCCCTAGGACTGGAAACACATGAGGGTGACGTGCACTTGTTTCAAGATTCTTCCACTTGCCTTGTCTCAAGAATTCAATAATACATGGAAAAGATAGATCAAGCAGAAGACCACATTCGCACCCTCACTTCATATGTCCAATTTCTCCTAGACCTAAATGTTGTTAATGATCTCCCAGCTAAGGATGTCACTCCAATAAGTAGGTTTGACCATGATTCCATTAGGAAAATGTAAGGATTCACCATGCAGGGAATGGAAAATGACAAATGGGTGAGTATGATTCTTGAGAAATGGAAGGTGTTACCACATGAGATGTTCATGCTGTATAATTATATGGATTTCATGGATATGAATATAATCACCATGAGGGATGTAATTAATGCAAAGAAAGACCACTAGGATTAGATCTATCCATTGTTCATGGATATGGGAAAAGTCAAGTCATCCCTTCTGGTAACCAAAGGTGTGTTATGAGTGGCATCAAAAGACTTAAAGTTCATACTCAAACTCTGTTTGCTTGGTGTGAAATGATAAAGCATTCCATCACTGAGCTCAACTCCTAAGAAGAGGAAGTTGAGAAAATGCAAAGGAATGTTGATGCTCAAGTGCAGAAGATTGGGGTGCCAACCTTGAACTTGGATACTTCAATAGATGATCAATTGAAGGATTTTGAAGATCAGGTCAAAAGGGAGGCCGAAGACCCATTCTTATTTAACAAAAAAACATTAGAATCTCTGATAGAGATAAGGGAAATCATTTCCATCACCGCAAAGAATCATCAAGCTTGGTACTCAAACTGTAGGAGCATCAACTCTCTTATGGAGAACTAGATCAAGTCATTAGGTTTCATTCACATCCTTCAAGAGAAAAAAGTGGCATTGGTTACAGTGAGATTCAATAAAGAATTCAAGGGCATTGATATTTCACATGCAGAGCTTTCCAGGAGCCTATAAGTGGTGGTATCTTCATTAGAAAATTTATATCTCTCTTATCTCTTCTTCTTTCTTTCTCTCTTCCCTTCCCCTCCCCCTTATTCTTTCATTTTCAAACTCTGCGTTGGGGGTACAATTTTTGTTTTTGTATTATTCACTTTCGTCTTATTCATTAATGTGACTATAGTCTAAAAATGTAATAATTCACCCTTATTTTATAAAAGGGGACTTAATTTTCTTTCCTAGGAATGCCAAAAGTCACAAGTGGAAAAGGAAAGTGAAAAGGCACATGAGGGGTAGGAAAAGAGTCATTTCTTGTTCTATATAATGTAATTACACCCTCTTTCTTAAGGGTTGTCAATTTTGTGTACTCAATAGAGAGATCTATTTGAGAAAGTCAAAAGAGATAGAATTATTACACTTTCCTTATCTATTTTCCTCTATTTTCCAGCATTGTATAACTTGTGAAAATGTTAATAAAGAAAGGAGTTTCTTCTTGTCATGATGTATGAATGTGTGCAACTTTATGTGCATGGTTTTCTCTCATCGTTGATGTTATAAATTGTGAATGTTATAAATCATGGTTTTCTCTCCTATAAGTTGTGAATGTGAAACTTTTTTTATCTTTGGAAAGAATTTGATTTTCTACTTATAGAGTTAATTTCTCTTACCTAACTTCTCATTCCCTTTCCTCCATCTTTCAAAAAATTCCTCCCTTGCAATTCATTGCAATCATTTTATGTGAGTACAGTGGATTGTGCCTATCGGATCTCTAGCCTATTGGCCATCAACAAATTTTCCTTTTGTTCATTCACAATAAAGTGGAGTTGCACCACATAAGTAGAGGGACTAATTGTCTTAGAGGGTTAGAAATATATCTACCAATTTTTCTACCCAAGAAATTTCTTGCCAACAAATTTGTAAAAATCATTATGTTCTCATTTCAAAACTTTGTAAGTTATACTTTTCAGGTATCATATGTATCCTTGTCTTTTTTAGAAGTATACTACAGAATTCCTAGTAGTCAGTGTTATTAGATGATTCAATACTTTTACATCTCCCAATTTTTCTGATTAGTATTTTTCTGTTTACTTTTAAGACTCTAATTGTTTTTCTAATCAAGTGTTTTTTATTGTTTTATCACTTACTATATAATTAGCAATGAAAAATCATATAACATTACTATATTTGGTTTATTTTTTCCCACCTATAATATGGTAACTATAGACACAAAATCAGGAACTTGGGTACATTTATAGGTCCTAATCACATACCACTATTCATATGATTCATAAGAGAGAAAAATGGTAATTGAAATCTATCTTTGGACTCTTTTATGTCTTGTTGGTTTCCTCTTTGGTCTTGCTTACCCCACAACCAAGTATGATCTTAAATTATTTATCAATCTTGATTCTAGACACCAACACCCAACCAAGATGCTAGTCCCCAGGTGCCTTCATCCCCTCTTGTCACCTTGACTTCTTTGTATATTACTCACCTCTTTTATCTTTTGGGAATCTTGTTTCCTTATGGGTTGTCCTTCTAGTTGTCAATTACTAAATTCATCTAAGGAAATCATATAAATACAAAGCTACGTGACCATAATATTGGACCAAACTCTAAGCATCTATTATCATCACCTAAGGTTTCATCCAAAGGAATTCTAAGAGCATAAAGACATCCATATAACACTCATATAAGGGACAAGGGACCACATTTTATGAATATACACATAAGAGGGGAAATTCATTTTGACATCCACACATCTATCTACATTACTACATCTAGTTATTGCTTGCTATAAGTGTATCTTACACAAGAGATTCCTAGGGCATGATTTCTACACACACAGAAGAACTACATGGATTCTAAAATATAGTGAAATTATTGGTCATAAGTTCACTATATTGGGTGACCATCGGGGTTAGTTTGAATCCCCATGTGCATCTTTCTTTTTTAGGATTTGATGTAGTTTGGGGTTTTATCAGATATTATTAGTTTTGCAAGTTATAAGAAAATTTTGGGATCACCTAGCAATATACATGTGACCAACAAAAAAGGTTAGTAATCACCTTACGACACCATAAGATTCAAGTTTTTTCCATTTTCGCAGACATAGGCACTAGAAGAAGACTCGTGTGCTTAGGCACCCATGACCCAGTCTAGGAGCCTTAGTCTCGACACATCCAATCGTTATTGAATATATTAGGGATGGTTGTGACATTTTTATCCCTATGTTCATTATTTTTCCATTCTAGGATACTTTGGGATCAATTGTGAAATCAACTAAGTCTTATATTCCCTCTCTTGCACTTAGGGTTGAAAATTACTTTAGCTTATTAGTTGCATAAAATCTCTTATATATTGATTATTTATTATATGCAACTCTGCAATATCTTAGTTTTTTTTATCAAAATACCTACTTTTTAAAAATCATCTAGTAAAACCATCTCATTCAGACACTCTTGGATCTTCATTTATTTCATTTTTAAGCTCCCCATCTCATCATGGATATCTCCATTCATGATTTCTTGCTAACCAATCTTGATTGTAGAGTTGGAATTATTTCTCTCTTGGCTAATACCCGTATTCCTTCTACTCCTCATCTGGACATCGTATATCAGTAATTTGTATATACATTTTCTCAAAAACTTTCTTTTCCATCTGATGTACCTAATATTATTTCTATTTATGACAATGATCCTCCCTTATAAATACCAGATCACATCTATAACATGGGAATTAAGTGAGCAATATTCGATAATGGATCTGATCTCAATCTTTATATTTTATCACTCCTTATAAATATTGGCATATCCTCGGATAATGTTAACCTAACTTCCATTTCTCTTCATGCGTAATATTCTTCTACATGTCTATGTATAAACACTATTAATTTACCTATTACCGTTGGGCCAAAAATTGTTCTTACAATATTATTTTTTATCGATATCTCAATTTAGTACAATTGCTTACTTGGTAGGCCATGGTTTTGCTCCATGTAGGAAGTTCCTTTTAGAGTTCACCAGTGTGTTAAATTCTTACATGAAGGATTTGAGCATACCATAGTCATTGATCATGACCCATTCAAATAATTCCACATAGACCAAACCATTGCATTACCTACTCCAAATATTACTACTCACATTCATCTTTCTGAAGGAAAATAACCCATATACTATCTTGACAACGTTCCTCCACTCGAAGGAACTTTTTTTGCATTAGAAAATGTCCCCATCCAATACATCCTCACCTCCTCCTGCTACTAATGCTATGATACTTTTTCAGGGGTCTGTCTTTACATCGGATTTCATTTCACCTTCCTCATCTTCTCATAAGGAACCTACATCTGTGATTTATCCTTTCACATGCACTCTCTTAATGAATAATTCTTATTGGTCACACATTCCATTTGATCCTACTAGTTATACACTATTTGTACACATGATGGATTAAATCGGCTTAGATTCACACTTGTTGATCTCCTCCCTCTACCTCATTCTACTCACCTCTATCATGGATATGTTTATATTATTGTTGCTTTTGGCCTCCGCATATTCCATCTATCAGTATTTATTGCACGCACTTATCGTTCTTCTCCACTTACACTCGGCTATTCTTAGCTTGAATACGTTGGTGGCACTTTAGATCCTAATCATATTGACATTTCATTCCCCATACCTTTCATCCATGTTTTTTTGCAATGATTCATTTATAGGCTATTCACAAAATCTTATTCAATGGTATGCACATAGTTTTCCATTACCACCATTCACTGATGAAGAATACATAATGGGAATGTATAATCTACATTGCAATGGCTCATCACATGATCAACCTCATACTATAGCTTACCAGGTCTCTGACGCATCTCCATTTAACTTCGACCATGAAAATGATGATCTCTTAGACGATGTTACTTGATTATTCTTTACATTAGACACTTAGGGGGAATCATTCTTACTTCCCCCTCTTATCATTGTAAGGTGTCTTTCATTTATACTATCATTCTTCATGTTTCCTATCTAGTATTTCTCATTCATCCTATGCACATTTATAAACACGACTTGTATCGTCAATACCCTATGACAAATTCTTGTGCTAAGGTTCACACTTGATTGTTGAGGGCATACTACATTCATGAACCTCACACACTACACATTTCATGCTATGTGCTTCATGCTACATCATTCTATAATTTTTGTCCCACACTTCATATTATCCTCTTCTAAAATCTATACTTTGCACTTCATTGATCCATATTTCTAGCACACATGTTAAAACCATTACCATATGACGCACTATAGTTCCACAGTTTATACTTGACTATTGAGGGTTTAACTTTACAATGAACCTCACCACATTCATACTCTTTACGCTCTACGCTTCACTGAACTATTTGTTTAGTGCATCCTTTTAAACCATTTTCTGATGACTTAATCTTGTTATATGGTTCATTCCTAATTATTGAGGGGGAATTTATAAATGAACTTCATATCATAAATTTTCATCCACATACACTAGGGGGCACACTGCTCTTATCACATTCACATTTCATATCATTCCATATCAATCATTCGTGACATGTTGGATATCTTGGTTGCACTTTTTCTTACTTTCTTCTACTTACATGTATACTTTGTTTCCTATGTTATCCGGATATCTAGAATGCCATTAAATTTATCACATACACATGCACATTCAATTGGTATTTAGTTATGAATGTAGACTTTCTACAGATCCTTACACACAATAATTATGCTTGGAATTGTACCTCTTGCCAATCCCACCGAGGGTCCTAGGGGCATCTACATTTTTACTCTTACACATCGCATGTGTTATTGTTTCGTTATATACTATTTCATATCCTTACTAGCACACTACTCTATCGATATATACATGTCTTGAAACACTTTTTATCTTTCTAACATGCTAATGGGTGCTTCATGTTTAACATTTACTTTATAGGAACTACTTTCCACTATGGTTGTTTGATACTTTACATGATTCTATTTTCCATTTTCTTCTATTGTATGCCATTATTCGTAGGATAAGCCCTATGTCTGGCTTTTCATTTTTTGTATGCTTTTGGCCACTTCGGCCTTGATATCTTGCAACATTGTGAGTGATGTCCCATGTTTCAAAACCACTTTTCATGGTCTACGTTTTCTACATTATTGATTCTTTACATTGTCTTATATTGCATGTTTTCCACTTTTTCTACTAACACATGTTTCTAGCCACTTTATTTGCATGTGCATTAGTTTCTACCATGCACATTCCCCCCTAAATGGTACCCATTTTAGATCAAGCATTTGGTCCTCTCCTTTTGGTTTTATCCTCTTAGTGATGTTGCATGCACCCCAAATGAGGGGGAATACATTGGGTGAATTAGTCACCCCACAGTAAAATAATAGAACACAATTACAGTCACATAACAACCCAGATTTGTACTTGGGTCCTCAGTATAGCATATACGCTAGCACCCAAATACAAAAAATAATTCTTGTGTGCTCCAAGCCTTTCATGGGTGCCTATGACCATGGGGAAGTGACATTACTTTCTTAGATTGACACAATTTTTAGCAGTTCACAAAAAAGTTTTCACAGTACAGGCACAGTCCTCTAGCAAGGAGAATGCATTATATCTTCTTTTTCTACTTGGATCAAACTGGATCAAACACAGAATAAAGAAATATCACACCATCTGCAATAGTGTATAAATTCAAGAAGCAGTTAAAGATGGAGAATAACACTAGAACTTTCTCCTCAATACTCTTCTTTCATGGCATGAGATCACCCAAAAAACTCGTACTTGGTGTGAGATCTCCCAAAAAAATAGCTTGTTCCCGATGGTCATGGGAGCCAGAAGTTTTGGATTGCTAGGATTTGTTCTTGTTTCGCTAGCCCCCGATAACTTTCCAACCTTCCTCTTGTTGGGGTTTGATTGGCTTGAGAGTTTTTTTGGCCACAAGGTGGTTACGGGGTACATAGAGTGGACAATCCTTGATCTTGTGATCAGACACTTAACAACGGAAGAAAGTGTTAGGTAGACTGATATACATGACCCACTAGGAATAGCGTTTATCACCAAGTTGAATATTCACAAATTATTTGAGATCTTGTGAGATATCAATCTCAATGCATACTCACTTAGCATGGTAAAAATTATTGGCTTTTAGGCATACTACCCACCCAAGGGAAGTGAAAAATTATGGAAGAAAAATTAAGCATGGTAGACAAAGACCAGGAAGTTCAATCCATAAAGTCACTTTAAGGGCAGTATATTCAGATACCATGAATTCCTTGTGTCAGGGTGTTAACAAAAGTAGCGAGTTATAGACATACCAAGTGGCTTGCTTAGCCAAAATGTTTGGTGCATTAACAGGGTCAAAGAAATGAAAAAAGAAAGAAACCCTTGGTCATGTTTTGAATGCTATCTAGGTGGACCCCATGAGGGGTTCATATTGTGTTAGCTTGGGATTTGAGCATACTTTCAGAGGGGATTTGACCCACAAAATACCCAATGAGGAAAAAATGTTCTAACCATTGAAAAGCAACATTAAATTTAGGAATGGCCAGAACTACATCAGGAGGAGAGAGATTACCTCATGAAAAACCTTCGAGATGAACTTCCTGGGGTGCTTTACCGATAGTGCCATTGCTCGTTCCAATATCTCTTTCCGCGATTGAAACAACTAGGTTTGAAAATGGCGAGGTCATTATATAGGGGAAACCTAGAGGGTGAGAAATCCTAGGAGAGACTACAACAATAAATTCCTAAAGATCCCAAAAATGTCGTTGTATGATAGTTAGGAAGGGGAAACCCTAGAAGAGCTAACTCCAATTTTACACCAGAGTTGTAGAGTGGTATTTTTCTCCCTTCCTTTTTTGTTGAAATACTAAATAATGCTAAAAACTTAGGGGATTGTAAACTATATTTTTTGAAAAAATAGGTGAACCCCTTGAAATTTTATCTCTTTTACCCACTTATGATTAACCATTATCAATAAAACTTAGCAGTTTAGAAACTAGACTTGAAATGCTACAATTCATTTTCTTATAACATATTCAAATTTTGAGTGTATCCATCTCAAATAACTTGTACAAGTTAAAGGTTATCATTTTTTAGAAAATAAGTGTCCACTTAATAACCCCCCTTTTCCCCTCATATTCATGCACTTACCCATATATACAATCTAAGTTAACCCCCTATGTTTTCCCTCATGTCTCTTAACACAAAGGTAACTATAAATGGAATAGAAATGTACCTAATGTGATGTGGTGTTATTTAAATTCTAAGACTAATCCACTTTGTCCCTTAAGACCTTTGATAATTATTGGAGTTACCTAATATTTCTAGGACATGGCTCTAAGACCTTTTCATGTTTGGAAATGGAGGAAGATGAACTCTTTAACTTAGTTTTAATGCTTCAAATCTATGTAGTGGTTACTCTACATGATGTGAAACTACTTTAGGAAAATTTAGGAGAGCCTTAAATGATTTAGTGTTGATATTTACAATGTGTTATGAGAATGTTAGGTGTGTTATGAAGTGCATTTGACTTTCTTATATAGGATTCTAAAGGCTAGATACTCACATTATGTACATCCTAGGGAAGATGAAATGACACACATCATATATTTAAATTAATAAAAGATTCATTAAATGAAGAGGTGTGGGATCATACATGTCATCCCATATCATAGTACAACATGGTCTTATCCTAAAAAATCTTGTACTCACCCATTTTTACACGGTGAAATATTTGAAACACTCAATGATGATTAATTAGGACCTTCAAAACATGACAATATGTTTCAAAATTATTAGACCACTTACTTTCCTTTTAACCCCTATTATTGTGTTCAATTTTTGTATTCAATTCTTTCTAGCCTTCCCCCACCTACTAATAAGAAAAAAATTACATTTTCTCCCCCTTTCTATACCCTTTGAAAAAAAAATTCAAAACTGCCACGACAGTTCACACCCACATTATGATGGTCTTTTAAACAACCATGACACCTTTATTCATCACTATAATAGTTTTTTCCCCTTGTGATGGTTTTATTAACCATTATGATGGTCGTGTAACCTCCCCTATTGATACTAGAGATTCTATAATTTTTGGCATGTCTTCTTCACCTTATTGCATGGACATGAGGTTTATGTTAGGAATATCTATGTTGTAGTGTGAACATAGAATATTATGTAAGTGATTATATTATCTAGGATAATATAATATGTGTTGTAATAATTAATTACATTATTGTAAATGTAATTATGAGTGGGTGAGTAAATATTGTTATGAGTTGTTGAGTAAACAAATCATTAACAATATTAGTTTTGTGAGAAAACAAAATCTCACGTATAATAGCATGGAGTTGTTTTTAGGAGTTATGTGTGGAGATATTTATAGAGATTATATCTCCTTAAATATAGGAACAACATCTCCTATTTAAATGGATGTAATACTTCCTATGTATTGAGCAAGAATAAAGAGTAAGATTTCAAATTTTCTTTATGCAATTATGATATTAACTTTTCATTTGGTAACAGAGCAGGTTTGATGCAAGAAATTTCAGTGCTTTCATGATCAGATCCGTCTCAAAGAATATATTATATTTTTCGTTTCCAGATGTGGGTTTTTCTATAATTTTGTGTGCAGAATCACGTGCTGGTCAAGAAACTACAAAAAAAATTTCAGAAGAACCCAGAACGTAGTTTGGAAGAAATACGGATTTTACTATGCAGCTATCAAATTAAGCACATCAATTCTTCTACTGAAAGTTTTCTCCAATTTTCAATAATGTTGAATTGTTAATACAAGTTCTTGACTTGCTTGGAGGTTAAAAGGTATTCAATATAAAATTTTAAAGTACTTGATTCAATTTTGTATTTTTTTATCAGTATTGTACAAAATAATGGAGAAACGAAATCTGATTGAAAAGTTTGAAGGACAAGATTTCCATACATGGCAACTACAGATGCAATTACATTTAATAGAAAAGGATCTATGGGATGTGGTGAAGTCTAATTCAACTCCACCCACTGGAGGAAATGAATTGGAAAAATGGAATGCAAAAGATCAGAGAGCATTGGGTACCATTGGTCTGGGCTTATCAAAAGCCTATCTACATCATGTGGATTTCACAAAATCTGCAAAAGAAATTTGGGAGTCTCTTAACAAATTGTTTGGTTATGAAGCTGAAATGGCAAAGACTACATTGAAGCAACGCTTGTACGGGTTGAAAATGGAAGAGAACTCAAAAATGGCAGATCATATAAGTAAGTTTTGTTCTTTGCTAAATCAACTAGCTGAAATTAAAGAACATGTAAAAGATGATGATGCTAAAGCTATTCTTCTTAATAGCATGCCTAAGAGTTACTCAAATATTGTATTTACTTTGAGTAAAATTACTATTAGTCTAGAAGGAGTGATTTCTACATTGTTAGAACAAAGCAATCATGAAGAACATGAAGAAGTACTATATGTAGGAAACAAACCGAGCTCCTCATCTAAGAAGGAAAAACATAAACCAAAGAAGGTTCCTTCACATGGAAAAATAAAATGCTTTTATTGTAATGAGATTGGGCATGTAATACTGAACTGTAAAAAGAGAGCTCAGGATCTTCTTGATGACAAGATAGATCAGAAAGCCCTTCTAGCTGAAGTAGAAACTGATTGGGAAGTCTACTCAACTGATGAAGAACTTTCATGTCCTAGTGATGAGGATTTCCTATGGTAGACTCTTTTCTTGTTGGAGGAAGGAGGCAATGGAGGAAGGAGGAAAATCAGCGTCCTCTCGTCATTCACCAACGATGGGGTCGCAGACAGATGTGGTGATATTTTATTTCAGTTATGTGGTGTGTTTATACACAAGGGGGTGAAACTAGTTTCATGTTTTGATTTTAATGTGTTCACATAGACTAACAACAGTTCTTGAGTGTCTATTTGGTGTGGAAGAAGCAAACTGCATGACTCAGCTTACAGGGGAAAATCATCTACGTACGGTCCTCTGACTGTCGTACGGTCCTCTGACTGCCATACTTCGGTGGAAGGTGATCAGTCGATGAAGATGTTCATACGACAAGGATGATCATTAGCAGCAAGATCCAGATAGCAAGATCCAGTAGCAATGAATACTCCGACAAGGTTGATGTTTCCAGGAGCTCTTACCCCATGTTCACACTAAGGGGGCGAATGTTAGGAATATCTATGTTGTAGTGTGAACATAGAATATTATGTAAGTGATTATATTATCTAGGATAATATAATATGTGTTGTAATAATTAATTACATTATTGTAAATGTAATTATGAGTGGGTGAGTAAATATTGTTATGAGTTGTTGAGTAAACAAATCATTAACAATATTAGTTTTGTGAGAAAACAAAATCTCACGTATAATAGCATGGAGTTGTTTTAGGAGTTATGTGTGGAGATATTTATGGAGATTATATCTCCTTAAATATAGGAACAACATCTCCTATTTAAATGGATGTAATACTTCCTATGTATTGAGCAAGAATAAAGAGTAAGATTTCAAATTTTCTTTATGCAATTATGATATTAACTTTTCAGTTTAGAGTTACTTATTAAGTCATGTGCAAATTTTGAATCATTTTAGCCTCAATTTTATTCTCCAATCATCCACATCACTCCAGTTCACTCCCTCAAAATCTAATCTTGACCCTAGATCAATTTTTGATCTATAGTTGACATTGAAACTAATTAAAATATTATTTTTAAAGAAAATGTGTGCAATTTTTTCCACCCCCTCAGAATTTGGATTATTAAATATTTCATACTTTCTGCTACTTTGGAGTTACAAGGAAAGAGACCAAACTGAGTCATAAGAGATCACTTTTAGTCTTAAATACTCTCAAGTAATTTTTTGTTTGTTGCTGCTACAAAAAGGAGACAAAGATTTATATCATATAGGTACTTATGCCCCTTTTGATTCACCCCAGTATGCTAGTATCTTTCTTTCATTAACAATCCGGTCACTCCATTTATTTTTGGTTCATTATTTCCACTATTCCATTCTATTGAGCACACTACTAGAGATAGTGTTATAAGGGTATAAGATCCAATTCAACCTATTTTATTGCATCATTTGTAGAGGGGTTGATCTCGTCACTAATTTCTTATTTTATTTTATAGATTAGTTTTTTAATCATTTGATTTCATCTACTGCAATTCATTTTGGAAATATATATTAAAAAGGAAAGAAAAAAGACATAGAATTATCTTGCATTGAAATTTTAGTTATCAATAGTCTTAAATCCCATCTCCTTTCTTTGATATAATCCCACATCTGGAGTTAGCCTCATATTTGTGCTCATCTCAATGTGCATGATTGCATCTAGGCTTATATATGTTATCATTACATACATAGTATTATTTTAAGAAGGAAAAGAGTAGGATATAGCTGTTTTGAAACTTTGTCTTGTTGTAGATCACCCCTATGCTCTAGAATCCATCTTACATTTGATATTCATTTTAGATATTTCATTTTAAGATTGGTTTAATTCATTTGTATTCATATTTAGAGACTATCCATTCACATTATTGCATTTTGAAAATATAATTTAAAGAGAAAATATATTAAAATATTTGCATTTATCATTATGTTTTCATAAAGTAGATCTGAAATTTCATTTCATCTACCCCTAGGAAGTATACACATACTTTCATTTCTCATTGTTAACTAGATTATATTTCTAAAATTTCATTCTAGTTATAGGTATAGGCCAGTTGCTACTTATCACCTACATTTATTTAAATAATTCAAAAAACATAAAAAAGAACAACTTGCATCTACATATATATTTCAGATTTGTATAAGATTTATATTTGTTTAATTAAATCCATTCGGTGAATTTGTAGTTTAGATTTAATTGGAAAAAATAATTTAATTTCCAAAAAATAGACACATTCAAACTTTATTAATTACAAATTATATTTGAACTCAAAAAATTTGTTTCTATTTATGAAAAGTATATCAGAATTCATTTTCACATAACATACGAATCCTGCATGAGCAAGACATGATCATTTCAATACTCAAAAGACCACTAAATCAACAAACACAACTCACTAATCCAAAGGATAGTGAGCTTCCACTTTCTAAAAAATTTACCCAACACATCCCATACTACTCTAGAACAATCCAAAATACTCCCATATGAATCCCATTCAAGTCACCTCATACATATAGCCTTAGTTAGGGCTATACTCACACTACACTAGTTATTTCTAGTTCCACAATGATTTTCCTTACACCCTTGGATGAATTTATACATCCAAGTCTTTCCTATAAGGGTAAGATAATTCCTGAAGTGCCATAGAATTTTGCAAACTAAAAGAATGTTTAACTTTCTTTTCTTTTTTAAAAATAAAGTAGACAACTAAAAATTACAGTTTTGATGCAACATACATGATCTTACTTTGCAGATTTATACACAACAAGACTTTCAAAATATAACATGTAACTAAAAGAAAACTCATGATTCAATATGATAATATTACAACCTTACAAGATTCTTGCAACAATAAAATAGAAACTTTCTTAGTAATGACCAATGTTTTCAAGGAACAATAAGTGCAATAAAAATGGATCTTTACAAAAGTATGACACTTTACAAAGCCACATTTATTTACAAGTGAAGGCAATGTCCTCCAAAGATGAGTAAGACCAAGATGACAAGAGGCTCTACTATCTCCAACTTGAGCTCCAACTCCAATACTCTTATAAGAATCCAACTCCAAGAGAACATGGCTTGTTTACCACCCAACCAATAGGCATCATCACATGCCTTTCCATGGTTGGAAGTCATGCTAGCCTCCCCCAAGCCCATGGGAGAGAGGAACTAGCTTCCACAATGTGCACAAGTATAATGGGGTTTAAACACACACAACAAGAAAACATAAGACCATTCAACCACTTAGACCTACTATATAATGAAAACAACAATATGAGGAGAACAATGGTCAACCTCACAAGGGGGAAGAGAGGAAGAAGGATGCCCAAATCAAGGTGTCCAACCATAGGAGCACCAATAAATACATATATACAAAACTCCTTATACCTCCTAAACATTCATCCTCCTTATTCCTCCTTATGCTATAGAAATCCTTCTTGGGAGGATTTTCAAACCCAAAAGGGTTTCCTCACCAAGAATGGGGAAAGGTTCAAGCCATATGAACCTTTCTCCCACCTCAAACCATATGAGGGGATGAGAAGGGACCTTCATGGCTTGACCTACAACCATGAGGTTTAAGAGGGAAATCCGTCTCCCTTCCCCTACATTCTCCAAAAACCATCATTCTAAATGATGGTGGAGAGAAAAACAAAGAAAAAACAAGAACAAACGAACAACTACCTTTACCACACAACTCACAACACATCATTTCACACACACCATTCCATTGATCAAACATAGTTAACAAGATAGGCACAACTAAGAAGAAAAAGGTTAAGAACCCTACCTCTATAATGCTTTCCAAGACTCTAAGCTTTTCCCTTTTGTCCAAGCTCCCCTCTAAGCTCCCAAAATTCTCCAAGTGCTCCAAAAAAAATGAACCAAGAAGACCCATTCCTTCCACATGAGGAAGAATAAAAAGAGGAACCCAAAAGTTTCCTCACCAATGAGAAAGTGACAAGTGTCACCTCCTCTCCTCTCAAGAGTCAAAGATTCCAAAAATCAAATAAGTAAGAGTAAACTCACCTTTTAGCCCTTATCACCCAAAATACTAAAAACTAAAATAAAACAAAGTGGAGCAACTTTTAACAATTTCACACAACCCAACCATCTTACATGGATGGTGACTAAAGAGGGCAAAATGGGAGGGAAACTCCCTCCAAACCTTGGAAATAGGCCCCCCCTACCTATTAGGTAGGGTCCAAGGGCCCATTTTCATGCTAAGGGAACTCCCAAACTCAAAAGGGGTCCCTAAAATTACCCAAAATAACCCAATTTCGGGTTTGGCATGCTTGGGCACAAGGGTAGAGGGTGTGGGGTCCACCCAAGGTTCACATGTGGTCCCCAATCCCTTCTACCAACACACACACACACTTCCCAAAACCAACACTTAACTTAAGATAAGATCATTAAACCCCTAAGCTAGTTTACTTAATAAAACACACCCTAAACCTAATTAATTTTACAAAACAATAATACATTACAATTGAGGGGTTCACCCATGGTGCCCAATTAAATACATCTAATCTAAGGCCTCAAACATTTAGCATGGTTAGGACTCAGCCCGTGGGCCACTTGTGCACAATTGCATAGCTGCCCTGAAACCCATGCTCTCCTATACCTGTCACCTGCACACTCATTGCACACATTAACCGCATCTGTCCAATATAATAACATCATCTATACATCACAATCTCAATCAAACTTATAATGTCTGAACATAATTTACAATTGATAGTGCAATGCATACAATTATCCACATAGTTTTCCATGAATCATCCACAAATAAAATTGCAACGACATACACTTAGGTTAGCATGAAAATTACCATCATTAAATCTAAAACACTATATCATTAATCAAATCAACCACAAGAGACTAACATCTAACCAATAAGTCTATCATATAACCCTGTTAGTGTCATCAACATCATAAGAAATATATCAGTATACGAATCTAGTCCAATTGGCGCTACGCGCCCAAAATGCCATAATGTCCATGAGGATAAAATATCATAGTAAAATGTCCAAAGTCTATCAGAGTCTCAATCAAAACATGTCTAGGAATAAAGGAACCAACAGATAACTGGAGCTATAAAAATGTGGGCACTACATCCCCCTCTCCTAGAATTAGACTTCCTCCTGGAAGTCATTGGAAGAGATAGGGATATCTAGCCCTCAGTGGTGTAGCATCCTCCCAGGTAGCTGATGACTCGTCATATCGGTCCCACTTCACTCTAACCTAGTCCAAATCTTGACCCCGAAGGGCCAACCTCCGGTGCTCCAGTATGCGTACAGGCTCCAATCTCCACTACCCTCCATCCTCTACCTGTAATGCCAACCAATCCAAAACATGAGAAACATCTGGTACATATCTACGTAGTACAGAAACATGAAAAACATCATGGGCCCGTGCAAGGCGTGGTGGCAAAGCTAGGTGATAGGCAACTGGACCGATGACCTCAAGAATATCAAAAGGCCCCACAAAACGAGGCGATAGCTTAGAACCCTTTCCATAACGGATCAGACTCTTATGAGGATGAACCCTCAAGAAGACTTTGTCACCCACTGAGAAGTGACGATCGATCCTCTTGGTGTCTGCATACGCCTTCTGGCGTGCTCTAGCCTGCTCAAGACGCTGCCGAATCAGAACAACCTGCTGCTCTAAATCCTGAAGATAAGCTGGCCCCAAAATAATCATGTCATCTAGTCTATCCCAGCTCAAAGGTGTCCTGCAAGGTCGTCCATACAAAGCCTGATAGGGAGCCATGCCAATGGAGCTATGATAACTGTTATTGTATGCAAACTCAACTAAGTGCAAATAATCCTCCCACTTCTTCTACTGGTCCATCACATACATCCTCAACATGTCCTCAAGAACCTGATTAACCCTCTCTGTCTGCCCATCTGTCTCTGGATGATATGCCGAACTGAAATTAATCTGTGTACCCAAGGCCTCCTGAAAAGAAGTCCAAAAAACTGATGTGTAGATGGTGTCTCTGTCATTGATGATCGTCTTTAGAATCCCATGCAATCTAACAATGTCCTCCATGAACACTTTGGCGATGGCCTGTGCATTATAGGTGACCTTGGTTGGCGAGAAATGCGCAACCTTGGTCAACTTATCCACAGTGACCATAATGACATCATGACGATAAGAGGACATAGGAAGTCCTACTATGAAATCCATGGAGATCACATCCCATTTCCACTCGGGAATATCATGAGGGTATAAGAGTCCTGCGGGATGAGAATGCTCTGCCTTGACTCTCTGACACTCAAGACACTGTGCTACAAAATCTGCTATGTCTCGATGAAGACCTGGCCAATAATATAACTCTCTCAAATCGGCATGCATCTTCTTCACTCCTAGATGTGCTGCATATGGGGCTCGATGAGCCTCAGTAAGGATGAAACTATGCAGATCACCTGCCTTAGGCACATAAATGCACCTATGGAACCGAAGCAAACCATCTGACTCTAACATGCATCCTGAATATCTGCCCTCAAAAGAACCCTGAGAATCCAACATCTGCCTAGCACCCTCATAAAACCTGTCCTCTGGAAGATGCTCAAGTATCCTACCTCTCAAATCTGACTGCAGTGTCAAAGAAGCAAGCACATGTCATCGTCTACTAAGTGCATCTACAACAACATTTTCCTTTCCCTTGATATACTGCACCTCCATGTCATACTCACAAAGGAACTCCATCCAACACCGTTGACGAGCGTTGAGGTTCGGCTGAGAGAAGATATGCTGTAAGCTACAATGATCTGTCCTCAAGATGAAAGGTCTACCCAAAAGGAAATGTCGCCAATGCACAAGTGCATGAACAACTGCTGCAAGCTCTAAGTCATGTGAGTAGGATAGTTAAGCTCGTAGTCCTTGAGCTTACGAGACTCAAAAGCAATAACCCGATGCTCCTGCATAAGAACTGCTCCCAAACCCTCTAGTGATGCATCAGTGCAAACAACAAAATCCTCTGTTGGGTCTGGAACTGCTAAGATGGGCGCCGTGGTTAGCCTTTCCTTAAGCAACTGAAAGGCCTGCTCACATTTTTCTGACCAATCAAACTTCTTCCCTTTCCTCTGAAGAGAAGTAATAGGGTGAGCAATCCTAGAAAAGTCCTGCACAAACCTGTGGTAATACCCTGCTAAACCCATGAAGCTCCTCACCTCAGTGACTGATGTGGGTGCTGGCCAATCCAAGATAGCCTGAATCTTAGAGGGATCTACAGAGATACCCTCGCCTGATATGATATGACCCAAGTACTGAATCTCTTTCTGAAAGAAGCTACATTTTTCCAAGTTCCCATACAACTTCTGCTCTCTCAAAACCTGAAGTACCTGCCTCAAATGCTCCTCATGTTCCTCCTCGGAATGAGAATAAATCAATATGTCATCAAGGAACACTAAAACAAAGCGATCCAGAAATGTCCTGAATACTCCATTCATGAGGCTCATGAAGATAGCTGGGGCATTGGTCAAACCAAATGGAACCACTGTGAACTCATAATGCCCGTAACGTGTGCGAAACACTGTCTTATGAATGTCTGCATCTGAAATGCGCAACTGATGATATCCTGACTTGAGATTGATTTTGGAGAACACTCTAGCTCCCCGCATCTGATCAAACAAGTCATCAATCCTAGGGAGTGGATAACGGTTCTTTATTGTGACTTTATTGAGCTGTCTGAAATCTACACAAAGCCTGAGAGAACCATCCTTCTTCTTCACAAATATGACTGGCACTCCCCAAGGAGATACACTAGGGCGAATGAGACCCTTCTCTAACAACTCCTCTAACTGAATCTTGAGCTCATGAAGCTCTGAAGTCGTCATCCGATAGGGTGCCCTAGAAACTGGTGCAGATCTAGGCACTAAGTCAATGGTGAAATCCACCTCTCTACTAGGTGGTAAACCTGGAAGCTCCCCTGGAAACACATCTGCATACTCCCTCAAAACTGCATGATCATCAAGGGGTGAATGCTTTGGAATACTGCTCCGAACGATCACTGATAGTGATAGCAAACAACTGGCAACCCTTATGCATGCTCCGCTTGAGTTGCTTAGCCGAGATCATACGCAAGGAAATGGGTCTCTGCATCCCTGAAATCACAACTGCACTACCCAAATCATCCTGACACTCAATGACCTTCTCTCTACAATCCACCTTAGCTCGATGAGCCTCGAGCCAATCCATACCCAACACTACCTGATAGGATCCTAAAGGAATAACTCAGAGGTCAAGCGTAGTGGAAAAGACTCCCAAATCGAGTACACAACTCTCCACATACGAGTCCATGTCGAGTTTAGCCCCAGAGGCCAACTCAACCTGCCAACTATCTGGCTGCCTAGCCACCACTAGCCCACACTGGTCCACTATAGAAGGAGATATAAAAGAATCAAAAGCACCTGAGTAAAAAAGTACTGAGACAGAAATACCCCTGATAGTACCTGTCGTCTCAATGACTGTGGCCTGATGCTTAGCCTGGCGGTTGTCAACTGCTGCATACACACGATGGGCGCGTCCCACGTCACCCACCATCTGCTCGGATCTAGGAGCTCTCTGCATATCTGTAGTAGTGGGCTTGTGCCGACACATACGCACATAATGATCTGGAGCCCCACAAATAAAACATCCTCCTATACCCCGCTGAGATGGGGTCCCTCCTATGCTCTGGCGAACTGAACCTGCCTGTCCAACCCTAGCAGACTGCTGCGAGTGGGCTGGCTGAGAGTGATGAGTACCCAGCCTCCTGTCTCTAGACCCACCAAAACCACCTCTAGACCCACCTCGCTGAAAACTCTGAGTCTGTCTACCCCTCTGATGCTGGTGTCCCTGATGCTGTGTCTGCTGTGATGGGTGTGGAGGAGCTCTCGATGCTGCTGGAGAAGACCAGAATCCTCCTCTAGGGGGTGGTACTGCTCCCCGTGCTCTCTGACTCTAGAATGCCTGAATCCTGTCCTGGAACTTGCTCTTGTTTCTATCTCTGTGCTCCTGAGCCTTGGTCCTATTCTCCTCAGCCAAGTAGGCCTTCTCAACGGCCTTCTCGAGCATGGGAGGAGATAACATCCTAACAGCTCCTGCTATATCTGCATTCAGGCCCCGAATGAACCTGTTTACCTGTAACTTCTCATCTTGCAGGTAGTCTACATACTGCAAGAGATCCAAAAACCTACTCTCATACTGCGCCACTGAGCCAGAACCCTGTCGTAAGTCATGAAACTCATCAATCCTCTTCTGCACAAAATGCTCTGACATATACCGGGCCCTGAATCAGCTCCTCAAACAACTCCCAGGTCACTGTATCCCGAGTCAAATGGAGCTTCCGCTCCTCATTCCTCCACCAAATGCCTGCTGCGTCTCGAAGGAGGTGTATGGCGAACCTGGCTTTGACGTTGCTCTCATGAGAGTGCAAGCCAAAGCAGCTATCCAAGCTAAGGAGCCAGGACTCTGCCCCAAAGCCATCTGTCGAACCAGTAAACGTAGGTGGCTGAAGGTGAAGAAGGTCTCGAATCACACTGCCTGTGTCTCGATCCTGTCGATGTGGTCTAACAGGTGAGAGGGGTCACATATCTCCAAAAGGTCCCTCAAAGCTGTGTGATCGGCTGTGACGAAATGAGGCCACCCTCTCGCCAAGGATGGAAGGGCTGCGTGACCTCTCTCGTCTCAGAATGTCGTGCTCAGGTGGCTCTGGATGTGCGTCCTCACCAATCAACTCCTCGTCTCCTAACTGAATGTCCTCCTCTCTCGGCACCTACGATGGTGGAAGACACTCCTGTACCAAACCTATCAGTTGCTGTAGGGTCTCCAATATCTGAGGCCCAAAATCGGGGGCCGGCGGCTCCCGTGTAGGTGCACTACGTCCCGAACCTTGAGCTGATCATCCCCTCTTGGGTGCCATCCTAAACCCGAGGTAAAAATAAAATAAATAAATAAATAAAATGGTTTATAATTAAAAATAAAAAATAAAAAATTTTAAAGTTGCGGAAAACGTTAATTAATAAATTTTTTTTGAAATAATCAATAATTACTAATGCTTGCTTAAGCCTCTCACATAATAATTAATTTATACTAATAATTAATTTACCCAAAATCAAATGAACACTAACCCAATAATAATTTAATTTGTTTTACCCTATCAAGTTTCCTAGGGTCATGATTAAAAATCTACACCCCTAGAAAATAAATAATAAAATAATTATTTATCTTCCCCTTTTATTAATTTTACTCCCCCCCACCAAAGATTAATTTATTCATTCTCATTAAAATGTCATGACTTAAAGCAGGGTAGGATTAAAGGAGAACCCTAGGATCCATTTTAATCTTGGCCATTGATTTTGAATCTACTCTAAAAGTTCCCTAAATTTCTCTATGTCTCTTTTCCTCTCTATTCTTTTCTCATTTGTTTTGTCATTTGAATGTGCAGGTTGTGAAGGAGCTAAGGGAGAGATGAATTCATGGAGCTCTCTTGCCATTTGATTGAGGAACTATGGAGTTGTGTTTGTACTCTATGCATATATATATATTGTAAATTCATAAGATGAAAATATATATATATATATATATATTTTTTGATTTTTTTTTTTATCTTGAAAAAAAAAATTTAATCTATGTTTGATTATTTATATTTGTTTTTATTTATATATATTATATCTTATTTATTTATTTTGTGATTGTATTTTTAAGAAAAAAAAACCCCATATATATATATTAGAGGTGGCCACTTATATAATATATACACATATGTATGTTTTGCAGATGCAATGCTGGCTGCATTTATTTGTTTATTTGTTTATATATATATATATATATATATATTTGGTGGTTGTTTTGCAGGGCAGGGGAGCGCTGTGTAGGAAGGGCAGAGGGGCGTGGTGTGCGGCGGCAGGGGTACAAGGTGACTGTGTGGGTGCGCAGGGGTGCTGGGGTCTGGGGGGTAGGGCGCAGGACACGGGGGGGGGAAGGGTTTGGGCGCGGGGGGCACGTTTGGGTGGGTAGGGTTGCGTCTGGGTTGGGGGGTCCGGGGATAAATTGTCCGTTGGGGGAGGGCTGTTTGGCGGGTTCGGGGTCCCCCAATGATTCAGTTTTTTTCTTTTTTTTTTTTTTTTTGAGTTTTGTTTTATTATTTTTATTTTATTTACTTTTTTAATAAAATAAAATAAACACATAAACAAAACTATATATATATATAATATATATATATAGATAATCATCATATCTATTATTTAATATAAAAATATGTGTATATATATTATATAATATATAATATATTAATATATTATATATTTATATATATATATAATATATATATATATATATATATAAGTATGTTATATTCTGCCACAAAATCAGAATATAATGTTATTATTATTATTATTTTATTTTATTTTCAAACCCCCTTTTTTTTATTAAATAGAATGTATTTATTCAAACAAAACTATATTTTTTTTTATTTTTATTTTTGTAGGGAAGAGCAAGTGGTTTTCTCAATAAAATCAACTGTTCACTATCACATACAAGAAACATCTAATCTCATTTTATTTAAATAGTGCTACAAAAATTTCAAAAAGAAAGATATAGGGCAACTAGGATAATGGTTTTCATTCAATGTCATGTAACACTAACTTTTCTACTATGTAATAACTAAGCAACTAATACGGATTTCTACAAGAGGGAAATCCAACAAAAGAAAAGACAGATTTTTTTTTTGTTCATAGCACTTAAAACATCCTTCCAATAACTAACTTTCCTTTCAAAAAGTTACCCAAAGAGTCTGTGTTTTTGAACCTAGCTCTGATACCAAAATGTAGTGCCATATTTTCTCTAATGACTAAATGATGCAAGCACACTAAATTTTTAGAAAATATAAGTAATGCACAACTAAATATTTCAATTTTGTAAATGCAACATAACTATGATACTTTTTTTGCAGATTTCTAAACAACAATTTCTTCCAAATGAAGGCATTGTAAAATAAGAAAACTCATGATTTCATATAAATTAATATGACAATCTTACAAGATTATTGCAACAATAAAATAGAAAATTTCTTAGTGATGACCAATGTTTTCAAGGAACAATAAGTGCAATACAAAATGGTTATGTACAAAAATATGAAACTTTACAAAGCCACATTTATTTACAATGAAGGTAATGTCCTCACAAAAGATGAGAAGACCAAGATGGAAGGCTTCAGGCAAAATCACTTTATCCAACTTGATACTCCAACCAAGATGAATAGGGAACTCAACTATCTCCAAGAATCCAAACTCCAAGAGAACATGGCTTGTTTACCACCCAACCAATAGGCATCATCACATGTCTTTCCATGGTTGGAAGTCATGCTAGCCTCCCCCAAGCCCATGGGAGAGAGGAACTAGCTTCCACAATGTGCACAAGTATAATGGGGTTTTACACACAACAAGAAAACATAAGACCATTTAACCACTTACTACACATGAAAACAACAACATGAGGATAACAATGGCAACCTCACAAGGGGGAAGAGAGGAAGAAGGATGCCCAAATCAAGGTGTCCAACCATAGGAGCACCAAAAATATATATATATACAAAACTCCTTATACCTCCTAAACATTCATCCTCATTATTCCTCCTTATGCTATAGAAATCCTTCTTGGGAGGATTTTCAAACCCAAAAGGGTTTCCTCACCAAGAATGGGGAAAGGTTCAAGCCATATGAACCTTTCTCCCACCTCAAACCATATGAGGGGATGAGAAGGGACCTTCATGGCTTGACCTACAACCATGAGGTTTGAGAGGGAAATCCCTCTCTCTTCCCCTACATTCTCCAAAAACCATCATTCCAAATGATGGTGGAGAGAAAACAAAGAAAATAACAAGAACAAGCAAACAACCACATTCACCATACAACTTCACAACACATCATTTCACACACTATTGTATTGATCAAACATAGTTTACAAGATAACCAAAACTAAGAAGAAAAAGGTTAAGAACCCTACCTCTATAATGTTTTCCAAGACTCTAATATTTTTCCCTTTTGTCCAAGCTCCCCTCCAAGCTCCCAAAATTCTCCAAGTGCTCCAAAAAAAAATGAACCAAGAAGACCCATTCCTTCCACATGAGGAAGAATAAAAAGAGGAACCCAAAATTTTCCTCACCAATGAGAAAGTGACAAGTGTCACCTCCTCTCCTCTCAAGAGTCAAAGATTCCAAAAACCAAATAAGTAAGAGTAAACTCACCTTTTAGCCCTTATCACCCAAAATACCAAAAACTAAAATAAAACAAAGTGGAGCAACTTTTAACAATTTCACACAACCCAACCATCTTACATGGATGGTGACTAAAGAGGGCAAAATGGGAGGGAAACTCCCTCCAAACCTTGGAAATAGGCCCCCCTACCTATTAGGTAGGGTCCAAGGGCCCATTTTCATGCTAAGGGAACCCCCAAACTCAAAAGGGGTCCCTAAAATTACCAAAAATAACCCAATTTCGGGTTTGGCATGCTTGGGCACAAGGGTAGAGGGTGTGGGGTCCACCCAAGGTTCACATGTGGTCCCCAATCCCTTCTACCAACACACACACACTTCCCAAAACCAACACTTAACTTAAGATAAGATCATTAACCCCTAAGCTAGTTTACTTAATAAAACACACCCTAAACATAATTAATTTTACAAGACATAATTACATTACAAATTGAGGGTTCACCCATGGTGCCCAATTAAATACATCTAATCTAAGGCCTCATTCATTTAGCATGGTTAGGACTCAGCCCGTGGGCCGCTTGTGCACAATTGCGTAGCTGCCCTGAAACCCATGCTCTCCTATACCTGTCACCTGCACACTCATTGCACACATTAACCGCATCTATCCAATATAATAAACATCATCTAAACATCACAATATCAATCAAACTTATAATGTCTGAACATAATTTACAATTGATAGTGAAATGCATACAATTATCCACATAGTTTGCCATGAATCATCAACAAATAAAATTGCAATGACATACACTTAGGTTAGCATGAAAATTACCATCTTTAAATCCAAAACACTATATCATTAATCAAATCAACCACAAGAGACTAACATCTAACCAATACATCTATCATATAGCCCTGTTAGTGTCATCAACATCATAAGAAATATATCATTATACGAATCTAGTCCAATTGGCGCTACGCGCCCAAAATGCCATAATGTCCATGAGGATAAAATATCATAGTAGAATGTCCAAAGTCTAATAGAGTCTCAATCAAAACATGTCTAGAAATAAAGGAACCAACAGATAACTGGAGCTATAAAAATGTGGGCACTACAATTCCCATGTGTATATAGTCCCTTGGAGCCAAAACAATCAATATGAAATTCTCATTGAATTAAGGCATAAAGTATTTCATACCATACCTTAACCTATCTTGACAGTTAGAAAATTGTGTTTTCTAGATGACCAAGTGCATCTACCACCTCCTGTGCATCCACAATTATTCCTTCTTAGTAGACCCTAGAATCCCCTAGGGATTTTATTTATATTTATATTTTTCTATATCCTCATCTCATTCAATTTATCCATCTCCCACATGATCCTCTTTAGTGAAGAATGTGTCAATAGGAACAAAAACTTTCCAAGGGTTCTTCAAACCAGTCATATCCTACTTTTCCTTAATGATATAGATCAATAATTACATACTGCAATCATTCTTGATCCCAACATCTGTTAGGAAGAGATAGGTAGAAGATTTGTTACCCTTGATGAGAAATTTTAGACCTCATGAGCCTATTGGAAGAGGATCATCCATCCAATTCACATTGATTGGTACTCATTCATATCCTCATCATTTTCATCACCCCCCATTGAATTCAACATCATCCATAATCCCCCATAATCACATCATCCACGCGTTTTTTCCTTAGCTTAACCCAAGAGAATTCAAGTATGCATGGAAGGTGACCCTACTATTTCTAGCACATATAAATCCAATGAACTCTATGTGAAAGGCTATTTATTTCTTGTTTCCATTTATTTTATTCCCTTCATTCCATCTTCATCATCTCCCATAATCCTATAGGTATTTATATACCCAGAAAATATGTCAAGAAGAGAATTTTATAGGCCCTTAGTCCTTTAAAGTTACCATTTTGAACCGTACCAACTAACCTCTCTCTCTAGTTGGGTTGAAAACCATCCCAAAAACACACACACACATATGCAATTCCTCTACTTACATTCCACAACTCAATTCCAACATTTGGATTGAGGAAGTTAACAAACATTAAAGTTATCAAATCAACCACTCTAACTAAAATGACATGACCTTCACTGTAGGATTTATATTTTAATAAAATATCATGATAATACCTCAAATCAACATGAAAATTCCCAATTATGATTTTCTTGCATGACTTAATCAAAGTAGTGATCAAATTCACGTTGCAGATGATTCATTAAACTAGATACATGAACATACTACCACCTTCTTGGATAAAAATGTTGCATCCTTAAAACCTATATCTAAACATACATATACAAAGGAGGATGTGAATACTGAATAATTCCTAATGGTTATTACTCTTCCCCCATGGATACCAACATCAACCAATTTCCCTAGAAAAACTCATAACCTATGTTGAATGAGGGTGTCTCTACCTTGGTGGGATGTATTTAGGAATTACAAAATACCTACCCTTCTCAAAACACAAGCAAAATTAGTTAAAATATGAACCACAAAATGGATAATCAAGATTAAATTTCCACCAATAATCCCCAGTAACCCCCAATAATCACAAAAACATGTACAAAAACCTCAACACTACCTACAACATGATTTCTCGACAAAGACAAACCTAGGAGATCTTATCACATTAGGTATGGGTGTTATATCCACATACATGTATTACATGTAACATCCTATCAACAAAATTACCTCATATTTTATTTATCACAACATTTCCTTAACTTCCTAACCATTCACACATATATAATTCATGCCAAATGACACATCTCAAAGCATGTCTTTCGCAATCACTATTTTGTGGGTGCCCCTTCTATGAATACCCTACCACCATACTACCATACCTTTTCCAAGTCTTCATATCCAGCTACTACCTCATGTATAAAAATATACCTACACACAATGTAACCCTTATCCTCGGTAGTTTTACACTAAATGCTTACAATATGTCACCTCCTCCACCTCCCTATGTTAACACATATACATAAAACTTCAGAACCATGGGAACCTATGTGGAACACCTTAATAAATTGCTTGATCATGAAATATGCAAAATCCTCATCCCTTATCCCTTATTATATTTTCCCCAGTACAAATGGTAAGGATGCCCCAATGCCCATATCAATTATTATGTAACATTGGTGTAATAAATTCTTCTATGGGATGAATTCCTTGCCAAAATTTTCACAAATACCTTAGAAGGAATAACCCTTGGTTAGTACTACTAATTTCTTGAAGATTCCATTCACTCATTTAGATAATTTATATCCAAATTTGTTAAAATAATTGGACATTAATAAGCCAATGAAGACGGACATTAGAGAGTTCATGCATATTAAACAAGAACCTAATGATATTTTTTCCCTTTTGATTATGAGGTAGTTATGTGCACTCTATTATTCTATCAATTCTCTAAAAATGGATAATAGGGAGATCTATAACCTCTTCCTCCAATCCCTTAATAGAGAAATAAGGGAGGATGTGTAGAATTTTTCCTATAAATCCCTTGAGGAAACATTAGATAGTGCATTGAGAATTAATTAAGCTTCCATTAATAGTGGTTGTAGGACCTATGACACCAACATGAAGCTTTTTATCCATAATAAAAATAATATGAGATATCAAAACAATAATTGAAAATCTCCCCAAGGAGGCCAAGGTACAAAATTCCTTACATGCAACCACAATTCCATGACAGATGGTGTCATCGACTAACCTAAACAGGCCAGCACCATAGACAATGGTGTGACCCCACCCAACAAAAAACTAACATAAATAATAATATTAATGTATACAACAATAATAATAACATACTAGTGGCCTATTTCATTGAATTTAATAAGCCCCATAGTAAAAACTAGAACAAAAAATGCCATACAAAATCAAAACTGAGGTCACGAAAATTTTCATTAAAATTACTATGTAGGCTATCCTAACAACTATCAAAATATATTTCAGTCAATTTTGAACAACAAAATATTTTCTTGAACAATTAGGATCCTGAATTATTTTTCTATTATATAGGGCTAGAGGACACAAAAAATATACTTGTAGAGAATGTAATAATTTCGTGTAATAGTTTATTAAGAACAAAAGATAATAATTAGATGGATACTTTATCAAGAACATGGGATCCCACAACCATAGTGCCACCCAAAATAATCTTATATCACTGTAAAAATCTTATTACACATCTATTATAACCATTTTGAAACCATGACTAAAAATCTCCTCAGAAATCCATACATAACAATGTATCCAAACAAGCCACTATGGTTGGAACTCTTAATGTTGAAGCTTCCATTTTAAATGTTGTTAACTTTGATGTGGCCCGACATTTAGATACTCAAGGGTCAAATATTATGATAGGTGTTGTCAAGATGAAATCCAATGGAGAGGAAAATGTGACCACCTAAAATAAAGTCTATTAAGTACCTAATACCCTCTTCAAGATACCCTACAACTCGAGACACATAGGGGTCCCCATACCATAGGAAATTATGAAGTTATTACCCATATAATAATTAATTATCCCACTTATCCTTCCTAGATATTCTAAAGAACTCCCTGGTGCACCAGCTCAATCTACTAGAAGCCTTGGGTCTAAGAAACTTTTCATATGTCAGGCCTCCTTCCAAGGCATGGATTAATCATATTGACATGTACATGTTACAAAAAGTTGAAATGAAGAGGCATGTTTCATATTTATTCAACTTACTACATCTCATCTCAAACGAAAAAGTCAATAGGAAGGGTGATCTGGCCTTCTATCTACAAGTATCAATTTACAATAATCTTGTTAAACATGTAAATGTCAATGATGGTGTTTTTTTCAACATAGTCCCATTATTTTCCCTATAAAATCTCAAGTATGGAAACATCAAATTCTCATCAACTCATAATAACATGTGAGGATATGATAGCCTTACATTTTACTTGACAACCCTTTTGAAATTTTTGTCCCTTTTTGGTCAAACTTGTCTAAACTAGTCAAAATTGTCAAATTGCCTATTTTTAAAATTCAATTTATATGAAAGGATTCAAGAGCCTCAGAGCATTTTAGGATCCTAGATTTCACTTAGTGGAAATTTATCATAGTTTTTTCTCTTAAATTATAGTTTAGAAGATATTTTGTGAGCTTCGGAATGGTCTTAGGAAAGCTTTCTCTCCAAACGTTTTTTGGGGAAAGTGAACATGTGAACATTATAGAAGTTTCAAATTATAGAAAAGGTTTTAGTAACTCTGAGTGGTGTTTTAATCTCAAATCCAAGTCATTGGAAATATTATGGGGTCTACTACATGATGGAATATGTAAGACAAAGTTTTGGGAGCATAAAAAAGATGAAACGTCCCCAACACTGAAGCATGGTGGTCTTTCTGGGAAAAAAAATCACTTTAGGTTTCAAGCACCTCAAGTCGAATTGGGATCCTAAAAGTGGCCAATTTTAAGCACATTGAACCAACCTTCATGACCCAAGTGATGGTTTAGTTCATACTTGTTCCAAAATCCTTCCGCATTTCAACTCATTGGTATGCCTTCCTAGGAAAAAGTGGTTAGTTGAGAAAACCTTCATGAATAACTCACTTTCAAGTTTTATAAATTCTATCATTAGATTATTTGGTCCATTTAAATTTAAAATCATATATTGTATGGCACATAACAGGTTAAGTTTGGACCCCATAGAGAAAAGTGCACTTTGTGTTCTAATTTCGCATTGTGATGATGATGTCATCAAGTGTGCATGGCGTACTTTGGAAGCTTGGAAGAATTTTTGAGGTGTAATGCACTTTTCATTCTCCAACTTTCATCTCCATTTGAAAAAGTGTGTCTCCTTTGATTGGTGGAGTCAAACAGTAATGGAAAACTAGGCATATGAAGAGAGGTTTTTGCATGTGGGTCCCACTTTCTCCACCCTAGGTGCATTTTTGGAACTCGTGTACATTAAGGTGCAATTTGGAGGTGAATTTTCAACATTAAGCTCCACCCTTTTCTGAATGAGGCACATGTTTGAGAGGTGGATTGCAAACTTGGTGGAAAACACACTTTGCATTTATAAAGTTCATTTTCCACCAACATGTACAAACAACATTCAAATCTTTAGTTCCTTCCAAAAATCCCAACTGAAAAATAGCAACATAAAGAAAATTGCATCATGAAACTCCATTATAACTTCATATTTTTCCTCCAGGGAATCCATTAAAACCAACTTCATTCCCTAGTTTCAAATATGGTCTTTTGCTCATTGTCGGTGATCCCACAATCAAAAAACCTTGAAAATTTTCCAAAGTGCTCCTGTTGAAAACACATTTGATATGATATATCATTTAGGGGATATCATGGCATGATTTATTTTTATTTGAGAAATAATTTTCTATTCAAGAACTCCATTTTTTCCCATAACAGATGAAATTTTTTTACATTTTCCTAATAATTTGACGAGCCAAATTATCTGAAATTTGGGATAAATGTGCCACATAATATAAGATTTCATTTTATCCATTACTTGTATTATGAGGTGAATTAATGTTGGAGATATGGAGGCTTGATTTTTCTCTCAATATTCTACTCGCTTCATTAGAGTTTGAAATGTCCCATTGATCCAGATGAGAGAACTTCACCAAATTCTGAGCATTGATTCCCCTCCTCAATACCTTTCTAATGAATCAAAAACCAATCCATTTGGATGAGTATTTCTCCCCAAATGAAGAACTGATTCTTTTTACATATCCTCCATTAAACCCATTTTCCAAGCTTCCTTCTCATCCAGAAATTGTTTCTCCATTTCCTAATGATTTCGACAAGGGATTGTAACCAAAATCAAAGTGTTTTGTCATCTTGTGAATACCTTTCCAATGAATTGAGTCTCATCTAGTTTGGATTTGATTTTCCCCTATAATGGCCCAAACATAGATTTAGCTACCTAAACATAGATTTAGCTACCAAAACCATTCAAATTTTGAAATTTTGGAAACCATCTTAGAATCTCATTTCACTTGTACCATTGAATTCCAACATCATTCTAAGGCCTGTGAAACCATAAAATTGCATGGTGAAGTTACATTACTCCAAATACAATCCCATTTTAGTTTTGGTATATGATTACTCGAATGCTAGAGACATCAACATGAAACACACAAGAACCATTGGAAATGCTTGGATAAGAAGGGAAAACTCATTTGCTAACCAGATTTAATGTGCACAAGAGGATTTTTGAGCATGACACATCCAATTGAATAATTCAAAGGATTTTATGATGGGAACCATGGTACTATTTTATTCTTGATCTTTACACCACCCTCCATTTAAGAGACAAGATATGATGACCTCTTTTTCTTCATGAGTACATTTTGCATTCAGTTGTTTCTTACCATAGTCATCTCAAAATAATGAAGTGTTTCCATTTCAAAGGATTGCCATGTTTTCTTCCAAGGATTTGATCTCACAAACCTTTGATATTGTCAGATGCTAAGAGCATTATTCATGGTTACTGAATTTGGGGCAGACATGTCTATCATGTTTGTCACAATGAAGAGTTGAAAGAGATTTTGCAAGTCTAAAATTTCTCATAGAGATGAATAGCTAAAAGAGAGATTTCAAGACATGACAAAAGGTAAGGTGTGGAGAATCATTTCTCAGTCCCAATCAAGTCATTCTTTGTTCAAATCAGTAGTTAAATAAGGTTATATTCAGTTGTTACATTCATCTCTATAATGAGGGAAGATTGGAACTTCATCCTTCTTCATCTTCATTTGGGCACACTTTTTATCTCTTCTCTCTCTAACATTATATTTCTATGTTGAGGAATTTTACATGAATTGAAATCACTTAAAAAAATTATTTCTTCGTTAAGAATGCATTTTAAGTTGAAAGGCCATTTGGAATGCAAAGAGCCATTATTTCAACTATTAATTGTAAGGATCTCTCCATTTTAAAGGATTAGTTTTTTCTCCTCCCCTATAAAAAAAATTCTTCTATTTCTTGCTTAATGTATTCTCTCGTTCTCAACTCGTACTCCGATAGAGCATTGTAATCCTACACAACTAGGGAGAGACTTAATATTTTGATGAAATTAATGTAAATAAACTTTTTGTTAAATGTGTTTTTCATCTTGCTTTACATATTGATGTCTTCTCATTAAATATGGAAATACTTCTTGTTTTTTTGTTAATTAACTATGCATCCTATTTATTACGAACCCCCCTCTTCATTTATCTTCTCCTACTCATACCTCACACTTCTTTTCCTCCATAAAATGTTTTCATAGGTTCAGTGGAGTGTTCTTGTGTCATCCCTATTCTTCAACCACCCTAAAAATTGCATTAGTTTATAGTATTTATAGCTTTCAATAAATGGAAGCCTCCTCAATCCTAAGAGGAAGGACTTAGTCCCAAAGTTTTGGCAAAAAACCCCATATTTTTTCCTACGAAAAAAAACTTCACCAACATTTTTTGGCTTCCACCATGGGTAATATTTAACTTTCCTACACCTTATACGATCCAAAAAACCCTAAAAATAAAATATCCTAAAATCCTTAAAATTCATAAACAAAAAACTCAAAAAAAATGAAATTCATTGCCTAAAAACATGCTGCTAATTTATGTAAGAAACCCTTCATATTTCATTATGCCTTCTCATATTCTTGATTGTAATTTTTTGTATTCCTGGCTGTAAATTTTTTTATTCCTCATTGAAAAATCATTTATAAGCTAGCAAAAATAAAATACACTAGATTTGATCAAGCAAGTGGCCTTATTAATCTTGTGAAGAACAACAACAAGTAGATTTTAGACTCCCTTTTACTTGAACAAAAAGACAAGTTGGGAAATAATTATTCCCCGAATTTAATATTGACTTTCCTCTTAAAGACCCTCTTGAAATTCTAGTTGCAAAAACATTAGATATTATTCCTCATGAATAATAAGAAGAATAAGAAGGAATGGTTACACTTGTAACCTGGGCTCAACACACCAGTTCGTCGGCTTTGACTCCTCCACTTCACAAACTACCCAATGGATCAAGAAATAATTTTCCTAAATTCTATGGAGATGGAAAGAAACATCCAAATGATTAGATTTTTTTCTTTTATCATAGATTATGGCATTCTTGGAGTGGAACATGAATATTTTTTTGTTCGGATATATGTAGAGCCATTACAAGATGTAGTTGTAAAATGGTTCTACTATTTTCCATCTTGCTCAATCACTAATTGGGAAGATATGAAAGCTAAGTTTGAAGCACATTTCAATTTAGTGGAATATTCCATTCCCTTCTCACTCAATTTTATCAAATTTAGAAATAACCGTAGGAGCCCATGAGATAATTTGTGGCCAAACTTAGCAATTTTATTAACAAGATTCCTACTAGTTATCGTCCTATTACAGACAATCAAAAGAGGTTCTTCATAAATGTCCGGTTTCCTAAAGTTGGGTTCACATTGCATAGAAATCAGCCAAATACATTAGATAATGCTTGATATAATTCTATTGAAGTGGAAGATGATCTTATCATGTCAGGAAATATCGATAACCATTCAAAAAAGTTAAATCCAAAGCACACAGGTTGAAGGCATTGATTCATTGCTACATAAGTTGGTCAATGATCTAACTACACTAAAGAAGAAAATGGCTCAGCATGCCCCATATCAAAACTAGAACTAGAATAAAAATTTTGGAGCTCCCCAAAGGCTTTCCTTGGAGGCTCCGACTATTAATGTGACATGTGGAACCCAAAAGATAAAGAGGATGAACTTATTGAATCATAAAATGAAGGAGAAGAAGAAATTGGATATGAAAACATTGGGTATTTTTAGTACTCATCTGATGAATATCACAAGGAGTTTATGGCTGACATGAATAGTTACTCTTGTGTAGTGTTCACCCACTCACAAGCATAAAAAGAGGCCTCTTCCTCTGCTGCCCAAGCAAAAACACTTGTATGATCACAAGGTGACTCTACAGAAAAAACTACAACAAAATAGGATCATTGTCGCACACTTCCATGGATTAATTCAACAATAATCCCAAGACCAGCTCAACTAAAGCCACATATACTTCTTCAAGTAAGTCTCTCTCCTCTTCCCTAGTCAAATCAGTTTCTACTTTTACTTCTAAGAATGTAAATCCTACCCATGTTAAGGCTTCCATTGTTCCTGATGTATCTACCTCATCATCCTTTAACATCATTGACCATGTTAAGAAATCCAAAGTCCATATTTTTTAGTCTAAGTACATGAGAAATCATCCCAAGAAATTTTATAAAATTTTCTAGTTTATCAAAGGAAGTAGTTTAAAGTCTAGCTCCTTTAATTCCACTGCTAAAGAACCACTTCCTACTCCTAGTACCACTCCTTAGAATCTTATTGCTTCAACATCCTCCACTTATGAGAAGGTAGAACCCTTCTACCTATATTTTTTAATCAATGAGTATAAATTTAGTAATTGTATCATTAAATCTAGTGCCTTTGATAATGTCATGCCCATAAAAGTTGTCAAGATTCTTGGTCTCACTCTCGCCTATTTTGTTGACCATTGTTACTCCATGGAGACCAAAGAAGTGGCTCTCATCAGTCAATTCAAATCTTCTCAAGTATCATTTTTTATATTTTCCTAATAAGAAAGTCAATATGAACATACTTTTGGTAGACATTCTAGCTTCATATGGGATGTTGTTGAGTTGGAGTTTTTTTCATGGTGTTGGTGGAGATATTCAGATGGACCAGTCATATGCCACCATATCAATTAAGGGTCAAATGAAGAAGTATCATTCCTATTAGAAATATGAAATACATTGTTCAAAAATAAGATGACCCAATGGTGGACATTTTGTACCAAGATTCAAGATATGACAATTATTTCATAACTTCAAAATAAGATACAGAGCTTCCCATATTGATGGAGGGGTACCCAAGTTTGATTAATCCAATTGAGAAACATTATGATGATTTGATGGACCTTTAATTTAATAGTGTGCACTTCTCATTAAATATAGATACATGTTCTCTACTTGGGGATGATAAAGATAATGTATATCTTGACTTGCCACAAATCAACCCTGATATGCTAAGCAATGCAAACCATGAAAGGAAAAGTAATATCAAATGACTTCTGGTAATGTGAGCCCCAAATTTCTCACTTATCTTCTCAAGATATAGAATGAAGATTTACCTGATGAATATGATTGTGAATAAGAATATTTCTCTTTTTTGTTTAGAGAAGAGGACCTTATTAATTATTAATGTATGGATAATAAGGTTTTTAAGTCTCTCAAGGGTGACTCCACTTAGGAAGAAGGTATCTCCATGATAGAGATGATTACTATAGGTCAAGATGGTAAAAATGAGGAAAGTTATGATCTCCATATTTTAGCCCCAACCTCATGCTCATTCTCCTTTCAAGAGGATGAAGCACTAGGTGAGTCACGCCATAGTGAGCAGCAGATCAAGAAAAAGTTGTTGTGTGTGAAGGAGGATTGTTTGGAGTAGTAGGTAAAGATAGAGAAACAAGAATTCTGAGATGTTGTCAAAAGTCTCAAAACCTCTATCAAGAACCAATTCATGGAAATAATGGTCATGCGGAGCATGACTAGAAAAGAGTAAATGCCCATCAAAGAGCACAAGCCTAATTGTGATCATGATGAGTATGATATGATCTAGAATAAATCTTGTAGCATTGAGGTGAAAAAATATAAATCATAAGCATGGTTTAATCTAAAAATGGATGGGAAGTTGGAAATGAAATTTCAAAATAGAGAATACAATGAGTTGGCCATGTGTATCCTCTCATGCAAGAGGATTCATATAAAGTTTCTTAAGAAGAAACATGCAGCTTTATCCTTCTCAAGTATATGGAGATCTCTTATAGTAGCTAGCTTTCCCAAGTAGATGAGAAAATGGTCGTACTCCATTAAACTACTCAATGGATTTTCATAGCAATGTTATTTAGTGCTACCCATACACAAGGTAACATCTGGAGAAGAACATGTAATACAGTGAAAGTGGGTTATCCCCTGCCTATACATAGGTGAGGTAATTTGGTTTTGTTTTTCCCTATTTTGTTTCCCTTTATGTTTTTTTTGTGTGTGTGTGTTTGTGGTGTTCAATAAATATTCCACCTGAAGGTGTTTCCCTTTAACTCTATTCTACCCAATGGATAAGGCATTGATCTTCTTAATGTCATGAGATTATGGTGTTCTTACTTTCCTTGTTTGCACTTTATCCAACCCAAAACAAGTCCCCAAGTTAGAGCCATTTTTTGGCATGTAAAATGTTTAGGCATTTTACTTGACAATCTTATTGAAATTTTTTCCTCTTTTGGTTAAACTTGTCTAAACTGGTCAAAATTTTCCAAATTGCCAAATTGCCAATTTTCAAGAGTCAACTTCTGGGAAAGGTTTCAAGAGCCTCAGAGCATTTTAGGAGCCTATATTATATTAAATAGAAAGGTTTTTGGAGTTTTTATGTCAAATTATGGTTTAAAAGAAATTTTTTGAACTTCACAATAGTCTTGGGAAAGCTCTCTCCAAACACTTTTTAGGGAAAGTGAGCATGTGATCACTATAGAAGGGCCAACTTATAGAAAAATCTTCAGGAACTATGAGTGGTGTTTTAATATTGAATCCCAATCATTGGAAATTTTACGGGGTCTACTACACAATGGAATACGTAAGATAAATTTTTGGGAGCATAAAAAAGGTGAAACCTTCCCAAAACTGAAGCATGGCGGTCTCTATGGACAAGTTATTTTTAATGAAGGTTTCAAGAACCTCAAGTAGAATTGGGATCCTAAAAAGGGCCAATTTGAAGCACATTTAACCCCCCTTCATTGAATCAATGATGGTTCTGTTCATACTCTTTCCAAACTCCTCTAGTAATTTAGCTCACGGATGCACCTTCCTAGGAAAAAATATGTTATTTGAGATAAATTTCATAAAGAACTCACTTTCAGGTTTTCTAAATTATCTCACCATATTTTTTAGAATTTTTGAGATATATTATATGGCCAGAAATGGTTAAGTTTGGACCTTAGGGAAAAAAGTGCACTTCGTGTTGTGTTGATGATGCAATCAAGTGTGCCTGTTGCACTTTGGGGGATTTGAATCCTTTTAGTGATACACTTTGCATCTCCACTTTCACAAACTTGCCCCCTTTTGATTGGTGGAGGCAAAAATTCAAAAAGTAATGGAAAAAATAGGCATATGAAGAGAGATTTTTACATGTGGGTCCCACTTTCTCCACACTATGCACATTTTTGAAACTCATGTACACTAAGGCACACTTTGGAGGTGAAATTTCTCCACAAATTTCTACCCTTTTCTAGAAGAGGTACATGTTTGATATGTGGATTGCAAACTTGGTGGAAAATGCACTCTACATTTACAAAGTTCATTCTCCACCAACATGTGCAAAAAACATTCAAACCTCCACTTCCCTAAAAAACACAAGAATAAGAAAATACAAAGTGTAGCATGTGAAATGACTAAAAACTTTATTTTCCACCTTTTATGCCCACATAAACCACCAGTGTGCCCTAGTTTGTCCAGAACTTGTGTTGTTTGTATATTTTGATCCCATAGTTGAATCCCTCCCAAATTTTAACCATACAATCCTCTCAAAAATGCCTTTACATTGATTCCAAGATAATTTCCTATGGATAGCTATCTGATTTTTATGATATCATGATTCTTTTTACTTTTTCCAAGCTTGTTTTGCCAAAACCACCCAAATTTGTGTTGATGATTATGTAAAATTTACATGGAGGAAATATCTCAAACTTTGTTAAGAAGATCCCCTCACCAAAAAAATTGTTTTAAGCTATCAAACACGTGTTATGATGAAGGAATTATTGAGTTGTGAATGAAACCACTCTCTACCTCCAAAACCACTTAGGAAACTTCATATACACTAAAACTTGTTTTACATTTTTCTCTCAAACCTTGTGATATATCTTCACCAAATTTAGAGCATTGATTCCCCTCAATAAATATCTAGTGAATAAAAAACAAATCCATTTGGATGAATATTACTCTCGAAATGAATAATTATTATTTTTGCATAGCCTCCATTAAACCAGTCTTCTAAGCTACCTTCTAAACTAGAAATTATTTTTTCATTTCCTATTGATTCTGACAAGGGATGATCACCAAATTCAAAGTGTCTCGTCATCTTGTGAATACCTTTCCAATGAATCAATATAAATCTAATTTGGATTTTATTTTAGTCTGTAATGTCCTGAACATTGATTCAATTGTTGAAACCATTAAAAACCATTCAATTTTTCAAATATTCGGAAACCAACTCGAAATCCCATTTCACTTGTACCATTAAATTATACCATAATTCTAAGGCCTGTGAAACCAGAAAATTTCACAATGAAGTTACACTAATATATATACGATCTCATATTATTCTTGTTTTTCGAGTACCCAGATGTTGGAGACAGTAACATGGAACACATGATGACCATTGAAGATGCTTGGACAAGAAGGGAAAAATAATTTACGAACTATATTCAATATGCGTAGGGGGATTATTGATCATGAAACATTCAATTTAATCATTTGAATGATGTCACAATAGGAACCATAATACTAGTGTATTCTCAATCTCTGTGTCACCCTCCATTTAAGATACATAATATGATGTACTTATATTATTCATGAAAGCATTTTCCATCCAGTCATTTCTTGGTTCTGCCTCAAAAAGAGGAAATTTTTTATCTTTCAAAGGATTATTATGTTTCCACTGATGTTTCTCAAGAATCTTTGATACTGTCAAATTTGAGAGAGCTCATGATTACCGAGTCTGGGATATGTATAGTGTGAGTACATTATTCATGTTGTTCAAGATGAGTGTTTTTTCACGTGGGAGATAATAAATCATGTTCATGACAAGGACTAAATTTTTGCAGTATACCATTACTTATAGAGATGAATAGAAAAAATAAATATTTCAAGACATGAAAAAGACACTTAGTCCAAATAAGGCATGGAGCATCATTTCTCATTCCTAGACAAGTCATTCTCTGATCAGAGAAGTAGTTGAGTAAGGTCCAATTCAATTTCAACACCCATCTCTACAATGAAGGAAGAGTGTGACTTCATATTTGATCATCTTCATTTGAGAACACTTTTTCTCTTCTCTCTCTAACATTTTGTTTCTCTATTGAGGAACAATTTTTCTAAAAGTGACTTAATTCACTTAAAATTTTTATTTATTCTTTGAGAACGCACTTTAAGTTGAGAGGACACTTAGGAATGTGAAGAGCCATTATTTCAACTATAAATTGTAATGTTCTCTCCATTCCAAGGGATAATTTTTTCTTCTCCCATAGAAAGTTATATTTCTTATAATTCTTTCTTAATGTATTCCTCTCTTTCTCAACTGTTACTCTGATAGAGTATTGTAATCCTACACAACCATGGAAAGATTGAATATTTTGATGAATAAAATGTAATTAAACTTTGAGTTGATTGTGTTTTTCATATTAGTGTCTTCTCATTTAATCTATAAATACTTTTGGTTTTGTGGTTGATAAATTATACATCCTATTTATTACCTGAAATCCACTCTCCATTTATCTTTTCTTACTCATACCTCACACTCCTTTCCCTCCATAAATTATTTCCATAGATTCAATGGAGTTTTCCTATGTGATATGTGGTCTTTTACCATCTTGAGAATAGAATTAATGTATAGTATTTCTATCTTTCAATAAATAGGATTCTCTCTTTTCCCAAGAGGAGGGACTTAGTCCTAGAGAATAGATGGAAACCCCATATTTTTTCCTACGACAAAATATTTCACCAACAAAAAGATATCTACCATTAAAAATGGTAAGAACCTTTTTATTAATGTCAAACTCATGTAGGAGTCTTCATCTCACGTTATCAATACTAATCCATAGGAAAAAACCATAGAGAAGAATAATGAAATAAAAAAGATCCCCCTTAATTGATTGAAAAATCCTAACCTAAAATTAAAACCACATCCTTAAACACCAATGTGTAAACTAGTAACATTATTAAAAAGGGATAAACCTCCCCTTCTCCCCTTTAACCTTAAAGGGAAATAAATGTACAATTTTTACCTCCCCAAGGGTGGTCAAATCCAACCTTTTATAACCATAGTCATTGATAATGTTATGGTTGAGATTTTTAACAACTAGGAATCATCATCTAGCCTTATTTATGACCCAATCCAAAGAGATGAATTTCCATCAATGTTAAGGCATTCATAGTCCTGATATCCCATGGTAAAAAGGATCATATACGTTGGTTTCCTCCTAGAGTTTAACACACCAATAACATGGTCAAGTAAGAGACACTGTTAACAATCTTATTCTTATACCAATGGCTAGTAATCTAAAACATCTACATCTTAGTGATTCATAAATTATCATTAATAATGTGTTTAGTGTTTAGAAAACAAAATATGAGCACTTACAATTGTATAAGAATACTTCCCATAAATTTTTCAAGGACATTGAATATTTATCCATAGAATTTATCCCTAGTGCCCAAAAATAGCTTGTTGATGCCATCATTGCTGCATTGACACACTACAACCCTATTCATGGGATATCAGAGGACCAATTTGTAATATCCATGAAGGATAGTACCCTCATCAAGAACGGTATTAAATACAAATATGGGTAGTGTTGAGCTAGATTATCTTGAGCTAATGAACCTTAATAGGGTTTTTTAAAATGAAGAAATATTTAAGTTCCTACAAGTTTAAAAACATATACCTCCCTCTAACCACAAAAGAGGATTCACCATGACCCTTCATCATTCATCACCCATCATATTTTTGTACTATGAATCCTACTGCAAGTTTGAGGATAATGGATCTATCGTAGAGGAGTTAAAAATATATGAAGATGGGTAGGACACTTTAGATCCTTCTCCCACTCAACAAGAATTTAAATAAGGTAATACATCCATCATCAAGGATATCATAGACATAAACATTGAGAAATAGGAAAAAGTGATAATATTAAAACTTATATCTTCACATCCTTGTAAGAATTGGAGAACCATAATAAAATCCTTACCAACCTCTCCAAGGATTTCTCTTTTTCTTACTTAGATATGACTAGCATACAGATAGATTTCATTATCCATAACCTAATAACCAAATATGAAGAAAATATAATATAGAAAAAACTATGACCTATTGATCCCAAGATAAAACTCATGGTAAAATAAGAAGTCATCAAACCTCTCAAATTTAGTTTGATTTATCCCTTTGATTACATGTATTGGTTGTCCAACATCATCCCATTATCAACAAGAATGGAAAAATAAATATTTTTATAAACTTTAATACATCAACAAGGTATGCCCTAAAGATTATTTCCTTTTTTTATTAGTGTCATTGTAGATGAAATTTCAAGATATGAGCTTATTTCACTCATGGATGGTTTTTACAGGCTATAATTAAATTCAAATTTTTTATTATAACCAACCCAAGATGTCCTTCACCACCCCTAGGGAACCTTTTATTACATGGCCATGTCCTTTGGCCTTAAATACACTATTCTGACCTACTAATGAGAATTAACACACATCAACCTGACCTCATCTACAATATTTTAAAACCTATGTCAACAAGTTTCTAGCTAAAGCTAAGACAAAGGAAGATCACCTTAGTTTCCTATGGACCATCCTTACTTTCCTCATTGAATTCAACATCACACTCAACCCAACAAAGTGTGTGTTTGTAGTCATGGGTAGAAATCTCTTGGGCTTCATTTTATCAAAACGTGGGATAGATATTGAACCTTCATAAGTTTATGCTATACTCGAGATGGTCCCACCAATTAAAACATATGGAATCAACTCATTTTACAGGAAAATTAGGAACTCTACAATGTTTTTAACTAATTTGACATATTTCATCCATCCTATTAACAACTTTCTTAAGAAGGAAACCTATCTCATGTGGACCCAATATTTCCAAGAGGCTTTCAAGGCCATTAAAAAATTTCTTAGTTTTCATCCACACTCATGGTACTGCATCCTTACAAACCATTCATTCTTTACATATATGCTATATATGTCTCTTTATATTACATTATTTCCCCAAAGGGGCATATAGATCTATAGGTTTTCCAAAGGACCCCCTAGATGCCCCTATCTATAATTCTCAAATCTATATGGAGAGGGGATGGGGGTCTATTCCTCTCTAATATCTAGGTATGGGTAAGGATATGGTGGAGAATACTAATTAAACTTTATAATATATACTATGCTCACATCTAGATCCATCAATCGAGTTCTCTCCCAATGGTTGAGCATCCCCTCGCTATCCATATATATGGGATTGGTTCAGATCCCTATATAGAAAATATAGGGGGAGGGGTACCCGATTAAACTACATAATACATATAACATAGCTCGTTGAAGGGTGAATTCAAGTACCAGAACAACTAGGATGATGATGATGTAAGAGATTGAGTTGTGTACTTTATTAGTCACAATATCTTGGTTTACAAGACTTGATACTCCCTGGATGAAAAGGAATGTCTGGCATTTGTATTTTCAATTATACATTTAAGGCACTACATTTTAAACTTAGAGATGAGGGTAGTTTTTATATTGCAAGGTCACTGCACATTCCTCACTTAGTTTAACCTATATAATAATTTTGGGTAGCTATTCACTCTCCTAAATGAGTTTGATATGAATTACGTTAATCAAAATTAATTCAAGAGACAATTTTTTGTAGATTATTTATTTGATTCAAAATTATAAGCAATGGATCTTATTAATATTGATCTCTGAGATGAATTGGTTTTCTATATAGATAAACCTATTACACCCACCTTACCTTGGTATATAAACATCATTAATCATTTCACTTAGCATAGATACCCCCAGGGTGATAACTCCCAACATGTATGTGTCTTCATATCCTAACCAAAATATACATTATCCTAGATTCATTTTTATATAGGAGATCCTTTCATGACATGCTTCTTTGGTGTGTTGATGAAGAATATTTTAAACATTTATTATTCCACTATCATGATGGGGTTTTTAGAGGCCACTTCAACAACCATACAATCACCCAAGATATACATAAGATGGGTTATGTTTGGTTTAACCTTGACATAATTTAATTGAAAATGTAAGGAAATTCTCACACATCATATTCCTTCCTTCCATCACAATCCTTATAACATATATTTACATCTTGTCCCTTTTCCACATGGCTCCTTGAATTAATTGGTAAACTAGCTCCCACATATTCATATGGGAACCACTTCAACTTTACAATTATTGAATATTTCACCAAGTGGTCATAGGCCATGCCTGTTACCACTATCACAAGTTTAGTCATAGAAAAATGCATATTCAACTAAATCATCTTCTAGTTTAAAGTTCCTTAAGTAATTACTTGGGACAATGGGAGTTATTTCAATAACCTTGGGGTACTTGAGTTGTGCAACAAGTATTTTATCTTGCACCACATTACATCTCTTTATTACACGAGAAACATACATGACTAGATATATATCACCTTGTGGGCTTACATGACCAACATACACACACACCAAAGGGTGAAACCCATTACTCCCTATTCTTTAGTACCAGAGTTGTTCTACCTTTGGAATTTCAGCTACCAATCCTATGAGTCTCTCTTTAAGGAATCTTATATGAAGATGAGTATAAAGAGGAACATCATACATAACTATAAATATTAGATGAGGAATATTCTTAAGGATGCCCAACATTACGAAGTGTATGCGTTCTATATAGCATTCTAGTACAATAAAAACATACACAAATACCCTTTCTAATTAATGACACCATTATGCATCTAGATAATAATATAGAAAATAATATGGAGTTTTATAAATTTGTACCTAAATGATTGGAGCCTTAACTATTCATAGAGGTCTATATGAATGTGACATTTTTTATTTTCACTCTTGAAGGTGAGGATTTTAATGAATCATTGAACTCCCTTCGCCTAAAATTATATTACATATAATTTTTTTATTTTATTTCCATTTGTATCTTTCATTTTGAATTTTTTCACTCATCCTATCATTTATGAATGTCCCTCATAACTATTTTAATATGAGATACAATTTTTCAAATCAATATAGAACATACTCCTACACACATTGGTTTCTCACCATATCCATTGTTACTTAGTTCCTTTCATCTTCATAGAATCAAAATCCATGATGATTCATTTGCATTTGGATTTCCTACTTATTATGGCTCTCCTTATCCTATAATCCTTTAGTGGGGTGAAATGAATTTTTCCTAGGTGATACTCCATAGGATTTTTTTGACAGACTCCCCTTTAATTTATTTTCTCTCTGAACGTAAAACACTAACACATCTCATCCTAAAAAAATATTTCTCACCCTCCTTTTCATTTAGTTTTTTAATTTTGAATCACACTAGTTATATGGGTTCAAGGTGTGGGAGAAATATTTTACACTAATCTCAAAATAGAAAGAGCCAAAGAAAAAATAAATAGGCGTAAGAAATCAAAGTAGAAAGAATCATTTGATCCACCACTCTACTCACCCTTATTGGTCTTTGGAAATGATCCCTTGTATCATGTTATTTTCATGATGATGAAATTCGAGTGTGAAAATATTATTCACATGTGTCTATTCTTTAATGATGATCCCACACATTTTCTTGGTCATGTGAGACTAGGTGCAGGGGGTGTTGATGATTCCAATAAAAAGGGAGAAGACAATAAAATAATGAGATTGTCCCAAGATCAAAGTGAACTAGTTATTTTGAGACCAAAGAGAAAGTATCCTTAACACCCATATTTTCACATCTAGATATTGAAATATTTCAACCTATACCTATCACATTTGGCTAAATTTCCTTTTCTCTTCCCTAGGGATTTCTTATGCCTAAGCCACAATTTCCTAGGAGATTGATGCATAGGTTTTCACTTGTCAAAGTTTTGTCACAATTATTCTTCACATGTCATCATATTTTGTTCCCCTTCACTTTATTATTCCACTTCTCTTTTGCCACCCTCATGGATTTCTATTCTTGTCTCACCTATAAAAGAGTTTGGAAATGCATAAATTCATCATTCTTCTAAATCTTCATACACATTTTCACAAATATAGGATCATTATTTAGTATTGCATTTATTCTTTATGTTATCATTGAAGCATACATATGTAAAGAAAGAAAAAAAATAAAAAACATTCACATAAGAATCCCATAGCCATAGTCATAAAAAAATTTGTGTGTGTGTGTGTGTCGTGTTAAAATTTTGTACATAATATGTCATTGCAACCATAATAAGAGGGAAAGTGTGGGCTCAAAAAATAAAATATAAATAAATGAGGCATGCAAGTGCCTCCATGTATAATGTGTATCAATAGTTAACTATTGAAATTCACTAGATGAGGATTTGTGACCTCCTGAAAGATAGCACGACATGTTGCACATCCCTCATATCTCAACATCTAACTCCCTGACTCTAATTATTTATGTTTCCTATATTTTTTTCCTTATGGTAAGCTAGGGAAAACACTTAAGTGTGTCACCCAACACTCAGTCAAAGGTTAGGGTCAATGTCTAGTTAGTCATGTGTCATTCTTGAGGCCAATGTGAACATGTCCATAATGGTGTTCCAGATCAGCTACCTCCGCCGAATAGTGGTATCTAAACATGAACACGCTATTGAATTACAATAACCCACTATAACTACATGACACTAAGACTAGAAACATGTAAGGTACAATACAAAAATGCAAATTAAAATGTGAAATGAGTAAAAAATTAGAAAATACATACATGTTTCCCCTTCCTACCACTTTGGGTCAGTTCCCTCCTCTAATACCTCATACTCATCATCATCATCATCATCATCACTATGTATTCCTTCCTACCACTTTGGGTCAGCTCCCTCCTCTAATACCTCATACTCATCATAATCATAATCATCATCACTATGTATTCCCCCCTCTCCATTAGCCACCTCACCCATTGGTTATTCCAACACAACATGTACATATCCATGTCCTTATATTTTTCATATAGCCACCACTATTATATGTTTTTGTGGTTATTTTGGTTGTGCATGTGATGGTGGATGAGGTGGAGGCACTACTCCTTATCTTCCTTAACCTTTTTATGAGGTTTTTTTCCTCCCATGTTTGTAATGATGGCCACCCCAGTATTAATGGAATTCATTGTAGCCTCCATAGATAATAATCTAATCACTCACACCTACCCTAATAGACCACTGCTATTACTAGAAAATAAATTACCAAGGGTCATCTAAACTAATATAGAACCCAAATAACTAGATGTACCTCCACAATACCCAACCCGTATTTAACCAACTCCACAAGGGTAGGCCATCAACAATGCTCCCTCATCAACATAGGATCCTTTCATACATATATATATACAATCATATCAACATTTTTTAGTGTTGAAGCCACCAATGGCACATCTCTAAATAGGGCCATATCCCCCAACAACATGTTTTATTTCATTTGGTTCTCCCTATTGCACAGTCTGAGCATATAAATCATTTATACACCTAGATCATAACAAGTGTTAGGTATATGAGAAATTGATATCCCAATTCATCTATATTGTAGAGGTCCATGTAAGTTTGTGACAACATATCTTGTACCCAACTAAACTAACACCCATGATCCTTGATCTCCCTAATAATGGGATCCTAGAAGTACAATACATAACATATTCCCTTGTCTTGACCTATATGTGAGGGAAATATTCCAATAATAACCTTCCAAAAGATAAGAATATAATCATCCCTTAACCCCACCTATTTAAATCCCTACTTAGCACCCTCATTAGGTGCATGTGCATCTCTAAAATATGTGGCCCACTCCTAATTCTGTACAATACCTTTAGCAACTTACATTTTCACCTATATTCATATCAATAGAAGACATGTGATGTGACAGAAATCCTCTAAGGTGATAGTCCAATCTATCCTTATCAATTGAAATAAAAAAATCTATTCCACATCCTTGTACGTAATTAAGTCACACAATATTCTACTCATAGGTTCCATTAGTGGTGTTTGAGCCAACATTCAGATCCCTAAGTGATCTAGAAATACAACCTCCTATGGGGTTAGCTAATATATGTCCCCTATAAACAATTCAACTGCTTGACATGGTTATATCTCACATATTCCCCCAACAACTACCAAAACACCAAAAAAGAGAAATTTAGGACAATTTCAAGGAAAAATAATCACTTTTGTAATAAAATAAGTTGTGCAAAATGTGGTTATAAATTTGATGGTATCAATTATGTAACTACCATTATTCGTATGTGATAGTTACATTTTCACATGCAATACTTGCATCACTATTGTGGTAGTTTTATAAATAACGTCCATAAATGAGTAACCATTGGTTTGTAAAAATTAATAATTTTATCCCAAACAAAAAATTGTGAGTACAGGAAAAAAATTAAAAAATCATTGAAACTACCCAAAAAACCAAAAAAACTTACCAAATTTAACTTTTTCTTAAGTTGCATGTCATTTTCAAATGTAAATTCTTAAATTTTTTTTAACTTGTTTCCCAAGATGCAACGGTAAGAGCTAGTGTCTTTAGAAAAGAATTTGAACATTACAGGATAGATACAAATGTCAAAAAACATAGGATAAAACATGGCCTCTATAGAATTGAAGGAGGTGCAGGAAAGGGTGGAAAAAATCACCTCCATCTTGGTCAATGAAAAACTAGAAATTTCTAACCAAAGATGAGCATTCCTAGAAAAGGATTTGTTTATTATGAAGAAAACTATGCTTTACATCAAAGGCCTACACATTTTGAATATGAAAAGCACTGTGGAGCACCCGAAAATGATGACAGAATTGGTAAATGTTATCTAAAAATTAAAATAGATGGAGAAGGATGGATTCATTCCCAATAAGGAAATAATAGAGCCTGAATATGAGAAGTGGAGAGAAACTATAGTAGGGTTAGTTAAAGAATGGACTAAATACATGCAAACACTAGATGACATTGTAAAACAATAACTTCTAGCTTATGTGTTGAAGTATGTTGTTAGTTTCTGGTTTTTTGTTATAGTTGGTTGTTAGTTTGGTGTTATGTTGTTAGTTTGTTCACATGCCTATCTGGTTGTTTTTGTTACTTTGTTCTTGTTGTTGTTTGGTGGGCTTCAATGGGTATACCATTGGCCTTGGTCTTCTATCTTTTGATTTGACTCTTTGTATGGGGTAGGGTCCCCTTAACCCTTCTTTACCATTAACAAAAAATGTAAATTCTCCCCCAAAACATAAAAATGCAAAAAAATCACTTGTATTTCCACTCCACCACCTACCACCAATATCCCCACCATCACGTCATTATCACCTCTTTGTATACTATATCCACAATGCAAATGATCACTGTCTATATAGAGCTCTAAATTCTCTACTCACCAATACATAAATGATTTCTAATTTGTGATTAAATTTGAATATGTATCCCCTTATTAAAATTCAAAAAGATAACTTTCACAACATATAAATGCATGTTTGATTATTTCATCCCTTGTCTAGTCAAATTGTTTAAATCTACAGGTAGAGGGGTGCCTTTTAACACATATTTCATCTCCCTATTAACACTTTATTTTGTATAGTATGTGTTTTCTTCATATTTTAGGTCGCAAAAATTTATGGGAAATATGTACTATCTCTTGACCTCACAAAAATCATGGTAATAAGTCTCATCTAAGTTTTGATGATGTAGTCCTTAATCTGTCTTCTTTACTCTACACTTGATTCTCACTTTTTTGCTTGTAGGAGGGTGGACATCTCAGTTTTCTCTAATCCACTAGATGTTAAACTAAGTTAATTATGGTATCTATTTCTCCATTCTAATTTTCCCTTTTGTGTGCACTTCTTGAGCACCACACCCTAGCCAACTCATGGTAAGTTTCTTCTCAAATGGGGAAATATGTATGCACCCATATTTGTATGATGTAATATTTGAAATACCCAATGATGATTAATGAAGACCTCTAAAACATGAAAATATATTTTAAAATTATTAGACCACTTACACACCCTTTACCCCTCCTTATTGTGCTCATTTTTCTATATTTATCTCTTAATAGCTTGTCTCACATGTTAGGAATAACTTTTTTTCCTTTCTCTACTCCTTTCTACCCTCTTTGAAAATTTTCTAAAACTATTGTAGTAATCTTGTTAACTGCCACAATATCTATGCTCTTTGGCATAGAAGTTTTATTTCCCATTATGGTGGTTTCATTAATCATCATGACATTCGTGTAACCACCCCTACTATTATTTTTTATTTCATCCCACTTTTCATGTCTTCTTCCCCTTGTTACATGTATGTGATTTTTAAAGTTAATTCTCAATTTAGAGTTTTTTTACCTTATTTTGGCCTCAATTATCTTTTCCATCCTTTGCCTCACTTTAGTTCACTCTCTCATCATATAATCCTAACCCATAGATAAGCATTTTGTCTATATTTGAGATTAAAATTGTTTGAAATGTTATCTTTTAGTAAAATTTGTGCAATAATTTCCATCCTCCTAGAATTTGGATTACTAGAGCTTCTATACTTGCATCAACTTTTGTGTTAGAGGGAAACATACCGAGATAAGTCACATGAAATTACTTCCAGCCCTAATAAATCCCAAGGAGTTATCTGCTTAGTTTTATAACAATAAATAAGATACAATACAATTTTATACTAGTACTTATGCCCCCTTTGAGTTAGCTCTAATTTACAGCTATCTTTCTTTATTATCAATCCATTTATCCTTGGTCCATTTTTTTTGCGATCCAATCTATTGAGAAAATTATTAGAGATATTTTTTTGAGGGTACAAGCTCTAATTCAACCCAACTTCTTCCATCATTGAGAGAGAGGTTGATATTATTATTATTTTCTTATTTTATTTGTTAATTTGTTTATCATTATATTTCACTTATTGTTATTCATTTTGGAAAGATTTATTCAAAATGAAATGAAAAAAGAATTATATAACATTAGCTTATATTGAAATTTTAACTATCATTAGTCTTGATTCCCATATCCTTACTTTGAGCTAATCCCACATTTTGGGTCAGCCTCATATTTATTCTTATCTCATTATGTATGATTGCAGATATGATTATATATGTCATCATTGAATCTATAATATCCATTTTATTAATAAAAATTATGATGTATTGTAGTCTTTAAATTGTTAACACTTGACTATGCACATGGAACTTCATCTAGACAAGTTTAAAATCTCACCCGAACCATGCACAACCACCAAGTCCCTTGTTTGTTATGCTTTGCACTATTGTAGCATGCATGTTCATATTCATAACCATAGTAACCATTTATTCATGAAAAAACATTAGAGTGTGACAATTGGAACACATAATAAGGAAATTCACTCAACATAAAGAATATTAACAGGATCTGAATACCTAGAATACCATACTTAGATGTAGTTACCTTAGCTATCCAAATACAATGATCTATTATAACCACAAGTAATTACATAACAGCTGACTATAATATTTCCCATTACATTTTTGCATTAGACCATCCACACTTTCATACAGACTCCATACCAACACTTGGAACCCATAGCACTCTATTCGAACTAATGAAAATAAGGATGCACTACATATATATATATATATACTTAGTCAAGACTTGAACTTCACCGTTTACATGCTTTATTTCCTAAAATAGGCATATTATTACAATAGCCTGCATGTTTTTCTATCTTTTCTGTACACTAGTTCAAGTTATAGATAGACTACTTTAAGTATGATTTGATTTCTATCTTTAGGAATCCATCATGCACTTCCTTTTTCTTCACATGCATGTGTATTGTTCCACAAATAGATCTTGTTTACCTTTCAAGTCATCCCTCTTTAGTCTATTCCTGGAACTTGCTTGAGCAACACTCCATATCTACTTTTCTTATTTTTATCCTTGTCTAGAAAATTGGCTAATTCATTAATCCTCTGCATGTATGTATGCAGCCTTACATGCTGAATTGTTCCTTCATGGTGTGCAGACTAGTCTATTCTCACTTTCTATTCCTTGCGTGCATGGCTAGTACTTAGCAATTTCCTCAAACCAACATTACCCGACACTAGCAATATTGTCTATCCTCAGCAATATTTGTATCAAAATAATGCTCACCAAAGAATAAAAGATTAAAGAATTAGAAGATCAAAGAATGGTGGGGCATATACCAATGTATTAAAGAATATAAAACTTCCTGATGTGTGCATTCAAAGTTATTCTTGAGGTGGCTAGAGTAGTTCTGGGAAATTTGTATTTAGGATATTCTCCAGCTCTTCCCACCCTGTAAGCTCCTTGGTAGCTGCATCTAACACCGATCTGGAAATATTTGACACTCTCTTATGGGTCAACTCTTCACCCTTCTCTATGATACTTCTCTAACCAATTTTCACTTAACAATGTGGTCACTATGCTCTAGTTTGACTCAGATCTCCTTCATACAAGCTATTCACACTCACTCTTTGTTGCACACCCAAAATTCACACTTAGTCACTCAAAATCTCAATAAGCAAGGTAATAATGAACTCCTCCCGTACCATTTTATAGTTTATTTAATTTTAGTGCATTAATTTCTCCTCACCTACCACCATTCTAAATCATTAAATGTTATTTTTAATTTTTCCTGTGCTTTTTCCTTCTTTCTTCCACACACAGCAGTCGTAACCTTATGGCACACCAATACTTCGAAGGCTATAGACACCCTTGCACACACTTCCCTTCACTGTAACCCATTTTCCTCTGTGTCAAACACCAAGTAGTTTATCCTATTATTTCCTCCCTTGTGTTACACTATGTGGCCCTCTGCATGGTTTTCCAACATCTGAGTAATTTCTTTCAAGTACCATCATCCTTAAGCACCTATAACACTTTCCTTTACTCTCACACATACCCATTACATATCCATCAAGTACCCTTCTTTCATTTTGTCTTACGCACCCTTGAACCAAATCCAATAGACGTACTAACATCACATGGTCTCTACTATGTGTAATCACCCCTGGTTCACCCCACACTAAAGGTATGTGCAATCCTCTGCACATAAATCTTAAAATATTGTAATCAGCTTATGTGTGCGAACTCACTTATTACAACAAATCAAGAAAAACAAAACATGAAAGGGAAATCTAATCTAAGTAACAATATTGTCTTATTAAAAACACAAGGGATGATTATTTATAGTAGGGCTTCAACCTACTACCATTCAAGTAACCAAGAAACATGTATCTTCTTCGAGTGTCTTTGTCACTACAAAGGGTATTAACCAATGGAATTACAGCTTTCATGGATGACACGTGAACTTTGAATTATAGAAAAGTACCATATTTATAATTGTATAAGACTTGTTCTTAATGTGCCTGTAATTTCAAGCCTTCTGTTTTGCATTTTCTATCTCCCAACTCTAATGGGAAATGGTGTGTCACTCATCTAATTGCATCAATTTTTCAATGCGCTCATCAAATTCTTGTTCATTATCCAATCCTTATGCATGTTTGATAAGGATGGATGGTAATATAAAATCCACAGGTAATACAACCTCTGTACCAAATAATAAATGAAATGGTGTAGCCTTATTCAACCATTTATAGTTTGTCCTATATTCCCAAAGTATGGATGATACCTTATCTTCCCAATCCTTCCTTTCTACATCACATATTTTTGTTAGTGTTTGACCCAAGATATTTTTGAAAGCTTCAGTAGTGCCATTAACCTGGGGGTGATAAGGGGTAGTCCTATGGTGTGCCACCATAAATTTTTCCAAAATATTGCCTATAAAATCCTAATGGTCTCATTTAAAAAATGAGCTTCTATATCACTCATTAGGCTCAATGGACTTCCATACATGTTAATTATGTTTTCCCAAAGGAACCACATTGTTTTTTTGTTGTGCATTATTTTATAGGCACATATTCTACCCACATTTTCAAATAATCAGCACATGTGATTATGTAACGCACACCTATCCTACATGCGGGTGGTGTAATAGGTCCTAATAAATCAATCACACACTTTCCAAAAGGCTATGTGCTTGCTATAAGTCTTAATGGAATATCATCTCTATTCCCATGCTTTCTAATTATCTGATGTGTGATCACATGCTTTGATGAAATCCTTAGTTTCCTTATATAACATCTCCCACCATAGACCTTCTAATAGGATCTAGCATACAGTAGCATCCCTTGCATATTGTCATCTTGTTATGCCTTCATGAGCCTCCTCCATGATGGTTTTGCACTCATGCTCTAAAACACATCTGTGCAATACCTCATCTCTCCCCATTTTATACAAGTCTCCCCCAATTAGTTGATATGGTGCGGCTCAAATAGATATTTGTTTCTTTTCCAAGGTCTTCATGCCCTTCAGTGCTAGTCTGGTGTGTAAAAATATTTTTATGTCTTCCAAATCAGTAGGTGCATGGTTCAATATGAACAAGTGTGCATCAGTCATAATATCCTCAATTCTTTGGGCATCCTCCCTAGAGTTTATCTTTGACAAGTGATCAAGCCTCAAGTTACTCTTTCCTAGTTTCACTATGACTATAAAGTTAAATACCTAAAAAATAAGTATCTAACGAAAGATGCATCCTTGAAAAACTAGTTTGTTGACTAAGTACCTCAATGTCATATGATTTGTGTATAAGATAAATGGTGTAGCCAATAAGTTATTTCTGAACTTGTGAAGTGCGTAGATCATGGATAATGCTTTGAGCTCTGTTGTGGTATAATTCTACTCAGTTGGTGTCAACTTCCTACTTACAAAGCATATGGAATTATCCACATTTCCCTCCCCTAGTTGCACCAAGATTGCACCAATATCCATGTCAGAGGCATCTACATGGACATGAAAATGTTTATACCATGAATGGAAATGCAAGATAGGTGTTTTGGTAAGCTTCTCCTTCAAGGTCTCAAATTCTTGTTACTATGTGTTACCCCAATAAAACTTTCCTTTGGCTATGAGAAATTCCTCTAGGGGTATGGAAATATTTTCATAACCCTTAATGAACTTTCAATACTAACCAATTCGCCCCAAGAAACCACACACCTTGCTCTGGTTGGTAGGTTCTTCCAGCCCTAAGATGACTAAAATCTTAGTTGGGTCTACTAACAATCCTTCTTTACAAATGATGTGACCAAGTAAAGTACCAAAAGGGGTGGCAAATATATACTTCTCAATGTTTAGAGAAATGTTGAGTTGTTTACATCTCTCAAAATTCAATCTCATATAATCATAGTGATCCTTTACTAGCCCATTGATGGTCCAGTCATCTAAATAAACCTATAAAAAACTTATGAATGAAGTCCTGGAATTCCTAAACAACGATTCGCAAGAACACTGATAGTGCATTATTCAATCCAAATGGCATCAAAGTATACACAAAACTTCTCCATTCATATACAAATTTGGTATTCTCTTGATCCTCACACATAATTTGTACTTGATGGTACCCTGAAAATCCATCACTAAATGAATAGATTTTGCGTCCTACTACACCTTCTAATATTTCTTTACTGAATGGAGTAGGAAAAGGATCTATGACACATGAAGCATTGAGTAACATGTAGTCAACACAAATACTAATCAATCCATCTTTCTTGATACTAATCACTATGGGGTTGACCCGCTTAGATTTTCAATAGGTTATATGATCCCTGACTTAAGCATCTTGTCAATCTCCTCTTTTACCTTCTCACGCAATTTCACATTCATCTTATAAGGCCTATTCCAAACTGTATGTGAGGCTTATTTAAGATTAATCTTCATCTCCTCTAATAAGGAATGTATGCCCTTCAACTCATGATAACCCCTTGGGAATAAATTTTGGAAGTCACGCAATAGCTCAATGATCTTTGCAACCGCTATTTCTGAACAATAATCTCCAATAATATCCTCCTTAGGTGCATCCTCAATTCCAATATTCACCTTTTTAGTTTTCATATGCACATGGTATGCATGCACTTCCTCATCTACAAATTCCATAAATTTGCATGTACCCTTTATATGCTTAATGTCTAGGTCTTCAACTTTCTCACCATTAATAAGGTAGACCATTTTCACTTTTTCTTTCTCTTTCCAAGTGCCCTAACTGGTTCTCTTCTATTTCCACCACATCTTCATGCACCTCCATCTCAGGCTCTCCTAAGAGTTGTACAATAAGTTCCTCTAGCTTTGTGCTATCTCTTAGAGTGTTGCACTTCATAATCTATAATGCTTCATGGAGGAGTGGTTTAGTGGAAAATAATGAAAGGTGTGAACAATACCTTCCATCATGTCATGTTAACTTTTATTTTCTTGCTTTAAATCGGCATGCACATACCTATCACACATGCATCCTCATAGGGTAGTGTAAAAATTATGGACCCAGAGCGATGGTGGTAGATGTTCTTTCCCATGCACCCATTATCTCTCACAATTGTGGATGTGTACCAAAGCAGAAGTCTTCCCATCGTATTCATGTACAATAGAAGGTATATTTCTCCGAGTAAACCTTTTTAGAAATCCTACCCTTACTTCGTGTCAGACTAATATATTGTCTCTATATGTCTACCACTAATGAGATGATGTCCCACACAATGTGTAGACTGGTAAGTTTCTTTTATCCCCTTCATTTTCCATTGGTCTTTCATTGCACAAAAAAAGGAGTCAAGTTTCTCTTCTCAAATATACCTTGGTAAGTGAGCCTTTCCCAAGCACCTAATCATGATCATGCACTTGAATCTTCCTTTAACCTCATGATTAACCATTTTATAAGTTCCATGGGCCCAATTATCACAAAAAATGCTGGTAGTATCACTAATAGATTATGCATATTCCTAATGAAGTATGCCTTCCTTAGATGGTTCCATGTTTTAAAGGTCAAAAATTATTTGTGCATATATTCTATTGATCTCCTCCTCATTTTTAGGCTCGTATAAGGCACAACCTTCATATCATCCAAGGGTATGACCACACACTCATCCTTGTTCTCAAAATTGGTATATATATTTTTGAAGTGTAGATCTACATTATTTGCATAACACTAATGATAGCCTAAAAGTGTGGGGAAGTTATCTGCCTTTGCAAGTTCTAATACCATAAAATCACATGTGAATTTTTCACCCTAAATAGTGATAGAGACATCTTTCAATACACCAATGGGCATGGCTCTTTTTTAATTTTCCATGTACAACACATTTAAAGATGACTATAATTATGGCCTTCACATTTTCTTCTAAGATTCCAATGTCAAAACATTAACTTTTGCACCTATGTAAAAAATAATGTTACTCACCAACCAACCATTAATCACTTCATCTAGTGTTATCTCATTATCAATCTCATGGTCCTGCTATGGTAAATTTTCATGTAGAGTATGGAACTCTCATTCCACCCCTATGCATGACACATTCTTGTGAAACCTTTCTCCTAATAAGGGAATGATGTTTTCCTACCTTAACATTATACATACTTATTTCAAATGGTCAACATATTTCTGTGGGATCTCATTTCCCCTTGCTTGTTCCCTCTCACATGATTTCTCTTTCATGTTTTGGATATCCCCTTGTAATTCTCTAATAACAACCATAGTTTCCTAATACACCTCCTTCTAATGAGGAGCATCTCGATATTTAACATGTATGACCTCTTGTCTCCTGATTAGAGGTTTTTCCTTAATATGTTCATGTGATCATGTTACTTCTATGTGTGTAGTAAACAACATAGGTTGAAGTTCCAGATTATCCATCTTCTTAGGGGCCAACTATTGAGGATTATCGTGCTCCACTTTGATCATCCCCGCACCTTTATCCTTCTTTTTTTACATATATTTTCATAGAGGTCTGAATAATCCTCAACCTCATGTTCATTTCCACAGTACACACATACCTGGTTTTTTAGGACACTCACACTAACAATGATCTGGTGATCCATAAGTATAACATGCACCATGCAAAAACTTTCCTCTACCACTATGTGCCAACTTTCCTCTACCACCATGGCCTCTGCTTTGATATCCACCTCAAAATATGTTCCATTATCACGCATCTCAATGGTTTGTACTTCTTTTTGTTGTGTGTTGCTTGCCACAATGGTCTGGCATAACCTAATATCACAAGACTCATGAATATGGTCAATCAATTGGAAATCATCAGCATCATGGGTATTGGCACTGTAAATTTTCTAGTACATAGAAATTTTATTTTGTGTTATGCGTTGTAAAGTGAGTACTTCTTAACATCATGATTCTTATGGAAGATATCACAAGATGTCGACAATGCACACACACTCTGTCATGGGAAACTATCCTTAATAATTCCTTTAACCTCGCAATGAGTATACTATAAGCCATTATGCATCTCATGAGATGAATTAGCAGAGATATTTTCTAGTTGGGAGTCCATAGCTATAATTTAGGCTTCAAGAAAAGGGCTTACACCTATTTCAACACTCCCAAATGCTTCTATGTGCAGTGTTGCCTCTAGTTCCTTACACAAATCAGTAAATATTTTATGTGATAATGCTATTCAAAAAGGATTCAAAAATCCCCCAAAAAATCACTCCGCGTGTTGACTGTGATGAATATAAAAAAATAACTTGGATAACAATATTTTAAAACACATGTTATATTCCCTCACACTTTCATATATGCCTTGTTTGATGTTCTTTTACATGCTAATGCTCTATTTCCTAAACTCTAGGATATGATATTCAGCCAAAAAGGTAGTGCATAATGCATCATAATCCACTACAGTCCGGTGTGGATCATACTTCCTATACCAGTTGTGTGTGTGCCTTTAAAGTGTGGTAGAAAACTAGCTTGCCTTTCGATTGGGATTTGTTATTCCCTTAGCTCTCCTTAATAACTCAAACTTATGCACACATTTAGCTTCATCTTCCATACCCCTATACTATGAAAAGTGAAGGGAAATATCAAATAAAATTTCAGCTGTCTATTGTTGTGGTTGTTGAAGCTGTAATGGTTATTGAGGCTGTTGTGGTCCTTATCTTGGAGTTTGGCCAGATCTTGAACCTCAACCTCCATAAGGATTTCCTCTACCCGATGGCTGACTTGATCCTGGAGAGCATCCCGTCATGACCTATGGTACTATATATGAACCTCCTTGCATCCCAGTGGTTGTGATAAACTATACACCAATCGTCTGTGCTATAGTTACACCTATAAGATTTCTTCCAACCAGATGAGCGCCAACACTCTGCCTTGTCGAAGCACCTATGAAGATACCCTCAAAATTACTCATTTCAAACACTAGAACCTATAGAACTACCATGTGTTTGTCTTTAATTTGGTGTGCTTCCTAAGATGATACTAAAACATGTCTGCTTGTACCTCCTACCCAACGTGGAGATCCTCCTTTCTTGTCTTCACTATTATGCTCTTCTATAACAACCTCTAGATTTTGAACACCTTGTACAAGGGCTAGATGGCTAGGTTAGGTCATATGTGCACCCACATTTCTTATTCTCCCCTCATACTCACTCTCATGATATATTAATGGGGTATCTCTATTGCGTTTTCCCAACGTCGAGAGGAAATGATCTTGCGGTTCCTCACCTTCCATGAGGTTCTCAACACTTATGTCACTCATCATTCTTCTCAACCTTGGTGCCTCATCAACTTCCCTTTTTTGTGCATTATTATACTTGAGACATATTTCCTCTCTCTATCTTTATTCTACCAAGGCCATCACCTTTCTACCCAAACTTTTCTCCTACCCCTGTGCGCAGTGGGGTTTTAACCTGCCATAGGTATGTTCTCCATTCCCAATTAAACCATAAAGATATTTATAGCTAAAGGTTTCATATGGAAATAGGATCCTTTTGGCTTGCGTAAAAACCATAACTATGCTTCCTTGGGGCAAGAGTGAGTCGAAATATGTACCCCAAGGTATAGCTATATAACACGCCTTCCCACCAATGATGTACAAATCTAGTCCACAACTCATCCAAATTAAAGAGTGTTTGGTAGTCTTCTTATCTCCACACTTGCTTTTTACCAATATGAACACCCTTGATCTACGTGTTTTCTACTAATCACTCATATAATTATACTAGGAATAATTTGAATAACGTCACATACAAAAATTCATAGAAATTATCTTCTACCCACTTTTACACATTAAAATCAGGTCTAGTATTATATCTTTGAGCGAACGTGTCGTGGTCATTATATATCCAATTCTCAATATTCTCCAAAGACAATAAGAACACCATCTGCATGCAACATATTGGTAGACATATTGAAAATAAGTCCCAACAATGGAACCAAAATATAGTCTTAAAATTTTCAACGCATAGCTATGCACGTTGGCATTTCATCCAGACAATTCTGAAAGCTCACCTAAAGTGTGTGCAGCCACCAAGTCCCTCAGTTTTTGTTCTTATCAAGATGTTAGCATGCATGATCATATTCATAACCACATAAACCATTTATTCATGCAGATACATCATGAATAAATTATTCTTCAACTCAATCACAGCCTACTTCACTTGATTTATATAAATTAGTAATTATACGCTATAATAGTCCTTGATCCCACCCCTCATGAATATATGGGTATAATATTCACTGTCCTTGATAATCAAGTTGAGATCTCATGATCAATAGAGGAACATCTATCCAACCAACCTTCATTGTTATCCATTAAAACCCTCATCATTCTCACCACCTCTTATTGAATTCCTCATCATCTGTGATTCCCCATTTTCACATCATCCATGTACCATATACCTCAAACTAACCCATGAATATTCTAATACACATAAAATGCCACCTTGTGTTTTCTAGCATGTACAATTCTTAGATAATAATTTAATGACAAAAGAATAATATTCTAGAACATATGCCTAGGGATGAAATACGTCTTTGGATTGTTAATATTTCATGGATGAATGATAGATAAATTTGTATATACAAACAATTCACAAGAGGGATAATAATATGTCAATGTATCTTAGAATGCATGTATTTATCTTAGCATAGGAAAATTTCAAACTTTTCATTTCCTACGGATAAGTTACAAAATTTGAGTGTATCCAATTTCCCCTTCTTTAAGTGGGTAATTGAAAATTACATATTTTAAGAAGAAACATATCTTAATGTGCATACACACTTTGTATTCTCTCAATTTTTTATTTTCATTTGTGTGGGTATTGGCATGTTCAATGGTGAAACCTCTAACATAGAATGCATTCAATGTCCATACGATAAATTGAACTATAACTCAAATGTAGAAAGCATATGAAACTTTAAAAAAAAAACCATAGTAAAGTAAAAATATGTAAAACATGGAGGGAATACACATGTTCAATTTGTATAAGGAGGAGATATCATTCTTGTTATGATTTTTGAATTCTAATTTGTGTTGAGATATTTAAGTATTAAGGGTGATCAATCCCAAATTTTTACCGAAGGAGAAGCTAAAATAGGAGAGGAGTCACTTGCGCATGACCTAACATCAAGAAGAGGTACCATAGGACTTTTTTCTCAAAGAAACCTGAAAAGAAGGAAGAGTGGTACATAGAGTATCTAGCCACCTTGATATATTCCCACATAAAGAAAGAGGAAGGGAATAATTGACTGCAAAGTACTTATCCCCTTTGATGTCTTCCAACCCCACTAACCACACCATTAAAAGTAGATTTAGGAACAAATTTGTAAATAACACAACTTTAAAAATGAATATATGGCTCATGTCCCCATTGTGTGTCATAATAATTGAGTCTAATTATTTAAATGTTAAATTATGTAGAGGAGAAGAAAGCTCAATCCTCAAAACATTATATTTGTAACTATATCTAAATAACATAGCAAATAAGGAATGAAGTATGTATGCCCCTTGTATTTTGCTAAAAAATGTGTCATCTATATCAAAATCATGTAAATGTCTATAAAAATGTAAGAATGTTGATTATTTATTTTGAATTTTCCCCCAATATGGAAGCGTGCAATTTACACCATAGCCCACCATAGTTTTTCCCTTAGTGGATGGTTTTGTACCAATATGAATTCTATCCCTTATTTGTATGTGTTTTTGTTTATGAAGATTTTTACCCTATGAAACTTATATTTGAGTCATATAATATATATTTACCATTTGTGTATGTATTATATACCCCAATTAATGCCCCATTTTTAGGCATGTGAGATATAATCTTAAAGTGTGAATCTCAAAATAAATGTGTACCCATGTCAAATAAGTCTAATAATCTATGTTGAATCACATGGAAAGTTTTCATGGTGACAACCTTTAGGATATTGTTCCTAAAAAGGGGCACATATGGTAGATATCATGGCCTACAAAGAAAGAAGCAATAATAGAAATAAAAAACATTTTTTATTGAAGAAAAAACAAAGGAAAAGAAGTATATAAGTAATCAAACATAATCAATAACATGTAAAAAAAATATTATAATCAAGGCATAAAGCTACAAACATAGGACACCCATGGTGTCATAAGACAATTGTAGTGAAGACACACATGTCATTTAGAAATAAGTAAGTGCACAAATATAATATAGGAATAAAACCACAAACATGGGATTCTAAAGTATCACAAGACACTCAAGGCACACATGCCACATACAAGAAGTAATCAAGTAAAAATACAATCTAGAAATTAAGTATTGTAAATAGTAATGAAAATGCACATAGAGTGAGATAGATTAACATTATACAAAACACATATGATATTCATATTATCCCAAAAAATAACACATACAAAATGTAAGTAATCAATTACAATGAGGACATGAAAGCAGCTAAAATGAAACAAAAGCACATGTATATGGTGGGAGATGCCCCTAAATGATTATAGTTAGTGGGAAGGGACTAGGAAAAAACTTTTCATCATGTATCAATCTATGTGTTCTACATCAAGCTCAACATACCTCATGAATTCATGTGTGTAAAGGGTATATAAAAAAAAATTATTTATAAAACCAATATATCAAAAAATATATGTAAACTGGAAGATAACAAATTAAGTCATGTATAGGTCTTTATTTTATTTTATTTTAGAATATTTGATTTTTTTATATTATGTGATTATTTGAATTGTTTTTTTTATTTTTGAAATTATCTATGTAAAAGGGGGATAGAAAATATCTTCCCAATGAGGGCCTCATTAGGAGTCGGGGTAAGCCCATAAATTAAAGGAGGATTGGGCCTTAAATGTGTCATAGTGAAAGAAGAATAATCCTATAAAAGTGACATAGGATACATAGTATGTGATGGTTATTAGCATTTGATATGATTGTATTAGAGTGATATTGCTAGTATTTGATAAAATAGTGTGATTAATCCTAGTCACATGTCACTATGGATAAGCCATGTGAATAAATGATGTTTGATCACTCCAAGCTCTAAATATGCACCCTTGTTAATTATTTATGGCTTATTAATTGATTGTATATATGGATTTCTTAGCAAAAAATATGCAAATGCATTATTGGCGTGATTATATTTTAACCAAAAAAAATTATCTTTTACAACCCATTTATATTTAGGACTTTGTAATGGTTGATTAATAGTGGATCCAAATTAAGACAAACCTCTCATAGGAGATTGAGAAACCAATACATCCTAGGGAGGACCATCATGGGTGATTATAGCCTCCACAGATTAATTCCTTAGATGAGGAGAAAGGGATATATCATAATATCATGTATTAAAATAGATTTAAAAAAAATCCTTCAAAAAGCTTAAGCTTTTGTTCTAGTGCATAACAATTGTTGTTTCAATGTCCATTAATGTGGATGGAATTACAAAAAGTTTGGCCTTTTTCATGTTTAATATTATGAGGTGGGTGATGATAGATGGTAATCTAATCAAGCACTTATCATGTAGATAAAGTAAAATATCATGTGGATGATTGAGAAATTTATCAATTTGTAATGGTTTTTCCTTAGGGGGAGGAGGAGGCCATGTAGGTTCCTTAGGTATAGGTGTAATATGATAGGAAGCATTACCATAATGTAAAATCTTAACTTGTTTTGAAGTATAATATGAGTCACTCATAACACTAGAATTAGGATCCATGTAGGAAGTAGGAATATGATCATGTGAAGGTGTAGGAATATGTGGGAGAGAAAGTTATTGCTCCAAATCCATAACATGAAGGAAAATATATGTAAAATATTCACATGTGTCATAAAACAATATCTTTTTAAGATGAAAAATCAGGCCACAACAAAATGTATATTTCACTTCAAAATTATTAGGATTATAGATTAATTTTTGTATACTTTCCCTAAAGATTAGAATATAGTCAACAATTGGTTTATATTTTCATTAAAATCTCATAAGTAACTTTATGACTTTTGTAATCAATAAAATGTATAAGGAAATCATCTTCAAAATCTAAAAATGTTCTCAATGATCCACTAGGGAGGTGATTAAACCAATGCATCACATCACATGTGAGGCTTGTAGAGAAGGATTTTAGGTAGTATCCTATCAATGTTATAAAAGTACATAGCAAGTGTATAGTGCTTAAGCTGAAGATAAGGATCGTAATTCCCATCAAATAACTAAAATGTAGGAAAGATAAAGCCTCGAGGAAAATTAAATTGGAAGATCTTACATGGCATTGGATTTCCACATAGGGCATTAGAATCGCTCCATGCATAATAATTTTTACTTTGTCGGTTTAAAGTGTGTACTTTACATTGCAAATAACCTAAAAATTTCATCAAAGAGATAACCTTTGGAGGGGGTATATCATAAGTATCAAGAGGATCATTCAAGTGTTGTAATTTTACATTAATAGTATCCAAAGGAACATTATTCTACTAAAAATAAGTATGGGATAGGTACTCATTACTAGGAATATCAGCCTTAATTAGAAGAAAGATCTTAGGAACTATAGGTTTGGTTTCACATGGTGGATCTAAAGAGACATCTTAATTAGGAAAATTTAGTTATCTTGCAACAAAAATAGTAGATTAAATAACATCAGTTTCAACACATGAAGGAGTAGGAAGATATATGCTAAAATATTCTATTACCTTAAGAGTAATGTAAGGCACACTATAATTTCCCACTTTATTGGTCATAAGAGGAAGGGAAGAGACGCAAGTAGTAATATCATTATTACATTCATGAGGAAAATAAAAAACACAAGTGGAAGTATCATTGTTACATGCATATTTAGAATAATCTATAAAAGAATAATAAAGAGGACATTCATGTTTACACTCATCAGCATTATCCATTTCGATATCATGATTAGAGTAAAAGAAAAACCGTCAATTATTGCATTAAGTGGGTTAATATTCCAATCATGTGAAACATCATCATCATATTAAGAACAATCAATTTCATTTTTAGTTGCATTAGTATAAGAGGAGAGAGAATCTCATTCATAAGTAATAGGTGTTATTTCACAAGTGATGTCCACATTGTTAGAATAATTCACATTTTCATGAGTAGAAACATGGTTAAGGGGAGGATAATTATCACAACTACTATTCCATTCATCAAAATCATCAAGCTCGCATACATAAATGTTTTCATCAAAATATGGATCATGTGTATGGGTGGGGCTAGTCTCAACTACTTATTCACAAGTAAATGAAGTCTATGTATGAGGAGAGGTATTAAACACCTCAAACTCATATTTCAATATGGTCTCGTAGCAATAGTTTTGAATCTGCCCCAAAGTTTCAATATGACCCTCATAAGTATACAAAGGCTGAAAATAACTATGATCAGGACTCCAAAGAGAATGATTAAAAGAATAAATAGGAAAATACTTAGGATAACCATGAGAGCAAGAGTATTTTAAGCTTGACTCCGATTGGTAGATGACAGGGGTAACGTCAACTTGTAGTTTCTCATCATATATAAAACCAAAGTGTGATGTAAATTTTTATATCTTGAGGATCATGGAAATAATTAAAGGGATAATATCCCATGTGATTTCATGAAGCAATATCCCTAGCACAAACTATAACTAAAAAAAGGAAATCTATCCCTATAAGAAATAGTATAAAATAATCGATAGATGAGAAACCTTAGGACAACTAGGGTTTGAAATAAAGTGAGGTATGTAATCAAGGGTTGAGTTCACCAAATGTTTATAGCCTACATATTTTATATATATATATATATATATATATATATATATATATATATATATATGAGAGTTAGGATGTACATAATTCTATAGGTTGAATATTCTAAATAAATTAATCCACAATAATCATATAATATAGAATAAGGGATTTAATATTGCAAATAATGTTATACCAATAGAATGATTGCTTACAAAATAATAAGGGATAAATACTTAGGTATGCACATAGGTATAGAAGTGTTTTGGATGTATAAACTGGATGGAATATGTAATACAAACCTAGAAATTTTTGTTTCCTAAGATGGTGCCTTGAAACTTCCCATGTACAAAATAGTACAAATCTTATTGAGGTGTAGTATGGTCTAGTATCTTTTTGTAAGGTTTAAAAATTATAAATGATGGATCTATATAGCGTTACTTACACATTTCTATTCAATAAAATGTTATTATATCTATCAAAATGTTTCAAACATCTTCGAAACCTTCTATAATGGCTTATAATAAATAATTGTAGCAAACTTCATGAAATGAATAGACAACAAAAGGAAGAATCTATGTGTGGGTGTGGTTTGAATAATCTTGTAGGTCGAACCCTATTAAAGAAGTCCATAAATTATATTTATAGACACTAAAATCTACACAAATTCATTATTGCATCATGTTTCTAGTAAAATTTATATATGTGGATCATGAACGATGAAACTAAGTCTTAACAGAGTAAGTCCTTTTTGTTTTACTTCTATATTGTTTGATTTGTCATATAATTTAAATTTCTATATGTTTTCTTATTCTTTTATGTTGTTTCATAGACATCTTTGGCATGATTTATTGTTTGCTCAACTTTTTCTAGTATTGGTCTAAGATCGTATAGATTGGTCAGGACCATACTATGTTCTTGACCGATATATACGGTCCTGACCCTTTCTATGTTTGGCATCACTTTTTTCTTTTATTTCTCTTCTCCACATTTTTTCTTTCACAATTTGTATTTATGGTCATATTTTCACATTACTGATACACAAATTTTAAATTTATAGACTCGTATATATACAACTTCACCTTAAGCATTTATCATCTAGCAGGAACCTATTTATTTACCAAATATAAGGATTAAAATTCAATAGTAAAATATTCATACTACATATCATAGCATATTTATGACATCTACACATAAGGGTTTCCTTAGAGTAAATTAACATCTCTCTATCTATGTAGAAGAAAAATTGCATCACTAGGTCAAGGGTTTTAAATTACATACAAATTAGCACAACACACTAGGATAACTACATTAAGTCTAAAATGTAGTTGTATTAGTCAGGTGACTCAAAAACATGGGGTGATCTATCAAGGTTATTTTGAACTCCAAGCATTTGCATATTTTATTTTTGTATCTAATGAGTTCTCGGGGTTTATACAAGAAGATACACTTGTTTGTCTAGGTACATGTGTGAAATATAGGGTTATAGGTGGATTTAAACATACAAAAGTGTGATGTAGGTGATAACAAAGGAACCTAAAAAAATCCACTACTCTAAAGAGATAACCGTAAAAAAATAGTAGGAAAGGGTTAGTTTGTGGGATTTGCATTCATGACCTTTTTCTATATGTCTATCCCTTGCATGAAGTTTTTGAAGGAACCATTGATCTAGGTTCATTTAAAATCCTTTCACATTTCCCAGTTCTAGTAGTAACATAATCTCAAACCTACGTATGAGACCAAGCTAAGTCATTCTTTTAACCCCTCTTATGTTTTTAATTTGATTCTATCAATTTGGCATGCTTGCAAATATCCTAGTTTCAATTACAAATGTCTATAAATGATTGTATTATTCTATAATCTATAACACATAGTAATCAATTCTAATCAAATTAAGTGAATTAATCATCTAAAATTAATTTAGGGTTGATACATTTTGGTGAACCCTTCCATTTTTGAGCCTTTACCTAGCTTAGGATTTATATAGGTTATTCCATAGTTAGGCCTTGGGATATATAAACCCTAGGGAATTTAGGATTTCTTCTTGACATTGATTATGGCTTGTTATAATGATTTTCAAAACCACAAGGGTCATTATCCCTTTAATTAGGTCTAAGCCGCATTGTGTGTTTAAAAAGAAGGATCCCTTGAGTCGTCACACCTAATATGCTTATGTTTTTCACTTGTGATATGGATTATGGTTATGCTAATACATCTTATTCTTCTTTAATTGATATGGATTATAGGTATGATGAATCATCATATGATCCTAATCCTATGCATTAACATCCACCTCAATATGACACTCCTAATGATCCACATATTAGTTGTATGCCTTCTACCAAAGTTCCCTCACCCATTTTAGAAGTACCTCATAAGCCCATTTTTTTACATACTTCAGCTAACTCTTCATAAATAAATTATCATAGCATTGATAACATTTTCAAACCTCTTTTTGTTGATTACCTTAGCTCTAAGTATGCCTCTAGTGACATTGAATGGATTAGCGGGGATGAAGCTCCAAGATTACAAAATTCCTACTAAGTTGCCTAATTTTCCTAATCCTTCACCCTCTCATAATATAGAATCCACTAATGATATATAGATGAATCCATTTTAAATGATGATGAATTCTCATATACATGTACATGCCCCACATATTTTCATAAATATAATATTCCTTCCTTCCTTCCTCTTGGATATTGATATAGTTTATGATGGTAATGATGGACATTATTCTAATTCTATAGATAGTGATGCACATATTGATGTTGATATTCTATTTGATAATAATCTTCCTAGTTTAAATATTATTTACCTATTTTTCCTAATGCTCATGATGATATTATTTCTCTTAAAAATGTTATTTATCATGATGAAGATCTTACTCTAAAATAGTTTAATTTTTATTTCTAATCATGTTTCTATATATAGTAATGTTGATACTCATAATGATGTTGCTCCACATGATGATGTTCCTATTTGTACTTCTAAAATTTTTAATGTTATTCCATATGTCTCTACTCTTTCTCATGTATGTACAAATCATGGTATTATTACTGATTATTCTTCTTTCTCTGTATACAATGTAGCTAATGTCAATGTTAATATGCTTTATATAGGTCTTAATGATAGTACTCATGACTATCACCAATACATTACTTCTAGTGATCATTACTTCTTTTAAACTTATGGTTGATCCCTTGTATACAATTAGTGATAAGTTATGCTTATACCACATCACCAAAATCAAACCTCTATCTCTTATTATGCCTACACGATGATATCACCTCTAAAAAATAGTTTCCCCTTGACTACTATAAATGGAAAAGTCTAACCTTTGAATGAACCTCTTAGTGTTTATGCAATACCTCCTCAAGAGGTCCTCTCTCTCATACATGTGGTTGGTTATTTATAATGCAATGAGAACTCTTTGACCTTAAAAAGTAAGGCTTACTATGATACAATTGATTCTAACATTATACATGCTAACCCTATTTAGCGTAAAATATTCCAATCGCCCTTCCCTCCTAATTTTATCATGCCTAAGTTCACATTTTGTGATGGGAATTCCTATCCTTATCAACATCGCAAGTATTATAGGTCTACAATGTCTTCTTGTAATAATGATAGGATAATTTTAAAATCTTTTTCCTAAAGTCTACTTAGAAATGCAATGTCTTGTTTCACTCACCTTCCTAATGGATCCATTATACACATTCTTAGAACTTGATGAAGCTTTTCTCATTCACTTTATTGATAACAAGGGTCCTAAAGTTATATATGAGTGGTTAACCTCTTTGCATCAAGGAAAAACCAAGGTTATTATTAATTGTATACTACATTTCAAAGCTATTATGCAATAATTAATATACAGGCCTATGGATTTAGAAATGTAATACATATTTTGTCAAGGCCTCATCATTCCTGCTTAAGAAAAAGTTTCTTTATGACACAAGTGACTCATTCACCAAACCTTTATTTGTGCATTCTTGACATAGAGAGTAACATTTTTCCCACTCAAACATCCACACGTTCTCTTGATGTTATTCCCATTGCATCCACCACTCCACATGATCTGCATGATTTTTTGAATAAGGTTAAGGTGTTGCACATCAACAATTCTTCTTTTCATGCTACACCCAAACCCATGAAGACTGTCAATCATCCACTGCTTCCTAAATGAAAACCACCATGTTTTGACAAGACCGTTGATCACACACATAATATTCTAATTACTCTACTTGATAAATGATTGATTCGATTACCCTCTACTACATAACATCCTTAGTTGGAATATGAAAAAGTCTTACCTTTTTGTAATTTCCATCATATTAATGGACAACGTGATAATGATTTTTATCCACTAGATCAAAAACTTCAGTGGGTTGAAAACAAAGGAATTATCTCCTTCAACACACCACATGCACATATATCTATTTTCCTTCCTCTGTGAAATCATCCTCTAGAGACTATGATCTTGGATGATGGGCCTTCCAGTGAACTAGTTTCACAAACTCTCCAAATATTTGTTCCTATAAAGGAAGGTATTATTAATCAACCAATACCAAAATCTGAATTCAAATGTGTTGCAAAAGAGCAACACTTTGTCATGAAAGATATTCAAGTAAACCACATATCTTCTACAGTCATGACACCAGTCAACTAGTACCTCACATGTTATCCTTGACTATTCATCTTGGTGATCCAGAGTAACCACCCATCCTTTATTTGGTTAAAATACCATGACTTCTCAACTTATAATTCATAATGCTTGGTATTCCTAGTTATTATACATGTTGTCTCTTCTCTATTTCCCGGATACATATGAGGATTAGGATTCCTTATTTCTTAAGAACAATTTTCCTTGTCATTCACTTTGTTCCCACATACTTTAGTGAAGAGACTCCTCTTTCCACATTTACTTTCTACACAAAGATCAATGCACATTGCCATATTTTCTAATCATACCCAGTTTCATAGTATTTAAACAATCATACATACTCAAAGCAACCATCATAGTCAACACATGATTCACATCAGATTTTATATTACTCAATTACATTAAGACAATATATGTGGTAAATTAAAGTTTGTAACTAATCAAGAATCTCAACACAAAATGATACCATATGACTTCAAGAAAATAAGATGTGTGTATGTATACATGTGTGTGTGCGTGCGCGTGCGTGCATGCGTGTGTGTGCATGCCCGTGTGTGTGTGTGTGTGTGACCATGCTTACCAAAATGAGTAATATATTACTTTACATTAGATTACAATATCTATTCACATATTAAAAGGACAAAGAATCCAAATCATCTCTCTATTATGCAACATAATAAAGTGGTATGGAAGGGATGTAAATTATTTTCTATACATATACAAGAGTCAAGCATTGAGGAAATAAGATGATGGAGGAATACCCCATTCTTTCTTAGTTCAAGGATGTATTTTCAGAGGAACTCCTAGGGATTCCTCCACATCATTTATGTACCACTTTCTTATGTCGCATAACAAAGAGATGATTGGGATTCTTTGTCCTCTTAATATGTGAATAGATCTTGAAATTCATTTTCAACTAATATATTACTCATTTTGGTAAGTATGGGCTTGTAGTGTAGGACATAATTGTTGATAAATTTGTTAGATCTGTGTCACCATATGTGTGTATGTATGTATGTATGTATGTGTGTGTGTGTGTGTGTATAGTCGGTTAAAAAATAATAATTAAATGAGGGTCATGTCCTTCTAAAAAATATTTATACATCATCACTATCATCATCATCCTCACTCAACACCTCGATGGGAGCTCGAGAACTCAAGGCCTCCCATGTATCTCCAAAATCACACGAGCATGACTATGATCTATATAATCATAGTCTCTCTTGCAATGTTCTTATTTGTGCCTTGGCCTATGTATTTTATACCAGTACACCAATCAATCTTGTCAATAAATTCTATCCAAGCTCTATCATAGGTGGAGGCTGGGGCCTTCCTATTAGCTCTATTATACTATCATCCCTCTCACTCAGTAGTATAGTATAGGTGGTCATTTCCACAACTATTAGATTGAACATATATGCGTGCTCTACTACTACATCATCGACACACTCTAACATACGGTTGAATAACCATATCATTGGGGATGCTCATCCTCAATGTCCTCACAAATGAATTAATATTCATCGAACAATATGCATCACTTAAATATAAAAACCACACATCTACATTGTAGTCACTATACTCAATAATTTTTTAATCTCTCACATCAATTCATTGCAAATTACTATAAGTAAAATTATGAGGTACTTACATTGAGAAATGGATGTGGTTATGAAATCATCTATACAGGAATCTCCCTTGCTTACACCATCTCCTCCTACAACTAGAGGCATTCCAAGTCCATCTCCTCCTCCTACATGTGGGGTTATGCCTACTCCATTACTCCCTCCCGGTGGTGCTCCACCTCCTTGGCCACTTATGATAAAAAAAAAACAATAGTACCCATTGATACTCTTCCCACCATTGTGCATATGTTGAAGTACATCTTGTACCATCCAAAATTCCTACTATAACCAATGGGTCCACCTTATCTACTAATGGGGTAAATTATTGTGTTGGTATTGATCCTCGATTGACTCCCATATCTTAAAACTACATGTGTGGACCTCCTCCACACATGCGGTGCTAGAGGCACATATTGAACCAACAAAAACTAGCACATCATGCACTCCCACTAATATAAATTTTCTACCCTAAATAATCTATCATCTAACCACATGGTTGTCACACCCTGCGTAAATCCACGATATTTCCTGCCCATCCTCTGAACTATATATACAACCTTTGTACAATGGAAAAAGGGGTAAAGTTATCCCATATGGCTTGATAAGAGGTCATGTTTGGACCTCGCCTCCTCAGTATCACCCACCATGATGTGAATATCTCTGTATGGGCCCAATCAGCCCTAGGACCTCCAAGTGCCCACACAACAACTATGTGCTCATAGGCCCGTATATGCAATACATTAATGGTGGCCACACCACCTCTGTGGCTCTACAAATTGAATGTGTACATGTCCCTATATAAGTGGGCCAATATATTATGACCCTATTCATATCTCACTCCATCATCCTTTGTAGTTTTTCATATCTACCACATATGATATGAAATAGACACCCCTATACCATCTAATTATATAAATGATGCCAATAATCTACAATGAATTTATACAATCATGGAACCCCTTCTATAAAAATTAAACTCAAATGAATAGTGGCCTCTAGAAGGCCTCTTTTTCCCAACCAAAACCTATGCACCCTACATATCTAAAATAGAACACCCAATAACGCTTATTTCACTAAATCGAGACTTATTCAAGTCTAAGCAGCAAAAAAATATAGCCAATATCAGAATCTAAAACTACTTGTTTTGGATTCCAAAATGTTAAATATTGGAATTATCTGGACTCCAAAATCTCACATATTGGATTCCAATATCGCATATATTGGAATCCAAAATCACATATATTGGAATCCAAAATCACATATATTGGAATAAAAAATCATATAGTGGAATTTACTGCACTGCCAAAATCTCTATATTGGAAATACTCCAAAAAGTCCATATTGGTGGAATCCATTATATGGGCTAACATACAGTCAGGCATTGGCTATGCTTTGGGCTAAACATAACATGTATATGTTTTAATATATGGCGTAAGCAGCTAGTAGGCATTATTATGATTTTGTTATGTACAGCACATGTTTCTATTTTAAAGGGCCATAGCGGGAGAGTGGAAGTTAGATGTGGCTGGGAGCGGATAGGTTAGAGTAAGCGAAAGAATTAAGATAAGAACAAGGATGTAAGTCGTGGACTTGGTAGAAAGTGGTAAAAGGGATGGGAAAAGGAAGGCAGGAGGCGTAGTGGCATTACATTTATGATTTTTTATGTACAAACATGTTTCTATTTTAAAGGGCCAGTGCCACACAAGCATGATTGATGATGTGTTATATAAGAAAATTTGTAATTTTTAAACGACTATGAGCCGCTAAGCATATTTAGGGTTTTTATATATAGAGCATGTTTCTATTTTATACGTCTAGCGATGCTAGGCATTTTTACGACCTTTATATACATAACTTTGATGTTTTAATATGGGATAACAAACATCTTTTATTGTTCCTTTAATGGTTTGACAAAGGCCACAACGTGTGGTTAAATTTGCTGCCCGTTTAGATGTCCTTTATTATTTTTATCCTTAAATAGTTACAATATTTGAAATAACACCCCTATAACCATCTATTAGATAATGATTCCAATATCTACAATGAATTTATACAATCATGGAACCACCTTCTATAAAATTAAACCAAATGAATATGGGGCCTCTAGAAGGCCCCTTTTCCACCAAACCCTATGCACCCTACATATCTAAAATAGAACACCCAATAACGCTTATTTCACCTAAATCGAGACTTATCAAGTCTAAGCAGCAAAAAAATATAGCCAATATCAGAATCTAAAACTACTTGTTTTGGATTCCAAAATGTTAAATATTGGAATTATCTGGACTCCAAAATCTCACATATTGGAATCCAATATCGCATATATTGGAATCCAGAATCACATATATTAGAATCCAAAATCACATATATTGGAATAAAAAATCACATATATTGGAATTTACTGCACTCCAAATTCCCATATATTGGAATCCAAAACATCAACTATTAGAATCCATTATACAGGCTAACATCTACTAAGCAATGATCTATGCTTTAGACTAAATAGAACATGCATATGTTTTATAAAGGCTAGAAACCACTAGGCAAATTATTTATGATTTGTTATGTATAAAACGTGTTTATGTTTTATAAGGGATAGCGAGCCGCTAGTAATTATTTAAGCTATGTTATATAAAGAAAAGTTTTATGTTTTAAACGGGCTAAGCGACAATTAAGAATAATTTATGCTTTGTTATATACATAGAAGACGTTTATGTTTTATACGTTGTAGCGGGTGATAGACATTATTAATGACATTTTATGTACAGAACATGTTTCTATTTTATATGGGATAGTGAACATATTCTCTTGTTTTTCAATGGTTACAAGAAAGGGCACACCATGGTGTTAAATTTTACGCAAATTTAGACTGTTTTTTTATTGTTTTTATCATTAAAATAGTTGCAATTCTTTGAAACAACCATCACTTATGACTTACATATTATAGATATGACTGTCATTTTTTCTAGAGATTTATTTAGATATTAATTATATTAAAAAAAATAATAAAAAAAATTAAGTATATACAATATAATTTTATATTTATTTTTATGAATAGTGTTAAAAAAATACTATTTTAAAAATTTCCAAGGGAAAGTTTTTCTAATAATCCACCACATAAGTTATTCAATCATACTGTTAACTTATAACCATTGAAAATATAAATCCACCTAACTTATATTTTGAAAATATCATCGTAATATAGATTTTAGTTACACAATACTTTCATAATAACATATGTATGTATATATTATTGAAAATGTTAAGCAAGTACCATGATAACAATATTTCTCAAAAGATAAATAGTTATTTAGAATTTTGTTGTTGCATGTATTTAATGGCCTGTACCACATTAAATTCGTGAGACACTATTTTTGATATTTTTTTGTATAAATTGGTCATCATCCATTTATCTTTTGTACAATATTTGTGTCTACTTTTCATACCACACCATAAAATTTTCAGGAGGGTTTACCTGTGTACCTACTGTAATACGCAAACTATTTTTTGAATTGTAATGAAAAATTGTTTCTATGCTCCAAACCTTTTCTAGGTTTCTTATTAGTTATTCCATTGACTATACTATTGCAATGTTCATTTCCCTAAGTGAGGTATTAAATTTAATAAGATATGATATTTTTTTTAATAAACCCCATTCATATATTGTTTAACATTAGAAGAAATGAGATTCTTAGACTAGAATCCTAGTTCAGAGTATGGTGATAATAATTTTATAAATTTGGACAGGACACCTTCGCAGGTTGTTAACTTTCATACCGAAATTTGAATGACATCTTCCTATTGTATGTTTTATTTATCCCATACAGAAGGTCCTCCATATCCAAAATAATTAAATAAATCTTATCGCTACCTGTAGGGAAGTAAACAAAAAATATTTTCATTCATCCACATATCATTTACAACCAATTGAAATAAACAACATTTTAGCTTACGATTAACATTTATGGATTGAGATTACGGCCTGGATTACAATACCTTTACACACTGCTGGATTTTTTGATGAAAGATCTATTTTAAATAAACAATCATCAATTCCGTAATATATTTCTTCCTTTTAAAAATGTGAACATAATGTATTTGAAATAAACATTGATACACTTCATAATCAATTTCTTGTTGTGGCAAACATAAATGGATAAACATAGTGGATTATGTGGTAATATGGTAAGTAATATATCAATTATTATTTATCTTATAATTTAAATTTACCGGCCATTAGTGTACACTTATATTTTTTGACTCACCCTATAGTGGAGAACAATCCTTAGCTATTGATGAGGATTTGTGACCTTTAGGCTATGCCATCATTGGCCAAACTACACTTAGCTAGAAAATCTTTAATGAGGCTAGCCAATTTTTATTTTACATATGTACGAGCTTGATCAAGTCGTATGTAGTTTTTTTTATGTTCATTTTGAATCCAAAACAATGTTAATTCAATGTAAGTAGTTAGTATGCAGTAATGAATCAATGAAACATTGTAGACAGTATGTAATTGTAAATCAACAAGATATTGATGAATGTAAGGTTTTTTTGTCAAACCATTACTTTATTAAACATGGATTCATAGATTCTACTAATCTCTATATACTTCATTTTAAATTTTTATCATAGCTTACAAATGGATTTCCTTAAACTTTTTCTTCAACCCTATGCCAAGCATATAAACTAATGTTTGTTAGTTATCATTTCCTATGAATTTTTGGGCCTTATAAATATTTTTTGTGTAAAATACACATGGATATCATACCAGGTTGTGAGTTTTTATTCATATTGGATACCTCCGTGCCCTCCACAGTTACATTGTTTGGTTGTTGGTTGTCTGTATAATCATTTATTGTCTTATAAATTTATGGGGCTTATTAGTAGTTTTTTTTGTAAATTCACATGATTCACATACCTAGATCTGATGGCATATTCGTGGCTCATGTGCCCGTGTCCTCCACATATGTCATCTAGACTGTAAATAATATAATTTTAAAAAAAGAAAGAAAACCATGGTAATTGAAGATAGAGCTCATTAAACATATTTATAAAATTATTGAAAGTAAATCACCATGTTGAATTGGTTGTGTAGCATCATGGTGAAATGGATGTACATCATCTTTTATATATTTGTGGTTGTCTGCATAAACAATAATTGTATAAGTAACATATTTAGGTTAAAATCCATTAAAAAAAATCACTTGTTGAAGTTGTTTTCGGAGACAAACCTTTCTTCATATGAGAATAATAATGTTTTAGAAACATTGCTTGACTATATATCTAAACAATAAAAACAATAGATAGTTTGGAATCCACCAATACATGGAGTGATAATGTCGCTGTAAATCACTAGTACTAGAGAATTTTTGGAATAACATCGAGTTAACATCTCATCATAGAACTCATACGATATTTTGCAAAGAAAAGACTGGATGTTTCCTTATAGGCCAATTTTAATTGCAGTTACCAATTTTTGTGGTAGTTTCTCCATCCAATCCATGGTGACCTCTTCTCTATAATCATCATTATTGTCTTAGTTGTGTACACATAAGATATTGTGTACATATGACACAAACTTTTTAATATCTTGTTGCTATCGTAGAGTCTATAGCATCAATCTAGAATTGATACTCAAATGTCTTTAACCTTTTCCATGTATCTTTGTAGTATGTCACTTAACATTTTTTGCATAACCAATTGGTATTAGAACAATAATAATAGAATCTCAGCACATAAGCTTCCGCTAACTATTAGAAGCTCTATTATGAACATCAGAAGAACTATCACTGACCTAAATTACAAAAATTAGTGATCACACATTCAACATTGAAAGCATTAGTTGAAGGAATAGCTGATAAAGTTTATGGAAGATCGGAATGGACATGCAAATTTACAAGAAACATTATCTATGACTTCCATCCTTTCTAGTAAATTTACTTCTAGTGGCATCACATAGTTGTATCTAATATTGTCTAAAGCCATGCAATGGGAAGAACTTCTTCAACCTCATGATACTTTTTCCATTTTGCCATTGTTTCCCCTATATGGGAATCAAATTTTATTTTTTACATTTGTCTCTTCACCCAACAGTACAGACAACTAGTGGTAGTTTGATTCATGTAATTTAAATTTTTTGATTACATTGGATTCACTACAAGATGTCAATAAATACTATCCAAATGCTTATTTCTCAAATAATGTTTAACTTTTTATCTCATTTTGTTGTCTCATTTTATTCTCCAGAAATAAGAATCAGATGTCTCTGCTATTACACTAGCCTCAAAAGACCTGATTGATTTAGTATTCCTTTTAAACCTATGCACTTTTTTTTAGATATGATAAAAAAAGTTTGGTTTTAAATGGGGACCAAAAAAACCCCATACATAGAGGAACAATTTTTCAAAGACAACAAATTAAACAAGGCCATGAAGGAAGAGTTAAAATTACTTGCCAACAAATCCCCACACAGACGAGCCAAAATACAAGAGTTTGCAAATTTAACAGAGAGGTTTTGACCCCAAAGCGGGAGAAACAAATAACAAACCAAATAGAAAAGGGTATCAAAAGGAACACATTTAGTTCACCATGGCCCTGCTACGAGATCTAGTGTTTAGACCTCCATCCCTCCTACCAATCACCTTAATAATGACCCTTTTTAGTCTGTTGATAGCCTCATTATCCGTCTTGGTCTCAACCTACTCATCTCTTTTATCTTTTCTTTGATTGGAGTCAGCAACCATACCTGAGCTATCTCTAGTGTCCAAGTCCTTACTATAAGACGAGCTCAACATCAACTTCATCTTGATTTTTCCCTCCTTAGTACCAACTAGATCCAAAAACCTTTCCTCATCTCTTTTCTTCCAACAAATACCACCTGTGCTGAATGGAATTCTATAGAATTAAGCGTGAACAATGGAAGACATTTTACCTATATTTAGAGTAAAATACATTAATAATTAGGTCATTTATGAACTTTAAAGTGTTTTCTCACATTTTATGTTAAGGAATTTAAATACTACCCTAGCAGACATCAAAATTTAGAGTTCTTTACTATATATCATAATAGAGTAATTAACTTAATGGTTAGCGAGTGTTAGGTTTTGATAGGACATCTTATGTCTTATGTATCATTCAACTGGTTACAGTAATTCATATTTTGTGGATCAAATCAGCAATAACATAATTTTTCTAAAAGTCTGAAATCTAATTATGATGGATTGAAAGATATGAAACCATTTTCACCTTTTGAAAGCATTACATATGAGTCAGACAAGCTATAACAATATATAGATGGCATGATAAAAATGTTAAAAAATACAAACTTTAGTGGAAGATAGACCTCTAGTCAACATATAAAAGAACAACCTAAAACAATTTTAAAGAAATTTACACCTATTTAATGATAAATTGTGGAGGACATTAAGATGTAATATTTTGTTTTTCAAAGAGAGTTTACGGTAGCTTGGGATTTTTTATTTCAGAATTTGTTATGATTTATGTGTATATCAGTCATACTATAGTAGTGAGGATTAGATGCATGTAAGAAGACTAATTAACATGTTTAAAGGATAGTGGTCAGAAGATCTAATGTTTGGTATTTTGAGTAGAGTATTTGAGCAACAAATCACATTAACAGAGTTAGTGATAGCTCATTATTTTTTGTTATATAAGACAATGTGAAATATATGTATATCGAACATACTTTATTCATTATGTCTAAATTTTTATAACTAATCTAAGTACGATATTTTAAGCGTAGCATTTGGCGTGCAATTCCACAAAAAGCTACAAAAAACAAATGGGAAGGATTACACTTTTCCTAAATGTAAGTATGGCCCTCTTCACAAAATCCATTTTCATGGAAACAATGCTCTCTATAAGGTCATGGTGGGTTATACCTATTTGAGAAAATATTTGATTATTAACAATGTTTTTTGAGTACCACTAAAAAAGGGTATATTCTCTCTTACTCTTACTATAAATTAGATTTACAATACTAATTGAATAAATTTATTCCAAATTGTTCAAACTTACGTTAAGTTATTTATAGTGCCAATCTTCTTAGGCTGCAAACATTTACTGTTTGATATGTTGTATGTATTCAAGGTAAAAATAAATAATAATTTAAAAATAGTGATAAAATAACAAATCACGACCTAGCTTAGCATAAGCTAGGGTCCCACCATTTCATCTTATTATTGTAATCATTATCTGTACACTTTTGGCTCGTATCCATGGTGGAAAAGAGTGATACACTACAAATATTTGATAGGGATCAAGTCATATGTATTGTCCATAAAATATATTATTTGTAACATATAATTCATAATGTTTCGTATCGGAATTTTTTACCTAACGATTAGTTTCATTACTTATCGAAAGTAATGGCACAATAGATGCTAGTTTCAACAGTTTCTTTTATTAAAAATTGTGGTAAAATAATAAATCGTGACCTAGATGAGCGACCATGAGGATCCTACCATTAGGGTCATTGTAAACACTATACGTATAACTTTGGATCGCTAGTGTTTTTCATTGATTATAATTTTATCATGTTGGCTGGAATGTACCTAACAAAGACAATAGTTACATTGCATAACATATAGAGGGATCAAGCCTTACGTAGTTCACATAAGGTATATTGTTTGAAACACATAATTCACATCATATCTTATGGGAGAAAATGCTTAGCGAATACTAAGAATATTTCCTTATCAAAAGTAATGGTATAATGGACACTAGGTTCAACAGTTTAATTATTTGAAAACAACGATAAAATAAAAGATCATTTTCTATTTTAGTGGTCATTAGGCTCCCACCATTACTACTAGTCATTATAAATACCATATGTATATAGCTTTGGGTCGCTATTTTGTTTTCATGGATAATGTATTACTCACAAGACGTATTTTTTGTAACATATAATTCACATATGTTCGTACAAGATAAAATGCTTAGCGACCGCTAAGTTTTTGTACGTATTGAATGAAATGCCATAATGAATGCTAGGATCAACTATTTTTTATTTCAACACTATGTGCACGTCTTTTGAATGATAGTGTTATCCATTTATTTTAATTGTACCATATTTTCTAGGTTGTGTGGCGGAGAGAAATTCTTGCATTACATACCCTCTCAATGGATCAAGATGTATTATGTGTTTCCCATAGACTCAAAAGTTTCTTATTTTTGAAAATAGAAAAACATGGTATAGCTTAGCGATTGTTAGGCTCATACCTTTATCTCTTATCAATATAAACACTATCTTTACAATTTTGGATTGCTAGCCTTAATATGTAGTTCCCATAAGAGACATGGTTTTCAACTCATATTTTACATTGTTTACTATCAAATAAAATTCTTAGTGACCACTAAGCTCTTTTACTTATTGATAGAAATGACATATCAGACCTTAGTCTCAAAAGTTGCTTATTTCGAAAATAGCCACAAATCATGGTATAGCTTAGCAGCTGATAGGATCCTAGCTTTACCTCTTCTCATTTTAAACATTATCTTTATAGTTTTGGATCCCTAGCGTTGTTACATAGTTCCAATGAGATACATGGTTTTCAAATCATACTTCACATCATTTCCCATCAAATAAAATGCTTAGTGCCTATTAAGCTCCTTTACTTATTGACAAAAATGGCATATCAAACCCTAGGCTCAATTTATTTTTTTGAAAGTATCCATAAAATAATAAATCATGGTTTAGTTTAGCGTCTGTTAGGCTCCTACATTTACCTCTTCTAATTTTAAACACTATTTGTAAAGTTATGGATCACTAGGCTTAGTATGTAGTTTCCATAAGATATATGGTTTTTAAGACATATTTCACATCGTTTCTTAACAAGAAAATGCTTAGTTCCTGCTATGCGCCTTAACTTATTGACATAAACGACATATCAGATCCTAGGCTCAAATGTTTCTTATTTTTAAAATAGCCATACATTAACACTATCTGTATAGTCTTTGATCATTAGCCTTATTATGTATCCCAAATAGCTTGTTCAAACTTGCCACGTGGCACATTTTAATTGGATAATTAATTTAAATTAGGGCACACTATATCTAACATTTTAGAAATCAATTTTGATAAAGAATGGAATGTAAATGTCTATATATTATTCTAATAAACTTCAAAACTATGTTTAGGATTTATTTCTTCTATTTTCTTATAATATATTTTTTTCTATGCTTGTTTTAATATATGTTGTATTATATATTTGTTATTATGTTTACATTATTATAGGCTATAGAAAATGAAAGATATTTAGTTTTTAATTTGTAAACCATGAAAAAATAAAAATAGAGAAATTTAAATTCCCCGCATTTTCGGATAATTGAAATTTCAATAGCCCGCCCTTTTTCTTTTAGAGGGGGAAAGTGAAAATTTTAAATTTCCGTATCCCGCTCTTTTTCTATTTTTGAAATTTCTTTTGTGGAATGGGATAAACAAATTATTAAATACCTCAGAGAAATATTGAGTAGGGTTTCTGATTTTTTCAGTCAATCAACAAAGCATGTCTTCAAAATAAATAAAAATACACATAGGTTGTAGATTGCAGTGTTGAGTGTTCGAATCCCAATTTTTTTTGCATGTGGTTATAATCTTGTTTGTAAAGAAAGGAAGAAAAAATAATCATAGAAAGGACACACACAAAGGATGCACACGAAGGATGATAACAAAAGAGGTTATGAAAAGAATTATGCATATTGTTTGAATGAGGTAGCAGATGGAGGTTTCACAGACAACATAAAGCATGAAATAATCCCATATATTACTAAACCAAGTATTTATAGTAAATGTGTACCTTTTTTAAGTGTGGGATCTATTAGTTTCTCTGTATTCAATTGGTTCCTGTGTTTTTCACGGTAGTCCAATCATGATCCACACAAGCCCTACTTTGTCCTACTTAATAGTGTTCTGCATTCAAGCCTTGTTTTCTAGTTACTTTAGATCTCCACGCCAAACTACCTTGTTTTTCATGAAAAATAAATTTTTTTGTGCATCAACGAAAGAAATTTTAATCTCTTTTTTACTATAATGTCTCTCTTTGGCTATTTTCATTTTGAATTTTTCGTTCTCGTTCCCGTGATTGTTTTTTTAGGATAATGATAGCTTCTAGCATAGTCACATTATTTTTAATTTTATTTTAGTCGGGAGAACCAAAAATGTTTTAATGTTGTTCATTAAGATGATGCAAATAAACCTCGCTAATTAATGCATATTACATTTTTTACATGGTTTTCGCTTAGATATTTTAGGAAAATATATGAGGCTAAAAAATTAATTCAAAACTATAAAACTATATTAATAATTCAATTGTATGATAATTATTTCCAATTATATGTGTGTTTCCATGTAGAATTAACCAAATGTAATTTCTTCATCATTTTTATGTTATGTACATTGGAATTTAAATAAATTATATATGCAATAATATTATTAAATCTAATTTTAATAACTATGCATTTTATAATTAATATATTCTTCCTTTTGATCTCGCTAATCTATGCCAAAAATTAACATAGCTTTGAGGCTTCCATGATATAATTGGTTATTTTGACAACCTATTTATGAAACCCCAATTCTATTTTGAATTACATATATGTTTCTACACGTATATTTATATATCCATTATATAAATTTCAGATTTATTTGTTATCGTTTGTATGTTTTCAATATGATTTCTTTTCTATGAATAAACTCTTCCATAGGAAAAATTGTCTACCCTAGCGTCTGCTAGGCTATAATTCTAATTTGGAAAAAACATTCATTTTCCTTGGCCCCTCATGGATCAATTGTTTTTATATAGGGAATACAGTGTTTTTTGGTCCTAGCGATCACTTTTGTTCTTTTTTTGTTGTTATATTTGCAAATATTAACAATTTAGATGTATAAAATAGATTGATTGATATATTTACCTTTAAGAATAGATTAACGACCACTAGGATTCAACATGTAGATGGCATCGTATGTAAAAAATTTGTTTTATAAATTCTTGGTCACATTTCTGAGTTTCCATATTTTTTCATAAATGTAAAATAATTCTACCAAAATATTGTAAGAAGTAGATAAAACTATATGTTTACCTGTAAAACATATTAAAGATATGATTTTACATGTATATTTATGTATCCATTATATAAACACTAGATTTATTTATTATCTTTTATAGCTTTTCAATATGATTTCTAGCAAAGATTTATAATTTAGATTTATAACATAGCATCATTATGAACATGATATATTTATCTTTAGGAATAGCTTAGTGGTCGCTAGGGTGCAACGAGTAGATCGTGTTGTATTTAAAAACATGTATTATAACTTCTTGGTCACTAGTCCAAGTTTATTTTCTTGTCCTAAATGTAAAAATATTCTTCCAAAATCTCATAAGAAATATATAATTCTAGATGTATAGTTGTGTAACACATGAAAAACATGATTCTAAACGTACACACCTTCATTATGAACATGATATATAAATTCCAGATTTAGTTTTTACCGTTTATATAAAATCCTTTTTGAATACAATCTAAATGAAATATATTGCCTACTCTAGCGACTGCTAGGCTATAACTCTTATTTGGATGTAGTCTTCGTTTACCTTTTCAGACTCAAGGATAAGTGGATTTTGTTAAAGGCAACACACTTTTTTGGGTCAAGTGATCACTTTGTTATTTGTCTCGTGTTAAATACACAAAGACTAACAATTAAATTCATAACACAACTACATTATAAAAATAATATATTTACTTTTAAGAATAGCTTAGCGACTGCTAGGCTTCATCGAGTCTATTGTGTTGTATTTAAAGAACTTGTTGTAAATCCTCGTGGTCTCTCATCCATTAGGTTATCCTAAGATATAACATTAAGACCTTACGGTGGGTTGGATTAAACACATTAAATTAAAATATTTTGAGTTAAGTGGGTGTTAGGTACTTGCACACTATAATATTTCAAGCTTAGTGGGCGATATAATCTATCCAGTTACCCAATTATATTTTGAGCTTAATGTGTGCTAGCTTACGACACAAAATAATATTTGGATCTTATAAGTCTCTAGGTTTCAATAAAATAAAGTAAGATATTATAAGCATAGCGACAGGTAGGTTATGCCAAAACATAATAATATGATCTTAGTGAATACTGGTATTAAGAGCTTAGCGGCCGCTAGGTTATGCCACAACATATTATTTGGGTATTCAATTTGCTAGGTTATGTATCGCAAACATGATATATATCGTAAAGAAGATGTAAACAAGATGTGTTTAAATTAGTTGAATTTATCGTATCATTTTAAGATTTGAAATTAAGATATTTTGAGCTTAGCACTCACTAGGTTATGCCACCACATACTCGTTGGAACCTAGCTATGGTTAGGATTTAATAAAATAAAAGAAGGTATTAGGAGATTAGCGGTGGCTAGGTTATGCAACAACATATTATTTGAGTGTTCAATTTGCTTGGTTATGTATCACAAACATGATATGTATTGCAAAGAAGATGTGTTTAAATTAGTTGAATTTATCGTATGATTTTAAGATTTTAACTTAATATATTTCAAGCTTAGCGCCCACTAGGTTATGCTACCACATAATAATTGGAACCTAGAGGTAGTTAGGATTTTAAAAATAAATTGAGGTATTAAGAGCTTAGCGGCCACTAAGTTATGCCACAACATAGTATTTGGGTATTTAATTCACTATCTTATGTATCGAAAACATTATATGTATCGCAAAGAAGATATTTATAAATTAGTTGAATTCATTCTATGATTTTAAGATTTTAAACTAGAATATTTCGATGATAAGTCTTCAAAAAAATGTACATGAGGAACCAGTCCATGATAATTTTTCTAGCAGTGGACTCCCATGATGATTATAAGAAACGTATCTTACTAAATATATGCCAAAATATGGGGAAGATGTGTAATTATCTTCACTTCACCCACAAATACTTCATATATCTATACACTTTGCTATACGCATAGTCATTCCGAACCTTAATCAAAAACTAAATACAAATGCATCTAGGAAAGATTAGGTTCTTTGGTCTCTCGGATCCACCTCGTTGATTATCTTAGAATTTGTATCCCCTTTACTCTACTCAGAGGAGGAGGACGAATCAACACAACATTTTGGAATTTTCACTTTAGCGCAAGCTAGGATTTCTATACCCTGATTTTCTGTAACTTCCTCCAGACCACGGGAAATCACTTGCATCCCTCACATCAAGGAATGGACATGATAATGAATGCTGACTAGATGCTCTTCCAATCTCCTTATGTAAGATAAATTTCCCTAAAGAGTTGGACAATATGTTTTCCATACTGAGCCCTTGAGCCATGTTAAAAACATTCCTCCACCTTTTGGACCATTTTGGATCAAGCATTATCTTGCACATGCTCTCACAAATATCATCGTCATATTATTCTTTGAATCACTCCATGACCAACTAGACCTTCTCGAGACAATTCTGAATAACTGTGTTCTGAATTTTCCCGTCCATCTAAGAAGTAAATGATTCCCCAACGTCCTTTCCTATCATAGCTATCCACCTCTTCCTACTAGGATCACACTCCATGTTACCCAAGAAACCACCGACACCCATGTCACCATCACAGAGAGATAGGAATCACAATGACTAAAATTGAAAATAGGAAAGGAGTAGTGAAATGTCTAGCCAAATCAGAGATATAAAGCCACCAATGCATAACACATGAAAGGACGTAATTTTTATGGTATTGAAGATCATTGATAAGATATCTTAATCATAAATACCATGCTTCCTATTAAAACTATTAAATTCCCAATTCCATCTTACATGTCTTGTGTGTATAACCCTTAATTGATTTCGTCTATCACATGAATGTAATCTAGTGATGTCATAAATGACCATTAAAGCCACAGATTCCATATCCTCTTGTCACCACCAAAAAAGGTTAACCCTCATAATAATCTAACATTTTTTATTAAAATACTATAAGTCACTATGTTTTGAAAAATTAAAGTTATTTTGAGCTTATCGACTTTTAAGTTAATCAACCATGTTAAATTTGGAGAAATGTATAGCAATCAAGATGTGTATAAATTAGTTGACTTTAGTGTATGATTTTAAGATTTCAAATTAAGATATTTCTAGCATAGTGCCAGCTAGTTTATGCCACCACACAATATTTGTATCCTGTTGGTGGTTAGGATTTATAAATTAAATTAAGATATTTTCAACTTAGCAGCCACTAGGTTATACCACAACATAATATTTGAATCTTAAAAGTCTCTAGGTTTCAACAAAAAAAAAGTAATAACTTGAGAATATAATATTTTGAGCTAAAACTCAATAGTATTTAACAAACAAAATAAAGACATTGACTTTGGAGATCTGTATATAAATCAAGACCAATACAAATTAGTTGAATTTTTTTGTATGCTTTTAAGATTTGGAATTAAGATATTTCGAGCTTAACACCCGCTAGGTTATGCCACCACATAATATTTGGATACCACCAGTGGTTTCAGATACATTGAGCTTAGCAGCCAGTAGCCTATGCCACAACATATTATTTAGAGATTGAATTCGATAGGGTTTAATAATTCATAGGTACAATATTTTACAATAGTTAACAAATTACAAGAAGTTATTTTGAACTCAGCTGATGCTAGTTTAAACAACGACATAATATATGGAGGTTACAGTCGATAAGATTAAACAAATTAAATTAACATATTTTAAACTAAGTGGAGACTAGGTACTTCTATAATATATTATTTTGAGTATAACGGTTACTATCATTTAACATGTTACTGAATGATATTTTGAGCTTAGCGTCTACTAGATCATGACACAACATAATATTTGGTGTTTAGCGCTCACTAGGTTTAAACAAAAGAAATAAGATATTATTAGCTTGGTTGTTAGTGGGTTACACTAAAACATAATATTTGGATCTGAATAGTGATTGGGATTTAGAAAATTTGAATCAACATAGTTTGAGATTAGCGGTCGTTAAGTACTTAAACAATATATTATTTTGATCTTCGCGGCTGCTAGGTTTTGCCACAACATGTTATTTGGTGATTTCATCACTAGGGTTTTAATAATTCATAATTAAGATATTTTGTAGCATCTAACAAATTAGAGGAAGGTATTCATAACTTTTTTGGTACTAAACCCATAATATAATATTCTGAGTTTAGTTTTTGCTAGAACCTAACTAGTAAGATAATTATATTTTGATATTAAACAATGATACATAATGCCACATCATAAATTTTTTGATCTTAGTGGTCACTTGGGTTTATCAAAATAAAGTAGGATACTATGATCTAAGAAGCCTCTAGGTTATACCAAGACATAAAATTTGAAGAATAGTGATCTTAAGGATGTATGAAAACTCATTAAGATATTAGGAGCTTAGCCACGACTACAATATGCCAAAACATAAAACTATTTGGAATTAGAGTAAAAGTGGGGTTTCCCAAATGACCTGCATACTTGCACAAAAAATCCCTCATGGAAAGATATTATAGTGAAATAAGAAGAGAACAATCCCGCATGCAACAATAAACAAAAAACAAAAAATTCCCAAACCAGAAAAAGCTAAATTACATTTTATGGATATTCATGAGAGTAGTTACTTCATCTTTAGCATCGGCAATAGGGCTTCCTTGAGCCAACACGTCCACTAACTTAGTGTATTACATGAAGTCTTCATTGATTTTTATCTAGGTCATGTCCATGTGACTTTTCCATTCCTTGATAGCAGATACTGAATGTAACATAATATTCAATGGCCTCGTGCTGATTAGGAGAGATCTTATTTAATGCTCCTCGTGTTTCGAAGCTACAGTGGGGGAGCCCATTTTCTCTTAAAGAGGAGAATTAGGGTAAACCAAGGAGATATCCTACAACACATAAAATTTATGATTCCATGCTAAATTCCATGCAAAAAGGTGGGATGACAGCCACACATGCTTCTGTGATCAGGTGAGTTGAGTTGTTTGTAGCCATTACAATGTCTATGGAGATGATAGTATAAGCCAAAGAAGCATCAGAAAGAGATGGAGATGAAGTATATGTCGGGTCCAAAAGCAATTCAATGACCTTAGGAGATTTCTCTGAGGTGTATGAAGGGTTACGATCTTCCAGAGAAGACAAGGGAGACCAAAGAGAAAAAGAATAGGGGAGATCACTAGACCTCTTTGGCTAATGATCATGATGTCCAAATTGGATTCAGGATGGAGACAAAGGCAGTGGCGACAATAATGAAAAGAGGGACTTGGTTACAGAAGAGGAGGGGGGAGATGACACTACTTTCCTATCTTAGAGGGTAAGCGTGACATTTATTTTTGGGAAGCTTCCATTTTAAAGAGAAAATATAAAATGCCTTGGTGTAGGAAAGGACCTTCATCTTCTCTAGCCAGTTTAAGGGTCCTCTTAAGCGATTGAAATATAAAATATGTAAATTTTACCTTATTATCATGTCAAAGATACGTAAGAAGAAAAATATGAGGTCCATAGATCACTTTGTAGCATCGTTGCAGCGTGAATTACCTCCTCAATTTCTCAGCAACCCTATCCCAAGGTTGTGGAAGTGATTCCCGTTCATAGCCTGATTGATACATTGTCATATTTTCACAAGGATACAGGAAATCATCCATATCCTCATGAAGTGAATGTTTAAAATAAATGTCTCACTCTGCAGGGAGCCCTGTTGTAGCTGTAATGGAATCTATCAAAATAAAAAAATGTCTTGCCCATTTTACTCTTCCTTTCTTCCAGGTTGCCAGCACACTGTTGGTCACTTGGATAGAGTGACTAGATAGTCTTTCCATAAACAAAGTAACACCACCACCATGCAAAATATTCCATACTACAAAGTTAGCCTTAACCTCTTCACAAGAAGAAGGATCAATGCATTTGACAGTGCCACCCATTGTGAATAGGGCTATTGTGATAGTGATTTTTAAAGGCCCGATATAGATAATGCTTAAATAGAGATCTCGAGCACCCTCATTCCAATATTCAACACGTGTCTCCAATATTTCTAATTGAAATTTGACGTAATTAGTAATATTCATTAATTTGTCCCACCCATCACACTAGCACAATCTATGAATGACATAAATGCCCAAAAAACCCACAAATGTCATATCTTCTTGTCACCCTCAAAAGAGGTTATGCCTCAACATAACCTAATAAATTTTAGTGTAATGTTAGTTAATGTTCAACCAACCGCAACATTAATTAGTTAATGTTATTGTAATTACTGCATTTAGTGGAGGTTGAAGGTTTAAATGTTAGTGATATTAGATGTATTTAGTTAATATATATTATAAAGGAAGAATCTAGAAACAAAATGAAGCAAGGTGAAATAACTAACATTGCTAGAAATGATTTCATCCTGTATAGATTATAAGACAAAAAATATTAAAGCAATATGTTATTAGAATTTCTTTATTGATAAATCTATTTGTTACATTTAGGTTCGCCAAGGTTGTTCATTCTACACATGGAAATGAAGGGGGTAAGCACAAAGATGTTACATGGAGCACAAGCAACACTTGTGACATTAATCTGGGAATTGTTTTGCGATATTTGGTGAGGTGATTTCATAAACCGATGTTTGACTAGAATGAGACAAGGATGATATTGTCTTGAAAAGAAATTCTTCCCCACGAGTCCTCTCCATCCCAAGGTATGTTTTTTTCAACGAAGAGCAATGTGTTTAGTTTAGACCAAGATAAATTTAAATGTAGATACAATTACATGTAAGTGGTAAGAATAATATACTTATTGGGTTTTTGTTCTTGTTATCAATTTTCCACCCCCGGTGAAAAATTGGACAAGGTAGGCTTACATTGGGAGGTCCTTGTGCGTACCCAAAATTATAGGGTACTGCACCACCAGAACGATGTTACACATACCCTAATGATGATACAGGTCTCTTTGCAAGGTGTTCAGAATCCAGAAAAGCTCGTTAGGTATACATTTGTATCCCGCATACCTTGCTTGGCCTCTGCATGCTTTGTTTTTCCCTCTGCCCCCCTTTTTCCTTACATTTTGGTCTTCAGTGAAGAGACCACCTCCCTTCCTGGGCAGCAGTCCCATGACCACTGCCCAAGACAAGGTGGCGGTCCCGTAACTGCCGCCCTACACAGGGTGGCAGTCCTATACGCGTTTTCTAGATTCTTCTGACGATCACGTCAAGTGTAAATCTTTAATTTCACCCACTTTATTCAACCACTTTGGCTTGCATTGATGTTTTTGGTTCCCTATGAATAGTGCTTTTCCTTTGTTTATAGTAAAAGAGTTCAATTGGGAGTTACCCTCTGGTAATTACATTTGCTATAAATAGTCAACTTATTTTCAAACAAATGGCCCCTCACTTTCTCAATTCACTTATTCAATCTTTGAATTTCTTGTTTAGAATTCTATCAGTTTCATGTTTTACCTCCATTGTTGGTCTTTTAGAGGTCATTCAATCTTCTTGTTTCATTCTTGCTTCATTGTTGTGCCATGTAAGTCATCTTAGCATAGAATAGTTTCATTTCTAGATTAGAATCCATTAAAGTTACAAGTTTTGTTTTGTCACAAGGATATATTCTAAAACTCTTGGTACATTTGCATTGTATTCCCACGATAAATCCTACTAGGAATTGCATAGTCAGGCTCTGTTAACTTGCGTTATCCCTCTCCTACTCACATTATATTCGGTCTATATCCAAAGCTGCCATTGTTTGAATACCATCTTCTATTGATACTATCATATACACACTTTTTTGGGTTCATGAGAACACAAAGGAATGAGGAGATCACACTGAGGGGATGAAATCACACACAACTAGATTTACCACTGTTATGTAAATGCCAGGTTTGAGCTATCAAATTTCTAGTTACAACGTATCAAATAGAGTAGTGAATTATTTTATTTTTAGTCAAAAGCTCACTCTCGATATCACCAGGAAAGCTGTGGGGATTGATAGCTTCTGAGAAACTGTGATTCATTCCTCACTTCTGAGGTAGGATCAAGAGTCTTTCAAATTAAAATAATTAATTTCTCAGATATTTAGGATAAAATCACAACTGCACAGGCAAATAGCCACACCAAGCCACTTTGTTTGTTTAAATTATATTGCTAGATTAGTTGTTCATTTTCTAAATATACTAGAATAGCTTCTCTTTAAATTCATTTAAATACATCATCAAAAATACAAAAATAGAAGAATGTTTGCATAGTGTAAATACATCTTTCGTAATCAGTTTATTATTTTTAGTTAAAAGTTAGATCATTTTGTATGACAATCACAAGACCTAGAGAGCCTAGAGAATATATATTTGAACCCATAATGCCTCAACCAAATCTACCCACAACATTATATGATATAGAACAAGACCTTAGGATACAGTTCTTTGGAGAAACAACAAACCTACAAGCAATTAGTGAACAACTGAGAGGTTTAAATATCAAAGACGACAAGGCATACACATTTTGGTCAAATCATCCTAACTATAGACTGCCTTGATAAAATATATAAATGACTATATAAGGGTTTGAAAGAGAACAAGTATTTGGTTGCGATCCTTTAGTTCCACAACCTGACGCAGGATATCTCCTCATTGACATATATACTAGCTTACACATTCAAGTTGCCAGAACACCTGTAAGGTATTATGAGAAAATTACACAACTTCTAGTTCTAAACATAGAGGTTGAAAAGGCGTATGATTACTAGATAATCAAAATAAGGGATTAATTCTTCACATGACCATAATAGGTCCATAACAACCACAAAATCACAGTTGTGATCCCCAAGTCCCACAACCCAATGGGCCTACAAATCAGTTGAGCATTGACACCGGTTTACGAACGCTGGTATTTAGATCCTCACCACTCCCGCCAAATATCATCACGTAGTTCTTTGTATTAAATATAGAAGCCAATCAATCTAATATTTTGTGGGCTAGACCAGAAAACCACCCATAGTTCACTACAAATCCACTAAATCTCCTATCATCATTTTCATGACCTTGTCTGGAGATATATACGAAGCTCCCGCAGGTCACTTCCCATGTATCCAACAACCAAGAAACAAGATCTCGGTAGAGCTCGACATTGATTGGAGCCTCCGAATAGCTATTATATCCAAACAATCCATTACACCAATCCAGATTAGGAGGGCCTTCTTTTCCTTAGATTCATAGATTATGTTATTGCATATTGAGGATATAAGACTGCCCGATTAGCTTGTCTGTATCCATTCATATTCAATATTCACCAGCTATCTTGGCATGACCTCAGGAGGTCGGGTACGAGGAAGAGGTACTTGTAGATTCCCATGCTCGAATTTCAATTTTCCATCGTACAGTCCTCATAATAATCAAGGTGACTTTAGTGTTAAAAAGGTTCCTGAAGGAGTAAAACAATCACAAGAAGAAATTTTTCCTCTTCTTAGTCTTGTTTAAATTCAAGTTTCACTCAGTTTAGCAAACATGGGACCCACCTTATAGGCATAATAACAGTCACAGGTGCATTAATTCATGAACTTCCTAGAAACCTTCTTATAGGCCCAAAGGCACTTTTACAAATCAAAGGATGCATGGAATGTAAGTAAGAAATGAGGATTTTATAGTGAAACCTTGGCTCTAAAATATCTCACCAAGTTGGCTCCACTAGCTCAGCGAGTTGGGTGAGGATCAAGCTACCTATTAGGAGCCGAGTTGAATTAAATAGAACCAATCTATTTCTCTACATACCCAGGCATAATAGGACCGAGCTCATCAATGAACTCAAGCTATTACATGCAACATATTTAGGACGTTTAGGTACGATGTTACGTTAGAGAATCGATCCAAAATGTAGAGGAAAGTAACTGCCGAGCTCATTCAAATACCCGAGTGAGTTGCACATTCGAGCTAATTGAGCCAACATAAATAATGGTGGACTTGTGAGCTTGGTGTACATCGACTGAATCCCAAGTGGTTGTAGCAAATGATAGAGAAGAGATCAAGCTCATGCCAAAGGCTTGCCGAGATGGTAAGGGAAAATTATAGAGAATCACTGGCAAGGTGGAGGAAGTTAAGTCAATAATACAATGAGGTAAGAGGCCTATTAGAGGACACTTTTGACGGCCGATTTTTTAAATTTTTTTAGCCCCGCAGGCTCATTGTGGCAAGAGAATGTGTTTTGGGAGGACCAATTTGTAGGCCTCATGGATGAGTCCCATAGAGATCCATCAAGCTCGCTCTAGCAACAAAATCATGAGCCATCTAATGAATTATATGAAAATCTCAAGACTGTGAATCTCTAAACAAATACACAAGGTAATTTATGATGTATGGTAGGCTCTATCATTAAATTGATTCACCAAGAAAAAATCACATTAAATAAGGGATTCAGTGGCACATTGGTTTGAGTAGAGAGGCTAACAAATCATCAAGGCATTAGCTCATTTGGTCTGAGCTCAATTCAGTCATGTGGGCATCGAGTTGATCCCAAAGGCATAATAATCATGGTTGCTAAGGATATCCCCAGCGAGTTATCATGATGAGGAGGTTGAATAACAATATATTTGAGTTGTTGTGGTACTCTAAGCCATTCCAAGCATCATCATGTCTACCAAGCTCCAATAGGAGATGAACGAGCTAGTGTAATGAAGACTAAACTCATCAAGCTCATGAGTGAGCTATGTATCCTCCAAACTTAATGATTGTAACTTAGTGTATTATGAGCTTTTCCAAGAAATAAGTCGGTGGGAAGGAGTACATTGCAAAGTAAATTTCAGGTTGGAGCTGAAGCTCACATAGCAAGCTAACATTTGTGATCTCGACAGGTATAAAATTAGGGTCTGATCAAGGAAATTTTTAATCGGCTCGAGCAGTGAAGATGCCCAATAATTAGAAAAATGGTTGGTGGGTTTTACCTTGGTTAGGCAAGACTGATGTGACTAATTTGGAAAAATGGGGCTTAGGAATTCCAAATAATATTTGGGACATTTATGCAATATTGGCCCAAAACTCCCATAATAGGGTGCTATGTGCCACAATCAGAAGAAATCTACATGAGCGACCCTAGGATATGCATGAAGCCAAGCCTGAGATCGCCGCATAATTAGAAGTTTGGAATATTGTTGGCACAGTGGGCTTGAGAGGTCTATGTGACACTTAGGCCACATGTGTGGATAAAATATGATGTAGCCACAAACGAACAAGGTGCAGGTATGTTGATTGGAGTGGCCCAGATGGCCTAGGTGTAAAATATGTAGTACGGGTTGGAGAGACCCTACTTCACCAATGAATGGATAAATGTGGGCAAGGGCTTAGTTAATGTCCTGAATTGTGGGGTTAATGTGCAGACAAGGAACCATGTGCAGGTCCGAAGCATTCACAGAGTCGTTAGTGCGAGCGATGCAGGGATTGGTGGCATGGGCCAAGTTAGAGCAAGTTCACTTAATGGAGGTGGAGCCTGTAATATGATGGTGGAGGCTGAGCTGGTGGGTAAGGAAATATCTTAGAAGTGGGAGTGTATCCCATTGGTTAAGAGCTCACCCATGCATTTGGTAAAATACTAACTAGAAGATTGTGACTTAGCATTCAAGAGGCTAGTGATGCCAAACTGGAAGAATAGAGGGTTGGCATATGAATATGGAGCTTGGCATATAACCAAGGACTAAGCTGGTATAACGATGGATTCCATCTTGCCCGAGCTAGCTGATCTGACTATTATCAATGCAAAATAAATAAACATACCCCCTCCCATTCAAGGCAAAAATAGATGGGCTTGCCCTATTTTAGATACAGAAAACATTAAAAGGATGAAAAATAACCATAGGGGAAGGGAAAAGATAAATTAAAATGGATTTTCCCAAACAAGAATTTAATTGCTAATTCTATGAAGCCTGAGTAGACCTATGAAACTCAAAATAGTTTCATATGCTCATAAGGTTATAACTCAAGCAATGATCAATGTATTTTTGTAAAATTGATCTCGTTGGAATTTAGTTTTAAAGAAAATGATAAAATTTCTGTTTGGTTGTTGGATATTGGTTGGAGAAGCATTTAGTGAACATGGGAAATAATTCTTTCACTATTGTAGGTTATGAGACACCTTGAGATTATTTTTTACATGTTCAAAATCACCAACTACACTCATTTATCATGACTTGTAATTGGTTGAAAAGTGAATTTCAGGAATTGCATCCCCTCTCTCTCTACTCTCAAAATTCTATAAATTAAAGTGTTGGGCCTCATTGTTAAGAAAGATTATATTAAGTAGAAAAACTCTACCCATTCTATTTTGGGAAGCCAATGTGCTGCAAACCTTTGTGAGGGGAATCCTTGCATGGTGAGCCAAGCCTTTCCTTTATAATATGTTTGAATTGTGCATATCTAATGAAGCAATAGATGTAACTTTTTGGATGTATCTTCCCTTGTCTGCGTTTGTTTACATTCTTCTTGCCTCTTCAATCTTATTGTAAGATGTATTTTGTTTATCTCTATGATCTTGTAGGGATTCATCATTATTGTGTTTGTTGGAGATGTTGTTGTGAGTTTTGTTGTTAGTTTGTGGGGAACTGTCATCACCCTCTCTAATCTATTTTTTTAACTTCTATTTTCACACATTGGGGAGTTGTTCTCATACCTTTATTTTGGTGCATCACCTCTGTAGTGTGTTTTTTCCTTCATTTGCATGTTATTTCTCGCTCTCCCTAGCCCCTTGGAAATTATAGGATAGAGATAGTTAGTAGCTTCATTTTTGTAGAGTTAGTTTGCACTAGGAGTAGGAAGAAGAGCTAGCTTTCTCTAGAGGTCTATCTCAAGTAGCAAGTTCCATAACTTGGAGATAGTACCCAGGTTACCCAGTGACATCATGAGCTCAAACACACACACTTGTTCAAATTAGAGGGTGTTGTGACTCTGTGATAATATTTTTGGCATGCCCAACAGGATAGAAGAATTTTTATTTTTCTTGCATCAAGTTCGATATGCTCTTGTTGTGAAATTCTAGCTTGTAAGAGGCTTTGACCATAACACATTTGACGACTCCAAAAGGGAAAAATCCACTAGTTTCAACGGTCTAATCTTGGAAGATTTTTGAGAAGAATTCAAACGAGGTCAAGAACTATAGAGGAAGGAATTTTTGAATACTTGCAGTTATCTAAAGGAAGAGGAAGAAGGGGAAGAAGAGCTCAAAGGTCTCCATCTCCACTAAATATAACACTATACAAACCTCCACCTGGTAGGCCTTTCATTCAATCAACTAGAGTTCTTAGACCAATTTTAATGGCACATCTACAACAAAAATCACTGCAAGGGCCACCAAATCCCTATGTCAACTTCACAGGAAGCATCCCACTTGATCTCAATGCAAAAAATTCAATTCTAGTTATAGAATTAAAGAACATTCCATCTTTCACTAGAGAGAACCATAAAACTTTGATTGATCGAATCCAAGACATTGCAAATGTCTATACAATTCATGAAATTACTGAAATGGACATTGTTGTTAAGTTGTTGGCATCCTCCTTTAAGGGTAAAGCATTGCAATGGTTTAGGAGTCTAACAACAAGATCTATCTAGAATTTAGACCATTTGTGCACATCTCTTCACAATCAATTTGGGGAGAAGGTAGACAACTTATCTCTATTAGAATAGCTAACCACAATCAAGAGAGAACCAAATGAGCAGATGGTTGATTTCAACTTTAGGTTTCAAAGGACTTGGGATATAATTCCGCTTACTTTGAGACCAGAATCTTAAGGTGCCTTTCTATACTTCCTAAATGCTTAAAATTTTAATATTTCAAAGATGGTGCAATCCATGGGAGGTACAACTTTACCCGAAGCTTATAGTATTGTAATTATAGCCAAAATTTGTCTGATTCAAACTGAAAAACTTACCACCTAGGCCAGCCATTCCTCTTTATCCAGAATTAGGAAGTCCAATCACTAAAAAAGCACCTATGTTAACTCCCATTCCTACCCCAAAAAATCAAAGCTCCATTGAATCTTCTACCTCATCTTTTAGTACCTCAAATAAGCTCCAAGAAGTCATGAAGTAATGGAAAAATGTAGGAAATGAGTTGGTGACAATTAAGAGGCAGCAAGCTCAAAATTTTAGGTCATATCATTTCTAACCCAACCCAATAGACCTTTGTATCAGCCTAATAGACCACCTACTCAAGCTAAAAATTAGAACCAAGTGAAACCTTCTGCGAATAGGCCATTTTAACCTTACAATCCTAATGTTGCATCCACATCTAGAGCCTTGGTACCAGTGCAAAATAACATGGCTCAAGAATCTGATTGGTGCTTCCCATGAAATCAAACTCATAACCATTCAATGTGTTTCAATGGTGCTTTGAATAAATATTTTATGGTGACAACAACGGGTTTGGAACAAGAGACATGACAAGAAGGAAATCAGCAGCAGGAAGTAACTCAGGAAGCACCTCTAAATGAGACCACATTTGTCAATTGGCAAGTTGAAGATTTCTACAGAATAAATCAAGCCCCTTCTCAAAGTGTATCAGCCAATACATATTCCAAGAAGAGAAATATTAGATAGGGACAATCATCCAATTCAAATGATTCACAACCCTCTATCACTCAATAAGGTATTGTTAATAAAAGTACATCTTCAAATGCTCAAAATCAGCCCAAACCTCCTTATAGACCATCCTATATATCGGTTGTAACATCCCATGTACAAGAGAAGACTATGTAAAGAAAATGGTAGCAGAGAGATAGCTCATCCCCATTCAATATTCATGAGAAAATGAAGAAAGTAAATGTGAACATTTCAATGTGGGAGTCATTAGCTATCCCAGGACAAAGAGATGTATTGCAAGTTTTCATGGTAAATTAGTCCACAACAAATCAGTCATCTAAAGAACAAGAAAATGTGCTTACCAATACAGCTCAATAGGGAGGTAATCAAGGAGATCAACAAGATAAAAACAAGAAGCCTCCCTCATTCTATATATCGTTGATTATTGGAAATAATCTTGTCCATAATTGCATGATCAATTTGGGAGAAATCAACTCTGTCATCCCCAAGAAAATAGTTGATCACTTGGGTCTTCAATATCAAGTCATTTCTAGAGGCGTGGTACAATTAGACAGGACAATAGTAAAAATAGTTTGAGTAATCAAATATTTGATCAAGCCTCACATTGCATGCTTGTCCCAATGTAACATTATTAGAAGATGTCTCGGTTAGTGACTTGTCACCACTCTTTGCATTATGCTTGTCAAGAGACCTCACTACTAAAATAGGACGTTATTTGTCAGTTGATTAGTCACACGTGTTATCTAGAATGAGATATGGAGCTAAGGCTATAATCAGGTCCGAGCCAATTGTAAATTTCCACATTGAGCCGCATACACCAAATCCATTCAATGTAAATTGTTCATCCTTTAATCAAGAAGATTTCCCAAGAACTTATAAAGTATATACTAAGGTTAGAAGCATTACGGACTTGACTCTTGATGAATGGGAAAACAAGATGCATGCATTCGACCCTTACAAGGAAATGGAGGAAGATGAATTAGACATTTATTTCTTGCATGAAGAGAATCCACCTCTCCCTAGCATCACCAATCCAGATCAAAAAAATGATAATGAGGTATGGCAGTTATTCTTTGATGGCTCAAGGAGTAGACAAGGTGTCAGAGGAGGGTCCATGCTTATTTCTCCAGAAGGTATAAAATATTACTCAGCTTTATGCTTTCAATTTTTTTACTCAAACAACACAACTGAGTACGAAGCTTTAAACACATGAGTTACATTGGGAAAGAAAGAGGGGTGTTAATAAATTACAAGTTTTTGGGGATAGTGAGATAATTGTGAACTAAATAAAAGGATAAAATGCTACTAAGAATGATATTTTAAAGAATTACAAAAATTAGGTATGGGGCCTCATTGAATATTTTGAAGCTTTTAACATCAATTCCATCCCAAAAAAGAAGAATGAAGCAGCAGACAGACTTGCAACAATTAGGGCATTGTTTGATGTTGTGGAAAGTATCAAAAGTGAGAAAACTTAGCTTTATATAAAGGTTGTGGTAAGACCAGTTGTCCCAGATAATAATGCAAATTGGCAAGTCTTCGAGAATGATCAGCAAGTTATCAATTTTCTATAAGAAGAAGTCAAGTTCTATGCTAGAAACCAAGACAAGTTGGAGCAACAGTATGGTGACCAAGTGGTGTTACTGAGGACTAACAAATTACCAAAATTCCTTGTGGATTTGGAATAAATATTTATCCCAAATGATCAATTCCAGAAAGAGAAGGAAAATATTCAGGTAAAGGGTGAAGATTCAGAGCCTATTTTAGTTGGTGAAGGAAATACATTGAAATTTGGAAAAGTAATTACTCGATAAGAGAAATCTGAATTTTTTTCAACTTTGTCAAGAACTCCCAGATGTCTTTGATTGGTCTTATAATGATTTAAGAGGTTTCAATCCAAAGTTATCACAACATACTATTAAGCTATATCTAGAATAAAAGCCTATCAGATAGAAGCAAAGGTCGGTGAATCCTCACATTGAACCTCTCATGAGAAAATATTTAAACAAGATAATTGAAGCTAGCATCATCTTTCCTATAAAACATTCAAGTTGGGTTGCAAATTTTGTGCCATTAAGGAAGAGACACAAAGAGATTATACTATGTGTAGACTTTCATGATCTAAATAGAGCTTCACTCAAAGATCATTATCCACTTCCATCAATGGAGAAAATATTGTAGGTTGTAGCTGGTTTCGAAAGGTTTTCATTGTTAGACATCTACTCAGGATATAATCAAATAATGGTGAAGGAAGAAGATCTATTCAAGATAGCCTTCACTACGAAATGGGGCACATATGCTTACAAGAAGATGTCATTTGGATTGTCAAATGTTGGAGTAACATTTCAGTGAGCTATGGATATGGCATTTAAAGGACTAATTAACAAGATAGTGCTTGTATATCTAGATGATATCACTATATTATCAAAAAAATTAGGAGACCACCTCTTTCACCTCAGGAAAGTATTTCAAAGGTGTATAACATTTGGAGTGTCTTTGAATCCGAAAAAGTGTGTATTACTGGCACACAAACGCAAATTGTTGGTCTGCATTGTTTCAAAGGAAGGTTTTGGTGGTCAAACTTACATCCATGTCTCAGATCTGGGAGAACCAAGTTATTTGAGACAATAATGAAACTGTCTCCAAGTTTTGTGACCTTTCACCGTTGAGACGGGTTTCTAAAGAAGGCCAATTCCTCTACCTACCTCTAACACTATTGTTACTCCTAATGTTGAAAGAAAATCCTAGCCTAAATATGCCAAGGGACTAGAGATAGAAGGATGTGTAGAAATGGGAAATCCTAAGCTAAGGAAGGAAATAGCAATAGGGAAAGGTTTGATCTATCTCCATGAGTGGTGAAGTAAATAGAGAGGGCACAAGAGAAGAGGGTGAATGGCATGTTTCGTAGATCAACATGTAAGCTCGGCCTTCCAACATGCAGAACACATGAACATGGGGAATACAAGTGGGAATATGCACGGCATGCCAAAAAATGTAAACAAAGAGGTGAGATGCAATGAAAATGAGAAAGGGAAGACAAGAGTTCCACAAAACATGATTTTATTACTTAAGGGACACATAGTCATTTACATTCATGGCAGGAGTCAAGAATACACTGCAGAGACCATGCCAAGGTCTAAAACCTGTGGGAAGTCAGCCACCATTTTGGCATGGTTGTGTTACAATAGATAGGGATCCTTTTTACAAAGTAGAAATCTACTATTTATAGAAGAATAAGGAAAGAAAAGAAGGAGAAAAGGAGGGAAACTCGGATTCAAATCTACAAACATCAACAACAAGTGATAAATTCCTACAAATCTACCTACAAGGTTGTTGAATGCACTTCCCCCATGTTTGTTTGGCATGTGGAAGAAGGAAGAAATAAATATCTTATTGAAATATGGTGGTTGAGGTCGATTAGATGTGTGTATTGATGACCAGAAAGACGTTTCCCTATTTTTCTCCTACCAAATCCCACCTAGATTTGAATTTGAATAGTCTAATGTGTAGCTTGTGGTAGTAGCTCTCTGACATTCCTAGTGCACCGATCTAAGCAATGCAACAAAATTTATAATTGTTAGAAGTCTACAGGTCACTCTAACATGTAATGACATGTGGCGTGCACTGATTGATTGAGGAAATTAGCCAACTATTCATTTGTTTTGTCTTTTCTACCATGTTTCATACACTAGTTAGTTTTTCAGGAATTTGGTGCCCTATTGGCATGATTTGATAGGTTGTGTGTTACACACTCAAGTCTGAAAAATAATAATGTGGCATATTGACAATGACACAGAAGAAGGTGTAAGGCATGCGGAAGCAAAAGGAAAGTGTGTGAAAGGCAAACACAGGAATAGGTGTACAAAAGTAGTGCACGTGGAAGTAAGGTACATAACTGAAGGAGTAGACAGTATGCCAGTGGTACGTAGGAATTCAAACTAAGGAAGGGAACGTGATTTCAGATAGAGAAGTGGCACATGACCTAGTTTAGTGTATGTAAGTGCTGTAGGAGGTATGCTAGGGACATCCATTTTGGAAGGCAAGTCTACAGAGGTTTGCATAAGGAGTGCACGATAGGATAGGAAATAAAGTCAAGTGCATATGAAGAAAGCATGCAAGATGAAAATGGAAAAGGAGATAACAGAATGCAGAGGGAGAAGTAAAAAGGTGCATGCGAGGGAGCGCAGAGGAACTGTAACTATGTTTCCAAGGTGTTAAAAGAACAATCTTGAGTGTGTGTAACCTAAAATGTGAAACATAAGAGTTAGAATGAAAATATAATTTATCCATATAACTAGGAGAGTTATTTGGATAAGAAATTTCTTGAAGGATTTCAGGGGTCATCTTCCTACTAGATGAAGAGACCAGTAGCCTTAGAAGAATTTCCATTGGGCATGGATTCAAGTGCTAAACTTGAAAATCTGATCTACAACTTGAAGAACATCTCATTGTCACTTCTAGCATTGTCTGTAATCTAAACTGAACTACTACTCTCATATGAATATATTCTTAATTAGGTTGATGAGAGTGAAAGCTATGCATTGATTGTTAGAACTTCCTCTTCAAAAATTGAATTTTCTATCCCAAGAAGAAACAAAATGGGACGCATGCAGGATGTAATAGGAAAGGAAAGGCGCCAGAGGGGGCACGTTCCAAATACAAAAGCACAACACTATGTACAAAAGCATGAAAACTCATACATGTCCCAAAGGGAACATGTACAGAGTGTGTGTGAGCACTTATGCATTACTAAAATCAAACCTAAACTAGCCTACTCTAACCATGAGGCAAAGGACGCTCAAGTAAAACTTACATATAAACAGGTAGGGATAAATAGTTTCCCTTCCTCATAAATTGTGACCATGTAATTGATTTTGGTGTTGAACATGGTCAGAAACGAGAGTTTAAAATTTGACTTGCAGATGGTGTTTTACCCTCCTCAAAGTATCAAAAAATAGATTATATACCTCCTAAATTTTTTCATGCACTTACATTTGGGAGGTGATGCTTGTTGACCTATGGCAGTGCCGAAGATCTGACCTCATGCTCTAAAGTGAGCATGATTGGTGGAAACTTTGTCTTTGCCTCTAGGACTAGCCGAGATATCTTGATTGGGCATGGTCTAAACCTTTTGATTTTCCCATTACTTTGAAGCTCAATCTCATATATGGTATTTTCTTGTCAGAACTCTCCTTCTGAAGATGACTGCTTGCAGGATGCGTTTGTGTATAAGCTATGGTGCATGTATGGTTCTTGCCTTTAAAAGAACTTGGTACTCCTTCCAGAACTTCACCCTCTGGAACTAACTAATTTTCTTCTGTAAAATAGACGTCTATATGATTTCCTCTTCCCAGTTAGATTCACATGAGTCATGCCATTCTTCAACCGTTATATAGTCATCAAACACGATGACGTTGGTTGGGAAAGGCATGTTGGTAGGGGGATTTTAATTTTTGGTACAGTTAGACAGAGGAGACTTGGAGGAAGGTGGAAGGATATGCACAGAAGGCATGGGATGCATGCGAGCAAGAGGAGTGGAAGAACACGTAGGATGGGTGATTGAAAAAAAATTAAGGTGAGATGATGGATGAGGGGAATTCTTAATGGGGACAATGCATAAGAAGCTGGGAACATGTGCAGCACGCTGAGATGATGGAAGTTAGCACAGAGGTGTGGGAGGGTTATATGATGGTAGTGTAGGGTTGCCCCATTGATAGGGTTTCTTTGTGCTACATTTATGAGCCTCCATTTCTTCTTCCCAATCTGTAACCTAAGGTATCATCTCAGTGATAAATTGTAGCTTCTGTTGGGTGCTAAACTAGTGTGGTACAGGGTAGACCCATGGACAAGGGACCTTGTAGCAAACTTTAGCTTCCTTTATGGAGCACTTGACTTTGAGCTGCATCATGTCCATCTCCATATTTTGCACCTACCTCTTAAAATCATCTTCAACTAAGGATTTTCCACCATCATCTGTATAAAATTGTTCTTCATAAACATTTTTGTTAGAAAAAAGTGGGTTATATACATATTGAGGATAATAGGGCTCATAAAACTGATTTGGAGGAGGAGTTTAGAACTGTGGGGATGGAGAAAAATAGCTCTACTGCTGCAAATGATAATTCCATGAAGGGAAAGAATTCATTATTACACAAATTCAAAAGAGGAAGGTGGAATGATGGAAAAAGGAGAAATGAAAGAAAGAAAGGGGGAAGACTAGACTACGAATGAAATACTTGGTGTGTTTTGATCAATGGAGTCATCAGATGCATTGAAAGATGCCTCCAAAGGATAGATCTCAACAATAACACATTAAACTTACTGAGATGAAGATGTATAACTCTTCAAACTAGTCCCACCGGGCTTGCCATAAATTCTTGTTCGTTCAAACGTGCATCCGCATCTTGGATCTGGAAGAGTCGAGTTGTTTGAGATAAAAATGGAACTCTCCCCAAGTTGTGGGACCTTACAGACTTGGGATGGATCTCCAGAGAAGGCCAGTTCCTCTACCTACCTCTAACACTATTGCTACTCCTAATGCTGAAAGAAAATCCTACACTAAACATGCCAAGGGACTAGAGATAGAAGGATGTGCAGAAAGGGGAAATCCTAAGCTAATAAAGGTGGTAGCACTAGAAAGAAAGGGTTGATCTCTCTCTATGAGTGGCGAAGGAATATATGATGAAGATGAATAAGTACTTGAGAATGGAGAAAATAAAGAAAATTTTGGATGCATTGATGAAGAAATAAAAAATAGTTACCGACTCCAATATTGAGTATATGGAATATGATTCTAATGAAGGTGAATATGAAAAAGTAGTTGATGATATGAACAACCATTCTTTTCAGTATTTACTAGGTCTCAAAACCAAAAGAAATAAATTGAAAAACCAAATGAGATGGCCAAAGCCAAGGAAAACCCTTATTGGCAAGAGTTTAGGTATAAGTCACCGAAGTCTGGAGATAGCTGTAGATAGGTAAAGAAAACCACAATGGAGAAAGGAAGTCACAAAATGAAGTAAAGCCACACATAAAGGAAAGAAGTCACCGAAGACTACAAAGTCGCAGTACATAGAGAAATCTGCATAAGACTAAGCAGAGCCACAAAATATTGGAAGAAGCGGTGGAAGCCAACTTAAAGCCGCATTATGAAGATAAATCATGCCAAATCATGTCAGAATATGATAGAGGCACGAGTCAAAGGAAGTGACCTTTGAAATATATTTTATTTTGTATATTTATTGTAATCAATGTATTATGTAAAGGGTGCATCACAAAAGACATATGTGAATTCCATTTTGAGATTTTGTATGAGAGTAAGAAAGGGAAGAATATGCATGTATTGAAAATTGATGTAATCATTATTGATAAATAAATAAAGAGTGGAGTATGGAGTAAAATTTATTATGTGTTTTCATTTACATTTATGTTCATAAATTAGATGTGGTGTATTTATCACGTACATCCTTAACCATGATCAATTACTTCCTAAGCCCTACAATCTTGTTGGGATTTTAGGTCAACATTTGGTGTCTGAGCCTAGGTTTCTCATGTTAAGAGGATGTCAAGAAAGATCTCACCACTTGGATATTGGAAACCTGCATTATTAGAAATTAAAAATTGGCGGGAAAAGCATATCGACATATTTATGAAAGGGGAATCAAAAAGACGGAAAAACACCTATAAAGTGGCAGAAGCAATTTTTTTTGGAGAATTCGGAGAAGAATTTTGGTCTTTTTTTCCTCACTTATTGTGTCCTTTCTTATTAGCATATGCAAAAAGGACCAAATGGAAGAGCATGTATTTTAGATAACCTTTTGAGTGGACTACAGAAAAATTAACAATAGTAAAATACCTCGATGAACCATGGACCAAAGAAATTAACTATTAGTATGAGACTACATTAGATTATTTTATAATAATGTGGGTAATACATGGATGGATGAGCTTTGGCAATAATAAACAAGAAGTGTTAAGCGGAGCCCATGGTCATTTCCTTCAATTAGTTCCATTCTTAATCAAGTTATTAATGATTTAAAAAGTATTAATTAGAGAAGTAGACAAAATGCTTTAGGGGGACAAGAACCATGGGATGACGGAAGTTAAGGGAGATGATCCAAGAATCATGACTGATCAAAATTAATGGGGCATTGGTGGGGTGGCAGAAATAAGTCGACATGATAAAAACAAAAGATAGAAAAATTAGAGGATTAGAATAAGAGGATTTTGAAAATTAAAAAGGAGATTAGGAGATGGTTAAAATGAAGGGAATACAAGAGAGAGTGAGATTAGCTTCAAAAAATGAGTTAAAAGAAAATGCAAAAAGATAGAAACTAGAAAGAGAAGAGAGAGAAAATAAGATTAAAAAAAGAAAGGAGAAAGTGAATAAGGTTAAGAAAGGAGAAGAGAAGGTAGAGAAAATAGAAGATTCACCCACATCAAGTGGAGGCTAGAAATTGGCTCACCCAAAAATGGAGGCGGACACTTCAAGTCTCACTATAATACTTGTATCATGTGGAGACCAATTAGGTTTTTTTACTTCATGGAATCATGTGGTATAATATACTATAGAAAGTCCAATTCAACAATCAATGACAAAAGAAGCAATATTAGCAAGAGATTTACAACAATTGGTAGGAATTTTAGATCCAACATTCAAAAGAGTTTTAGAATTAGAGAGATGGAAATAAGAGGAGATGAGAACCCCATTAATGATTAAAGAAAAAGGAGAGGAAGAGGAAGTTAGTATTATGAAAAACTTGTTAGAGGAACTTGGTGAGAAAGTAGAGATAGTGGATAAACAGGATAAGGAAAAAGAAAGTGTATATATACAAGAAGAAGAGGAGATATAAGTTATAGAAGAGAAGATTAAAGAAAGGGATATATAAGAGGACCAAGAAAGGAAAGAAGAAAAAAATAAGAAAAGAAGAAGTGATGAAGAGTTAGAGGTAGATCATAGACTAAGGAATATTAAAGATAGAGAAGTAATTATTAATAATGTTAGTTATGAAAAGACTCCAAATAAAGAGACCACCCCCAACCACCATAAATTCCTAAAGAAGATGAAATCCTAGAACAGATGTCATTCCATTTGTCACTTGAGACACCGATTGAGAATCTAATAAAAGAAATAAGTTTGGAGGAAAGATATCAAATCCTAAGACAAGAGAGTAAGAGGAGACAAGAAAAAGTAAGAGAGTTTCAATAAATACTAGATGAACTTTACTTTGATATTGAATTGAGTAGAGATAAAGGGAGAAAGAGAAATTTTAAACCAAAACAAAATCAAACTAATAAATTAAAGCAAATTAAACAGCAACCTTTTGTGCATCCTAGAAAAAATACTTGGCCCACTATGGCTTAGAAAATTAAGATGCCCATTTTTGACAAGGATTAAACTGATGTATTGGAACATTCTTTCCTACTGGATCATTATTGGAAGGGTACCAATACCATGGATGAAGTTATGAAGCAACAAGAATTTGTGTATTATTTGAAGGGTGATGTGCTAAGGTGGTATATGAGGTTATCATCATAAGGTACGAAACCATGGGTAGATGCCAAGAAAGAGTTCAAAACAAATTTTCATTCCCTAGAGGCACCACCATAAGGAGTGAGAAAAATGAGGGATCTGGTTAAAAATAAGGAGAATCAATCAAATATTTTATTCAAAGATTAAACCGTGTTACTAGAAAATTAGAAGATCCCCTGATGGATAAGAAAAGGGTTGAGTGGTTCACCTCCATCATGTTTCCTTATCTCAGATTTATGCTAGATACACAACAGCTTCAGATACTTGCAAAATCAATTGAAATGGTGATCAAATAGGAGGCTTAGTCATGGAGAAGGGAAGGGAAGACATCAATAAAAATTAAACTAGGAAGATTACAATTGGAACTTGCAAAATCAAAATTACAACAAGAAATATATAGGACTGAAGGATTGAGGAGTAGTTATCCTCCTAAAAGTAATTCATGACATAAAATTTGGTGTACTGTCTATTACAATGAAGGGCATAGTAGACTAGAATGACCCTAATTTGAACACGTAAAGAGAGTAGTTGTATTATGAGTACATTCTTCATAGAAAGCATCATCTAGTAATATAGCTCCATCTAAACAAACATGGTGTGGAATCTGTAGTCTTTGGGAACAGAACACTTAGGAAACTTGTCCTCTATTAGAAGTAGCACCACCTATAAATCAATTGATGTATTGTACCACATGTGGTTCTTACAATCATTATAACCATACTTTCCCTTTGGTTTATGTATTGGATGATTTGAAAGATTATGTTGCTAGGAGAGCTATGGCCACAATGCAAAATACAACACCTAACCCTCCTCCTACATAACCACTGATGATTACAGCACCTACACAACCATCTCAACAAATGATAACTACACCACAATACCCAAATCAATAAGGTGGTCAGCCACAATTTGGAGGTGGATACCAAGGAAACAATTACAACCCAAATTACCAAGGTTACAAGGATGGGGCTTTCCGTGAAGGGTATTGTGGTGGATTCAGAGGAGGATATAGAGGAGGATATAAAGGAGGCTATGATAACTATAAAAGAGGTAGAGGTTACCAAAGATATCAAGGATATACTGATAGTGGTTACCATGGGGGATACAATCAAGGAGGTGGATAACAAGATAGACAACCAATGAATTTATACAAACATGGGAAAGATGGACACCTTGCTAGAAATTGTACAGAACCTTATCCATGTAGAGTTTTTCATAAGAAGTGAGATAATGCATTCCAATGTCTGGAAGCCACACAATTTTATAGAAGTGGATTAGCAAGATCATATGAATTGGCAACAAACACTCAGAGGAAGGTACAACACATAACTAGAATTTCTTGGGATGAAGCTATCATAGAAAAAGATAAGGCCACAAGTTATGTTGCTGAAGGAACCACTGCTTTAGGGACTAATACTTCAGGAGGGAGGACCACAGAAGAGGATAGAAGAGAAGAAATAAGAGAAAGCTACTTGAGGAGAAGGGCAACAAAGGTAGGGAAAAACATCGAAGAACCATAGTACATGGTAGCAATCACAACTAGAAGTGCCACTAAAATAGAGGTAGACCCAAAAAAATAAGGATGCCCCAAGACCAACATTATTTAGATGAAGAGGAGTGGAATCCCAAAGAAATTAGACTAGGACTACACTTAAAATAAGTAAAAAAAAGTAGAGCACTGGTAAAAGAAGCACAAGAAAATGAAGAAAGAGAGAAGAAATACTTTAGTGAAGAAGAAGTGATTGCACTGAAGGAATTAGAAAACTGAAACAATTACAAATACTAGAATAAGGAAGAGAGGATGCATCATGTCCATCGAATTGAATGAGGACCCAATAAGAAAATAAATGCATTTCATACTTAATGAACATGGCGCAAGTATTCCATCTATCTAGATGTGGATATTTTTGACACCGCCGTCACCAAGGTTTTATTAGATCTTGGCACAGATGTTAACATGATGTCTAAGACCACATGGGAAATGTTTAGAAAATCTATTCTAGATCCCACAAGGTGCTTTATTGGATTGGTGGATGGATCCTCTAGACAACCAATAGGATTATTGAAGAATGTCGAGGTGAATTTTATGGAAATAAAAAAATTGGTGAACTTCGAGGTAGTGGAGAATGTTTTTGATAACCCTTCTTATAACGTCATTCTAGCGTTAGAATGGTTTGTATATTGTACTGGAATTTTGACCTCTAAAGAAGAATAAGTAACTTTACACTCAAATGGGATATTTGTTCACGTACCCCTACATACTGGGATGAGTTTCACGTGGACAGAGGAGGTATGGCCTAACCTTGAGGAGGATTACTTTGATGAGATACAAGCAGTATATGCACTAAAAAGATTTTATAGTATTGACAAGGAATTTGAGCCAAACTTAGATGGCAAAATTTTGGTCAAGTCAGAAGACACCGCAGAAGACTCAAATAATGCGGTGAAAGCATGGATTCATGGATTCCTAAAAGCAAGTACACAAAAATTATATTCAGCAAGGAGAATACTGCCACGGGTTATCACATTGGAGGATAACCATGATACTGTGGGTGACATTTTTTCACCCACTAGAGATAACTTAGAAAAATAAGAGAAATATATTTCATCTCAAGAAGAAAAAGATGACATTTTTATGCCAACCCAAGAGAGACTTTCCACAGAATAATAAAAGATAAAGGACCTTCCAATAAAAAGAGTATACAAATTAAGCAGAGGAGAATCTCATCAGACACTACCAAAGTATTCAGGCTTTGGAGATATAGAAGGATACATAAATATTATGGAGAGAATATTTCCAAATGAACAAGGATAGAAGCACTAGATGATACCTTGACCATAAATGTCGTGAGTTGGTGGGAAGTGCATAAAGAAATTATATCTCGATGGAAATTAGTAACTATTCTACTCAAAGCAAGATTCATGGAAATTGAAGGATATAATGCCACAATCCTTGAGTATACTGGAGAAACAGATCTGCAGAAACATGTTCAAGCATGTGAGCAGCATTGGAAGATATGGGGAGAGATTTATCCTCTATTATGGAATCAATTATTTGTATGGACCCTCAAGCCCATACCATAATCATGGTAGGCAGGAAACAAAATATTTGGATCAGATTATGAAGGACTTCTGCCATACTTTTTCCTTTTGGGATGCAGATTTGAACATTTAGAGGGTGCTACAGAAGATTCAAACATTCTTGTTTCTAACTCCAAAAGAATCAGCTTAACAATTCTCTAAAGACACAAAGAATCCATATTGGGATATTATAAAACCATAATAAATCCCAAACAAGATAAAAGAGATGGTAAAATGCTACAATGTAAAGAAACAAGATAAGGAAGAAAAACCAGATAACTTAAGATACAAAGTCATAGAAGATGAGAGATCAGTGGTAGAAAACAAAGATGAAGGAGAAAAATACTATTATCAGCCATTAAAAATAAGGAATGAAAACATTGGAACAAAACGAACTGAAAAACTAGCCAAAATTGGAGATTAGTGGACAAAAGAAGAAGAAGAAGCTAAAGTAGTGGAGTTGCTACAAGAATTCTAAGACATCTTCCCAAAGGATTTCAAATGATTGAAAAGAATAAAATAAGAACTTGGAATAATGAAGATTCAGATCAGGGAGGGGTTCAAAACAATGAAGAAAAGACCATACAAACTAAACCTAAATTTGAAGGTGAAGGTGAAATCTGAAATAGACAAAATGTTGAGTGTTGGAATCATTAAAACAGTCGATGATGCAGAATGGATCAGTCCCATGGTGATCCAAAACAAAATTACTAGAGAGATCCATATTTTTGTAGACTATAGGTAGTTAAATAAATCTTGTATACATGATCCTTTTCCAGCGCCCTTTTTAGAAGAAGTACTAGAAAATGTAGCTAGCAGATAAGTGCGCTCTTTCACAAATAGTTTCTTTGGGTACCAACAAGTCAAAATTGCTCTATAAGACTAACCAAAAACCAATTTTTCCATTGAATGGGGATCCTTCATGTATATAGTCATGTCATTTGCACTGAAAAATGCATCAGTAGTATTTAGTAGGATCATGATAAATGCTTTCAAAGATTTTATTTATGATTTATTATAATTTCATCTTGATGATTAGACGGTTTATGATATGTTGAATAATCACATACAAATCTTAAGATTGATGTTTCAAAGGTGTAGAGTGCTACATATTTCTTTGAAATTGAAAAAATGTATCTTCTTGACTCCTTTTGGTATTCTATTAGGCCCCATCATATGTAAGGAAAGTCTATTAATTGATCCTATGAAGACTTCAGTAATTGTAAATTTACCACTGCTGAAAACTCAAAAGTAAGTAAGGAAAATCTTGGGATATATTAGATATCATAGGAAATTTATCAGAAACTATGTAAAAATAAGTGCTCCTTTAGAGGAGTTGTTCAAGAAAAGAACCAATAAACAAATTCTTTGGTCTAAAGAGTGTGCAAATGCATTTGAATTTCTAAAATATAAAATTCTACATGCACCAATATTAATCTTCCATGATTGGAAGGTACCATTTTAAGTTCATGTGGATGCATCTGGAATAGCAGTTGGAGTTGTGTTGACACATTTGAGGATGAAAATGGACCATCCAGTAGCATTTGCTAGTAGGAAGTTGGCAAAGGCAGAAAGAACCTATACCACAACAGAAAGAGAGGCTCTAAGTATGGTATATGCTTTAATGAAATACATACATTACTTACTTTCCACTTCCTTCACATTTTACACTGATCAAGAACCACTGAAATATCTACTGAATAGACCAGTATTACAAGGAAGAATTTTTTGATGGCTGAAGTTCTTCCAAGAATTTGACTTCACCGTATCAGTTAAACCTAAAAATCTAAAGTATGGCCTTAATTATTTATCAAGGATCGAGAATGGAGAAGATGAAGGATTGATAGAGGATGATTTTCCTAGAGCACACTTTTTTTGAATTGAGGCCATACCAAAGGAATTTGATGAAATTTCTCAGCTTCTACATATAGGAGAATTTCAAAATGATTACATCTAGCAAAAAAAGAAGAGTTTGTTGACGAGAGCATTCCCATTTAATTTAATCCAAGGACAGTTGTACAAAAAGGGACAATATAATGTCCTAAGAAGGGTAGCACTAGATCATGAAAGGAAAAAAAATATTGGTGTAAGCACGTGAAAGGATAGCTGGCGGACATAATGGAGAAGAAAAAACAACAAGAAAGGTGATGATGATCGGGTTGTGGTGGCCCACATTGTTTAAAGATGCTCATAAACATGCCAGAACATGTGAACTTTTTCAAAGAGTTGGAAAACCAAACGCAAGAGATGAAATTCCACTCAAACATGTTTTAGCATTGGCCTCATTTGAGAAATGGGCTATTGATTTCGTAGGACCCATCAAACCAACCTTCAAAAACTCTCAAGCAATATTTATCATCACTGGAACAAAATATCTAACAAGGTGGGCAGAGGAGGTTCCCACAAAATATTGCACTACAAAAATAGCAGCTAAATTTCTGTATGAAAACATAATTACAAGATTTGGATGTCCATTAAGTATCACCAGTGACCAAGGCAAGCACTTTGTAACTGAAACCATCCAAGAACTACTAAGTGGGTTCATGATTAATCATAATATAAGTACTCCATACCACCCGCAGGTAAATGGAACATTAAAAGTGTTTTAAAAGGTATTGGAGAAGGTCTTAATGAAAATTTTCTCGCTACAAACTGTTTATTTGGACTTGAAGATACCTGTCACTCTATGGACATACCGCACAACATACAAGAGGCTCACAAAGTATTATCCATTTAGATTAGTATATGGATTGGAAGTCACGGTCTCCATAGAGTTTATTCTGCCTAGTTTAAGATTTGTTGTAGTATTTTGGATCACGGAAGATGATTCCTAACATGAAACATCGATAGAACTAGAAAAGTTGGATGAAAAGATATTTTACAGCTGCATACAATCAAAAATAGGAGAAGATAAGACAAAAATCATCGCATGACCACATCAAGAAGAAGCAGTTTGACATAGGATATTAGGTACTCCTTTACGACAGTAAATACTAATATCCAAGGAAATTAAAGGTTATATGGTTGGGGCCATATCTTATCAAATAAATGCTACCTTCATGAGTGGTAAAACTATAGACCTTACAGTTGAAAGAGCTACCAGGACATGTGAATGGAGTAAGGTTGAAGACATATGTGACTTACCAATACAAAAAAAAATCAGTAATAAGAATACCAACCTACTTGAAAACCAGAAATTTGGCGGGTAGGTTGAAGAGTAAGATGAAAACCCACAAGGGCGTAACTACCCTTAGCAAAAAAATAAAAAGGAGAAGAGAATGTTAGGAATATTTTAGTTATTGTGAACATTAGATAAATCTATGTGTGTGCAATAATGAGTTGTCATATACAATTCATAGATAAGTTTGAGAGATACTAGGAATTGTTAGAGAGATTTGTGTGAGATAGAGAGACTCTAGGAGATCATGATTGAATCCTTTTTAGGAGACTATCAATCTATATATTTTAATATCCTATATTGAAATAACATCCCGGAGGTTTTCAATATCAAAACTCTATTATTCTATTTCCAGTGTATTAATTCTCTGTATTTTTCTTATTAAATCCGGTTCAAGCTCTGCATTTGGTATCAGAGCAGGTATGGAGTCCTGAGATATTCTTTGGGTAACCATTATATTTTTTGGTTGCTCTGTTGATGATCATACCCAGGTGTAGCTCAAACTAGAGGAAGATTAACCAAGTAGCATTTAAGCTTGAGGAATGTGAAGAAGGCATTCAGCCTACCAAAACCATCATCAATTCCATCGACCATTACAGTCTTCCATGCATTCATTCCATCTCCACACTCATAGTCATTTGTGCATTCTGCAGTCATGGATCTGTCAAAATCCAACATTTTTCCTACATTCTTCTCATTCTCATGAACATAACGTGGCAGGTAGTTGAAATGTCAATGTGGACAGTTGTCAATAGTAGAAGAATTGGGATCGACTAATTTGGAGTAGCATTGGCTCGTTGTCGCTGTCCACTTACAAGCTCAAATTTACGTGGATATTCAATGCATGTTGGCTCATACAAACTGCAATCTACATTCTATGGAGATCCTCATCCAAACATGAATTCCACCACCAAATCTACATTGGGTGATGTTGAAGAATCGAGATTAATTTCAAATTTGTAGTAGAGGATTTGTTGTTTTTTTATATGGAAAGTTTGATTTTTTAGAATTGCCGCATGAGGATTACGGGGATATATTTCTATTTGGAAAACCTAGGACATGAGGATTGCAGTTATACACTTTTGGAGGTATCTCAAAAGCTCTGGCCACCAGCATACAGCTCTCGCTAGGATACATACGAGCACACAAACTTAGAGGTAATGGACGTAGGAAGGCAATCGGTGACCTCTCGTCAGGCACCATCGACGAGGCCACAACACAAATTTGGTGGTCATGTTTTTTTAGTTACGTGATAAATTTTTTCTTTCAGTATGCAATTGTGAAAATAAGAACAAATTATTGTTCAATTGTAATGTATAAAATTCCTGAATGTAACACATGATGTAATGAAATAGGTGAACAAAATCACCATAGTAAGATAGTTCATGGATCTTGAAAAGGTTTGTGGGAGATCCAGAAAACCACACGACGTGGATAGGTGATGGATCTGTTACATGTCAAGGTTTGTGGTAAACCTGTAAAACCATAGAAGGTTGAGCATTACTCCCTTCATTAGTATCAAGGTCATGAGTCACAAAGTTTCACATGCTCCATAGAGGAGAGCATATTATAGATAAGAGTGTGTATGTTTTTCTCATGTTCACACCAAAGGGGTGAATGTTAGGAATAGTTTAGTTATTGTGAACATTAGATAAATCTATGTGTGTGCAATAATGAGTTGTCATATACAACTCATTGATAAGGTTGAGAGATATTAGGAATTGTTAGAGAGATTTGTGTGAGATAGAGAGACTCTAGGAGATCATGATTGAATCCTCATTTTTGGGAGACTATCAATCTATATATTATAATCTTCTATATTGAAATAACATCCCGGAGGTTTTCAATATCAAAACTCTATTATTCTATTTCTGGTGTATTAATTCTCTGTATTTTTCTTATTAAATTTGATTCAAGCTCTGTAGAGTAGAAGAACACCAGGCTATTTGAAAACCAAAAATTCAGTGGGTAGGTCGAGGGATAAGATAAAAACCCGCAAGTACGTCTCTACCCTTAAGAATAAAATTGATAGTTAAAATAATCCGCGGAGGAAAGATACTTGGGTAATAAAGGAAGAGAAAAACCATGGAGGAATCATACCTACAAAATAAAGGAAGACAGATAAAGGCATTAAGGCCATGAAATGAAGAAACAATAATATTCCGTGAAATAGAGAAACGCATAAATTCACATATAAAGGAGAAGAATGAAACTGCAGTTTGAACAAGGAAAAGAAACTGCGATACAAAGAAATAAAATAACTCTCTAAACAAAGGAGAAAGCAAAAATGAAAAATGAAGTAAATCCAGCAAATCCACATAAAAAGAAGATAAAAAGCCACGTAAAAATTGTGTTCAAACCACATAACAAGGAAATCCACACAACGAAGCAAAAAACACAAAACAAAGAACAAAGCCGACCCTCTACGGAAACAATAAATGTGGTAGGTGGAAAGCAACAATATAAAAGGCATTGAAGGATAATGCACTAAGGCACAAAAATCTCAAGGCAAGATCAGAGAAAAGGGTAAAGAAGAAAACCAGGGCACAACTGGGGAAATTACGAAAGTAAAATAGATGTCTCGGTCGAGATCACACAAGTAGAGCTTCTAAAGCCAAATTTTCTAAAACACATTATTAAATCATACAAAACCGATCCAAAAGGAATTTTTTAGCACATCCCATTCAAATTCACATGCGCCAAGGAATTACAAAAGTATATACACTCCAAAATTTTGGAGTATGATCACACAACACTCAAAGTGGAGAAAGCATTGTTGTTAGAATAAGATTCAAATACAAATGAACTGGTTTATAAGAAGAATTCTAAAGTGATCAGAGAATTAAAAATTGATGCGTGGAGCTGAATATACTATTTTCCTAGGGTAGGTTCTATGATTTGTGTTCTGTTAAGTCATTTCCACAATAAAATTCTATACTTAGACCAACCATATCAAATCAACATAGAATTGATGGATAGGGTTACAAGATTAAGGGAGAAAGGATGCTCAGAAATCTCCAAAAAGAAGATAGCATTAAAAGAGACGGCCTGAGAAATGGGTATAACCAAGAAGAAACGTAGAGTACGGATAGCAGAAATTTCTAATCATACATTAAGGTATGCAGTTAAAGCCATATGTATGAAAATCTATCATACAAATAGGGAAGATGGTGCCCACGGGATTAGCACACAAATTTCCCTCGAAATGGTTTAATTACATTTAGAGTATAACCTTGCAAAACTATTAGTGAAAAAATTCCATCAAAATACTAGGAGAATAAAATAGGGGAAGCACACTTTTTTCTATAGCTCATTGTTGATATGCTTGGCTATGTACTTCACCAAAACCCTACCTCATAAAACCGAAACAATAGAATGGGATGCAAATAAACCTATCATGGAACAAATTTGTGCACATATGGTTACTCTTGATGTAGTAACTCAAATTACATCATTGTTAGGTTGGACTAAAATAATTAAGCAAATCATTGGCAAAAAATCTAGGATATTTGAGCAAGTTGTTATAAAAGATGAAAAGGAGGTTTATTTTATTGGAGACATAGATTATACATTTATTTTTCCTACAGTGCCATACATAAAACACATGCCTGCATTACCTTATGAGGTGTCAAATGAACTTGTGGCTACATCTGTAAAAGTAATTAGAAGTCTGCCTATCAATTCTACTAAAGCTAAATTGCAAAATTTTGATGAGGTAATTGAATAAACATTTGAAGAATATCGACATAAATTCTCCACACAAATGGATAAGGTAGAGTCAAGCGAATCCCTTCCTAAAACATACAAATGGAAGAAAGCCCCTAGTATTACAAAGCCCATTAAAAAAAGGAAAAAAGATTTAGCTAAGAAGGTAAACTAAAGGAAGCCACAACTAACAAGGATAAAGATGAAATAGAATCTGAATAAATAGAAGACATTTCTGAATCAGAGGAAGAACAATTATACACTCCATCACCACCACATCTATAGGACCCATCAGTACCATCAATTTCAGAAGAAGCAGAACCGGTAAAAGAAACAATACTTAGTCAACAAGCCTATACCTATTATCATAAATGTCTAACTACTGGCGACATCTTATAACTTTCCCAAGAACACATCACAAGTACATGAGGAGAACAGATGGTTGTAGCAGAATCCATAGTGTACTATCTAGAGAAGCATGAATTTATACTTAAAGATATAAGTCACTTGCTTACACCATCACTGGCAAAAGAGATACAAGACCAAATAGAGATAGAGCAAACACATCACTTAGGCACACTTCAACAAGAACAAACCACTCTCAAACAAAATAAAATTCACATTAACAGTGTGTTACATCGCATAAAGGAAGTGGATGAGCTAATTGGCATGTTGATGAAATAAAAGAAGGAGAGAGAAGACCAAAAACAAGACAACAAATTAGAAGATCAAAAATATCATGGACACACACAAGAGCAAGGAAAAGAAGAATTGGATAGGAAACAAAAGGAAGAAGACATTAAAAAGCAGAAAGTGGAGAAGGAGAGAAAATTAGAAGAAGACTGAAGACTGAAAAATTGAATAAGAAGCTAAAAAAACAAACATAAGAAGAAAAGAAGAAGAAAGGAGAAGGAGAAAATAAGAATAAAGAAGAAGAAGAAAAGAAGAAGAAAGAAGGAGAAAAGAAAAAGAAAGAAGAAGAAGAAAATAAAAATAAAGAAGAAGTAGAAAATAAAAAGAAATAAGAAGCATAAAAAGAAGAAGAAAGAGGAAGAAGAAAAGTAAAATCAAGAAAAATAATATAAGAAGAAGGAAGCAAAAGAAAAGAAGCAGAAAGAAGAGCAAGAAAAGACAGTGAAAGCAGAGCAAGAATAGAAAAATAAATAAGAAAAAGAGATGGAAGAAAAGGAGAAGGTAGAAGAGGCTAAACAAGCACTACAAATATTATCTTCTAGCCTATTCACAACACCATCACCTCGAGACTCACTAGCCAGAATCAAGCAGGCTCTGCAGAAGAGGAAATAAGAATAATCTTTCTAACTGCAACAAGGATTTGTTGAGAAAACTACGGAGGGATTTAAATTCCACTTAGAACAGATAACTCCTTTACAAAAATCTTGTTGTAGTCAAGTGTTAGAGCAGAGTTCCACTCAATAATGGATACAAAGGTGTGTATAATTAGAGGACGCAATGCAAAATATGTTCATCAACATTCAAACAGAATAAGCCACAAATCAAGATTAATACTACATTGTCCGTTTAAGCATCTACTAAATACGTAGTAGGAAAAATCTTGAAATAATACCACATAAACTTAGAGGTAGATAAAGAAACAATCTGTAAAATTGCAATAAGAGAATACTAGGAAGATGCCAAGAAACCTCATGTAGCAAAGAATTGGAAAAAAAGAAGTGAATTTCAAACCATAGTGAAGAAACTGAAGACAGAACTTAACAATGTCAGGGTATACCACACCTATACCATTGGATGGCCAAGTATGACCAAAGAAGACAAGGGAAAGATGGAAAAAAATGAACAAGACATACATAAGATGTCTACAAAATATGACATTCTATAAGACAATGATGGTGCACAAAGGAGGAAATTAGTAGAGCTTATGGAAAAATATCAAAACCAATAGAGGAGGCAGAAAGAAAATATCTACGACATGCAATAATGTAGCACTACATTGGATAAATCTTTGACACAGATGCAACAAGAAACTACACTTGCACAAGATCGATGGAAGGAAATACAAGCACATCCCACTCCATCATAATTGGTGTCACTAATTCAAGAGAATACCCAACTATAGGAATGGATTAATCAAATGTATTCTCATTTGACTTCATGACTTCACTATGAAAATAATATCATTCCCCAAATTATAAATTACATACCGCAAAATAAACCGTAGAATATTAAATTTCAAGGCATCCCAATAAACCCAGTCATGAGATTTGAGTGAAGGAACTTCTCCTTACGCCAGACGTATAAGTTCCTGGGGAGATTGATGCTTTTATACCTTGGTGTCCCATAAATCCAATTGGATAAGTCGAGTCAGAGAACCCTTCCCTAAGCCAGACGTATAATTCCTGGTGGTTGATGCCCATTGATCCCAATTTTGGGAAAAAAAAGTTGAAGGAGTAAAATTCATCATTTGTTGTCTCAAGGAAGAGACAAAGTTTAAGAGGGGGTATAATGTTGGCATGAGTTTAGGTATAAGCCGCCAAATTCTAGAGATAGCAGCAGAAAGGTAAAGACATCCACAAAGCAAAAAGGAAGCTGTGAAATGAAGTAAAGTCACACATAAAGCAAAGAATTTTCCAAAGACTATAAAGCCCTAGTACATAGAGAAAGTCGTGTAAGACTAAGAAGAGCTATGGAAGACTGGAAGAAGCTGTAGAATCTGAATTAAAGCTGTGTAATGAAGATAAATCATGCCAGATTGTATCGGAAGATGACAGAGGCACGAGTCAAAGTAAGTTACCTTTGAAATAGATTGTATTTTTTATTTTTATTATAATCAATATATTATATAAAGGGTGCATCACGAAAGACATATGTGAATGTCATTTTGATATTTTGTATGAGAGTGAGAAAGGGAAGAATATGCATGTACTGAAAACTGATGTAATCATTATTGATAAATAAATAAAGTGTGGAGTTTGGAGTAAAATTTGTTATGTGTTTTAATTTACATTTATGTTTATAGATTAGATGCGGTGTATTTCTCACGTACATCCTTAACTGTGGTCAATTACTTCCTAAGCCCTACAATCTGGTTGGGGTTTTAGGTCAACAACCCTAATCTTATTTCAGTAATTTCTAAACAGGGGACTCCTTTTCCAATTCAACCTAAAGAGAGGACCCTTTAGAAAATTACACCCATTTTTATACCTCAATCTTCCCCTAGTATTCCTAATACCATTACCCCACCTAATCAAGTACCATCTAATCTTCAAAGCTCCATCCCCACTTCTTCATTAATCCCTACCTTATTTATCATAGATCACGTAAATAGATCCAAGATCCAAATGTTAGAGGTTGAGTACCTAAAAGATAATCTTGAATAATTTTGATAGGCTATCTAGGTATTTCATAAGTAAAAACCTCTCCTCTTATTAGTTCCTTTGTCAACAACCTCTTACCTAATCGGAAGGGTCTTATTTCCTATAATAATATGAAAACTACTTCATCCTCATCTAGAAAGATATATCCCTTATATTTATCTTTTCTCATTAATGGTTTTAATCTTAGCAATAGTATCATTGATTATGGATCCTATGAAAATGTCATTCCTACCAAGGTAGCTCATACCCTGAAGCTTACTCTTACAAGGACATTTGGATGTTTCTTTTCCATGGAAACCAAACAATTTCCACTCATTAGATAGATTAAGGATGAATAAGAGGAATTGGTAGCATTCTTTGATAAGTGAATAAAAATGACCATTCTAGTACCAGACATTCTGGCTTCTTATGGGATATTTTTAAGTTGCAGCTTCAGCAGAGATGTGGCTGGTGAAATCTAAATGGATTGGTCGCATGTTAATATCCTAGTAAAAGGTGTCAAGAAAAGATTTTAGCTCAAGACGAAATCAAAATATACCATGAGGAAATCAAATGACCCTAGAGCTGAAATTATCTTTGAGGAAATAGACCATGTTACATATTTTCTCTCAATCGATGAAGCATCAACAATCCCTTAAATTTTCTAGGATGTCTCCAACGAGGTGTGGCTTCTTAAATTTAATGGCAGATTCTCATCCACTAGCTTGAGAGAAAGAATTGTGTTGATCTCTCTTGATGATGAAATGTTTCCCTATTATTTCAAGCTTTAGTTTGAGAACACAAACAATATCATAGAATATGAGGCTTTATTGTTAGGTTTGAAAGTGATGGAAGAAAGAGGCATTAAAAATTTGTGGGCTTAGGGTAATGAAAATTTGGTTACAAATAAAATAAGGAATCGATATCAGGTAAATAATGATTGGTTGTGGCATTACATGAATATAATATGGGACTACATTGAAGATTTTTATTCTTTTTCCTTCAATGTTGTACTTATAGATAAAAATGATTGTATCCACATCCTCATTTATTTTTCACCCAGGGATCCTAGATGAAAAATACACTATTGAACTAGTGGTTCATCCTATTGTCCCATATAACTCAAATAATCTACAAGTTCTCAATTATGACATCCAAATCATATATTTCATTGAAAAATAAGACAACTTCAGCAAGTTGTACTTCAAATGGATCCATTCATCCTACCGTGAATATACCTCAACTTCACAAGGAAACGTATGTAACTAGGAAATTATGCAGCTAAAAAACAATAAGATCCCTAAGGGGTTAATATCCTTTGAAAATATATTTGATAAACATGGTCTCTTTGTCAAAGGGAAGTGCCTTGATTTTTCCACTGAGATAAAATCAATGAACACCGGCACTAAGGAACAACCTCATATGGTTAGCATCAAGAAATATTTCTCACCTAAGCAAAAGGGAAGTTTTGTGACATTTCTTAAGCAATACATGGATATGTTTTCTTGGTCTTATGTTGATCTAAATAAATTTTGGCCCAAAGATATGCAACATAAAATCCCCCTCAAACCTAATGCTCACCCCTATAATAAATAGTAAAGGAACTACAACCCAAAGATTTTTGATACCATATTAACAGAGGTGCACAAAATTTTGGACACCAAAATCATTTTTCTAATCCAACACTATACATGGACAGCCAACACTATAAATGGATAGCCAACATTGTCCCAGTGCATAAGAAAATCAAGGAAATATATATGCATAATTTAGAAATCTAAATCAAGAATCTTTGAAGGATGATTACCCTTTTCCAAAAATGGATCAAATGCTCCAAGAAATCACAATTTTATAAATTCTTTCTATGTTGGATGGATTCATTAGTTATAACCAAGTTGAAATGGTTGTTAAATACCAATATAAAATTACTTTTACCACTTTGTGGAGTACTTTTGTATACATGAGGATGCATGTTGAGTTAGTCAATGTAGGAGCCACATTTTAGCTAGCCGTCGATATTACATTATGTGACCTAAAGAATAAAATCATTTTTTTACATCTCAATGATTTGAGGATTTTCTCTAAGAAATGATAAGATCATTGAAACCATCTAGAGAAATTCCTTGAGAAGTAATGCAGAGACAAACAATAAAAAAAAAAACCAATATCCATATGTTAGATCAATACTTGTAATCATCAATCAAAGCCATACAATTTTTCACTTTGTCTCAAGAGGCCAAAACTTAGATTTCTACAGTAAATTTTATATCAAATTGATTCAAAGGTCAATAATGCTTTAGGCTTGTTTCATTTCACCATAAAAAATGTACATATTCTTGAAAAAGTTTCAAACCTTCATTTGATAGAAAATTCCCTTTAGACCTCAATTCTTACTACTAGCCCTTCAAAATGACACTTTTTGATGAAAAACCCAAACTACAAAGAGTCAAGCTTCACTAGTAAGTTTTACCAATACATATGTATCCTTTTTAATTGTTCACCAAGTTTCATGAGCCAAATATGATTCCTTGAGTTTTATTCTCACTCTATTGTTTTAGATAGATCTTCTCAAATAACCCTAGTTACACAAAAATCTTAGTGTTACGAGAAAAATACAAAATTCTATACAAAAGTAAAAGATGTTTCAGATACCCATTTAGGAATTCTTTCTCTTAGGTAAATTTTATGACCCCTCTCCAATAAAAACTCCACCAACTCACCTTTTCTCCTTTACTTAGGTTTCTAAGTAGGTCTCTTAGGGTTTTAAGGGTTTTCTTAGGGTTTTAGTACATTTTTATCATCCATAACCTCTGACACACATTTAACCTCTTATTTACACCTTTTTCAAGCTTGGGGAAATGTTCATACACTTCTTTAACATGATTTTACTATATTAGCTAGTTTTTCCCTTCTCAAGGTTAGTCTTGTTCTAGTACGCAAGATATCTTCTAGAAATCTGTTTTGACTTCTTATACCTAACTTCCTTTGAGATCCTTTGGTTAGGTTTCTTGTTAAATCTCCACCTTTACTACCATTTTCATCACTAGTCATTACTTTGACCATTCAAACACTCACTTGTTCACAACCTTGTCATTGTCTTTCTTATATAAGGGCTAAGACTGAGATACTTGACTTAGCCTAAAAAACTTGTTGTTTCCTTCTCACCACCATTCCTAACACCATTCATAAATTCCATCCAACATGATCGAATACTCTTTCTTTAACTTTGATTCCCTTGGAACACACCACTAGCCTTATTCTTGACTGTGTATACCTGTTTCTACAATTTTCCTAGGACCGTGCTTCAATTTTGTCACTTTCAACATACTTAGACTTCTTAAAAATTATTTTTCACTTTCCTCACATCCCTATTCACATACAACAAAAACCTCAAGATTTAGGAATAAGAACTATCAATGTTGTTTTATTGTATTTGCCTACAAACCCTCAAAATAGGGTAACATGCAGAATGTTTACGGTACTATCAAGGTTTTGATCTATCTTCCATCATTAATTCCTCTTGAAAATTATTCCACGTCTCTTGCCCATGTTCATGATCCTATGCACAAAGTTTCAAGATTTTTCATTCAAAAACCCTAGACAAGGTGTTAACCCAGGAGTCATCTAAACAGAATAACTTGATTTGTTTTAAGTTATCAAGGCTTACTCAAGGTTTAAGACACCATCAAAGACCTTGAAAACATATTTACAATCTTACATGCGCTTTGACATAGATTGTGACTTATCAACCCTTTATTAGATAAAAATGTAATGGATTATTAATCAAGAGTTATAGTATTAGACCATAGATTGACATTTTAACTCACTTTACCCCTTTTCTCATGGCCATGGCCTCAACTTATCCTCCGAATAACCAAAATACAAGCCCTTATTCTTTAACAAATATTAAATATCATCATCCACCATCTAATCAATCATGCAAGGACCATGCATCACAAATTTACAAATTGAACACAAGATTGAAAATTTAGATATATTTTTCTCTTCCTCGGGTCATGGATCTCAACATGACCTTAAATACCTCATAATGTAACGTTATCAAATATTCTTTCAATTTCATTACATCATACAAGCAATTTATCACACACATATGAGACTTTCAATGCTGATGAAAGGATCTTACCAGCCTTATAGAAAAATTTTCATCAAGAATTACTCTTCACTGTAATCTCTTCCTTCATAACTACATTTTATGATCTCCCTAATGCTCATATAACTGTACATTCACTTGCATAATTCATACACAACCTAGTTATCTATGGCTCTTACACAAAATCTTAGTAATAAACATAATTTTCTCAACAACTCCTCTATTTTATCAATTTTTTTGGAAAGTACATGGTTCCTTGAGCCCTTAGTTCTTGGTACAAAGATTTTTCCCCAACTAACAATTGTTCTCAACACTCTCCTACATCCCCCATTCAAATACACTTCAAAATAATGAAAGATCAAGAAGGTAGTTAGGGTTATAACCACTAACTCACCTAGGAATAGTCTAACCAAGTGAGTTAAATCCATACTAGAGTTAATGTGGACATGTATTAGGTGGTGAACAAGTCTCATGACCCCATCTTAATTCATATATTACACTTACACTAAGAACTAGTACTGTAACCCCTAACAAGACAATTTGGAAGTTCAAACTTGTGGTTTTGGAGGAAACCACTTATACCAAAGAAAAAGAGTCCAAATGGACTAATTACATCACATAGACCTCCATATGGACCCTTCACACACCTAGATAGCTAAGAAAAACTAAAATTACTTATTTACAATGATGCCCTTGCATCATACTCCCCGAGTGGAGAGAATTGAGCCCAATTTTATATTTCTTTCATCCTCTTTTTATAATTCTTTTGATTCTTTGAAATTATTCCTATTTTTTATATTTGAGTTCATCTTCATGTTTCTTATATTTCTTTTTTCTTTTCCTTGCTTGTTTGGCTTCTATTTTTCTTGTCTTTTCATATTATTTCTTCATTCTTTCTCTTTCTTCATCTTTGTCTTCTTCTTCATTTTTTAGATGTGTTTTTTCATCAATTTAATGCTTCTTATCATATTTATTAATCTCTTTTTGGTCCACACTTGTACATACATAGCTAAGAGAATTATTAGATTGAAAATTTAGAGACCAACTAGTCTCACTTTTATCATCTTTCTTCACCAACTTGATTTCTTCATCCTTTTCCTGATCAACCCTTGCTAATAACACTATATTTTGTTGTAGATTATCAGATTCTTACTTTGTTTCTTCCTCTTGAATTTTCATCATACCTTAATATTCATTGTATGATTCATTTGTAAAATTTTCTATAGGATTTACTTTAGTTTTGACCTCATCTTCTCCACTCAACCAGCTCCACATGTTTGTAATATCTTTCCATGATCCCTTCATCAAACTATCAACATCATTTTCACCTTTTACTCATCCAAATTGAAATGGATCTTGTTCACAAACTTCTTCCTCTTGCTTTTTGTAAATTTTTATCTCTATTTATTCATTCAAGGCATTGTTTATTTCCTTCATCAATTCATCTTGAGTACATGAATTCACACATAAAAGGACACTATTAGATTGAAAAATTGGAGGCCATTTAGCCTCTTGAGAATTTCTTTGTAAGAGCTCTTTTCCATCTTCTTCAAACTGCTCTTCTTCTTCACTAGTTTCTTCTTCATCTTCACTAAATATCTCTCCCACTTATGGATAACAAAAGCTGACTTCCATGCATATTTTTTTTCTTATTTCCTCTATTTTCCATGATTTCATTTGCCTGATTCTTCTTCTACAAGCCATTGTATAAGCCATTACACTCTCTTCTTCATATTCCATCCCAAAACTTGATTTTCCTCTTTTCTTATTTCTATTAGCCACTACAGGTTTTATTTTAACTTTATAATATCTTCCATCCACTCCTCATTAGTCATTCCCATCGTTCCTTCACTATGTTTCATCATCTTGTAGTAGTCACTTGCAAGAAACCTCTCATTTTACTCTTTTTTTTCTTCTCTTCTCAAGCAATTATTTTACACCTTTCTTCTTCTCAACACCTCACTTAGGACTCTTACCTAGTTTTTTGGTGCTTACTCAATATTCTTTTCACCTTCCAAGTATTTTTCACCTTGGAATTCCTCTATCTTTCTTCTTTAAGCCTTTTAGGCTAGGTGTCTTGCTCACTATTTCTTTCACTTTTCACTTGCTTTTCAATTTCTCTTTCCTTTTCCCAAGAACAAACACCCACTCTGATACCAAATGATGCAGATACAAACCATCAACTAATAACCAATGAAAAGTTAGAACAAATCCTTGTAATCATTAATCAAGCCATGCATTTTTTTCACTCAGTTAAGAAGTCAAAAACTTGTATTTAAGCACAAAACACTATTTACAACTGATTCAAAGCTCAAGAATGCTTTATAAATTCTTGAATACACCATACCAACATGTACAAATACTTGAAAAAGTTTCAAAACTTCATTTGATAGAAAACTCCTTTTAGACCTCAATTCTTGCTACTAGCCCTTCAAAATGACACTTTTTGATGAAAAAACCAAACTACCAAGAGTAAATCTTCATTGGTAAGTTTTCCTAATACCCATTTATCTTTTTTAACTGTTCACCAAGTTTCATAAACCAACAATGATTCCTTGAGTTATTATTCTCACTTATCATTTTAGCTAGGCCTTATCAATTGTCCCTAGTCACACAAAAAGATTAGTGTTCTAAGAAAACTTCAAACTTCCATGCAAAATTTAAAGATGTTTTAGATACCCATTTGGGAATTATTACTCTCGAGTAAATTTTATGATCCCTTTCTAATCAAAACTCCACCAACTCAACTTTCCTCCTTTACTTAGGTTTTCAAGGTCTATTAGGGTTTGAAGGGATTTCTTAGGGTTTTAGTACCTTTTGTTTATCCCTAACCTATGATACACATTTAACCTATTATTTACACATTTTTCAAGCTTTGGGAAATGTTCATACACTTATTTAACACGATTTTACTATATTAGCTAGTTTTGCACTTCTCAGGGTTAGTCTTGTTCTAACACAAAAGCTATCTTCTAGAACTTTATTTTGACCTCTTATACTTAACTTCCTTTGAGATCCTTTGGCTATGTTTCTTGCTAACTCTCCACATTTACTTCCCTTGTCATCACTAGTCATTACTTTGACCATTCAAGCAATCACTTGTTCACAACCTTGTCATTCTCTTTCTTATACTAGGGCTAAGACTATTAAAGACTAAGATACTTGCAAAAAAATTTCTTTCCTTCTCACCATCCTTCCTAGTACCATTCAAAAATTCCATCCAACATGATCAAATAATCTTTGTTTAACTTTTTTTTCCCTTGGGACACACCATCAACCTCATTCTTGACTATGTATAACTATTTCTATAGTTTTCATAGGACTGTACTTCAATTTTTGTCACTTTCAACATAATTATACTTCTCCAAACTTATTTTTAACTTTCCTCACATCCATCTTCACCTACAACAATAGCCTAAAGAGTTAGGAATAAAAAATATCAATAATTGTTATTGGATTTGCCTATAAATCCTCAACACAGGGTAACACACATAATTTTGACTATACTGTCAAAGTTTTGGTTTGTATTCCCTCATCAATTCCTCTTGAAAATAATTTGGGATATTTTCCCCATTCTCATTCTCATAACATCCACAAAGTTTCAAGATTTTTCATTGGTTATTTTCTGAGTTAGACACTATTTTCTTTGTTCAAAAACCCTAGACATGGTCTTAACTCGGGAGTCATCCAAACAAACTAACATGATTTTTTTTAAGTTATCAAGGCTTATTCAAGGTTTAAGATACCATCAAAGATCTTAGAACCTCCTTACAATCTTACATACACTTTTTCATAGATTATAACTCATCAACCCTTTATTAGATCAACATGTAATGGACTATTAATCAAGAGTTATAGCCTTGGACCCCATATTGACCTTTTGACACACTTTACCCATTTTCTCATGGCCATGGCCTCAAATTATCCTCCGAATCACCAGAATATAATCCCTTATTCTTTAAAAAAGGTTAAATCTCATCATCCACCATCTAATCAATCATGCAAGGACTGTGCATCACAAAGTTACAAATTGAACACAAGATTGAACTTTTAGATATATTTTTCTCTTCCTCAGGTCTTATCTTCTCAAAATTACCTTAAATACCAATAATATTCACTACTATTGCAACCCTATTAAATAATATTTTAGTGTCATTAGATCATACAAGCACTTTATCACACACATATGAGACTTTCAATACCAAGGAAAGGATCTTACCAAACTTATAGCCTAGTTTTCATAAAGAATTATTCTTCATTGCATACCTATCCTTTCATGAATTCATTTCATGAGCTTCCAAATGCTCATATAACTTCATGTACCTATAAATTCACTTCATACACAACCTAGCTATCCATGATTATTACACAAAATATTGGTAACAAACATAATTTTCCTCATGAAATCCTCTGTATTATTAGTTTTTTTGGAAAGTTCATGGTTCCTTTAGCCCTTAGGTATTGTTACAAATATTTTTCCCAACTAACAATCCTTCTCCACACTCTCCCACATCCCCCATTTGAATACACTTCATAATAATGAAAGATTAAAAAGGTAGTTAGGGTTTTAACCACTAACTCACCTAGGAATAATCTAACCAAGTGAATTAAAGCCTTAATAGATTCAATGAGGACATGTCTTAGGTGGTGAACAAGTCTCGTGACCCCATCTTAATCCATTTATTACACTTTCACTAACACCTAGTACTATCAAACCTGACAAAATAATTTGAAAATTCAAACTTGTGGTTTTGGAGGGAAACCACTTATTACAACCCAAGGAGTCCAAACGGACTAGTTATATCACATAAACCTCCTAATGGACCTCACACACACCAAAAATTACATATATATAATAGTTTTTATGCATCAAGAAGTGGTATGCCCATGGTATTTCCTTAAATCCCAAGAAGTATGTATTTGTAGTAACAGAAGGTAAACTTCTCAGTCATATCATGTTGAGAGAAGGAGATAAATTTTATTTTGATAGGGTTGGTGCTATTTAGAATCTCACTCTCCCCACAAAAAAGACCATAGTTCACTCATTCTTTGGAAATGTGAACTTCTTGATAAGGTTCATCCTCAACTTTGTTCAACTTGTTAGGTGTGTGTGAGGCTCATCCTCCAAATGGACCTCACACATACCTAGATAGTTAATACAAACCCAAAATTACATATGTACAATGATGTTCATGCATCGAGAAGTGATATGCCCATGGGGTTTCCTTAAATCCCGAGATGTGTGTATTTTTAGAAACATAAGGTAAACTTATCAGTCATATCATGTTGAGAGAAGGAGCTAAAATTGATTTAGATAGGGTTAGTGCTATTTAGAATCTCACTCTCCCCACAAATAAGAAAATAGTTCACTCATTCTTTGGAAATGTGAAATTTTTGATAAGGTTCATCCTCAACTTTGTTAAGATCATTAGACATATTACTATAACGATGAAAGGCTTGGTGATTTTTTGTTGGAACACATAAGGAAAATAAGCACTTGAAAGTATCAAATACGTCATTACTTAATCCCATATTCTAGTATGTCTATATTTATTAAAGGATTTTATTATCTACAACTATGCATAAAGTCATACTCTATCCACAATCCTAATTTAAAATAATAAAGAGGAAATAAAATCCCCGATTACCTTCATGATTTGTGCACTAAAAATCATGAGTTAAAATAATCTCTAACTAAGAAACATGCCTTTTTTGTGGTGAAAGAAATTAATCACTTTAGGTATTACATCCTTAACTCTCATACATTGGTGTTTTTCCCAAACTCGACAGTAAAATTTATTCTGACACAATAGAAATTGAGATCACAATGAGATCAATGGATAGAAAAAATTTAGGAGTATGATCTTGAGATCAAACCTACCAAGTTGTTATGAGGAAAAGGGTTGTGCTAATTGATTTCTAAAAATGATATTAATACCCAACAAGAAGAACCAGTACAATAAAATAACTACCCGTGGTCTTGTTCCTAAGTAGTATAGAAGATTGGTATACTAATATTGCTTGTTTTCTCACCTACAAAGAATTATCTGGTCATCTAGATCCAAAGAATAAACGATTGTAAAACTCCATGCAACTAGATATGTACTATGGGGCAACGCCCTTTTTAAAAGGGGTATTGATGGTGACTTTTTCATTGTGTTGACAAGAACCAACAAAAGAGGTTGTTGGAATCATTTCTCGATCAAGCTTGCGGAGGACACTTCTCAGCTTCAGTTACAGCACATAAGACATTGCTAGCACGATACTATTGGCCTACACTCTTCCAAGACTCTTATAAGTAGAGTGGCCAAGTACGAACCATGTCAACAATTTTTTGAATGACCGAATTCAGTCTCTCCACCTCTAAGGCTTGTAGTCATTGAATAATCCTTCTTGTAATGGGGAATTTATTTAATTGGTGATCACAATCTTCATCACGTGTAGGTCGCTCATATGTGTTGACTTCCACAAACTACTTCACCAAATGGGTAGAATCCATACCAATCAAAATTAGTTTACAACTTTATAAAGGAGAATGTAATCATCTAGTTTGGGTTACCACATAAGGTGGTAACCAAAAATGCTTCAAATTTTTCTTCCAATGAGTTGGTTGGATTTTTTTATGGATATGGTATATCACTAGAACATGCATATGAATATTATCCTTAGGGGAATGGTCAAGCAGAATCTAGTAACATAAATCTTGTCACTATTATTCATAAGTTTGTTGACAACAATCAAGACACGTGACATAAAAAGGTTATATGGCACTTTGTGGGTTGATAGTATAACCCCTAAAATATCTATTGGTATGTCCCCACTTTAACTATTATATGGAACCAATGTCAATATTACTATATCTATATATTTTGTAAAATTAAATTTGGTTAATGGTCATTGAAGATGAGATGGTTAAAGATCTAATGGAAAAGAGGATAATGTAGCTCAGTGAACTCGAAGGAAAACTACCAAGGCATTTGACAAAATATTTGAAAATCAATTAAAGGATAATAAATTATTTGAAAAAAAGGATAGGTCAAGGGATTTCCAAGCTAGTGGCCTTATCTTATTTTGGGATAATAGGAGAGATCCCAAAGGAATGTGTGGAAATTTTGACTCACTTTGAATGATCCCTTTCAATATCCAACTTCATGTGGAGATAAAAATTTATACCTAGCATATCTAGATGGTATGCATATGACATTATCCCATAATGGGTGGTATTTGAAACATTACTAGTTGTAAAGAAGTATGACCCCTGCGTATACATAAGATAGCTTTATTTTCCCCTTCCTATCATGACTTTCATTTTCATGTTGTGTGTTTGCCTTTCCTTATTCACCTTTCTTTCATATGTTCTTGTGCATTTAAATCCCATCTTGGAATACTTTGACCCTATACACAATGGATATAAGACTTATAAATATTATGGAGTTCATTCACACTTTTTTACCTTATAGGAAATCCAAAGTTTGTCCCCATTTAGAGTTATTTGTTATCCCTAAAATTTTAATTTCACTAAAAAATTTGGGGTAACCATACAAAATTTTCAAAATAGGTTGTGTGGAGACAACAAGAGTTTGTAAAACTTCATGAAAATGATTGAGTATTATGTTTCTTCCTTAAAAACCCATTTCTACACCCGTGAGACTAATTTTAACACATAGTCAAACTTTTGACCTTTTCTAAAAAGGCCAAAATCCCAACTCCACAAAGTTGGACTTTTTACCTTGTCGAACAAGTCCAAAATCCTGACTCCACTCAATCAAAATTTTCACCTTGTTTGAGGGTTTAGCTCAAGGAACACTTAATTCATTCATCTAGCAGTTAATGATAGCTTTAATGTAGGGGACAGGGAGGAGCTTGGCCTCATTAATATATCATATATCAAATTCAAATACCAACTCCACTTATTCAGACTTTTGACCTTGTCGAACAAGGCCAAAATCCTAACTCCACTTACTCAAACTTTTGGCCTTGTCTAATAAGGCCAAAATCTTGACTCCACTTAATCAAACTTTCTCCTCATCCAATAAGGCCAAAATATTGACTCCACTTAGTTGACTTTTGACCTTTTCTAGCAAAGCCAAAATCTCAATTCTCCCACTTAAAACATTTAATGTCCCTCCTGATCATACTTTTCGAGTGTGATGATATTTATGGGTTGGGATTTATATAAATGTGTTTTCACCCCTTCAAATTTTCATTTTTGATCAAATATACTCCTTGTTTCCTCATCCATTGTCTCTAATCATGAATTTTTAAACCCTTGGTGCATCTTGTGTAAGTTTTTGTTCAATCCATTTTAAGTTTTTGTGTGTTTGAAGCCTTAGGTTTCACTTATCAAACTATGGAGCTTGCAGAGATATTTAAAAATGAAGTAGGGTTTCTTATGGCTCTACAGAGTGAAATTAAGTATGTTTTTAGCATTATTTGAGCTCAATAATCCCTAATCTTTAAAAATATGCACAGATAAATAAGTTAAATACCCAAAGTTGATTGCAAAGAAAAATCAAGTTTTTCATCATGCTTCACACCCAAAAAATTATGATCAATTTATTACAGGGTTTTTAAATTTCCCCACATCCTCAAAAGCTCACAAAAAGTTAGATCAAGGTTTCAATTATGTTTTACACCCTTAGAATTATGATCAAATCAGGTCAGGATTTTTCTCCCATCAAACATTTTCAAAAGTACGATAAAAGGGATTATCGAGCTTTTGATCGTGTTCTACACCTCTAAAAGTTTGACAAAATTAGATTAGGGTTTTCTATTGGTCAAATACTTATAAAAGTATAACCCAAGGCCAATAATACTTTCATCCTTCTTTTGCACTCAAAAATTCTAAATAAAGACCAAGTGGGGTTTCATATATATTTTGCACTACTAAAAACTTTATTTCTTCTTGGGATCACTTTCAGGGGTCTTTTCCTAAGTTGTTTTCCAATTACAAAAGGATCAAGGAGAAAGAAACATATGAAGTACCAATTTGTGGGAGTTACTTCTTCACCCAATCTAGAGTCCAATGTGGATAAGGTTATTGATACATACCTCATGCATATTGATCTTTATGAATTTTAGACACATATTATATCAAGTTATAAGTCAAATTGGGTCAAAGGAATATATGATAGTGGCGTAGCAGTGGAAATTGTATTCCATGTATCCACTCAATACCTATATTTTCTACTCAGACTATAAAACCATTATGATAGGAATCTAAGGTTAGTGAAGAATGCAGATGGTGAGTACCTCCTAAGGGTAGGTGTAGACTACATTGAAGGCATGTTGAAGATCTAGGATTTTGAAGCATGTGTTGACATCTCCCCTGAATCCACCCAATGTTTATGGAATGACAATGTTACATCATGTATGAAGACAGTGAACAAGCATTAGTTAGATAAGTCTAAAGGCTCTACCTCAAGGATGGCAAAGACACAACTCAAGTCAGATATGAAGTAAGAAATCAATGATTGTATTATATTACTCAATATGCTAATAGGTAATCCTATTGTAAGAGACATCCAAGAATGGATGTTTTAATACATCCACACCATTCTAAATAAAAAACATCATATCAACTAGGATGAATTGATCAATGACTCAATTCATAAATATATCATCGAGGTACATAACAAAACAAGTTCTGCATGGCCTCATACCTCATATATGTCATAGCCAAATCCATAACTTTCTTTGGTTTGACCAAAGTGTATCAGCTGAGCTCCACAAAAGGTATATGAATTTTACCCACAACTGGCCCTAAAGAACAACATTCAAAACATTTGTTGGGTTAATGAATCATTTTTCTACCATCTCATTGGTATGTTCAATCTAGTCATAAAATATTCCCATTTTCAATTGAAGCATATAATAACATAGTTAGGTGGGGAGGGTTATTTGTCTAGTTCCCTACCTTCTCATATATAAGGGTAGATGGCTTCACAGGTTCCCCTTATATGGTACCCAAGTTTGTGAGAAATAAGGTGGCACTATTGGAACTTTTGTGACAACTGGGTGTGGTGAAGAAATACCTTTCTAGTAAGAAAAAAGAAAGATTTCATTTCCAATCACTATAATAAGGTATTAATGTCCTTGTTTTGTCATGGGAAATAACGTGGATGTTGAGAATTAGTAAAGTAAATATGCAATTTTTCCTATCCAAGACATCTTTTAACATCCACAATGCAATGAATCATGCATTGGAATCATAAAATTCTCACATTTCATACTATGAGGACTACAAGTTTGATTGTCATGATGAAAAAGAAGTATGAAAAAGGGATTATCCATGTATGTCCCTTGACCAAATTAGAGACTTTGACATGGATGACATCCTAGTAGGCTTAACTTATGACAAGAACTTCTTTGGAACTACATATGACCAACATCAAATGAATCTCTAACCATTTCCAATATTTGATTCATAAAAAACTAATTATAATTCTCTTGAATACTGGACCAAAACAATGATTTCAAAAACTCTCAAGTGGATCTATTCAAAAGGGGTTGACATCCGGCAACTCAAATTAATATTTTTTTCCATATGATGCTCTTCTATAATAACTTCTGAATTCCAAACACCACGTGCAAGGGTGAGGGGTCCAGGATGAGTCAGATGTGTGCCAATGGTTCTCATCCTTTCCTCAGACTCACTTTCATCAGATGTCGAAGGGGTCCTTTTGTTGCACTTTTCCAATATCTAAGGGACATGGTCATGCGGTCCCTCACATTTTTTAGGGTTCTCATCACTTCGTCCCATACCCATTCCTCTCATTCTTAGAGCCTCTTTAAATACCCTCTCTCAAGCACCATTATATATGTGCATTATTTCTTCTTTGTCTCTTTCTTCCACTTTTAATAACGCCATCCTTCCCAAACTTGTTTCCTACCCCTGCGCATGGTGAGGTTTTATCATTCCATATGTAATTTATCCATCCCCATCTCAATCATTAAGATATTTTTTGTTAATGGTAGCGCATGTAAGTATGATCCTCTTGGCTCACATAGAAACTATAATTATGCTTCTTCTAGGAAAGAATATGTTGAAATTATGTACTCCAAGGTGTAATTCTATAGCACACCTTCCCACCAATAGTCTATAGCATGCATCCATGGTTCATCCAAATCAGAGAGTTCGTGATACTTATCCTAGCTCTATAATTTCTTATTTCCCATCTGAATACCCTTATTCTATGCATAAGCTACCAACCATCCATATAACTCTACTGGGAAGAAACTAAAAAATGTCTCGTACAATGAATCATATAAATTATCTTCCACCCATTTTTAGGCATTAAAGTTTCTACCAGTGTTGTATGTCTAAGAAAATCATCTTAATATTCATGTGCGCAGTGCTCAATATCCTCTAGTGATAGTTGGAATGCCATATGTACACCACATCTTGATGATTAGAATGAAAAGAGGTCCCAGCAACTAGACCAAAATGTTTGATCCTAGTTGCCAACACCTTGCTAAGTCGGGCATGCTAGCACTTCACTTAGAGAAATTTCTAAGTGTTCACCCGAAGAACACGCAACTACTAGGACCCTCTTTAGTTACTTATCAATATTTTTGTTATGTATTTATCCATTTATTCCATTTGAATAGATAGCATTGTATTCTGATAAGGATAACAAATATAACATGCAATAACATAACGTGATTAATCATTCATGAGCATAAATAACCAACAAAAAAATTGTAGTCTCATTATACCATGTTCATCCCTACTAATCTTCACTATACATAACATATTTAATCCATTACATATACTCACAACAGATTACATCCATGTGTGCAATATTCATCCAGTACTATGATGGCTAGATTGTATACATAGCTTAAAACCTAGGCAGTCGTGACATAAATATCCCTCATTTAATGGTGAGGGTATCGTGTAAAATGTTTATCTATTTTGCATGGGTGAATCCTAATAACTACTTTAAGGGGTTTTACTTTAATTCTCACAACTCGTGAATCACAACTAGGAAATTTTGCAGTAAGTAATCAATTGTGTTGGGATTATTTGCAGAAGGGGGGAAAACATAAGTAAGGAAAGAAGAAAGGAATATATTTTTATTTAACAAATAGTTATCAGAGTTTGTATAATCCACACAAATTAAATAAACAAAGAAAAATCATAGCATTCAGCGGTAAGGGAAAGAAATAGCTTCTAACCTAGATCTAAGATAACACAAATTTTATCTAAAACCTTCAATAGAAGTGATGAGAAAAGCACCGTAGACACAAAATTCTCTAGAAATCCACATTTTATTCAATCCCCTAGCTTTCACAGAAATCACACCAAGGGTTTCAGGACAAAGTCTAAAATATCCTAAACAATTTCTGATAAAAAAATTGTGATCATGTAGCCCATAGGCTCTTCTCCTATTTATAGTGCATAGAGGGAAACTTCAATTTCCAAGATTTACACTTAAACTTGTCTCTTTAAAATTGGCATGGAAATCCAAGGTGGAAATTAGCTAAGAATTGCAACTTGCATGGGATCTTTGCTTTAAAAAACCATGACTTGGACTGGGAATTGGTGTGGAAATTTGAAGAGGATAGGTGCTTGGATATGGAAACAATTGGACTGCTTACAATTTGGTAGACAAGACTATGACATCAACATGACTTTCCCCTGCAAAAACACTACATTATTTCCCCCATAGTTGCATTGAAAATGCTTGAAAACAAGTGTAATTAATTTTTCCCCTTGTCTGAGGCACATAATGACTTCTCAAAACCCCATGCAATTAGACTGGATCCGGAAGGAAAAAGGCTACGGTGATTGCCTGGATGGAAAACGGAGAAATACCAACACAAATAAAAAGAAATAAAATAAAAACAAAACCTGAAAGAAGCAGTGGGGAAATTGCTCGAAAAATTCCTCCAATAAGCTAGTCTGCAAAAACTCCCCGCAGGTGAATTCTCTATGGTAATAATGACGTGGTGAGGTGTTTATATAACCCAAATTTCTTAATTTTATCTCAACCTAATTTTAAAATAATTTTATTTATTTAATAGATAAATATATAAAATGCTTTCAGACAAAGTCTGGTGAAGGAATTGAGTGAGATTTTTCATGTGGGTATTTGACGAACTTGGATTAATAACTCCCTAGGGATACCTTTGAGCAACGTGAGAAACCACGGGCAAAACAAAACACAAAAATGACCCGTTACTTAAAAAGAATGAAAAATTTAAAAAGGGGTAGTCCCTGATTTCATGGTGAAATCTTGGGGACACCATAATAGGAACTTCCACACAAACACCAACACCATCACCACACTGGCACTATTAGTACTCTTACTATCTCTTTTGCAAAGGACTGTGATACCTATTTATCTAGGATGGGAGCTTGTCCTTCACCGCTTACATGCTTTAATTCTAACAATAAATATCCTAAATATAGGTCGCATGCCTTTAAACCCCTGCTTTAAACTTCAACTTTCATTATAAATATCTCGACCTTATCCATGCTATGATCCTATATTTATCTCTTTCCATGCATTTTCATTGTCCATATTTGTATGTTTTTTACCTGTAGTTGGTTCTTTATCCTTTCCTTGTCTATTTCTGGACATGCCTTGCTTGTTATGCCAACTCCTTTTTTCTTATATTTATCCTTCACAAGAAATTTGGCTAACTCCTAAAACCTCTTTGTGTGTATGCAGAAACCCTTTTATACTAATCTATTCACCCCTTATGTGCATACACTTTACACATTTTGACTTATCTTTGTAACTTTTCTCTGCCCATGTGCATGCTTATACATGTAGTCTCCAACCTTTGCACGTGGCTTATACTTATCCACTTTCTGAGCCCAACAATCCATAGGATAATGGTGTGATAAAGGATGCCAGATTTACAGTTAGTTATAACTTAGGAGATTATGGATTTCATTTATCATGTATTTTAGCTTTGTAAAAATTCACATTCTATTACTATGAACTAAAAATCCATTTTGTTTCAAGATGTGAATCCATTTTGTAGAATTGTAGTTTCGACCCAAAAAATATTATTAGACATAATGACTCGTTCTAAATCACGAGTATTTGGATGTTTTTTTGTAATTGTAAGCATGTGACACATTTAAGGATTCTATTGTTAGTAATAGAGACTTCCCCCTATGCATGTAGCTAGGAAATAGGAATATTTTTCTATATATATAGGAGACATGTAACTTATTAAGGATATGTTGGCCATTTGTGAATTCTATATTTTTAAGGTGTTGAAACTTTATATTCCACATATTTTATTGTGGAATAAAATAGATTAGAAAGTTATTCATACTTTGTGTTGGTGTTCCCTTCTTTCTTAAAATATTATTATTTATCCTATGTGCACATAATAATATTTTTTTGATTCAATATGTTTTGTTTGGTTGAATTTTCATTATTGTTAACTTTTACTTATGTGATTAAAGTAAGGATATGTGTTTCACCTCTTCCTCTATCATCTCTTTATTCATTATTCTCTCATCCTTTACTTCCTACATTTAATTTCTTTCATAAATATCGACCTCGGGATGAAATATCAAACCCCCTATAATAAATTAGTGTAAATACTTTCCTTTTCTACATTCTAGCTTAACATCATATTTTAGTATGGAAATATAAGGAATAAATATCCTAATGTTGAAGATGGTGAAAAAATAAGAGAACCTAAGACTAATATATGGCTTGCAAAATTTTGAGGCATTATACACTATATACACATTATACACTTTATACAACTAATGTATCAAGCAATTTTGTTTTCTATTCTAGACATTTTATACACTATTGGTGAGACCAATTCAAGTTTCCATCAACAATTAATTTTGCATCAAGTAATTATATTTTCTATTCTCAACACTTTATTCAATGTTGATGACATAAGTTCATGTTTCTTTCACCCCATGTGACTCTATGTTTTATTATCCCTTTCTTTGAAAGGGGGAAAACTATATCAATTGGTTATGCAAGGTTATCACATCCCAGATAAATATACAAATTGAATGAATAAACATTAAATTCTAGATATAAATATACACTAAACACTAACGTTACTAACTTGTGGTTGGTTATACAAGGCCATCCTTTTTTTGACACAAATTGATATACAATCTCAAATGACCAAGTGGTCAATTTTGGACACAAAGATCCACTGAATAAAAAGATGCAAGCAAATATACTACCAAATTTGTCACAAGTTCAGTTTACAAGAATACCTATTGAAATATACAAGTTATCAATAATATTTTATCTCTTGTATAATGCATAGTGATGACTATATAATATTTGTTGTTGTAAAATTGGGACCTAGATTTTTCTATAGTGGTTTGGTCCCACAATATGGAAAGCATTTATTTTAAGGAAAAATAAGATGCCTTGTGAAACTCTTCCCTTAGTGATGGGACACCTAATTACCTCATAATAAAATCAAACACTTGTTGTGGATTGATCACCCCTATCTTTACAAAAACACCAAGTCAAAATCTCCATGTCTGCAGATACTCCTGCACATCTATTACACCCTTCAACGATTATACCATGATACTCCCTATTACCATGTGGGTCATATCTATTTCCCCATGTTTTTACCATGTTTTGGTTACTTTATCGTTATGCATGATGACATCTTATGCTTCATTATTATCATATACACTCTTTTCATCCTTTACACTAGTAAATTTTATTCACTAGCATAAGGGAGAACTTGTAAACACTATCTTATTGATTGTTGGACTGCATTTGGGAATAATAAGGCTTTAGGTTCAAAAAACACTCTTTTGGTTCCCCTTGCTCCTTTTCCTTCCCCTCCTTCATCCAAGAATAAGTCGGGTCCGAGTCCTTCCCCTTTGTTGGTTTCCATTCCTTCCAAGCCCTCGCAGAGCCAAGTTTTTCCTTCCAAATGGATGACTCTAGGAATTTAGCTTCAACATCTCTACCTTTGTGTCATTCACATAGTCTACCTTGGGAGGTGTCCCATAGATCACGGGGAGATAATGGGGCTAAGTGTCACTCCATTTATGTTGAGATTTCTAATTCAAACTAGCTCCCGCTTACTAATAATTTTACAATCCTTGGCTCGGAGGATGGTGTACCAGACGGTCAGTGGGAGTTTTACATATCTGATTTTTAATGAATTTCATTTCTTGGAATGTTAGGGCTATCACAAATCCCTCTCACAAATACTCAATGTAGTTATCCTACCATCTTTTAAGTTGTTTGGATCTTATGTGTTTGAGGGAAATTAAAATCTCTGGTTATTTTCTTCTGAATATGTTAACTTGTATTACTCCTGATTTTTCACATTTTATACTATGCACATTAATGGAAAAGGTGGTGCTAGTATTTCAATTTCCCCAATATTTTCTTCCTTAATCACCTCCTCAAGCCAAGATCCTTCAAATTGAACCGCATGGGTGATTATGGCGAATAATGATATTTATTTTGGTATTCTTAATGTTTATACTCCTAATGATGGCACAGAAAGAGTGACATTATGGAAATGGTTAGGTTATAACTTGCCTCTTGCTTATTGGTTGGTTTGTGGTGACTTCAATATGATTAGACATCCTAATATTAATCTCATCACTCTCCCTATGCATTTTTGTGTCAGTGAGTGTGTGGTTTGGTATTATTTTAAAATCCATTGGGGGCTTTCTGATCCTCTAATCCAACTGTGGTAGGAATTTAAGTATCAAGCTTGGTATACTCAGACCGATCTTTGATAAGGATGTGATCGATTATTCAAAAGGCTTGATCATGTACTTATCTCTCATCTAGGAAAATATTTGATTTTGACATGAAAGGCCTCTCTCCTATCACGGTGTAGTTAGATGTTCTTTTTTTAGATCACCATCTAATCTCTTTTAAGATTATCTGGCGTGGGGCCCCTTTCAAAGTCCTATCAAATCAATTATTTTTTAATGTCTCCTTTCTAAGTCACCCAGGGGTGGTCCCTCTTATTACTAAAGTAAGGAATATGGCACCACGTCCACCTTTTTCTGTCAGTTGGATAGAATAGTGGGAAACGACGATTCAACGCACCACTTATTTCCTCCACCAATTTGGTAAATAGGTAGCTCGAGTGTGTAAGTGTGTGGACTCGGCTCTGCATAAATAATTGCGTAGGGTTTATGTTCTCCTGGTATCCAATCCTTTTGACATCCCTCTTCGGTTACATGCAACCAACATTCGGCATAGACTCAAGCTCATCGAATATCACTCAGCTCGTGGAGCTCAGATCTAGTCAAGATTGTATTGGCTCAAGGTGGAAAACAAAGCGTCTAAGCACTTTTTCACATCCCTCTATGCCAACCATGCTCATGAATACATTAAATTTATTTAGGTTTCCCAAAGTTAGCTCATAGATTTTGTAAAGATCGCTAATGATTTCTTAGAATAATATCATCTTATTTTCCAAGCACAAGATTTCACTAATGAGCAAGCAGTTATACTGCAACAATGTATCAAGGTGGTCCATATCAAATTATCTCCTTATGATCAATCTTGATGCAATGCCATTCTTATATTGGATGAGCTTCATGATGCTCTTTTTTTCTTAGTTGATGATAAATCTCTTAGGTTGGATGGCTTTCCTTGTGAATATTACAAATCTACTTGGTCTTTCATTGGCCTAGACTTGCTTCGAGTCTACCATGAAGCTCTCCATTCAAATTATTTAGGGAGCTTCATCAATCAAGGAAACATCAAGTTCATCCCTAAAGCTAATAATATTGAACTAATTAGTAGTTGGCAGCCAAGTAATCTTTTGAATGTTTCTAACAAAATTTTTGTTAAGGCCCTTGCTCTTCACATTTCCTATCTACTACCTAAGATTTTTTAACCCAAGAAGACAAGATTTTTCAAGGTTTGTTTATATTCTATACAATCTTATTGTGGTCTGGGAAGGAATGGAATGGGCTTGGATATTTATGTAATGGCCCTTATTTCTTAAAATTGAATTTAAAAAGGTGTATGATTGTATCAAGTGGACTTTCATTCTGACCATGCTCACAGCATCATGATTTAGTGAATTCTTTACCTCAATTGTTTAAAATTTGTTTTCTAGTGCATTTTCTTGCCTCACTATCAATGGTCAATAGTCCTATGTGATTAGACTCTTTTATTATATCATAAAAGGGTATCCTCTTATGCTTTTTCTTTCTATCTTAACATCCGATTATCTTGGATATCTTGTTTCTAAATGAGCTGATCAAGGTTGCGTTTGAGGAATTTTTTGACCAGATCATTTGACTTAGATTATTAATGGGAACTTTACTGATGATATAGTTTCATCTATTATCTTTGTGTCTAGAGACACAAGGGAAATTCTAGCATTTTTTTGGAACTTTCCCCTCTTTGGTGAATTTTCCCCAACACCTTCGTCACCCCGCCCTTCCCTCTTATCTCCCAGCGATGGTTTGGAGCTCGACATATGTCCCCGGTGGCACAGTGGAGGCGTGGGCGCAAATTGAAATTTTCTCCCCTGTGTAAGAAAATTTGCAAACACCACCCCACAACCCACCAACCTAGAAAAAAGTGCTTTTACCCCCTCTTGCATGTGTCCCCTTTGGGAAAATTTGACCCCTAAGCTCTATCGGCCCATAACTTGAGTTTTATAAGGAGTTAGGAGGACTTCTTTATATCGTTAAAAAGGTGAGAAAATTTCCTATCCAATGGAAATGCTTTAAGAAATTTTTGAAAGCATTAAGTGTGAGAAAAATCAAGTTGAAACCATAATCATGTTAAAGAGTGGGTATGGTGTCAATTTACCCTCTGAACCTAATTGAAACTTCTATCCCTTAATTTTGGAGCTTGTGACTTCTAATAATTGTTAATAAGAGAAAATTATGTTCTAGTAAACTAGAATTTTTCTAGAACTTGTTAGCGACAACTGTTGTCTCGTAACCTGGTTGTAGACACTCTTAACCAAGTTCTGGGAGTGGGTAAGTGAGACTTTACTTTGATGATTTTAGATATGTTTTCCTTTCCCCACTATAATTAAACCTTTCTCTTGACTTAGATCTTGTGGAATTAAATACCTTAGGTATTTACTAGTTTTGGTCCCTTAACCCTAAAATTCTAATCAGAGAATATTTAGCTAAAATGTCAATATAGTCAGTGATTAAATTAATCCCTAAGGATTTTTTAGCTAGGTGTAGACTTATTACACTTGTTACTTTATATTGTGGAATTAGTAATTATTAAAATGGGAAAATTTATCAGTCGAATTTAATTGTCCTTGAGACTATGGTTGTTAACACTTAAAAAAAAAGTATTCCCTAATTTTCTAACTGAACCTAGGTTGTTCATGGGTCTCAAGTGGGTTGTTTTAACGGGCATCACAGGAAGCTAGGTTTTTTTAGGTATATGTGTGAAATATAGGGTTATAGGTGGATCTGAACATACAAAATTGCAATAAATGAGATAATAAAGGAATATAGAAAAATTAGACTTCGAAGAGCTAACGGTCCAAGATATAAGAAAATGTTGGTTTATGGGATCCATTCCTACCCTTACATGAAGTTTGTAAAGAAAAAATGATTTGGTTTCATTCAAATTCCCTCACATTTCCTAGTTATGGTGCTGGCATAGCCTAAAATTGATATGATACCATCTAAGTCATTCTTCTAACCTCGCTTATGATTTTGATTGTTATATCAATTTTCCATGCTTGCAAATAGCCTAGTTTTTATTGTAAATATTTAAATGAATGTATTATTTTATAACATGCAACATATAGTAATCAATCCTATTCAAATAAAGTGAATTAATAGATTGAAATTAATTTATGCTTACTATAATAGTACTTCCCCTCGAATGGGAGCAAGGCTCGTGCAGTTATTCTAATCTTAATGCAAGTATTATATGTAATCTAATCCAATCACTTATATTTTATTGAGCCTCTGAATTCATATACATTTATTTGGCTAAGTCCCACATTGGGTAGATTATTCTAATTAGAATTCTTTATTCTTTCATTCTTGGTATTATTTGGGGTGTGTGGTATTTTTGGGAAAAGGATGAAACTTTGCGCATAAGATACGAGACAAAACCCACGTGTAGAAATAGATCAGGAGGGTAAATTTAGACGTATGGATGTAGTAAAAAGGAAGGCACATGTAGAGAGTTGGATAGTTGCATAAGTAAGAAAAGTGTGGAGAATTAAATGGGCTAAAGATAGAAAAACAACTACAGATGTTGACATATGCATGAAAAAGAAAAGCAAGCAAGGTATGCAAAATAAAATGGGAATAAAAATAGAGATCATATAGAATGACCCAAAAAACATGCATGATAGAGGGGAAAACATCTAGGAGTGAAAAAACATCCATGCAGGTTTAAGAGCTAGGAGATGAAGATATTGGCATAAACATTTCCCCTATGTAACAGGTAGGTGTTATTTTGAGAACTCAAAGGCTAATTATAGCTCTTGTTCAACTAGAGGGAAAGTCCCCACTAGTATATATACTCCTTAGGGGATCATTGTAAACACACCAATGACTGAAAAATCTATTTGTATGTCTATTCATTATTGAGAGCATAAAGACAATTATTGTATGAGATATATGTTATTAACATGGAAAATTTTGTTTTGGAGTCATCTGACACGTGAACCTAAGTACATTGTCTATCTTTTTACTGATATAGTACGAATTTTTCTGCGTATTAACATGTTAAAAAAATTCATCTCAATGTGTTAAACATGAGGGGGATCGAGACTCTCTTGTGTGTCAAATGAGTTTGTTTAGCTTTCATGCCCTAGTGTCCAGCGTGAAGATATAAGATAGCTTAATGTGCACCAAAATAGTGAAGGTTCACACACATGTGTTAGTGTTAAACTACATGCACAACATTTTTTCCCTTGTGTCTCTAGACACAAAGATAATAGATGAAACTATAGATAGAATAGAAATTTAGCCAACAGAGTAGTAGTGTGATGTGGTGTGCTTTATATGTTAATATCGGTTCCCTTTATCACTTAAGTATTTTAACAATGATTGGATTGACTTGTTATTTCTAAAACATGGATTTACGTCATTTTCATGCATGGAAATGGATGAAGCTAAAATCTTAAGCCCGGTTTGAGTGCTTCACACTTGTGTGGTGACTACTATAAAATATGTGTGACTGGTTTAGGAAACTTTGGGAGTGCCTTCAGTTATTTATGTTGATATTATAGTGTATGCTTATGATAATGTTAGGTGAGTTATGAAGTGCATTTGAATTGCTTATATAAGCTTACAAAGGTTAAATATTCACATTATGACCAACATGGGAAGATTAAACGATGAACATAAGATTTTAAATTTAAGAAAATAGTCATTACATGAAGAGGTATGTGACAATATAGGTTGTCCAAACCATAGTATGGCCTAACCTTATTCTATATAGTTCTAAACAATAATTCAATGAGAAAAGATGTGGAGTTCATGAAAGATGCCTAGGGATGGATTATTACTTTGGATAATTGAGATTGCATGGATGAATGATAGAGCAGTGTATAGAGATTAACAAGTCCTAAGAGAGGGAGAATAATATGTCAACGTAGATTGCAAGCATTTGTCTTAGCATAGGAAAAAAAGTCAGTTTTCATTTCCAAAGGAAAAGTTAGCAAATTTAAGTGTCTACAACAACACCCTGCATGATCATATATGTTGGAATTTCCCTTCACCCAATCATCTTACTAACTTGGGGAATATTATAAACTATCAGGAATTCTTATTCTATCTCAAAGTTTCTATTTCATGTCTCTTTGTTATATTCATATATTATATGATGATATATATTATTTATCATGACTTTTGAGACTAACACATATGGATGGTATAAGACCAGTATATTTTTTTATATGCATCTTTGAACTAATATATATTTCATGTTTGCACATTGGAATTCTCGTTACTTATTGACGAGGGTCATTTCAAGCTTCCTCATTTAATCTAATGATTATCAAATTCAGGGTGGTGTCCAAAGGTTGTTTGAAAGAGGAAGGAGAAAATATTTGTGTGTCAGTCCTCTTGCTAAGGAATATGAAATAATGCATAAATCCAAATTATTGGTATCAAATCAAATCTAACGTAAGAATAAATTGTAAATGAAAATCTGGAAATAATGGCTAAATATAGGGTAAAAAAAGGAGTGTTGGAAATAACCTAGGTAAATTAGATATACAAAAACACCCTTATTCCTGAGGGTGAGCAGTCCCTTACTCCCCTTTGGAATACGATTAAAAAAAATTAACAAAAAATTAGTCATGCTAACTATATATCCACCTTAATTATTCCTTGCAGTCATGTAATTTGTTATTTGATTTAGTTGCATGATATTATTATTGTTTTGGTGCTCCCACCTTGTGTGCTTCTTACTTTAGGTCTTCTTCATGACTTCTTGTTTATTTTGGATCTTCTCCAAGGTGTCAAGCTCATTTTGGATTCACTTCCTATAATTCAGAAATTCCATCTAGAATAGTATGGAAATGACTTTCCATACAAATATATAGCCCAAAATACTTTGGTACAACTTTTAGAATCGTCTCATATGATCATTTTTTTAGCTATAAAAGTTTGAAGTCAACCCAAGGTGTCTTCAAATGAATTTTTTAAAGTTCCCTAAACATCCCTAAATGGTGTCAGTGCAGAAGATCATCTCGAGAGCTTTCCAACGACTATGACAACATGCGACAAACGGACATCGGGAGCTCTAGATATGTTCGGTCAAAGTTCAGACAGCGAGAAAGTCAACTCTGGTCAACTGGTCAATATTGGACCAATCGCACTGTGACACGTGGCTTGCCACCACTCGTCGAATTCACTTGATTTGCCTATCGGGAGACAACAAGTGGACTACATGCTATGACCAAGTTAATTAATTTCGATACCCCATGGTATGGGTCGAATTTTTATTTATCTTGGTAAGTCCACTTACAAATGGCCCAAATGCCACACCACTATATATATATTAATGTTTATACATTAGTATAAACCACATTACTTGCCAAACCACCAAACATGCCAATTGTGAATCCACGTAGTGGAATAATGCCATGATGGAAGCTACCACGTGGAAGGAGGTGAAGTGGTGGTAGGGGGGGCTAGGCCCATGCGTGGCATGTTCCACGTGAATGAATGGGGTGGGTAAGGTTTAATTAAAACCTTACCCAAATAAATGGCACCTAATGTGGGATATACCCACTTAACTAATGTAAACTGCTCACTCCTATGGGATTTTTATTCCATTGGGATATAAAATTCCACCCATTTGGGATTAAAACATGCATCCGCCAATATGGGTATTTGATCCCATTTTTCATGCACGGCTAAGGTTTAAAAATAGCCTTAGGATTATATTTAATCCCATTAAAAATGCTAAGCCACCCATTATTGGGAATTTTTATCCCAAATTACATGGTACGGGTTTAGGCTAATATTAGCCTAAGATAATATGCAAATGCATATTTTAAGGGCCCTAATTTTGTATAAATAGGGAACCCGTTCTTTGTAATGGGGAGACAGGTCTGTGCAAAGGAGGATAAGGACCAGATCTTAGAAAACGCCATTTTTGAAGGCCTTGCACTCAGATTGGGAACTCGGAGTAAAAAGATGAAATGAAGGAAATTATTAGGCAGATTCCAACGATGTAATATTTGATCTTTTTTGTTGAGTTTTAACCTATTTTTGGAAGCTTTGAATGCAGTTTTTAACAGGGATCTACAAGACAGCTAGTTGGAAAACATGAATTTCAATGCACTTCTGGTCCGAATTGTGACTTGGTGTAAACATGAAAAGTGTTCAGAATTCAGAGATGATCTCAGATATATGATTTTTTTTTCATAGAATGTTTTTAAATCTCCATTTTTAGGTGTTTTTATAACACAGTTGCAGGGAGATCACATTGTGAAAACACTGTAGGAGCCACGGATCGTTCTTGGGACAGTTTCTGCTATTTTTCAGAGTTCTTGGGACATTGATCAGCTCATTTGCAGGTTTTGATTCATTATTGGTTGTTTGTAAGAGTTATTGTACTTACATTTCAATATTATTAATGGATCGGTTCAATCTGAACCTGGGGACGTAGGAATTTCCGAACCCCGTAAACAATCTTGTTTGTTATCTGAATGTTTTCAGTTTTCTGATTATTTATTTTCTACACAAGTTTTCCACACTTCTATGGATGCATAATAATCAGAATTTAATCAATTTGTGGAGTTTAGAATACTTAAAATTGGTTAAGAAAATCAAGATCTTTGGAAACTTTTAAAAGTGAAAAAAAATACAACATGCATTTTTCAGATCAAGTTTGGTATCAGAGCAGTTAGATTGCTGGATTAGCTTCTAATTGTGTTTGGAAATTTGGCTTCAGTTTCAATATTGATTTCAGTCTTCAGTGTGCAGACATTTTGGGGCTTGTTAATCTTCTTTTGCAGTGTGCAGTTTTGGAAGTACAGGTTGTGTTTGCAGGAACCGGGAATCATGGGCAAGTCATCCAAACAAGAGCAACTGGATGAGCTTGAAGCCATAAACGCCAACTCCAAGAAGAAAACTCTTTCTTGAGAGATAAATTTTATTCCTTGGAAGAGGAAATAGTGCGGTTAAAATCTGAGCCACAATCCTCTATAACCAAGAAAGAGGAGTATGTCAACAAGATGCTTGAAGAGAGCAAGAAGTTGATGGGCTTTGTTAAAGAGTTGCAGGAAGAAATACGGACCAAGGATGCCCTCTTGGAAAAGCTGCAACAAGGTGAACACAAGAAGGAAATTCCTTCCAAAGTCAGATGCAAGGTACTATGACAGAAGAATGCACTGTAAGTTGTTCACATTTTAATTCTTCCTCTCATTCAGTTTCAGATATTCCTTTGGGTCAGTTTGAAAAACACACTAAGGGAATTGGGTCTAAGCTAATGGTTAAGATGGGATTTAATGGAAAGGGCCTTGGTAAAAATGGACAAGGTGATGCTAACCCAATACAGGTAGAGGATCAGCCTCGGTTTGTAGGTTTGGGTTATTCTAGTGGGAAAATGGAAATTGGAGAAAGTTCCAAAGCAGCTGAAGGAAGACAAGCTTCCAACAGCCAAGGATCTATGCCACTAGAATTGCAGGATTCCGCCATCAGGAGGAACAATGAAAGGTGTAAGAAAACAGGTAAAAGAGGTAATCAGATTCCACCTCCTTCCACTTACACTAAAAATAGCACTAAGGGAAAATCAAATCCTAAAACTTCTAATACACTCTTTCAGTTGGAACAATATAGCTTTGGTAGGCAGAAATATGCTTTCCCTTGCACATTTTGTGAAGGTACTAATCATTCTGTTGCATATTGTTGGAAGAGGAAAATTTTGATTAAGAAGTTAATGCCTTTTGTGAATGATAAGGCAGGTGCTAAAGACCAATCTCACCAAGGAAAGGCGAGAAATGGCAAGAATGTTACCTCTCCTAAACAGGGGAATCATTCTCGTAGACAGAGTTCTGAGAATGGTAAAATGGGTAAGACTCCTAAAAACAGGGAAGTTAAATTTTGTTCCCATTGTAATAGGAATGGTCATGATGTTAAGGTTTGTTGGTTTGTTCCTAAACAACAAAATTGGAAAGTTGTTAAAAAGAACAGTATTGTAAAACCAACAGTGCTAAACCTAACTAAAACTCATTTTGGTACCAAGAAGGTAAAACAACCAAAACGGAAAAACCCAAGTGATTGGTTGGGAAAAACACTCCTCAACTTTATATTTGCACTATAGTAAATTGTTGATAGTAGGCAAGCAAAATGTTTTTCAGAGCTATATTTTAGGGATTCCTGTTGATTGATAAGGATTTGTTCCTAAGTTGATATTTAAGCTTTGAAAATGAATGGAAACAGCTGAAGAGAAGATTTGAGTGATAGGTTCATCATACTCATGTTTTGTTTTCTCATATTGGTTGGTAGTTCCATTGTTGAAAACACTATGCAGGGATAGGCATCAGTAGCATGTCTAAATTTGAAACTTGCAGTTGTAATCAGCATAATCACAAAGTGTCAGTTGAACACTAGCTTATGTTATAGATGGGTGTTATTATCTGACTTATTATTTGTGATGGCGATACAGTGTTTTGGCATATTCATGTTGATTCAGTTGTTGACTATAGCTATTTTTGGGCGTTGATAGTCTATTATATTCTGATAGTGAATACTTGCAGTTGTTACAGTTTCAGATGGGCAGTGGGCACTAGCCTAATTGTGGGCAGTTTAGATGTCTTGTATACTGATCTGTGTTATGGAATTGTAATTTTTGGTAATCGGTCGTATCACAAAGTGACAGTTGAACACTAGCTTTCCGTAATAGAATGGGTGTTATTATCTGGTCAGTTATTTGTGATGGCATTACAGTGGGGTATGACAGTTCACAGTTGTGCGTAGAGTTGACAGGGTTGCAGCATTTCAGTTGAACACTAGCTTAATTGGGTGTTATTATCTGATCGGTTATGTGACTAGCTAATCAACTATTTGCATTTATTTAACCTATAATGTTATTTTAGGTTCTTGTATGTGTTTGTGCAATGCAGGAAGAGATAGCATTATTTGTGGGTTGATACACAACTTTTTGTGGACAAAAAGCCTTTCTCAGTGGGGAGGTGTGATCAGGGGATCATTTTTAAAAGTTCCCTAAACATCCCTAAATGGTGTCAGTGCAGAAGATCATCTTGATAGCTTTCCAACGACTGTGAGAACGTGACAAACAGACATCGGGAGCTCTAGATATGTTCGGTCAAAGTTCAGACAGTGGGAAAGTCAACTCTGGTCAATTGGTCAAATATTGGACCGAATCACACTGTGACATGTGGCTTGCCATCACTCGTTGAATTTACTCGATTTTGCCTATCGGGAGACGACAAGTGGGCTATATGCTATTTACCGAGTTAATTATTTCTATGGGTCCCCATTATATTATCTTGAATTTTTAGTTACTTTCCAAAGTCCACTATACCAGCCAAACCACTATATATATATATATATATATATATATATATATATATATATATATATATATATACATATATATATATATATGTTTATACATTAGTATAAACAACCACATGCTATTGCCAAACTTCCACGCACATGGAGGAGGTGGTGAAGTGGTGTTATGGGAGGCAAATGCCATATGTGGAAGCTTCCACGTGGAGGAGGAAATGAATCAGTGGTAGGGGGGGCTAGGCCCATGCGTGGCATGTTCCACATGAAGAATGGAGTGGGTAAGGTTTGTTAAAACCTTACCCAAATATAAGTGGCGCCAAATGTGGGATGTTACACCCACATCAACATGCAAACCGCCCACTTATCCTAAGCCGCTCCAATTGGGATTTTATCCCATTAAAACATGCATCCGCCAATATGGGTATTTGATCCCATTTTTCATGCACGGCTAAGGTTTAAAAATAGCCTTAGGATTATATTTACTCCCATTAAAAATGCTAAGCCGCCCATTATTGGGAATTTTTATCCCAAATTACATGGTACGGGTTTAGGCTAATATTAGCCTAAGATAATATGCAAATGCATATTTTAAGGGCCCTAATTTTGTATAAATAGGGAACCCGTTCTTTGTAATGGGGAGACAGGGTGCAAAGGAGGATAAAGACCAGATCTCAGAGAACGCCATTTTTTAAGGCCTTGCACTCAGATTGGGAACTCGGAGTAAAAATATGAAATGAAGGAAATTCTGAGAACAATTCCAACGATGTAATATTTGATATTTTTTGTTGAGTTTTAACCTATTTTTGGAAGCTTTGAATGCAGTTTTTAACAGGGATCTACAAGACAGCTAGTTGGAAAACATGAATTTCAATGCACTTCTGGTCCGAATTGTGACTTGGTGTAAACATGAAAAGTGTTCAGAATTCAGAGATGATCTCAGATATATGATTTTTTTTCATAGAATGTTTTTAAATCTCCATTTTTAGGTGTTTTTCTAACACAGTTGTAGGGAGATCACATTGTGAAAACACTATAGGAGCCACGGATCGTTCTTGGGACAGTTTCTGCTATTTTTCAGAGTTCTTGGGACATTGATCAGCTCATTTGTAGGTTTGTGATTCATTATTGGTTGTTTGTAAGAGTTATTGTACTTACATTTCAATATTATTAATGGATCAGTTCAATCTGAACCCGGGGACGTAGGAATTTCCGAACCCCGTAAACAATCTTGTTTGTTATCTGAATGTTTTCAGTTTTCTGATTATTTATTTGCTACACAAGTTTTCCACACTTCTATGGATGCATAATAATCAGAATTTAATCAATTTTTGGAGTTTAGAATACTTAAAATTGGTTAAGAAAATCACGATCTTTGGAAACTTTTAAAAGTGAAAAAAAAGACAACACGCGTTTTTCAGATCACCCTCTTACAAGCTATTTTCTTCTCTATTTTCTCTTTTAAAGATAGAGTCGAGAAATTCAAATGCTCATATATATATAACCATTATTGTTATCAAAAAATGGATGTAAGTTTTTCATTATAGGGATATTATAGTCACAAAATCACGCACTTACTACTATTATTATACCGCCAAGTATGTTGTTTTATATATAGATTTTGTGTAAGAAAATTATTCACTAATGACACATTTCATGGTCTTATCATTTGTCTTGTTGGTCTTTACCATTGTTGGTCATGTACAGTTGTCACTCATTTTCACAGTTCCCATCAAGTCTCAGGAATTCCTATCAGTTTGTATTCACTCAATTTTCATCACTAGTCTTTCACTAGAGTTCCTAGAGAGGGATTAGGGTGCCTGGGGCACCCTAGTCCTAATTCTAGGCGTCCTAGTCCCCGTCACACTTGGTTTTATTTTTTGATTTGAGGTCGGTCTTTTCGGTTTTTCCTCTCATCTCCTTAGGTACTAGTCATCATGTCAAGTCATTAGTGTTAGAATTTGAAAAAGATATCCCTACATAAACATAACATACATACTACTTATGGGCGGACTATTACTATCAAGGGCTAGTTATTTACATAGAGCAAGGGACTGCATTTAGGCATTATTTCTACATCACACACAACATAAGAAGGGTATTATTCATTCTATTTCATCCACCATTTTACATTTTATCTAGCTACTACCCGATATATGTGTGTCATTAGCGCTAGGAAAACCTAAGCACATTGTTGTACACACAAGCATACAGAATTACATTGGGTCTGAGATGTAGTGCAGCGCTCAGTCATAATTCCATCAAGTTGGCAATTGAAGATAGTCTGACCCTTTATTTGCATCTTTATTTTTTAGGGTTTGATGCTTTGTGTGGGGTTTTGCAGGTGATTATTTATTGTAAGTTTACGGAAACATAAGCGAACCAAGTGCGACATCCACCCAACCAAAGGTGAAATACTGTGAAGAACTATTGACCATATCATGATCAGATTCTGATATTTTTTGCATACGAGGGTGCCCACAAGCACCCCCATCCCTCTCTAGGCACCCCAGTCTATACAAATATACCTCCGCTACAATTTTCTGAAGTTCGTTGTGACACTCTATTTCACCATTCCATTACTCTGTTCAATCCCATATCACTACGAGGTAAGTCAAATTTAGGTAAGTACCTTCCCCTTTCATTTTATTTCATTTAAAATATTAAATAAATTACTTATCATTTACATTTCATTTATGTGTCATTTATCATAGTTGTACATTTCTGATTTTAATAAAATATTCATTTAGAGCATTTTTAATTTTTTGTAGGATTTCCTTTACTAAAATTTTCAAATGCAGATATCTCCTTAATGGTTTCTATTGTGTAAAAATGGAGAGATTTATTTATAATAACACCAAGAGAACAAAAACTGCTCTTATTTTTTCATTTTAAGTTTTATAGCTTTAATAAAAACTAGTTTGAAGCTAGTCTCCATATAAATTTTAAGCTGGAAATAGTCCAACACTATTGTATAAAACTGAGGAGCTCACTTCTACGGATTGTAAATTTTTATCTACTATTGATATTGCAAAAAAAAAATCATAACAAAACAAAGAGTAACAAAAACTTCTCTCAATTTTTCATTTGAGTATGTGTAGTAAAATTTAGAGGGACACTAGAGTTGTTGCAATGTCATTTTTCCCCATATTTTGGAAAGACTATAACTTTAGAAATATTATTGTTGAAAAAATATGAAATAATTTTTGTTTCATGACACCAAGAGGACCAAAAAAAACCCCTCAATTTTTATTTGAAGGCATGTAGCAATTTTTAGGGATAGTCTGAAGTTGTTGCATTCTCCCCCACACTTGGCCTCTTACGAGCCCTCTTGAAAGATTTTTTCACAACTTATCCATTTTTAATTAGATTTAATATATTTTAACTTATTTATTATTAAATAGACTTAAAATATTGTTTTAAAAAAATAATTACCTTATTTTCATCTTCAACTATCCCTGCACCTTATGGTGAAGTTCAATTTACTGAATCCAGGGCCCAAATTTGTAATAACTAGTACATCTAAGATGCCTTCAAACTTTGAAACATTTGTAAGGGTTCTTAGGAGCAACATCGTGTATGGAGTAGGCCATGTTTATAGATTAGAGAAATGGAAATAGTATGTGCAAAACAATTATTTTCATAAAATAAATCCTACTCTACTTATTAATATTGAGATACATAAAACCAATTACTAATTGTGAGAATTATCTACCTTTCCTTCAGATTTATGGGCATATAATTAAATTTCTACAAGAAGCAGTAGAAAGTGAAATAAAGGGAATACAATATTTGGATTTTTTTTCATTTCCCTCCTCTAGAGCGACATCCTTCTTCATAAAGTGTGTTTTTGGTCCGGTGAGTGCATGGGCTAATTGACAAAGTATTACAACTCCTCTTATTTTGGTACATGCATGTCTAGAGGAATTCCGTTGTTTGTATGAAAATATCATATCAAGAAACACTCCTTATATTTGTAAGGTTCCCAAATAATACTTTTACATACAAGATCCTCTAATGGAAACATTATTTCTACATTTTACTCATCACCTATTGCAAGAAATATGCCATCAATGTCTTTGCTTCAATGAGCTCTTCTTTCTTGTAAATTGTAATCACTGATATTCTTAATGTTGGTGAACCTATAAGATCTTATAGTTGATAATAAAAAGGAACTTCTTAATTCTATTGGGAATTTCAAAACCATTGAAATTTCCATTTGGTTTTTTTGGCAAATAAATTTTAAAAAAAAATCCCTTACCTACTACTTAAAAAAATTGAACTCAAATACTACTTCTAAAATATTGTCAAACTAATATTTCCCTTGAGCCTAAATGTTATGAAAAAACCATGTTCCATTCTACTCCAATGGCTTAAAAATCCATCCAATCTTACTACATATACTTTATTATATCATTACCGAAGTAGTGAAATGGGATTTGTGAATAGAATCTTACTAGTATTGTCCCACAAAACCCAACTCAAAAACTATTCCCTAATGCCACCTATGTTCCCTAAAAACAAAGCTAAAAATGATGAGGTCATTGTAAGCCTCCTCATTTAATATAATGATCATCAAATCCATGGAAGTGTTCAAAGGTTGTATGTAATAAGGAGGAGAAAATATTTGTGAAAATATTTGTGTGTTAGTTCTCCTACTAAGGAAATTAATAACATGCATAAATCCAAATTGTGATATTAAATCAAATTTAACATAAGAACAGTTTGTAAATGAAATTGTGGAAATAATGGATAAAAATAGAGTAATAAGAGGAATGTTGGAAATAAACTAAGTAAATCAGCTATTAAAATAACCTTTCTTTCTCAAGTTTAGCGAGCCCTTACTCCTATTTGGAATATGATTGAAACTGATCACAAAAATGTTGACAATGTACTTAATAATTTGTATTCTATTTAGATATTGGCAAAATAACTCCCCTTTTATCGATTTTGTACAATTATAATTATAAACTACTTTACTCTTTCAATCCACCAAGAATGTGGATCTAATATTGGTGAGACATTTATTCTATAACTGAAAGAACTCTAACTATTTTATCATAAATACAATCATGAGATTTATTCTAAACAAAGATTCATATTCTAACTGCACATTCTCTCCCTAATTTTGAGGGATAACACATGGGTGAGTTACTTATTCAAAACTCCTTTAAAATATGCTAGTGTAGTTCATCCTAATGATTAAGGAGATAAATGTGGGAAGTCCAACACTTAGGGGAGTCAACTACAACTCGTCCCAATTATTAAGATGCAAATATCCTAAGATCCATCACTTGGGTGAGTTAACTACAACTCTTCTTAATTATCAAGGAGATAAATATGGGAAGTTATTAAAGAATCCTAACTAAATCTCATTCGCTTGAGCAAGAAATTAGGCATGTAAGCCTATTCTCATGGCGAGATCTTTATACACAACCACCTTCTAATTACTTTCCTTTAAAACTAATTCATCATACCTATTTTTATAACATGTTTGCAACAACATAACAAATCATCAATAATAAAGCTACATTGAATGATTTGACCATATGAAACCTCCTATATTTAACAAGTATTAGTTTCACAATGCCTACTTGTATCCTTATCTGATTAGAGCTTGTCTAGCCTTTAAATATGCCTTTAAATGATCAAATTCTATAAAGTAGAAGAACCTTCCAAAAAATAGCCATATTTACTTCCCTATTTTTTTTATTACAAATTCAAACTCACTTTTTATAATCTTTTCAAATGGTTATCTAGATTTTTTCTCTTCGTTGTAATTTTTCCAAAATATTTTTAAATTCTAATTTTCAATAAAAATTTAGGGAGATATCATAATTTTACTGAACCTTCATTTTTATTTTATTCACTTCTCTTCATCCTCCAATTACCTTGAATGTGTTCTTCAATGATATTTTATGCAAATGCATATGCAGATTATAACACCTCCTCCTTACCTTCTCCATGTCCAAATAGTCGTTATAAGTAACAAAACAATGGCTTTATTAAACATAAGCTAGTAAATAGATTCTTTGATGGATCTATTTTCAAAATTTGACTGTTAAGTATATGTTTGGCTGATTCAAGATGGCTGCATATGACCATTATAGTAAACCCAAGGCTAAAGGCCATAATCCTCTTGTTGAACCTTTACAGCTGAATTTTCTTTGTTGAGTCTTCAACGCCTTTTGTTTTGTCTTCAAACTAGGGTATTTGATGATAATCCTTTGACAAGTCATACATTCATGCCAACTATCTATCTACCTTCAGTATGCCTTGTGATCATGCAATTTATTATGTGACTTAGTTGAATGGCATTCTTATTGTTAGGGAACTCCCACTTTCCATACATTTTGTTTTATATCTTCTTCATGTTTTTTGTCTATTATTGAGCTTCTCCAAGGTGTCCAACTCATTTTGGAGCCACTTCTTATAATTATAGAAGTTCTGGAGCCATTGTGTCATTCTAAGTAATTATCCATAATAGTTTGAAGTTGACTTCCCATAAAAATTTATAGCCTAAAATACCTCAGCGCCACTTTAGAATTGTCATAAGGTTACTTGCATTCTAATTATGCGCCTTTAAAATCCCTTTGAGGAATATTTTGTAGTTTTATCATAATTATTTATCCTAATCTCCATTATGGGCACTCCGTAAACCTTTGGAAATATGCTAGATATACCTACAACTTTTTTTGTTATACATTTGTCGTGATTCTACACAAATTAGTAACTATTTTTCAAAAGAATAAAAAATGAATCTTTTGACACAAAAATCAATCTTTAAAATAATTTTTCATAATTTCATTATAATTTTTTACTTTAGCCTCCATTTTGAGCAACCTTTAAATAGTTATAAAGATATTGAAGAGACCCACAACTTTGTTTTCCTATTGGTGAGAAAAAATTTTGGGTGGAAAAATTTGTGGGTTTCTTGCCAATGCTCTAGGAATCTAAATCTCTCTACGTAAATGGTGTAGCTTCTGTGTATACATGCACGAGTAAAGTGAATTTTATATGGGTTTTCCTTGCAGTCAGATATCTAACAGGGGCACTCCACTGACCCTATGGTAAAGCTAGCAATTTCTTGCTAGAGAGGATTTTGTCAAAAGAGTGGGGAAGGGAGTGAGAATATGAGGTAGAGGAACTAATGTTGTAAGTGAAAATCAAAGTCTTGCATAAATCAGTTATAAATTTCATCACATGCATTAAAATTAAGAAGAAAAAAATCTGCAAATAGCAACAAGACCAATTATAATTTATGAGCACAAAGTATCAATAAATCCCTCAGTCAAAAAAGGTTAGAAACTCCTTGTATTGATTTTCAAGTAGAAATTTTACATAGTATGAAAATGGAAGACATTTGAGATGGGGGAGAATGGAATAATTTGCTATCTCTTTGTATTTTCACAAGGATCTCTCTCTCTCATGAATTCACAAAATCTCAAAAAAAAATTAGAATTAGAAACCCTTTGAATGAGGAGCTCATTACAATTTATAGAATTTTGGAAGTCTCTTTGATTATCCCCCATTGACCCTTCATATGCCTTGAAACTTTTCACTTTCTTAGGAAAACATTAATTCCCCTTTTATAAGTTAAGGGTGACTTATTACATTGAAAATAAAGTCATTTTTAATTAATTAAGGCATTATGAAAAAATGTAACCCCAACGAAGAATTAGAATGTGGAGGAGAGAGAAAGTGAGGGGGAGAAGAGAGAGAGGGAAAAGAAAGGATGTTGCTCCTGATGAATTCCACTTATTCTTATTATTTGAATGATCTAAGGAGATGAAACTCTGAATCTCTAAATTCTTTGCCTCCTAAAAAACTCCTTAATACTGGACTCAATGCTAAATTGTTCTTTGTCCCGTGTCAATGAGAAGATACATACTCCCTTGAATTCCTTGTTGTGAATGATTCACTCATACTACGGAAAATTTGTTGCTGACAAGAAACTACCTTTTGATGACCTACAAACATCGCAAATTGAGTTTTTAGAAAAATTGTTGAGTTATCCCAATGGTGACCATGGGCATTGCTCATAATCCACTTCAAAGAAGCCAAGAATGGAAACCGCCTCAATTGATGACCCTTTGCAACAATGTCTTATTCTGCCGACATATGTCCTACAGAATGATACATTTGTTCGTACAAGGGCTAGGTACTAATGAACATACTGTCGAAACTATGAATGTTTCTTCAACACTTTGTATTCTTGAATAGAGCAACTTAGTATTTTTATTAAGTGTAGAAATAAGCTTTTCGGGCCTCGTCCTACCTATGACAGTTCTAACTTCTTCTTCTCATTGTATTCCTTTTGTGGGAACCATTTTCTAGACCACCTTGCCATTTATAGCAGGTATTTATGGGATCACTTGCTATTTTTAGTAAGTGTCAATTTTGGGCCCAAATGACCCTTTCGATGATCTTTACCTGTGATACTTCCCTTGTGTTCATCGCCTTCTTCATAGCTTCTTCAGATGGTTGCCTACCCAAAATGGTAGGAACCCATGTAAGAGGACTTACTATTTTTATTAAGTGGGTATTTAGTGCTTGGATTGTGATGGAACACATTTTTTGGACTCGGCTGATCATTGTGATCTCATCCTCCGAATTTCAATTGATTTTTCCCACCAAAATGTTTGAAAATAAAAAATGAAATTTTCACCTAGCAGTGACTTTGAGCATGGAGTTGCCATGATAGCCATTAATGGAGCTTCAAAAATTGCAGATCTTTTTTTCCTCTAATCATGATGAAATTAACCCCATTGCAATATGTTTTTTATTTGGATTCCCTGTGTAAGTTTTTAGCTCAACTACATTATCGGATTGATGGGAAATCTGACGAATGTGAGCTAGGGCACGAAAATTAGTTTTCATTATAAAAAATGATCTAGAGCATCATTTAATCTACCATTTATTACATCTTGATCATCTCAAAAAAATAGGAAGTCTGCAATAAAGGGCATCTCGATTTGTGCTCTAGATTGAGAGAAATGAGCATTTCTTTGTTTTTGACTACAAGGGTTTTCAGGAAAAGTTTCTTCATTTTCTTCATTCTTCACTTCATTTTGCTTCACTTAAATCCATATCTATTTGAGATCTCTATATTTTCATAACATGGAGGACACAGTAGAGGTGGTTGGGTACAGTAATGGTGGTAAGACATTCTGGACAAATTTCAGCAACATGTCGACAGGGTGTGTAGATGTGAGAGGAGGAAGTAAGCACAAAAATGGCTAAGTGTTGTGCATACTTCAAAAAATGAGAAGGCATGGGGCTGGGAACATTTTTTTCCCCTATGTCACTATCTAAAGGGATGAAAGGAACATCAATTTTCACATCACACCAGGTTGTGACATTTGGCAGTCATCCGTGCACTGTGAGGATAGGCTCCAGCAAGCTCCTCATGGCTAAACTGGTAATGCAAAGGGTCCTATGAGTGATCAGGGGGATAAAAAGGGTTCGTCACATTTTATTGTACCCAATGACCTTTGCTAAAGGGATTAATGGGACATCAAAATATTCCAGGCTCCTGGCGCTGACACGTGTCCTCTTGAAAATTTGGCTAAGTGTTGAACATGTTCCTTCAGCCAACTTGTGATGGCGATAACTTGGGCTTCCGGATGAGTTTGGAGGAAAGATTTATATGATATTGACTAAAAAACACTCAATTAATTAAATTGTGATGGTTTTGAGCTCCAATTATGAATTCATAACCTTAAAATTCCCCCTTTTTCTCAGGATCGCCAGTTGTGCACTGGAAGAATGAGTTTTCTAAAGAAGTGTATGGTGTTTCACGAGGTCTCGTTTTTTCCACCATTTAGGGCATGGAAAATACCTTACATAGGTAATTTTTTTGGCTCTTGAATCTTTATGAAGCTCCCATAATCCTTTCTTAAAGCTCAACCACTCTTTCGTGGTGTATGCTCCTTTAGGCCTGAAAAAACCCACTTTTACTTAATTGACTCCAAAAAGGCTCTACCAAATTGATCTTGAAGCCTTCAAACCATTTGGAACATTTTAATCCTCCTTTTTTTATGATGCATTCCCATTTTAATCCACTTTACATTTTTAGTATGCCTCGTCATTGACACATTATTTTAAGTAAGTGCATTGTGGGTGTCAGATTGTAACAAAACAAGTCTTGAACTTATGGGTTTTATTCTAGGGTTCCATGCTCAAAATTTGGGGTAATTTCTTTATATGAACAAGTGGTAAAATGAAATTTTCATCAGTGGGGGCAGAATACTAATAATAAAACACATCCCTCCATATCCCTAAAAAATAGGGACTTTATGGCGCGAAAACTAGTTTACATGAAACTAATTTTTTTAATGATCATTCCCTCCAATTTTTGTACAATTTCGTTCACTGGAACCTTGAGAAGTGAAGAGGTAGCTCACTACATTTTTCAATGATGTTCTTCATGTGACAGGGTAGAATACTGATAAAAAAACAAATCCCTCTATATCCCTAAAAATAAGGACTTCGTGGCGTGAAAACTAGTTTACGTGAAACTAGACTTTTCATTGATCATTCCCTCCAATTTTCGCACAATTTCGCCAAGTGGAACCTTGAGAAGTGAAGAGGTAGCTCAATTCCTTTTTCGTTGTTGTTCTTCATGGTGGCCATTAATGGAGTCTTCAATCTTCAGATATCACAGAGGTGTTTATGGAGGAGGATGAAGTTATTTGTAGTTGAGAATGAGAGGAAGGCTAGGAAAAAGTATTTGGGAGCTGACTTTTGGGTGCATGATGAACCACAAGGCTTAAGTGGGTTGGGGGAATTTTGTGTCCCCTATGTCCCTTTGCTAAAGGGATGAAAGGGACGTCAATTTCCACTTCGTACCTCATCGTGACACTTGGTGATCATCTGTGCACGGAGAGGGAAGGCTCAAACTTATCTCTCAAGGGCTTAACTGGAAAACAGGAGGTCATATTAGTGTTATAAGGGCTCAAAAAGGGTTGGGCACATTTTTGGGGTTAACCATATAATAGTTTTACACAAATCTAATATTAGATAAAGCATACAAGTAATGAATGCGGAAAAAAAACAAAACATAAAATAAACAAGAGAAATATAACACCAGATTTAACGTGTTTCACCCAATGTGGGCTACGTCCACCAAAAAATGGCCAATATTATTATTCAATGTTTTATAGAGGAAATACAATGAATATCTTCAATCTTCCAACACCTCACTGGATGTTTAATGATTTTCCCTCACTCATCTACTCTTTCTTGCTCACCAAGGAAACTCTCATATAAAGAATTACTTCTTACTTACTTGTATTACCCTCATATAATGGTTACATGCATTTATAACTATTCTGGGAAACTAACTATGCTTTTATAATCAAGAAATCAACTTTAAAGAAAAATCTTTATTCTAATTCCCGACCAATAAATAAAACATTGTCACATAGGTCGATTGGCGTCAATTACTCCCTACAATCCCTGACCGATGATAGTTGTTTCCTGACAAAAACCTGTCAGCCTTGACTGATTTTGATCATTATGTAGTCCAGCAACATTGTAAAATCAAGCTTTCTATGAAGCAATTAAGCTCCACACTTAACAATATCCCACTTGGAGATCAATTATTTAATTTTATTGTACAACACCATCTTTGGTTCATTTTCCTTGTCTCGTTTCTTCCTCTTCAAGTCTCAAACTCGAAGACCAACAGAAGTGGAGTGAAGCTCCAACTTCTCCTTTGCCAATGTCTTCGTCAGTATATCCACAAGGTTATCATCTGTATAGATCTTGTTCAACTTCAGCTACCCCTCCTTCAATACCTTCCGTATGAAGTGATATCTCAACTAAATGTGTTTTGTTCTCGAATGAAACGTTGAGTTCTTTACCAGATGGATCACGCTCTGACTATCACTGCATAATCAGCAATCCACTTTCTCGATATATAACTCTTCCATGAACCTGTTGATCCATATCATCTCCTTGTTATCTTTTCTAGCTTCACTATACTTTGCGTCTATAGTAGACAAAGCCAAAACCTTCTACAATCTCGAAATCTAGCTAATTGTCATTCCCCCTACTGTGAAAACATATCCAATGGTGCTCCTTCTGCCATCCAAATATCACGTCATATCCGAATCAACACAGTAAAGAAGTATCTGACCCTCCATAGCATAAATCCATGCCAGATGTCCCTCTTAAATACCTAAGAATTTATTGGACTTCTTTCCAATGTTTTTTACCTAGATTAACCATAAACCTGCTCACAACTCCTACTGTCTGTGCAATGTCTAGTCTGGTATAAACCATGGCATACATAAGACTTCCTACTTCTGAATCATAGGGAACACATGTCATGTACTCAACCTCCTTGTGTGATGTAGGACATTGATATTTTCTCAATTTTAAGTGTCCAATCATAGGTGTAATAACAGGTTTTAAACTTTTCATGTTAAACCTTTCCAACACCTTATTGATATAAGCCTCCTAAGACAAATACAACTTCTTATTTTTCCTATCTTGGAGAATTTACATGCCAAGGATTTTCTTTACAGCTCCTAGATCCTTCATTGTAAATGTGTGAGCTAGCTTTTCTTTAAGCTCACCAATGTCCTGCATACTAGATCTTGCAATCAACATATCATTCACATACAATAACAAAATAACATAGCTCCCATTTTCAAGCTTCTTTAAATAAACACAATGGTCAGATTCACATCTCATATAACCATGCTCATGCATAAAACTGTCAAATCTCAAAATACCACTGCCTTGGAGCTTTTTTGAGCCCATATAGGCTCTTTTTCAATTTATACACAAGTTTGTCCTTACCCATTACTTCGTAACCAAACGGTTACTGCATATAAATATCTTCTTCCAAATCACCATGAAGGAAAGTCATCTTAACATCAAGTTTTTCTAAATGCAAATCCTCTAATGCAACCAAACTTAGAACAGTAGGAATAGAATTCATCTTAACTACAAGAGAAAAAATATCATCAAATTCAATACCTATTTTCTCTGAAAATCCCTTTACCACAAGCCTCACCTTGTACCTTTTCAGTCCATCCTATTCTTCCTTAATCCTATATAACCATTTATTCTACAGCTCTCTCATACCTGCTGGTAACTTAACCAAATCTCATGTTTGATTTTGTTCCAAAGAGTCCATCTCCTCATTCATGCCATGCTCCCACTGCTCATGGGTATCCACCTAAATTACTTCATCAAAGCTTTCTGGTTCACCACTATCAGTCAATAATAAGTAATATAAGGAAGGTGAAGATCTCTCTAGAGGTCTACTTACCCTTTGTGACCTTCTGACTGAGATATGGGGTGTGAGAGGCTCAATATTTGTCTGTTACACATTCATGTCAACCTCTGTGACATTCTGGTCTCTTACTACCGACTGCGGTTCTATAACCGATCATGGTTCCTCTGTCTACCTACTGAGTGTGGTTACGTCACCCCCACCAATTATAGAAGTGCCGACACCGGTTCCTGTAGGTGTCTATTTTAAACCCGATCATGTCTATCAATACCGGTTACCCTGATCGACATTGACTTCTATAGAATCGACGTCAGTGTCTGTGGATGTCTGTTTCAATCCAAAAGTTTGATTTCCTTCAAAATTTCATCAACATGTTCATGTTTAGGCACCAAAACATGATCCTTGTACATTCTTTTTTCATTCCAATCAATGTCATGACTCCTAACAATCTTATAATCTTCTAAATCCCAAAATCACCAAATACATAACCAATAAAATTATATATCTTAGATTTAGCATCTAACTTCTTCCTATTTTCCCTATCAACATACACAAAATCTTTTGAGCCAAAAACTCTAAGAAAATAAATATCGACCTCTTTTCTAGACCAAGATTCTTTTGGTATTCCACCATCTAGTGTTGTTGAAGGTCCATGGTTGATCAAGGACACTATTATATCCATTTCTCCTACCCAAAAATTCAAAGGCAAACCAGCATGTATGCTCAAGCTTCTAGCACGTTTCATGATTTTCATGGTCACTCTTTCAGCAACACCATTCTCCTATGGTGTTTTAGGAACCATCCTTTCTCTACGTATTCCATTCACTGAAAATAATCATTGAAAGCCTTGTTGCAATACTCACCACCATTTTCATATCTAAAGAACTTTAAGTTTGTTTCATTTTCCATAAGGGATTTTCACCTTTTAAAAGTCTCTAAAACATCATATTTATGCTTAATACAATAAATCCATACCTTTCTTGTGGCATCATCAATGAAATTCACATAATATTGGGATCCTCCAATATAAGCTACCTAGGCTGGTCCCCACACATATGAGTGTACAAGCTCCAATTTATGTTCCTTCTTTGTTGACATAACCTTGAGAAATATCACTCTCTTATGCTATCCAAACATGTAATTCTCGTAGAATTCAAGATCTAACTGTTTCAAATATGATAACTTACCCTTAACCTTTAAGATATGCATTCATTTTTCGCTCATATGGCCTAGCTGATTATGCCACATGGTTGCATCTGAATTCGTAGTAGATAGCACATAAAAGGAATCAGTAACATAGGTAGATAGATATAAAGTTCCTACCTTTTTGCCTCTTACCACAACAAGGGATCCCTTGGTAACCTTCCAAAAATTGGTTGTGAATGTAACAATGCATCCAAATTCACCTAGTTTCCTTGCAACTATTAGATTTATCTTTAGGCTTAGCACATGCCTAACATCTTTTAATACCCATGGATTTCCATTTTACAACTTTAGATGAACATCACCTTTACCAATAATATTGCATGGATACTCATCTCCTAAATAAACATGTCCAAAATCACCCTAAACATAATTTCTAAAATAACCCTTATTTGGGGTAGCATAGAAAGAAGCTCCAGAATCTAAAACCCAAGATTCTAATTTATTATCCAAGGAGAGAATTAGGGCATCTTTTTTTACCTTTTTACTTGTAATGTTTTCCTCTTTATCTTTTTCTTTACCTTTGTCTAGTAGATTCTCTTTGTTTTCCTTGGACCAACACTCCTTCTTTACGTGTCCTCTCTTTCCACAATTCTAGCAAATTAAATCTCTGAATTTGGATCTAGATCTACCATTCCTTGACTATTATTTCCCATTCTTATTGTTTTTTGATGATATATCCTTAGCTCTTGCCCTATTTTCTACATTTAAAGTGTTTTCAGCTGATGTTTCTCCTAAACTTTTCCTACGTATTTCCTCATTAAGGATTACACCAACCACATCATCAAACTTCAAACCATTAGAAGCAGACGATGTATTACTAACAGCCATTACCAAATTATCCCAACTATCTGGCAAATAACATAAGAATAAAATTGTTTTCACTTCATCATTAAACAGAATTTCTACCGATTTTAATTGATTTACAATAGACCGGAAATCATTCAAATGATTACATATAGATCCACCTTCTTGCATCTTAGAATTAAACAACTTATTCATTTAATAAACCTTATTCGAATCACTAAGAGTTTCGTATAAATTTGCTAAATATTTCATCAACTCTTCTCTAGTTTTTTCATTTATAAAATTTGAAGCCACTGATGCTACCAGACTCAATCTTATAGATCCCAAAGCCTTTTTGTCAATAACCTTCCATTCTTCATCATTCATTATGTCTATGTGTGCATGTTCATCCAACAGTAAGTATAGATCCTTATGATACATATAACCCTCCACCTACATCTTCCATAGTTGATAATTACAACCGTCAAATTTATCCACTCTATATTTTCTATTTTCTGCTATTGTTGTGCTCTCACTCAATCATAAAACCCTTTGTGAGTAACTCCTATCAACACACAAAACCCTCAAGCAAATCTTTGATACCAGTTATTGGGGTCAACCATATAACAGTGTTGCACATATATAAAATCAGATAAAGAATACAAGCAATGAATGCGGAAATAAACTAGAATATAAAATAAACAAGAGAAGGATAACACTAGATTTAATGTGGTTCACCCAGTGTGGGCTACGTCCACCAAAAAATGGCCAATCTTATTATTCATTGTTTTACAGAGGAAATACAATGAACATATTTAATCTTCCAACACCTCACAGGATGTTCAATACTTTTCCCTGACTCATCTACTCATTCTTGCTCACCAAGGAAACTTGCATACAAAGAATTACTTCTTACTTGCTTGTATTACCCTCATACAAAGGTTACATGCATTTATAACTATTCTAGGCAACTAACTATGCTTTTATAATCAAGAAATCAATTTTAAAGAATTTTTTTTATTCTAATTCCCGACCAATAAATAAAACATTGTCGCATAGCTTGGCTGGCGTCAATTCCTTATTGCGACCTTTGACCGTAGTCGGTTGATGTCTGACCGATGTCAGTCACTGTGTAGTCCAGCAACATTGTAAAAACAAGAATTCTGTAAAACAATCAAGCTCCACACCTAACAAACATTTTAGTTTCCCTTTGTTAAAGGGACAAAAGGGACATAAAAATGCACCAGGATCCTAGAGCTGACACATGTCCACTTCAAAAAATGACTAAGTATGAGAACTTGAGAGTGAACTTGTGAAGGTTATATCAAGAATTCCCAATAGAGTTTAAAGGTGAAAATTTATATGAATTTAACTTAAAATGGACTTCTGAATCCAATGGTGGTGTCTCAGCTCTTTATTCGTCCATTTGAGCACTAAAATATCATATTTTTATTCTCGCTCCATGACCGAGCATGTTTAAAAAATGATATATACCTATTGTGCCTAGATTTTTTAAGAATATGATTTCACCATCTTATAGATATCTGAATTCCCTTTCCGGAGATGTCTTTTTTAGCTCCTAACTCCTTTCAGAGCTCCCAGAATCACTTCCCAAAGCTCAATAGCTCTTTTGTCTCGATGTATTGCCTATGCCTGAGAACCCTATCTCTGATGAATCTGCCCCAAGACCTCCAAATCCTTCCTGAATCTTAAAATATCATTTCCTTGATGTTATTAGACCTTTGATTCATCTCCATATTGGTTTTTTCTCCTCTTTTCCGCTCTAGGGGGTCGCACCAGTCCTGGGAAGGCCAGTTATAGCCCTTCCCAACACTACCCAAAATTGGCATTCTTTGAGATTTCCTAAAATCACCTAGGGGGATTGACTTGAATTTCCTAATTCACGTAGGGGACTAAGTTAAAATCAATTGGGGGGTCATTGGACTGACTGGGTAAGGCCGGTGTGAGGATGGGTAGACCTGGGGTGTCTTGAAAAGGTAAAATTTGAAAAATTTGACACATGGGTATCATTGTCATGTTTGAAAATTGTAAATTTTCGTGTTGCACATCTACATGAAAACATTACCTTATAATTTTGATGATTCCTTATGGATTGTTTTACATTTACAAAATGAAAAATTAGAATCTTTTATTAAACTCTATTTTAGTCCTTCACAAATTTGAAACAATCCATAAAGAATCATCAAAAGTGTATTGTAAAAAAGTTTTAGGTATCTTCAATATAGTTTTAATGGTTTTAAGATCATTAAAAATGGAGGCTAGAGTGAAAATTGATGTTGAAATTATTAAAGATTCCTTTTTGTGTTAATGTTTTTTATTCTTTTGAAAAGAGTTACAAATACATGTAGAATCACAAAAAAATATAATAGGAAATTTGTAGGACTTTTTAATATGTTTTTGAGAATGTAAAAAGCACCTAAAATGGAGGTAGGGATAAAAATTAAAAGTAGAATTACATCTAAAATATGCATACTTAGAATGCAAGTAACCTTATGGTCTCATATGAGTGATTTTTAAGCTAGAATAGTTTTTAGTCAACCCAAGATGTCATCTAATGATATGAATTTGACCTTATTTATTTGATCCTTGCCTAGACACATTGGCCATAATCTTTGAAAGACTAGTTCAAATTGCTTTTGCAACACTTTAACACATCAATAAACGTTAGAACATAACAATATTTTGGAGCAAAATGACTCCCAAAGAAGAAACCAAGAATATTTCCTACATTGTTATGCCATAATCCTATATCTTACATTGGATGTTTATGGTTGAATTGTGGCTATCATGACTATTATCATGATGCATCTCTTTCATATGTGTTATATTATCATTAGTGTATTGGCCTTGGTGATGGCCATAACATAGGAATAATATATAGGTTAGTAGGTAGTGGTTGATCATCATATTGAGGACTTGAGTCTTATTGTGTGGTTTGGAGGTTTCCCCCCCCCCTCAAAGTGGAAAATCTATTATACAAGTACATATATTGATCATTTCTCTACAATTGGATGTTTTTTTTGTTCCATTATTGTTGATATTCAAATCTATCTAAGTAATTTCATTACATAAATTCTAATTTAAAATAAGCTATAAGCTCTAAAACTACATCTATATCCGCTCTAACTTGATTCAAGGAAGAGAAATAAGTGGCCATTTTTATATACTGATGAGGCATTTAATAGCCTAATCACATGCATTGTGTGTGTATAAAAATTTAGTTCCCCTTGTTGTAATACCCCCTCCATTTGAGTCCTTGTTCCAATCAGTGAGGATTTGAATAAGATAAAATAAAATAAAATAAAGAGAGTTTTTTTTAAAATAAAATGAAAGCAAGTAAAAAAATACCTCAACCTTGGAAAACATACCTAGGAGCTATTTTTGGCAGGGAATATGTCAAATTATCTTCTCAAACCTAATACGCATCCTCCCAACCTGATTCAGAACATGAGCTTGGAGATCATGCAATAGATTCAACATGTACAAGGAATGTGGACTATTTGAAAAATGAAAAAAAAAATGTTCTCTCATTGACATCCATGATTGATTGGGTATGCACAAACTAAGTTCGTTGAAAATTCCTTAAAATCATCAAAGAATTGGCAGATCTACATCAAAACTTGGTTCACAAGATGTTATGACTACAGGGAAAATATAAAAGGGGTTTATGGAGATGCCTTGAACCATTTAATCAAATGTTATGTGCAAGAATAAATCCAGACTTCAAAATATTTACAATTACCTTCACTGTATGCACTAAGATGGGAGCTTAAAGATAAGTTTTGGACCCCATCTCATAGTAGTTTGGAGATGGTATTTGTTAGTGATTGTTGTTACATTGCTTTGTTAGAATTTAATTTTATACAGGAATAGTGGCACCCAACAATAGACATAGGGACTGTGTGATAACTCTCCTGAAGAAAAATGTGCCCTTTATTTTTATGATTGATCATGGTTGTGTGCACGATGATCCCATCTCAGCCACACTGTTATCCCGATAAAGCTCTAAACATTATCCTCAATAGGTTACATAGGCCTATGGTGGTGGTTTAGATTTTTTTTTTGGGTTCATGTAGGTGAATACGGGTGGCTGCATGGAGTTTTAAAGGTAAAGTGTAGTAGATATATATCCATGAAGGAAGTGTGCTCTCATGGATGCATACAGAAGACACTTGAATTGTTTGAAAAAATGCATATATGAAGTGTGGTATCATAGACACATATAACAAGCATGTGACTTGTTTAATAAAATACGTGAAATAAATGTGGTTGTAAGAAATGCCACGATTACAGATATGCAAAGGATGGGTTTGTAGAAATGCCTTGGGTTCATTGAAAATGGATTAGAACTTCATATTTTGGATTTTTATTGGACGTGTGGACCTGTCGGTTATGTGTGGAGGTGTGGAGGGATTTTTGGCTTCAATAAGGGTACATGTGAGGCATGGAAGCACCTAATTAAGTGTGAAAAAGATAAATCACCCCAAATATTATTTCTTCAACCTCCTTTATAGCGTTAAAATGCAACTTTTTGTTTAGGGCATGCTTTTGTCCTGTTGTTTTTTTTCTAATGGGTTCGAGATCATTTTTGGTCTTCAAACTTGCACCCGCATCTCAGATCCAGAAGGATTGAGGTGTTTGAGACAACAATGGAACTGTCCCCAAGTTGTGGGACCTTGCATGCTTAGGACGGATCTCCAAAGAAGGACGGTTCCTCTATCTATTTCTACTGTTATTACTACATCTAGTGCTGGAAGGGGAAACTAAGCTAACAACTCCAAGGGACCAAGGATAGAATGATAATATGAAAGGAAACCTACACTAGAAGGCTGTAGCACCAGAAAAGAGGGATGAACACTATCTGTTATAAGTGGGAATGAAAGGAAATGTGTGAAAGGAGGCTAGGCATGAGTAGCACAGCTAAACACGTATTTACCAGAGTGTTCTCATGGAACACAACTAAATAAGGAATTGCAAGGGACATGAAATGGCATAACTAACACATAGCGCAAAAGAAAAGGCAAGAAGAAGGAATGGAAACACGTTAGGATAGAGAATAGTCACAAAACGATGCTTCTATTACTTCCAAAAATGCACAAAGCTATTACAATGGCGAAGGAGGATGATATCCATATGCAAGAGCCATATCTAGAGGTCTGTAACTCAAAATATAGAAAATATGAAGTCCTTAGCAGAATGTGTAAGGATCTAGAGTGTCCAACATTAATAATGATCCCAACTCTTAGATTTATAGATGAATCTGTAGAAGGAGAAGAGAAGGAGGGAAAACTCAAATTTGAAATACAACCACCAACAAGAAGCATTCAATGCCTACAAATCCACTTAAGAATCTATCAAATGCACTTCCCTAGGTCTGTTTGGCGTGTTGAAGAGGGAAGAAGTGTGAATCAGATTAAATCAGGTGGTTGGAGCAATCAGATCTACTTATCAATGCTCAGAGAGACATTTTCCCATTTCTCAATGTTAGCATATGGATTTGCATGCATGCAAATGACATGCAACAGTGTGGGAACGAAGTCCCTCCTCAATGAAGGTGAGGTTGCCTTTATTGAAAACCAAAACTATATTTACACCTGTACATTCAAAATTATATGTGGGGGGTGTTTTGGAACATCAATGGAAAGAAACGTGGATGATGGAGATGGAATGGAATGAAGGAAAGGAGTGGAATGCAATGAATTGAAAGAACATGCAAGAGTTAGGTAAAAAAAGGAGCCTAATATTACACAAAGAGGAAAGATGAATAACTAACACAAATAAAATGGAGTTTGAGTTAGCTAAATTAGAATGTGTAAAAGGGAACAAAAATGTGAAAGTAGATAATCAGAGCTTGAACACTGTGAACTAGAACAATAGATTAATAACGTTGACAATAAGATCAAAGATAATATTTGCATGCAAGATTCAAACACTAACATCTAATGAACATAAGAACATCAAATGCTATAAGAGACAATGAATGGGACATAAAGTTCATATTTCATTAACTCTAAAATATTTTCTCAAAAGAACACAAAGTTTCTTTCTTTGAAGTAAAGCTTGCATACAAAAGTATTTTCTTCTCCTCTCTCAAAGTCACCTCTTACAAATGAGCTCCTCACTTCCTTTTATAACCCAAAAGTTGGTTACAAAGTAGTTAGTGTTTTACATGATCATTAAATAAGGCACTTAAGTGAGATTTGACTTTTTCTAACCAACGTTGTTAAAAACAACTAAAAATAGAAATCACTTAAGTTATCCACAGCTTCCCGAAAGAAAATAACAACATCCTTTTCTTAAAAATCCACTTTTTAAAATATACAATAATAAACAGTGCCTTATCCACTGAATGGGGTCTAGCTATCTCAAACGTATGAGAAATGGACTCTCCCACTTCATTAGATACCAAGAAAACTATCTCCCTAAACCGCCGGTGAAATTAGGATCTACCGCTTTTTCTAGTTGAAAGGATCTAAACCTTCCCAAATTTTCAAACATCTTTTCTTCTTCAGGAGGTTTATTTGGTCGAAGAATAACCTCACAAAATACATGTAATTCAAGAATCCTACTTGGCATATCATTTAAATTAATAATTTTTTATTGAGTGTTCTCAAATAAGTTCTTTAATTTGATGCACCGCTCCATTGAAACTGATGAGAAATTATTGGCGGGAGTGTACATGTCCTCAAACAATTGTGAAAATTTCTCTTCCATCTATTCCGATGAACACCTTTGATTATGTTCATTTACGAGGTTGCAAGGGATATCAGCTATGAATTCTTGAATCAAGGTGAGTGAAGTGAAGGCTTCATTGCATATGCTTTCATAATGGATCATAGAATCCTCGAGAAGCATCTTCCTTGATTTGAGATGTAGACACCAAAGAAAATGTGTCCCTCAATGTTTAAATTCAAGAATTCCTTCAATGGCTAAAATTGAGGATTCCATACTCGTCAACTCCTGCAAATTGGGTAATATCTCATCTAAATTTGATATATTAGAATCAAAATTTTCCTTGAAAGAAATAATTGGATCAAGATACACACCGACATCTTCATGGAGCTTAACCGTTGTTTTGATCGTCTGTTGGCCTAAAATGAGAATCTTTGAAAACCAATTTTTAGTGACATGGCCCAATGTGTTTATTTCTTTTGACAAATTGATAGTTTCCTCATCATGGGAAGCCACTACATCAGGGATTGGGATAGTGGATGATACATGGGATTTATCAAATGTTGAACATATTCCACCAATTGATTATTTTCAGCCTTGAGCTGAGAGTTCTGAGACTTATACTTCTCAAGTCTCTTTAGCACAATATCAATTAAATCTCGAGCCATTTCCATATAACTTTCTAATGTGGACCTCCCAAGTCCAAGTTTGGAATCTTTATAATCAATAGGTGTCATGGCATCACGCTCCTTATCAACTTGTGGGATGGCAAGATCTATAAATTTGTTTCTGTCATTATCCACCATTATTTGAGAAAGCACCTTAGGCTTCTTGGGAATGATATCATTCAAAAGTTTGAAAAGGGCATCAAAATCAATGCCAATTACCTTGACAACCCTCTGCCTTTTCCTAACCTCGGAATTAACCCAAGAAGGAGTATCATTCACTACTTCCACATACAATATCCTAGAGCTCAAAGCAATATTATCATTATTCTTGACATCATGAGATCATGCAAGAATCCTTTCCATGACCTCGATTTGAGGAGAAATAACCTCAATATCCACCTCCTGATCATTTGGGAGATTTTGGGAAATCTCTTCATGAACTATAGGTTCCGAAGTGTTCGATATTTAGACTACCTACACCTAAGTGGACACTTGTGTAAGGCATGGATGAGGATCATTTGTCATGAGATTCTGAGAACTATTAACAATGTGAGTAGAATAATCTCTACTTGAAGTAGAAAATCTAGATACACGCTCTCTTCCTTCATAGGGGCTAGGGCCTTTAGATTTTTCTCCTCGTGGCACATAATTCGGTGAAGTGGATTTTGGCAACCACTCCTTTCTTGCTTGTTATGTATGATTGCATGGTACGGAGGTTGATTGAGAAGGGGATTTGGTTGAGTGAATACCTCCTCTAGTTGGAAATTTTTGTGATCCTGAAATATGATCTTGAATTAATTGTAACTTGGCAAGTTCTCTGTTGTACCAAGATAAGCTTCTTTCAAGAATCGGTTGATTCTTGCTATCAAGAGAAAATTCATCTCTTTTGGTCTAGTCCATTCGAGACAATGGGGTAAAAGAAATTGCATCATATGAAGCATCAATAACATCTTCATCATCATTTACAAATGAATCTGGAGGATTCTTAATGCGAAAGGCCTTTATCTGAGCAAGGGTTAGGTAAGAAAACTCTCGTATTCTTATTTCATGCTCATCCAAATAGAAAGCCCAGAAATCTTCCATGGTAGGGTTATTTTGATACTTTTCTCCAAGAATATTCTACATATATCCATTGATATCAAACTAGGCTCTCTTCACATATGGATGAATTGTGATCAGGGTGAACTCTTTTTCCATGAGTTGTGCACTGAAAATATTTGGACATTGGTATTCCCTGATTTGGATTGGGAAATGAATTCTTGAATGGTACTTGTCACTGAGGAGATAGTAAACTTGGAATAGTTGTCACACAAGCTCCATTAATGCCCATATGTCACTGACATACTTAGGAAGCTTCCATAGAGTACCAGCAAAGCCACTCACTCGAATGTAGGAAAAGGATGAAAACTGAATAAATCATGTTCCCCATTGAGAAATGACATTCATGGCTTCTTTGGAAAATCTTTCCTTTGTATTCCTATTCAAGTTCTGAATCATGCGGAAAGTAAATGCATCTTTGAACCTTCTGAAATGGTGAGAGATATTTTTGAAACTTAGTTGTGGGTAATAATAAAAAACACTATTTGACAGTCGTATGACTCCTCTTGTTTCGATTCTAGAAAATAACTTCTTCTTATTACTGCATAAGTCAGATACTATGTCATTTAGAAGCATCCAGTCATCTTAACTTATATCAATTGTTTGTGAAGGGTATTATTGATAATGGTGGCCCAATCCACAAACTCTTTCTTGGAAAGGATGATACAGATAAATTGATACATCCATGGGTGGAAAATCCTAGCAGAGGGTAAACTGAAAACTCGACTCAAGAGAGTAATCATGTCCCTGATTTCTTCCACGAACTCAATGTGGTATAGTTCTCTAGGAAGCCAGTTAATTCAAGGCCTTTTGGTCACTAACCAGTTGTTATTAACCATCTTGCTCCACCTAAGGGGTTCTTCATCCCAAAATTCTTGTGCTGATTGGCAAGTGATATCTGCATTCTCAGAAAATTTAGGTATGTCGAGAAATTCCTCAATGTGCTTCGGTGTGATTAAGAGGAAATGCTCGGGATCGTCTTTAAAAATTCCTTGTCTCTCAGGATCATAGTGCTTCGCACAAGTGATAACTAGCTCTGGACACTGCACCGAGACAGAAAATTTTGTTGCTTAGGGTAGACCACTATGGTAAAGCCTATCCGAGAATATGGTTTTGCCTTCAGTTTTCACCCATTCGAAGAATTGTTGCATATTGATGTGACCCAAATTTGTATCAGTGATATTGTCATATGCTAACTTAATGGAACTGGGAGGGATGATTCCTTGGAATTCATACTTGAGCGCGGATTTGTTCAATTTCTCCACTGGTTTCTTCGCTCTTCCTGCAGATTTGTTAGATTTTTTGGCCATTATGAATTTCACAGAAAAATGACTCAGGCACGCAAAGCAACAAAAGCGGGGTCAGGTCTCAGTCTCCAAAACCCCCGTTAATGCAAAATAAATGTGACTAGTTTTATTATTATTTTAAAAATAATAATAATAATTGATCTTGGGTTACAAAACAAATGTGAACACAAGCAAAATATCGAGACTAAGCTCAAGTTTCAAACCGGGTTAAAATAATTATAATTTTTTATTATCCGGTTGCAATGGATTTGTAAAAAGAAATGTGTAGCCTCTCCTTTCCTACATGCCTTTTCTCCTTTGCTAGCGTTTTGGATTGTGAAGCTTCTTTTACTTCCCTAGTACGTGGTCTACTTCTCACTTCGATTTTTCTTCTCAAAACCTATGTGGATGGTTTGTTTGTATTTTTGTCCTTTGCGTGATGTTTATTTCCTTTAGCATGTATAGACAGCCATGTGTTCTTTCTCCCAGGAAAACCTTTCCCTCTTGACTGGTGTATGGACTCTCCAAGATCAAATGCATGAACAAAGGCTTGGTTTTTTCTTTATTCCTAGTGTGGAATATGTTGCATGCGTGGGAAGGTTTTGAATGCTTGTTTTGGACAAATATGGCATTGGTTTTTTTCGTTCTTGTGCAATGCATGGAAACTCCTCCCTGTTGCATGTGTGGGCTCTTTTCTTGTTTTTTCTGCCTTTTTTTTCTTGTTGTCTCCTTTGTTGATGAATATGTGGCCAATTTGTGGGCTTTGAACTATTTTCTCAAGCAAATGCATGGGTTGTTTGTATTTTATTTATTTTTTTAAACATGTGTGGTTTTTTTGTTTAGAATGTCCTCCTTAGAAAAAATGCGTGAGAACATTCACTTTTCTCCCTCCTTGATAGCTAGCGTGGGATTTCTTCCTCATCATGTATGGATAGTCTTGTCTTTAACTTGTGTTTTTTATTGCTTTGAGTGTTCATGCATGCATGGCTTCCTTATTTTGGACTTGAAGTTTGATTTTTCTCCATCTTTACATTATGATTGGCCAATGTTTGTGTGGAGGGCTGTCTACTTTTTCTCATGCGTGTGGGATTTTCTTTGCTATGGCTGTGTTTTGGACTATGCATGAATGATTTGACTCCTTGTGTGAATTTTGCATTGGCAGCTATGATATCCTCTTTGGCCTACATGGAAGTTGTTATCTTTCACATTTGCGTGGATTTTCCTCTCTTTAGTTGCATGAACAATAGTGAATACGTGGAAAACTGTGTCTCCTCCTTTTCTATTTACCAATGCATGGAAAATGGCCTGGTATTTTTTTAGGGATGTGATAAAATATTATTCTGTTCCTTTAGGAGAAATAAGAAGCAATTGGAAAGCTTTGCATGACTCTTTCCAACAAGTTTGATGGAGGAATTTTTTAGGATTAATTCGTCCCATTAAAACAACTTCCCTCTTTCCTGGGTAGTGGCATTAATTTCCAGGGGGAAATGGGGAAATCAAATGTCAATTTCCAATGGAAATGGAAAAGCGGGCCGACAATCCCCATTTATTTCCCCATGTGGGAAATTGGGAGATTTTTTGCCCATTTTCCAATTCATTAATTTGGCAATCGAGGGAAGAAATCCCACAAACGGGGATTTAAAACAAATTTTCCAAGAAAGGGGAAATCTGGGCCCGGGAAGCCAATTTGGAATCCTCGGCAATGGGCAGCGGAAGCTTATTTTTCCCCTGGAAATTAAAATAAAACTTGTCAAATGAATTTAATTAATATTTATTTAATTAAAAACCCCAAAGTTATTAAAAATTAATTTTATCAAACAAAGAGTAATTAATTAATCAAATATTAATTAATTAATATTTAACGCGGTTTAAGACCTGGTGGGAGGAGTTCTTGCCTGAAATGGATGAAACGAATACTGGAACGATCAAAAAAATGAGACGATCACAATGAGAGGAATAAATCACGCAAAGTAACACTTTTGAAAAAATTCAAAATCTCCATTTTTAAAAAAAATAATTTTGTGAGATCAAAATTGGTTGATAGCAACTGGCTCTAATCGGGGACAAGGACTTCATGGACGCAGCAACGGACCCAGACCAAAATATTCATGAACATGATCTCAAAATGATGGGGCCTGAAAATGGGGTGATACAAGAGAGGAGACCGAAAGATATGGAAAAGAAACAAACCAAAATCCTAATTACTTATGTACATACGGGGAGCAACCCGTTTTCAATTTTGATAATGCTTAAGATATTTCCCGTTGTAGGGCAAAGGAAAATGAGTTCCATCAAGATACGCCAAGTAATAGGTGTTATCTTCATAGAAATGTCTGATTTTGAAAGGGCCTAGCCATAGTGAATCAAACTTCCCATGCTTTCCTTTTGGTTCACGTCGCGTGTCCCAGAGAAGAACCAAGTCATTTATTTGGAATTACCTCTCTTTGGTTAACCTGTCAAATAACCTCTTTAACTTGGATTAATGTTCCTCGATCCTGATTTCCACTTGACTTATTTGTTCCTCAAGCTTGCTTAGGAACATGATCCTTTTATCTAATGCATTGGTGAAGCATTCATCATCAACTGCTTTTGCTAATTTTAATGCTGGTAACTCCAGTGTAATGGGAATTTGAGCATCAGTTCCATACAAAATTTGAAATGGAGACATCCCAATTTCTCTTTTAGGAGTTATGCAGTCAGCCCACAATGCATCATATAACTTTTTGTGCCAAGTTCTTTAATTTTCTTTGACTAACTTGTGCACGATAGTAATGATGTAATTGTTACTAGATTCTACTTGACCATTTCCCTGAGGGTAGCAATCTAACGAATGAGAAAAAGATATCCCATAACCATAACAAAAACCTATCATCTTTGTAGAAGAAAAATTTGAGGCATTGTCCATCACGATCTTGTGTGGAATTCTATAATGAACCAATATATTTTCTTTGATGAAGTCACAAATTACTGCATTAGATGTTTATTTCACTGGTATAGCTTCTACCCACTTTGTAAAGTAGTCAGTTACGGTGAGCACGTGAGTATGACAAGCACTAGAATTAGGATTCAAAACCCCGATGAAATCTAAACCCCATTGTTGAAAGGGTTCTTCAATGACAACTGGCTTCAAAGGCAAAGTTGCCAATTTTGGTCTTGCAATAAATTGTTGACAAGCTTTGCATTTGGTCACCCATTTCTGAGCATCGAAAAAACATAGTGGCCCAGAAATAATGTGCTCACAAAATTTTATGGGCTGTCACTGGGCCAGAGAAATGACCACCGCAAGCATGATTGTGAAAATCTTCTAACAACCTAGGTTGTTTCTCTTTATCAACACATCTGAGGAACATGTCGTCAACTCCTTTCTTGAACAAAGTGTTGTTCTAAATGACGTACCTAGCATCTCTTAGTTTGATAGCTCATTTTTCCTTAGTTGTCAAATTCTCTGGAAACTCACCATATGTGAGAAAGTAAGTTATATCAGAGTACCATTCGTCTGTAGTACTGACAAAAACTACCAGTGGTAAATTTTCCTCAACTGGTTCTTCTTCAGAGTCATCTCGTGGTTCATTTTCTGCGATGAGTTGGCAGAGTCCTCTTCCTCGAACCAACTTGGTAGGCTTGATATCCAAATCATATTCCTGGATCTTAAAGACCCAATTACCTCTTTTAGATCCAAGTTCTTGTTGCGTCAGCATTGATTTAACTGCGGTGTCTGGTACTAAGAATTTGGTGTGAGAATTTAACACATAGTACCTGAAGTGTTTCAAGGCTTTCACCACGGTGTACGCATGTCTCTCAAGGGGAGTGTAATTGATTTCATGTTTCTTGAACCTAGAACTCATGAATGCAATAGGAGATTCGATTCCCTCTTGATTATGTTGAGTCAAAATGGTGGAGATTGTGTGCGGTGAAGCATAACAATAGATTATGAAATCCTTTTTAAAATCAAGACACACTAATGTAGGGGCTTTTGCAATAGCACCTTTGATTTTTTCAAATGCCTCTCTACCTTCCTTCGACCATTTGAAGGATTCTTTTCCTTTCATCATATCAGCGATTTCTTTAGTCAACTTGGTAAAATCTGGCACGAACCTTCTCAAAAATTTCACCTTCCCAAAGAAGGAGTGGACTCCAGGCTTACTTGTAGGCAAGGAAAGATTATTGATAGCTTGAACATGCTCAGGACCGATCTTAGTTCCTTCCTTAAAAACAATATGACCTAGGATTTTCCCTTCCATAACTCCGAACACATACGTTTTTGGATTCAGAGAGATCTTTTGAAGTCTACACCTTTTGTAATATTTTCTCTAAATCTCTTATGTGATCTTCTCGCTTCTTTGAGAACACCGTTAAGTCATCTAGGTATATCATGATGATCTTTTCTTTCTAATCTGTGAATTCCATATCCATAGCCCTTTGAAAATTAGTGCCCGCATTGACCAAACCAAAAGGCATTCTTCTATACACGAACGTACCCCAGGGGGTGGTGAACGCGGTTTTATGTTGATCTTCTCTGGCCACTTCAATCTTATTATAACTAGAGAAACCATCTAGCATAAATAGCATTTCTGATCTAGTTACTTCCTATAGAATATGGTCCATGACTAGAAGTGGATAATTATCTTTCAAAGAAGCTTGATTAAGATTGTGGAAATCCATGCAAATACTAATTTCTCCATTTTTCTTGTGAATTGGTACAATACTAGCTATCTAGGTCAAATGTCGAATAGAAAACACTATCCGTGCATCTAACATATTTTGAACTTCATGGAATATTGTGTCCACTATCTTGGGATTATATTGTCTTTGTTTTTTCCTGAAAGGAACTGCACCAGGCTTCAAGGGTATGGCATGCTCCATTTCCCTGGGTTGGAAAGACTTCAAGTCTTCATATGAGTAAGCCAAAATGTCAAAATATTTGGTAAGGAGGCTTATGAATTTCTTGCGGTCCTTAGGTGAGAAACATTTACCAATATTGACCAAGTGAGGTTTATCCTTGGTATCAATGTTAACTTGCTCACAGTCAGTAGAATTCGTAGGTCATGCCTACTCTTTCTCTTTGATAAACCTGTCATGTTTATCAAAAAGTTCTTCAAGTGAAACCAATCCTTTGGGAATTTTATTTCCTTTGAGTTAAATGATTCCATCACCAAGATATTCGTTCTCAACTCCTTGAATGAGTGAGTTCATTGATTCACAAAACATAGAATCACTTCCTTTAAAGTAGAATTGTTCAAAATTATCCCATTTTTCCAAGAAGGCAATAATTTGTTGATCATCATTGAATACTTTCCAAATTTCTGCATTGTCAGGAAAACTTGGCCTAAAAACCATTTCAATGGTGTATTTTTCTTAATCAAACTCTGAATAAGGAATCATTAATGAATCTAAGACTGCTAGAGAATCTACTTTGTCATTCTTTTCACGAGTAATAGATTTAATGGAAAAAGAGTTGAAGACTTCTATCGTATGCCACACTTTATTTTTGTAGTATCTCAAATGATCATTCTTTACTTGGAAATTATTTCTTACCTATTTCATAATCAATTCTGCATATCCAAATACTTCCAAATATTTTATCCCTTTCTCCTCTGTAACTTAGAGGCCAAGGATTAATGCCTCATATTATGTAGTGTTGCTAGTATTTGGATATTCAAGTTTGTAGGAAAAAGAAAATATTTTACTATTTGGAGATATGAGCACCACTCCTGCACCAGAACCCATCGAGCAACAACTTCCATTGAACTCAAGAGTCCAGATCTCATTGGAATCTTAGCAAGTGATCTCAAGGGTATGAAATTTTGCAGTCATCATATAATTACCCATACTTGAGCCTTGGAAAGGGATCTGTGTGCGAGGATCTTCGGTTTTAGTTACTGTCAACTTTGCTTGAGTTTCTGGCATTAGCTTCTTCATTTCTCCATTGATAGGGATCATGGCATGAGACTAATCCATTTTAATCTCTCCACCTAGATCTCTGCAGAATTTCCTGCTCAACAACATACCATACAAAGTGGGAATGTCAATAACTAAAATAGTTACCTTAACTCGCTTTTGAGGGAATTGGGCTAAAACCATTTGGGCGTCTTTAATCTGCCTGATCAGAGGAACTTGCTTGGTTTCCATGGAGTAACATGATCCAAATGTTCTCATACAAGTTAACCCAAGAGCATGTGCCACCTTAGCAAGCATCACATTATCCGAGGCTCCAGAATCTATAAATCAATTACTTAATTTTCATCTGTTGATCAGAAAGGACACAAATAAAGGTTCAATATTTTCATTTGAAAGTGTAGTGGCTACCACAATATTTTGAGTCTTCCCATCTTTGGGAGTTTTCATTATTCCTTTGGAGGAATGAACAATAGAGTCACCTTTGATAAATCGGACTAATTTCTAGAGTTGATCCTTATTGGACTTCAAGTACTCTGTATGTGACATGGAAATTTTTGTTTTATTGATATGATCAATGATATCAAATTTGGGAAAAGTAACCATACTTGATGTCTCAGATACTATTTCTTTCAAACTTGATGATGGCACACTTTTGAGCTTTTCTTCGGGCTTGGTTGATACTGATGTAGAAGAAGAAACTTTCTTCGTAGCTAATTTATCTATGGATTGACTTAGCAAAGGTTCTCCTTTATTTAAGATAGTTTTGACCTTAGGTCTTAGCTATCTTTGATTCTTTGGAATCTTCTTTAATTTTGGATTTTTTAGGAACTTCCTTGGAAACCTCTTTATCTCCCACCTTAGTGGTATTTTTCTCCTTTTTTTGAGAGCGTGTGAAGATAGCGAAAGACTGGCTATTCATATCTTCTATAATTTCTTTGTATCTGTCTTCTTCTTTTGAATGGTACTCAAAGAAATGATTATTACTTTCTTACTTAGGATCTTCAACTTCAAGTTCAAATGTTCAAGAATCTGGCTCTACCTCATCAACCTCGACGACTTCAACTTCATCATCGCTTTCTTCAACAATGTCACATTTTTATTTAGTTGCAAGATCTACTTCAATAGCAAGCCTCGTCGGAGGACCTGCAATCCTGTCTTTGTTGGGAACGTAGCCTTTCCTTGGAATGTCTTTGTAAGGAGAGGGATTACTAATTTGAGCAACTTTCTTTTTAAAATCTAGCACATCATTAGCTAACTTAGTGCATATAGCTTCTGAAGCATTGGGGTTTTCTTGACTCTTTCCCTTTAGGGAAATTTTCTTAAATTTTCATGCCATGATTAAGTCATCCTCAATTTCTATGGTCAAGTATTGAGAAAGTTCCAAAGTAGCCACTCTAGCCCTTCTTAGTTGATAGCACACTTCTAGTTGTGCGTTAATAAAGAAACATTTTTGTCCATCAGGATTCATGCAAATCCCAGTAGGAACTTTATTCACCATTTTTTTGAATTTAGCCACGAAATTCCTCATGGGTTTTGTTGGCTCTTTCTTCACCTGAGATAGTTGGGCAAGAAGGGCATGTTCATCTTCTTCCATCTTGAATCGATCTTCAAACTTAGTTTTCATATCATCCCAATTCGTAATGCATCCATTGGGCAAATGATGAAACCAATCTCCAGCAACATCATTCAATGTTTCAACAAAGAGGTGAATAGCAACATCTTCATATTCCAGTGACAAAATTACACATGCAATAAAGAAAGTATAAATGTGGTCATCTGGTGATGTCTTCTCATCTCTATCAAACTTTGGAAGAATCTTCCTTGATCCTCGTGGGAGTTCATGTTGAGCTAGTAAGACCAATGGGCCTATGGCATTTCCCCATGGTACATTGACTACCATTTTGGGAAAGGTGGTATGCAAAGGTAAAACAACGTGAGAAAGGACAAGTGCTTAACTGGTAGTAATTTTTTCCTTGCTTTCTCTTTCAGGAATTGATGCAAGGCTTGCATATCTATGAGGTGTGTTCTTCTTGGGAGGAGATAACTTGAAACCAAATTTTCCTTGCAAGTCAAAAATGGGATCAGATCAACTTTTAGCTTTTTCTCCTCGCGTAAACCTCTTTCCTTCTAGTTTGAAATATTTATCATGAAGGGATGATTGGCATGTTTTGATCAGCTCTAGACTTTTCTCTTCGCTCTCTTTCTTGAGCTATTTGTGCCTGAATAACTCTAGCAACTCTCGCATTTTGATCTTCTTTGTTATCTAGTACTAATGCGGCAAGATGAAAATGATAGTTGTTCGTGTGATTTTTCCAAATAGCTTGCCTCAAATATGATGATATATCTTCTTGAGTATCTGCAAAAAGAAGATTTGGTTGCAAGATAGGTGGGTTACCTGTAATAATCATACAAATTATTACCTTGGTGGAAGAGGACCGCATCGGTGAACAATGATCAACACGTGTCCATGAGGTCTTCTGGCCACAAGTGTGGGTGCTCTTCTTCTAAGTATTCAATGTAAATTTCCCTATCATTGGCTCTATCAACAACCACAAATTGATGAAAACTTTCATAGTTTTCCCAAGCTACTGTTCGAAGGTTGGTAGTAATGTCTCCTTGAAAATCTTCATCAGGCACAAGGTTCGGTTGAAGAACTGGAGCTTGTGTAAAGGGGATAGTCATAAATATTTAACCAAGCATTGGTTAACGATTTTGAATCCCTAGCAAATTCGCTAAAAACTATTAACGATTCTAAATCCCCAGTAGAGTCACCAAAAAATATTAGCATATAGATTTTCACGCATGCAAATGACATGCAATGGTGTGGGAACGAAGTCCCTCCTCAATGAAGGTGAGGCTACCTTTATTGAAAACCAAAACTGTATTTACACCTGTACATTCAAAATTGTATGTGGGGGGTGTTTTGGAACATCAATGGAAAGAAAATTGAATGATGGAGATGGAATGGAATGAATTGAAAGAACGTGCAAGAGTTAGGTAAAAACAGAGCCTAATATTACACGAAGAGGAAAGATGAATAACTAACACAAATAAAACAGATTTTGAGTTAGATAAACAAGAATGTGTAAAAGGGAACACATGTGAGCAAGTAGATAAACATAGCTTGATCACTATGAACTAGAACAACAAATTAATAACGTTGACAATAAGATCAAATACAATATTTACATGCAAGATTCAAACACTAACATCTAATGAACATAAGAACATTAAATGCTATAAGAGACAATGAATGGGACACAAAGTTCATATTTCATTAACTCCAATATTTATTCTCAAAAGAACACAAAGTTTCTTTCTTTGAACTAAAGCTTGCATACAAAAGTATTTTCTTCTCCTCTCTCAAAGTCACCTTTTACAAATGAGCCCCTCACTTCCTTTTATAACCCAAAAGTTGGTTACAAAGTAGTTAGTGTTTTACATGATCATTAAATAAGGCACTTAAGTGACCTTTGACTTTTTCTAACCAACTTTATTAAAAACAACTAAAAATAGAAATCACTTAAGTTATCCATAGCTTCCTGAAAGCAAATAACAACATCCTTTTCTTTAAAATCCACTTTTAAAAATATACAATAATAAACAGTGCCTTATCCATTGAAATGGGGTCTGGATATCTCAAACGTATGATAAATGGACTCTCCCACTTCGTTATATACCAAGAAAACTATCTCCCTAAACTGTCGGTGAAATTAGGATCTGCCACTTTTTCTAGTTGAAAGGATCTAAACCTTCCCAAAGTTTCAGACATCTTTTCTTCTTCAGGAGGTTCATTTGGTCGAAGAATAACCTCACAAAATACCTGCAATTCAAGGATCCTACTTGGCATATCATTTAAATTAATAATCTTTGATTGAGTGTTCTCAAATAAGTTCTTTAATTTGATGCACCGCTCCATTGAAACTGATGAGAAATTATTGGCAGGAGTGTACATGTCCTCAAACAATTGTGAAAATCACTCTTCCACCTATTCTGATGAACACCTTTGATTATGTTCATTTACGAGGTTGCAAGGGATCTCAGCTATGAATTCTTGAATCAAGGTGAGTGAAGTGAAGGCTTCATTGCATATGCTTTCATAATGGATCATAGAATCCTCGAGAAGCATCTTCCTTGATTTGAGATGCAGACACCAAAGAAAACGTGTCCCTCGATGTTCAAATTTGAGAATTCCTTCAATGGCTAAAATTGAGGATTCCATACTCATCATCTCCTGTAGATTGGGTAATATCTCATCAAAATTTGATATATTAGAAAAAAAAAATTCCTTGAAAGAAAGAATTGGATCAAGATACACACTGACACCTTCATGGAGCTTAACTATTGTTTTGATTGTCCCTTGGCCTAAAACGAGAATCTCTAAAAGCTAAGTTTTAGTGACGTGGCCCAATGTGTTTATTTCTTTTGACAAATTGAGAGTTTCTTCATCACAGGCTACCACTGCATCAGGTACTGGGAAAGTGGATGATATGGGATTTATCAGATGTTGAACATATTCCACCAATTGATTCTTTTCGGCCTTGAGCTGAGAGTTTTGAGACTTATACTTCTCAAGTCTCTTTATCATGATATCAATTGAATCTCAAGCCATTCCCATGTCACTTTCTAATGTGGACCTCCCAAGTCCAATTCTAGAAACTTCATAATCAGTAGGTGTCATGGCATCACGCTCCTTATCAACTTGTGGGATGGTAAGATCTACAAATTTGTTTCCGTCATTATCCACCATTATTTAACAAAGCACCTTAGGCTTCTTGGGAATGACATCATTTGAAAGTTTGAAAAGGTCATCAAAATCAATTTCAATTTCCTTGACAACCCTCTTCCTTTTCTTAACCTCGGAATCAACCCAGGAAGGAGTATCATTCACTACTCCCGCATACAAAATCCTAGAGCTCAAAGAAATATTCTCATTGTTCTCGACATCATGAGATCCTGCAAGAATCCTTTCCACGGCCTCGATTTGAGGAGAAATAACTTTAATATCCACCTCCTGATCATTTGGGAGATTTTGGGAAATCTCTTCATGAACTATAGGTTCCGAAGTGTTCAATATTTTGACTACCTGCACCTGAGTGGACACTTGTACAAGGCATGGCTGAGCATCATTTGTCAGGAGCTTCTAAGAACTATTAACAATGTGATTAGAAGAATCTCTACTTGAAGTAGAAAATCCTGATACACACTCTCTTCCTTCACTAAGGCTAGGGCCTTTATATTTTTCTCCTCGTGGCACATGATTCGGTAAAGTGGATTTTGGCAACCACTCCTTTCTTTCTTATTGTGTATGATTGGATGGTACGGTGGTTGATTGAGAAGGGAATTTGATTGAGTGAAGACCTCCTTGAGTTGGAAATTTTTTCGATCCTAAAATATGATCTTGAATTGATTGTAACTTGGCAAGTTCTATGTTATACCAAGATATGCTTCTTTCAAGAATTGGTTCATTCTTGTTATTAAGAGAAAATTCATCTCTTTTGGTCCAGTCAAGTCGAGGCAACAAGGTAAAAGCAACTGCATCATATGAAGGATCAATAACATCTTCATCATCATTTATGAATGAATCTAGATAATTCTTAATGTGAAAGGCCTTTATCTAAGTAAGGGTTAGGCGAGAAAACTCTCGTCTTCTTACTTCATGCTCATCTGAAGAGGCAACCTAGAAATATTCCATGGTAGGGTTATGTTGATACTTTTCTCCAAGAATCTTCTGCATATATCCATTGATATCAAACTAGGCTCTCTTCACATATGGATGAATTGTGATGAGGGAGAACTCTTTTTCCATGAGTTGTGCACTGAAAAGATTTGGACATTGGTATTCCCCAATTTGGATTGGGAAATGAATTCCTGAATGGTGCTTATCACTGAGAAGACAGTGAACTTGGAATAGTTGTCACGCAAGTTCCATTAATGTCCATCTGTCACTTACGTACTTAGGAAGCTTCCATGGAGTACCAGTAAAGCCACTCACATGAATGTAGGAAAAGGATGAAAATTTAATAAACCATGTTCCCCATTGGGAAATGACATTCATGGCTTCTTTGGAAAATATTTCCTCTATATTCCTATTTAGGTTTCAAATCATACGGAAAGTAAATGCATCGTTGACCCTTCTGAAATGGTGAGAGTTATTTTTAAAACTTAGTTGTAGGTAATAATGAAAAACAATTTTTGACAGCCCCATGACTCCTCTTGTTTTGAGTTCAGAAAATAGCTTTCTTCTTGCTATTGCATAAGTCAAATATGATGTCATGTAGAAGCATCCAGTCATCTTATCTTCTATCAATTGTTTGTGAAGGGTATTACTGATAATGGGGGCCCAATCCATAAAATCTTTCTTGGAAAAGATGATACAGATAAACTGATACGTCCATGGGTGGAAAATCCTAGCAGAGGGTAAACCAAAAACTCAACTTAGGAGAGTAATCATGTCCCTGATTTCTTCCATGAACTCAATGCGGTACAGTTTTTCAGGAAGCCAGTCAATTCGAGGCCTCTTGGTCACTAACCAGTTGTTATTAACCATCTTGATCCACCTAAGGGGTTCTTCATCCCAAAATTCTTGTGCTGGCTGATGAGTGATATCTGCATTCTCAGGAAATTTAGGTATGTTGAACAATTACACAATGTGCTCCGGTGTGATTAAGAGGGAAGGCTCATGATTATCCTTAAAAATTCCTTGTCTCTCAGGATCATAGTGCTTTGCACAAGTGATAACCAGCTCTGGGCACTACACCGAGACAGGAAATTTTTTTGCTTGGGGTGGACCACTATGGTAAAGCCTATCCGAGAATATGGTTTTGCCTTCAGTTTTCACCCATTCGCAGAATTGTTGCATATTGATGTGACCCAAATTTGTATCAGTGATATTTTCATATGCTGACTTAATAGAACAAGGAGGGATGATTCCTTGGAATTCATACTTGAGTGCGGATTTGTTTGATTTCTCCACTGGCTTCTTTGTTCTTCCTACAAATTTGTTAGATTTTTCAGCCATTATGAATTTCACAGAAAAATGACTCAGGGACGCAAAGTAACACAAGTGGGGTCAGGTCTTAGTCTCCGAAACCCCCATTAATGCAAAATAAATGTAGCTAGTTTTATTATTATTTTAAAAATAATAATAATAATTGATCCTGGGTTATAAAAAAAATGTGAACACAAGCAAAATATCGAGACTAAGCTCAAGTTTCAAACCGGGTTAAAATAATTTAAATTTTTATTATCCGGTTGCAATGGATTTGTAAAAAGAAATGTGTAGCCTCTCCTTTCCTACGTTCCTTTTCTCCTTTGCTGGCATTTTGGACTATGAAGCTTCTTTTACTTCCCTGGCACGTGGCCTACTTCTCACTTGGATTTTGCTTCTCAAAACCTACGTGGATAGTTTGTTTGGATTTTTGGCCTTTGCGTGATGTTTATTCCCTTTAGCATGTATAGACAGTTGCGTGTTCTTTCTCTCAGGTGAAGCTTTCCCTCTTGATTGGTGTATGGTCTCTCTGTTAGAAATATCATAGTGCTCTCATTATTATATATTGTAATATTATTAATATGAGTTATATTATAACTCATTATTAATAATATAGGTTTGTTATATTGTTTCAACAATATAATTTTGTTATACCCGTAATGATATTAAAGGGTTGTTTTGTTGTGTGACTTCCTGGTTTGTAGGAAGTTAGTTTTCTATTTCCATGGCTATTTGTTAGCCTCAATATTATTTGTAATGTATGCTGAATATAATATCTATTAATTGTTCCTGTGTCACAAGCCTGTTGTACCAATATTTGGTATCAAAGTAGGACGAAGTCATGAGCATTCTATTAGTCTGGTCTGCGGTTCTGAGATTTGAATAACTTGTGGCCGTTAGTATTCATGATTTGTAGAAACTGTAGAAACTCTTATTGGTGGAAGCGTGGTGGTGGATTCTACATATTTATTGTGCCCTCAGTCAGACGTTTGATTATGTAGATGTTTGCATATATGGTCGGCACAATTTAAAATTTGCAGAGCAGGCTGCATACATAGTTTGCGTAGGTATAAATAGAATCATTTTGACCGCTTGATTGCTTCGACAGGCATAGTTCAGATTTGGTCATCAGATTACCACCGTCTCAGCTCTACCAAATTTATTATTTGGATATGACGTCAGATCTGTCACAAACTTGATTGCATTCCATTTTGTTGGTGCACGCATTGAATACTCCCAATCCCATGCCATAAATATGTGCATTTTTCATGGTATTCAGTCAGTCTCCTTTCACGTGTGGTTCATTCATGCACAGCCTTGAGAAAATCTGCTTGTTTATATTAGTAAGTTGGTTATCTGTCAAGTTCTAATATATTTTATTTCTGCCAGTATAAAGAAGTTTATTATTATTTGGTTCAAGTTTCCTGATTTAGTGGAGTTTCAAAATGGAAAAGATAAATTTAATTGAAAGGTTTGATGGTAAATACTTCCACACATGGCAAGTAAGAACCCAATTACAATTAATTGATAAAGACTTATGGGACATTATCGAAGGAAAAATTAAAAAACCGAATGATGCAGATGAAGCAATGAAATGGGAAAGTAAGGATCGGAAAGCAATAGCAATTATTGGCCTTGGTCTTTCTGATGTATATTTGCATCATATTGATCTAACCAAGTTATCTAATAACATTTGGGTGACATTGAACAAGTTATTTGGATCTCAAGCAGGTAGTGCAGCAATGGCGCTAAAGCAAAAACTTTTTAGGCTAAAGATGGGTGAAAATGACAATATGGTTCAACATATCAGTAAGTTTCGATCCATTTTAAATCAATTAGCAGGAATAAAAGCAGAGGTAGATGGAGAAGATGCTAAAGCAATCTTACTAAATAGTTTGCCAAAAGAATATTCAAGTATTGTTTTTACTCTTAGTAAGATCAATCCTAGTTTGGAAAATTTAATTTCCTCTTTGCTTGATGAGGAAGAAAAAACCAAAAGGTCTATACCAGAAGAAGAAAGTGTCATGGTTGCAAACAATAAATCATCTTAACTTCTATCAATTGTTTGTGAAGGGTAGTTACTGATAATGGTGGCCCAATCCACAAACGTCTTTCTTGTGCCAGGATGATACTAGATAAACATGACTAGGATCCATGGTTTTGTGAAAATCTTAGCAGAGGGTAAGAGCTCGAAAACTTTACTTAGGATGAGTAAGTTATGTCCCCAAGGCTTTAGCTTCCATGAAGATCAGATTGCGGTACAATTCTTCTAGGAATCCTATCAAGTGACAATGAACCTATCAATTGGTCAACTAACTAGTTGATTATTCAGCATCTTGATATCCACCTATTGGAGGTTCTTCATCTAGGCAAATTCTTGTGCTAGGATTGGACGAGTGAGCATCCACGAGTTCATCAAGAAAGTTAGGTATGCCGAGAAATTCCTCAATGTGACATCTTTGTGTCTTGATGTAAGATGAATAGGCTCACTATGAGTATTTAAGAATTCCTCATCTGCAGTGCAAGATGCATAGTGCTCTCCCACAAGATGACAACCAACTTTGGACCACTGCATACGATTGACAGGAAATGTTGTTGCTTGGGGTCAGACTCATTTGATGGTAAAGCCTATCCGAGAATATGGTTGAATGGTGCCAATTTATGTTTTCATCCCATAGGTTACAGAATTGTTGCACATGGATGATGTAGTTCCCATAGTCAGTGTTGAGTATCAATGACCATTGTGCATCTGCTGACTTAGTGGCATGCTGCTTGGTTGAAGATGATGTCTTTCCCCGAATTCATGCACTTGAGGTGTGGATTTTTTTGATTTCTCCACTAGATTCCTCAATCATTCTTACAAATTTGTTAGATATTATTCGGCCATTATGAATTTCATAGAAAAATGACTTAGGCATGCATTAACAACACAAGTAGGGTCAGGTATCATTGTCTCAACAATATACCCCCGTTATACACATAAAGAAATTAAAGACTTGTTTTGATGTATAACTATCCTAGTTATGTATTATTTAAAGTATAATAATAACATGGCTCTCGGTTAGCCTCAGTATTTTTTTTAATACATGCTACACTGAGACTAGGTTATGAATTCTGACTTGGGTGACAAGCCTGCTTTTTTTATACTCTTTAAGATCAAATGCATGAATAAAGGCCTAATTTCTAATATCCTGATTATTTCTAATCTGGAATATGGTGCATGCATGGAGCAGGTTTTGAATCCTTGGTATGCATGACAAATAGGGCATTGGTATTTTAATGTTCTTGTGCAGATGCTTCGAGACTCTGCCCTATTAACTACGTGTGGGCTCTTTTCTTTTGTTTCTACCTTCTTGGGCGTTGAAACTAGTCTCCTTCTCTTTGCTAGATTACGTTTCTCAATCCCTGCGTGCTAAACTGAGTTATTTCTTCTCTCACGTGGAGACTGCATGGGTTCTTTGTATTTCTATCCTCCCCTACATGGAGAAACCTGTGTGGGTTCTTTGTTCTAGAATGTGAACTATTTTCTTAGGCAAATGTGTGGGAAATTTCACCTTTCTCCCTCCTGTGATAGCTAGCATGGGATTTCTTTAACCTGCATGAACAAAATCCTGGGTAATGTGTGGTTGATCTTTTCTTTACCAATACATGGACTTGTGTTCTTCCACCCTACATGGCTTTTGTTTCTGCCTTTTTATCTTCTACCCTGCAGTTGGCATTGTTCTGGTTCTTGGACAACATGACCTTGGACCAATGCATGGTGTGAAATGGTTTGATCTAATATGTTCTTAGTGTACATGTGTTATTTGTCTTAGACTGTGGCTGCCTACTGGACTGTGGATGAACTGACTTCTTTACTCCTTGAGTGAATTGTGCCTCTGGCCTCTATTGGTGAATCCTCTTTGGCCTTTGTTGTAGGAATAAATGGACTGGTTATCTCTCAACTTTGCGTGGCCTTCTCCTCACTTCAGCTGCATGAACAATAGTGTCTGTCTGGACATTTGTTTTTTCTTGGCCTCTCACATGTATTTCTCCTTTACCAATGGCATTCACAGTAAACTAATATTTGTTTGAGAGGATATGGTACAAATATTACTCTGTTCCTTTTACGAAAAAATAAGAAATAAATTCAGAAATCTTCGCACAAATCTTCCCAACGAGTTTGACAGAGGAATTTATGAGGATTAATTCATCCTGGTAAAACAACTTCCCTCTTTCCCAGGTAGTGGCAGTTAATTAACAGGGGGAAAAGGTGAAATCAACTAGCCAATTGCCAATGGAAATGGCTAGGCAGGCTAACAATCCCCATTTTATTTCCCCATGTGGGAAATCGGGATATATTTTTTCCCATTTTCCAATTCATTAATTTGGAAATTAGGGGAACAAATCTCATAAGTGGGGATTTAAAACAAATTTTCTAGGAAAAGGGAAATCCGGGCCTATGAAAGCCAATTTGGCATCCCCGACAATGGGAAGCGGAAGCTTATTTTTCCCCCAGAAATCAAAATAAAACTTTTCAAATGAAATTTTAATTAATATTTATTTAATTAAATACTCCAATGTTATTAAAAATTAATTTTATCAAAAAAAGAGTAATTAATTAATTAAATATTAATTAATTAATATTTAACGTAGTTTAAGACTTGACGGGAGGAGTTCTCACCCAAAATGGACAAAACGAAGACCAAAACGATAAACAAAAATGAGACGATTGCGATGAGAGCAATAAATCATGTAAAGTAACACTTTTGAAAATTTTCAAAATTTCCATTTTTTTAAAAAATAATTTTATGAAGTCAAAATTGGCTGATAACACTCACCTACCAAATCCACCTAGAATTTGAATTTGAATGTCTAGCACTATAGCTAATGTCAGCAGCTCTCTGACAAGTCTAGGCACGCGTCGATCGGAGATCTGTAGCAAAAGATACGGTTGTCGGAAGATTTCAGAGTCATCGGCACACACAGAACACATGGCATGCGCGGATTGGCTAAAATGATGGCCAACTATGCAAATATTTGTCATTTTTACCACATCTCACTCACTGATTTATTATAAGGATTTGGTGCCCTATTCGCGGACTTCGATAGGTTATGTGTGGCACACTCAAGCATGTCAAAAGATGTTCTGGCACAAAAGGATGCAAAGGAGGACACGAGGGAAGGGCACGCGAAGGAAAACAAAGGAAGATGTAGATAAACGCACGTGCGATGCACGTGGGGAGATGAGGAAAACTGGTGAGTAGAGAATGCATGGTCAAGGTGCAACTATTACAAAGTAATGGGCATGATGCCCAAGAGGGCCAAGGATTTAGCTAATTGAACCAGGTGTGAGGCGTGCGTGCATGGAAGAACTACATAGGGATAAAGTGAATGCGCAGAAGGTGGAATAGAAGGAGAGAAAGGAAAGCACGCAAGCGTGTGTGAGTACAGAAGAAGGGGGTCAGAGGAAATCTGCAACCAAGGAAATGTGCTAAGTGAACTTTGAGCGCGCGCAACCTTCAATAAGGAGCTCAAAGCCATAATATGTATGCAAGATACCCAAATCACTAGGACATTTATTTGGATAACAATCATCTTTTGTAACTTAAAATTCCCCCTCCTTGTTAGATAACCCTCTTCTCAGGGATATTATGTTCAGAGCTCCACTCACGCACCAAAATTGTTAAAGTACTCAAATTTGATGAGTAAGAACATGCAGCAGTTAGTGGTCTCATAGATTGTGAAGGGGGTGGATGAGCATCTAGAACACCTCATTCATTATCACATTGGTTTGGGAAATAGGCATGGTTTCTCTCTACTTCAGGCACGTTTTCTCTTTGATTTTTTTTTTCATTTTCTCTTTAGTTAGAAATTAATACAAAAAAATTAAGAAATATAGCTTTGTTATAAAATATAGAAATTTTTTATAGCTCAAAAGCATTAAATTTACGTAACGATTGCGTAGTTAAAGGAATTACCTTGAGTGTTAGTCTTGTTTGAATCACTCCCGATAACTATTTAAACTTAGACGATGGATTACGATAACGAAAAACCTCCCAAATGACAAAATTTAAACTTGAGACTTCATGATATTTTATATTTGTACTCTTGCAAAAATTAATAAAACACAATTTTTATTAAACATGCAAAACACCCCTCCAAATCCCGTGGTCAGAAAAGATGCCTTAATTATGTTAATTGGCCCTAGAATGATTATAGATAGTTTGAAAAACAATTGTTGCACGTCTAGGAGCCCATTGGTCAATATCGCAATGCTGGAAAGTTGTCATGAGTTAAGAATTCCTTTTGGTTTTGGATTAAGACTTTAGCACCACATCAAGAAATGAAATTTTGTCACTTCAAGACAATCATAGTCAAACTTTAGTTTTGATAAAATCAGCTTGAAAGCTTGTGTTTTAAAGGGGTTTTGTAGGCTTAGGGTCCTTCGGCAACAATTTGAAATGACAAGATCATGACGAATAGCTCCAGTCAAGTGAATGTCATTTAAACCTTGGTTGTCATATCTAAGTTTTGTCAACTTCTTATGCCTTCATGTAGATAGGAGAATAAAGGAAACTTTACTCTCGTTGAGTTTGAGTTTAGAAATTGGTTTTTTGAACCCAATTTCTAGGCCATTTGGGCTAAATTGGGTGTTCCTTTAAAATTGATACAATATTAGAAAATTGGCATTGAACCTTCTCCTAGCCATATAAATATTAGAAAGTCTATCAACACTATTACATGACCCTATTTAACTCCTTTATGTTTCTTGTTTGGTAAAAATAGCTTGTGGGCAATAAAGTGTTTTTCTCTCTCTTCCCATTTTTTCTCTCTATTTTGATAACAAAAAAAAACTTTTGGGGGGCTATATAGGTTGCTTGGGAGGCTGAGTGCCTCCTCTCTATAGATGTAATCAATTGATTTCTACTCTCATCTATTTAGTACAAGTTTTTGGATTTCTTTGTAAATGGAAAATCATATATATGTGAAAAATGTTAGTCGTAGGGGAAATCCATGCCATAGTCTTTTTTACTAACCATGTTTAGACTAACTTGATAGGTTGTAGGTAGTGTAAGCATAGCTACAATGAATGATGGAATAATGTTTATTACTAAAAATGTGTATTCGTGATGGAATTAGAATGGTATGATATTTTAGCAATAATACTTATTGTATTCTTAAAGAATGATGATCTTGTACCATTGTTTATGTGTGTTAAATAAGGTGATGGTGGAATTTCATTTGTGACCTTTCAATTCTACTATATTGTAGAAATAGTGTATTTACTTAATTGTGGTATACTTTTGTATTTTTTATAGTTGCATGGTAGTGATCTAAAACTGGAAAGTTACGTCACCATAAACATGTAAGGAAAAACGTTTTCTTTAGGTCATGTGCCAATCCTTTGAGATTCTTTTACACCATTACCGAATTAAAGAATTTATGTGATTCCATGGAATTGTAGTCATCCCACTTATCATCTTGCATTGTATTCGTATTAAAAATTTGGAAACGGGAAGGTGAATATTTAATTGATATGTGTTGTGTTTTTCACTCTATTTATAGTTGATCTTGGTCACCTTATATTGCATTCAAATAGTTTTTCCTTGTTATAATAGCCTTGGAAAAACCCTCACTTCACATGGTAAACTATGTTAACTCAAGTATGGAGTAGAGCCAGTGGGAATCTTATCCTATGGGTGATCCTTAGTGGCCTCATCCTTTCATGACTCTTTTTGGGTGTCGAATTATTAAGAACTCACAATTGGTCTTAAAATCGAGATAATCATTCAACTCAAGAACTCATTAAATTATACAAGAAAGTTGTAAAATGATGGTCATTATGATCATAAGAGAATAACACATCAATTTTGGGTAACGAAAAGAAAAAGGAAATTACATGGTAGTGAAGGAATAATGTTATATGATTTAACGATATTTTTAAGGATGATATACATTTAAATAAAAAGAAATTGTAAGTTTGAAACTAAGATTTGTCTTGACCATGAAGTCACGCAATAACTTGTATCTATAAACATTGTAGATAGTGTAGACTATGGTGATGATTCTTTTCTCAATTGAGAAATAAACTCTAGAAAATGTTTTTATTTACATTATATAACTATTTAGTTTTGGGGGGATCTAAAAAACCCACAGTACATATATAACGAAGCAAAAAACAAGGCAAGAAACATAACCCAACACTAGACAAGGACTCAAAATAGGAAAAACATTTTTGACCTAATCAAGAGCCCAGCAAGCGGTGAGGCCATTAGGCCTCAACAAAATATTACATTTTTTATATAAGAACTAACCGCCCATATACCATAGAGTGGCAGAGAAGTAACCCATACAAGAGACCATCTAAAAAGACATAACCAAACAACATTTTATAAAGACACCAGACATACTGTTCTGCTAATAGTCTGCTAACATTTTCACTTCTAGTTGCTTCTAGTTCATGAACTCGGGCCACCATCCATGTTGATAGGGGTAACATTTTTTCCATGTCTGTCAGCAAATTCATCATCCGATGTGCTTTCATTTTCCGAGTTTCTCAGCACCATGTTGACCCCTCATTTCAAAGCTTGACTAGTCAGTTGGTCTTGGATTATGGAGATTCTAGTCTCCCACATTTCTAAGTCATATTTTATGTCATTAATCCTCTTATCCTGTAGGATTTCCTTCATGATCCGTTCTCTCATCTCTTCAATTAGGCACTTCGTGATATTTAACAGGAAGCCCACCGCAACCTCCAGATTAGCAATATTAGACTCATTACTAGAACCCCCACTAGCATTAGTGGAAATATTCTTCCCCTTCAAATACTTTTCATGCCTTAAGTCAACAAGTACCTCCACTACCACATTGTCACTGACATCTTTCACCATTTTTGCTTCTTTCTTTGAAGTCTGCTAGCTAGAGTTTCCTCATCTAACCCAGAAGGATGGGTGATGATCAAAATGATAAGTTTCCCTTTTTGTAATAGAAGGATTATCAAACCATGGTGGATGGGGGACTCACTTTTACCCTTTTGAAACTCCTCAATCGAGACAGTCAAAGACCTAAGGAGAAAGAATGGAAGACTCATCACTTGATTCCTCCTAAAGAAATTGACGATGGACAAGTGGTGGGTATAAAGTTTTCCAAACTTTCCTTCTAAGGTGACATACCTCATAATCACCTTATAAACATCGAACCACCTTTTAGGTAAACATGTTTTGGCAATCCCATCATCAAATAAATGGTAATTTTCCCCAGGCCAAAAAATAAAGAGATTTTATGGTTTCTTCGCTTCTTATCTTTAAACAGTTTTAATCCCTGAATCTGCATCCCCATGACCTCTGCTATAAAATACTCAATAACTTAAAGTTCCATTCCCCTCAAATCGGCATTCCCTTTGTTCCAAGTAGTAGCAAAATCCATGACAAGCTTAGGGTCGATGTCTTAAGATTTTTTATGAACTCTATAAATCTGTCTTTTCTCATTAGTCTCTAGATAGTGGCATCCTATTTGATGGCTTGATAGGACTTGGGTTACATCTGAAATATCTCTCCTCCTATTCTGTTCTTCAAGCTCTCTATCTGGTTCAGACCCACCATGCACAAAAACCACAAAAAGATAGCAAAAACACAAAGGAGCACTTATTTGTTCCAACTTTAACTTACCAATTTGAGGCCTCCAACATCACCCACCTCAATATTCCCCCACTCATGCAACATATTTTATCTTGTTTGTTCATTAGTGATTAGCTCTATCACTTGTCCCCAAGGTACCACCTCCTTCCAATCCTTCCACTCTGGTAAATAATTGTCTTGATTTGCCAAACTTTCAGCACAAGCATTGGCCTCACGATAAGCATGGAAAACCTCCAATTCCTCAAAAGAAGTGATGATGGACTTGGCTTCATTAATAAGGTTCTTAATATTCTATATGGGTCTATAATTACCAAGAATGGATTTGATCACAAGGATTGAGACACCTTTAAGAATAATTTTGTTGATATTAATCTTCTGGCTAATCTAAACCCCTTAACTGCTGCCATAACTTCAGCAAAATTGTTTGAATTTTATCCTAAGGGGCCAGCATAGGCCAATATACAATGTTCAAGATGATTCCTAATCAGCCCTTGTCCCCCTGAGACTCTCTCCCTATGTTTTTCTGACCCATCAAAGTTGATTTTACACCATCCTATGGGTGGGGGTTTCTACTTCGAGTTAACCCTTTTTTCCTTTTTTTAACCACGTTGGTGTTTTTTGTTGGACTAATCTTGAGAGCCTGTAAGATCTTAATTTCTTCCTTTGAAAATTTCCCTTACCACTAATGATTATGAATAGAAATATTGTCCTTAAGGATTTGTAACATGTTATTCACAATTTTCCTAGGTTACGCAACCTTATTTCTAAAGACTCTATTATTTCTCTCCTTCCATATATTCCAAAGAATATATGGAAGATATCCCTTCTATAGCTCTTTGATCAACTAGTCTTTATAGGGTATGTTCCATTTCTCCACAACATTTCTAATATTTCCTGGTAGAGATCCTTGAATGTTGAACACATTTATTATATCCATCACAACCTAAGAAGAGAATTTACATTCTAAAAATAGATGTGTAACCGATTCATTCTCCTCTTTGCACAAGTAGCATTGGTTGGTAATGATCATGCCTTTTTTCCTAAGATTGTCTATAGTAAGGATTCTATTTTTGATAGATTCCAAAAAGAAAAAATTTACTTTGGGGATAATATATGTATTCCACACCTTGGAGAAGTGACTATCTTCCTCATCTTTCTCGAAAGACATATTATATCCAAATTTGACTTCATATTCTCCTTAAGAAGATCTACTCCAAATCATCTCATCCTTAGTAGATAGCATCTGAATCCTTATACCAAAACTGAACAACAAATAACTTTTTTCCGAGATTCTAACATCAACATATTATATGTCCATAAGATAAATCATATTAATTGTTTGGAAAAATTCCATAACCAGTAATCTCATAACCATAATGAGAAAACATACAAACAGTATGACAAAATTCCTTCAATAATAATCTCATAAACCACATGAGAAAGCATACAAACAGTATGTAAAAATGCCTTCAATTTAATAATCGCATAAACCATCATGAGAAATCATAAAAACAATATGAAAAAAAGCCATCAATAATAATCTCATAAACTATCATGATAAATCATACAAACTATATGAAAAAATGACAACATGCACGTCATCTTAACATGCCTAAAATAGACCAGCATGTTGACTACTTGTCAAAATGCCAATGTAGTAACCTTATATGCAAAAAGGAGAATGAATACATAACAAATTGAAACAATTCCAACATATGCATCATCTTAACAAGCTCAAAGATGAACATTGAACAGCATGCCAAATCATATCAACAACATAACATATTTTTCAAAATGTACAACAAATCCTTTATACCCAAAGAATGCATGCCAACCGTGTGAAAAAAATGTCATAATATAAACTTCCAATATAATCCAAGGAATGCATGCCAATAATATGAAAAAATGCCATAAAATGAACTTCACATAAATTCCAACGAATGCATGCCAAGAGCATGAAAAAATTCCATAGAATGAAATTCACATAAAATCTAAATAACGCATGCCACCAGGATGACAAAATGCAATACAAATAACTTCACATAAAGTCCAAAGAATGCATGCCACCATCATGACAAAATGTCATAGATATAACTTCCCATAAAGTCCAAAGTTTACATGCCAACAACATGAAAAAAATGCCATAGAAATAACTTCACATAATTCTAAAAAATGTATGCCAACATCATGACAAAATGCTATAGAAATAACTTTGCATAAGTCCAAAGAATGCATGCCATTAGTATGACAAAATGTCATAGAAATAACTTCCCATAAATTCTAAAGCATGCATGCCATCAGCAAGACAAAATTCAATACAAATAACTTCATATAAAGTCCAAATAATGCATGCCAACATCATGACAAAATGCCATAGAAAGAAATTCCCATAAATTCAAAAGAATGCATGCCAACAACTTGAGAAAATTCCATAAAAATAACTTCCCATAAAGTCCAAAAAATGCATGCCAACATCATGACAAAATGCTCTAGAAATAGCTTTCTATAAAGTCCAAAGAATACATGCTAACAGCATGAGAAAATTCCTTAGAAATAACTTCCCATAAAGTCCAAAGAATGCATGCCAACATCATAACAAAATGTTATAGAAATAACATCCCATAAAGTCTAAATAATGCATGCTAACGACACGACAAAATGTCAAAGAAATAACCTCCCATAAATTCCAAAGAATGTATTCCAAAAACATGACAAAATTCCATAAAAATAACTTCCCATAAAGTCTAAAGAATGAATGCCAACAACATGAAGAAATGGCATAAAAATGTATTTCATACCTTTGCCTAAATAAAGGATTCACCTAAAATGTTTGAAAAAATACCACAATACATACACGTGTATTTATGTCAATTAAAAGATTGCATATCAATTGTTTGACATAATGTCACAACACATAATCTTTAGATATGTCAACCAATGATTGCACACTAACTATTTGACAAAATGCCACAACAAATCATTCTTTAAATATTCCAACCAAATGATTGCACACTAACCATTTGACAAAATGTCACAACACATTATTCTTTAAATGTCAACCAAATAATTACATACTAGCCATTTGACAAAATGTCATAACATGTCATTCTTTAAATATGCCAACCAAATGATTACACATCGGGACTGGTAAAATCCAGGGACAAGGCCCCCTCCCCTCTAGAATACCCTACCACTCTATTTATCGACCAACCATTGGCTAATCTAGAGAGATGGTGAGAGGCCCACCCTATCTATCACCATCCCAGTCTAATCTGTATTATATATATATATGCCCTATAAATTGATATGGTGTCATTCAAGCTAGTGGAGCAGCCGTGGGAGCTCGATGGTACTATCCTTTTGATATGGCACCCCCCTTTCAATTTAGAGGGGTGTGTGAACTGGGGAAGCTTGCCTTAGCTTGATCTTTAGATATGTCAACCAATGATTGCACACTACCCGTTGGACAAAATGTCATAACACATCATTCTTTAAATGTTCTAGACAAATGATTGCATAGTAACCATTTGACAAAATGTCACAACACATCATTCTTTAAATATGTCAACCAAATGATTTTACACTAACCATTTGAAAAAATGACACAACACATCATTCTTTAAATATGCCAACCAAATAATTGCACACTAACTGTTTGACAAAATGTCACAACACATCATTCTTTAAATATGCCAACCAAATGACTACACACTAACCATTTAAACAAATGTCACAACACATCATTCTTTAAATATGCCGGCCAAATAATTTCACACTAACCATTTGACAAAATGTCACAACACATCATTCTTTAAATATGCCAACTAAATGATTACATACTAACCATTTGACAAAATTTCATAACACACCATGCTTTAAATATGCCAACCAAATGATTGCACACTAACAGTTTGAAAAAATGTCACATCACATGATTCTTTAAATATGCCAACCAAATGATTACACACTAACCATTTGACAAAATATAGTGAACTAAAAGCAAAACTTTAGCAAAGAACATAGCTATCTAAAATAAAATCTACAACGTAGAAATCACCCTAAAACATAGAGATCTATCAGATAACACTTGAACATATAACAACTAAACACAGCAACGAATCCATAAAAAATGCACAGCTCTAATCACTAATGCTAGAACAAAACAACCAAAAAATAGTTCTTCTAACAGCCAATGTTGCAGCAAAAAACAAAGCTTATAACAACTAAACACAACAAATCAACAAAAATGCAGTGCTCTAACATGTAAAAATGCAGCTTGGAAATCAGTCCAAAATCCATAACTAAAACGTCAAAAAATTTCTCTAAATACTCAAGTGAATAACCTCATCAATTTCATTTATCAAATAAGGAGGTAAAAGGAAATATCATGCTCTCATACTTGAGAGATATGAAATCTATAATGCCCATAATAAAATAAACATATTTTTCAAATACCCATAAAGGCTTGACTGAAAATATTAATACCCATAATAGATAAACCAAATTTCTTATTACCCAGAAAAGGGATAAAACTGAATATGTATTAATTTGTAAAATATTGCATAGATAAAGTAAGATACCCTTGCCTAAAAGATTCAAAATGAAGACAACCAAAAGCACTCTATAATTTTCCTCTTTCCTTATTTATTTTTTTCTTCCTCCAGCTTCTTAGCTCCACATCGTACGAAATGAAACCCCAAAACCTATTTATTTTTCAAGAATTATTCTCCACCACATGGCTGCAACAAAAGAGGTGAGCTCCCATAATACAGGCCCAAAATCAACCCCAAATGGTTGTAATAACCTCCAGAAAATCCTCCATAATTTTTTTGGCACAGTCTCCCCCTCTATTTCCTCCTCTCCTCATGTCATGCTAAATGGAAAAAATAAAAACCTAACTCTCCTTCATTCCATAGATTCTAAAATCCATTCAAATATCATTAAACTCCTAAAATGCCACCACTTAGCTTTAGGCTAAGTGTTATTATTTTATTTTTTTAAATAAAATTATGTGCCACATTCCACAAGAAATGGTTAATACATAAGTTAATGTCAATATAAATCATAAGTCCAATGCCACCAACTATCATCACAACTAAGCACCAATTAAATGCCAAGCTCATTAACCAATCCAAACACTTTATACTAATCAAATGCCATGAATTTATTAAGGCCGAGTCAAAATCATCTAGTTGATCTTTTGAAACTCGGTTAGGTTACTAACTTACCGTCGTAAGTTAGGCTTAGGTTAGATCAGTTAACCTAGATCTTAGGTTAGTTAGGTTAGCAACTAACCTTAAACAATATCACACTAGAAGTTTCCACAAACACCACCAATCACTATCAAAGTGTGACTAAAGAAACATGAAAATGCAACGAAGAAGAAACAACCAAACAAGGTTTCATTTTTAATATGGAGTCCTAAATTTTGAGATGTTACATAAACTTAACTAAAACTATGGGGTGCCAGTTAGGCTAGATATCACACATGAAATAATCCACTAAACCTATGGCAAAGTGCTTATACATTTTACAATGGAGGAATTAGTTTAGAGAGAGGTAAAAGGGAATAGAAGAAATAGGGAGAAATGGTTAATGTTGTGAGTAGGCACTAATATATTCTCGCCAATAGTAGCCAAAGTAGGTCCACGTTCAACAGAAGAAATAAACCATGTAAGCAATATCAATACTAATAAATCAAAGACACGTAGTTCTATGGATTCATCAATCAAGTAAACAAATTTCTTTCTTGGTTATACAAGATTACAATGCTTATATTGGAGAGTAGAGAGAATAGTATAACATAGGAAATGAGATAGAAGTAATATATCTTTATTACTTGCAATAGTAGTGATACAAATACCAACAACTATCAACAGTCAAAAAATTGCTAGCCCTTTTAAATGGATAATCTATTCCAATTTGTAGCTTACAAAAATGTGCTTTCATCTCCCCCCACATGACTTCTCACCTATATCATCACTTGTGACCTTTCATATTCATATGGAATAAAAGTGAGCCTTTTTCTTATTAATGGAAAAAACTCTTACAATATCAAATTAAAGGTCACTTAAGTGAATAAGACAAAATAGTGAAAAATTACATTCTGAATGAATAATTAGAATGTTAGAGAGAGACGAAGGGGGGGGAGAAGAATAGAGAGAAGTTGAAATATGAAGATGATAAAGCTACTGCTGATGAAGAATCTAATTTTGATGGATCATGAATGAAGTTCTTGTCACTCGACCACCTGTTGAATCAGAATACTAAGATCATAATAGTTTCCTCCTATGAGACACAGAAACATTCCAAGACATTGAATAAGTGTTCAAAAACACTACTAAATGAATTGCACTAGGTGGACTTGAGATGTTTTCTTGTTCATGGCAACGTGATGATCCTTTTAAACACAAGGTCAAAGTCAAAACATGGAGATAATCATCTTACACCCCTTCACTCCAAAATTAAACTTTGTGACCAAGGTGTCTCCTCTTTTGAATGGAATAAACTTTAGGTTTCCCGAACACTTTCTTACTTATTTGATCCTCATTTAAAAAGAGTTTTTCCTATAGATAGAAGGATTGATCCCTGAATGAAATTATTTACTTCTAACCTCTTGTGGGACTGAAACATTATGGTTACAATGTCCTTTTTCTACGAGATATGAGCACCCTCCAAGGAATTGAATAAAGGTTCAAAAACATTGTTGTGAGACTTACACGTGAGTGGACCTATTATGATTTATTGATCCCAATGATGTTCTTGGGTAACCTTGGTATCTTGAAGTTCAAGTGACAATATTTTACACACACCAGTTCATCCTGACTTTTTCCTTGCCATGATGTAATTCACATAATTTCCTTCCTCTTAGAAAGAGAATTGAACACAAGATCAAAGTTGTAATGTGGATATCATTTCATTTCTCCTCATGACTCTCTTGTACTTCACAATTTACCTTTGTGACATATACCCAAGTGATTCAACCATAAATACCCCCATTCAGTGATTGTTAGGATGAATTAAATAATTCAATTTCTTCCATATAAATGTGTCATATAGAATTCACCTTGAGACTAATGGTTTGGGGGTATGTGAGGGTTTTATTTCTTATTTGAACGCTAAGATAATTTCCTGGCCTTGTAATTATGGAAAAAATCAATGATATAAGTGGAATGCAAGTTGATACAAGTGATCTGAGCCTGATTGATAGACTTTATATTTTTAGCAGATCCTGACTAGGATGGCTAGTTTTAGTAAGTTTTCATAATTTTCATATTTTAATGATTTTTACTTGTATGGAGTACACGCATGCTGAGAGTTTTACTATTTTTGAAACATACTATATTTAAACAAATGATAATGTTGTCCTATGTTTTTGTAAGGTAAAAATGTAACTTGAAAACATGACAACTATACCCTATTACCAAAAAACATTTATTGTGAGTCCCCTGGGACCCTTCTCCAAATCAACCCATCCCTGTGTTAGGCCTATACTACCCTTTCAAGTGTTCCTATGTGTTGTGTCAACCTTTTCCATAGGTTATTTAGGGAAAACAATTTCATTCAAGTGCCTCAAGGGTGGTACCTTTCGAAGCAGACTTTTTCAAGAAGCTTAGGAATGAGTATTTTTAGCCTTTCTAAGGCAAGTGCACATCCCTCAAATCAAATTTAAAGTCCCAAAATCATTGAGGAGTGGTTTTAAGTAGATATGAACATTTTTCAACAAATTTTGGAATATTTTGGAGGTTTTGGGACAAGTTCAGTAAAAGTGGGTTTTTGAAGGTGAAGGAGTTTGCAGTTTAAAACAACACCTGAGCTTCGAGAAGTGATTCCAAAAGCTCCATAATGAATTGGAGGTCTAAAAAATATCAATGGAAAGGTATTTCAGTGATATAAATTATGTAAGTTTCATAAATTTCACAAGACATAATATTTTCTTCCTACAATATTTTTTCTACATTCATAACCTGCAGTCCCAAGAAAAAAGGATATTTTTGAGGGGGCTGTAGGAATAATCATAGCATGCGACCCATCCTATACTTATAAAAAGTATCTTTCCATTCAAAATCATATAGACAAGTTCCTAAAAAGACCTTTGGATGCTCAAGATGTCTCCGTCAAGCTTCTCTACAAGGTATGCTTTGGGACTTAGTCATTTTTTTGGGTGGACACATGTCACTACCATGTTGAGGTATAATTTATTGCACCAACTGTCCCATCCCCTTGGGATAAAAGTGATAAAAAAATGCACCCAGCCCCAAGATACCCCCCCAGACCATCATGTGACCCCAACTGAGCTCAAACAAGCCAGTTAAGCCCCTTTGCACCCTTCATAAGCTCTCTCCATCGTCAAATCCTGCAATTCCAATTGTCAGTTTCTTGTCAGGGTGTATTTTATTTTACCCCATGTCCCATCCCCATGGGATCGATGGGACATAAAAAAATGCACCCAAGCCTAGCCTATGTTTTGGTCCCTAATTTTGTTATGTCACTAAATCCCCAAGGCATTATAAGCATTAAGGACTTCATTAAGACAAATTTGATTAAAGACTTGTTATATTGCTAAAGACAAGTTTGGCTTAAGACTAATTATAATAGATATATTGTAATAAATCTATTGGCTTAATATGGGAATGAATATCCCGAGAATTTGATTGAATATTTTTAATTTGACTTATGAAAAGGTGTGGAAACCATTGTGTTGGTTTGTAACCACCTGTGATGTATTATAAAAGAGATGTAAATGAAATAAACATGACATGAATAGATGAAGTAATGTATACAAGAATGAGAGACAAGGAATTGTGCTTGTGATTCTGAGAAAGAGAAATTTTTTGAAAAGAGTCTTAAGGACTTTACGAATCTAGTTTGTGGAAGTAATTCCAAGGCTTACCAGGTTACAAGAAGGCGGTGGGAAAAAGAGAGGGGTGCCAACAGTGTCCTAATTGAGGGTACATAGTACAACCTCAGATGGTTCCTATCCATGGCAAGGTGAATATACATAGGGTGTATAGTATTTTCCTCTCATAGGCGGTCATAGTCTGGTGTCTGTTAAACTGTGGATGCGTTGGAATTTTGTATTAAGAATTCCTTATTAGTGTTCTATCTCTCTATAGTTGGAATTTTGTATTATAATTCCTGATCATTTTTCTCTCTCAGCATTGACTCAAATAATTTTTTCTCTCGATGAACTATGTAAATATCTATAAAAACTATATAATTCTATTGAAAAGCTAATGGGAAGGAGTTTATTCTTCTTTTTATTCTGTTAAAAGAGAAAAAGAATGTATTATGTTAATTTGTTATGTATATATTGAAAATATATGTTTATGTTATCAGAACTAATGAAATACAAGAAATAAGTTCACGTAATACGTAATTTAGATATGTATGTCTGTTAATTAAAAGATCTTGAATGATTTAATGTTGAATAAGATTGTATTTATGCATTTGATCGTAATTAAAGAATAATCCTACAATTTAAAAGGCATTTATAGATCGAATTATCTGTCTTCTATATTATATGGTCGTGGCTTCTGTTTATCTATCTTTCATATTCATATTGTCTTTTTTGTTATTATGGACCCAAAAGTTTGCCTTAGATATAGTTAATTATATGCTTCTAAGTCCATCCAACACCAAAATAATATATTACTAAGAAGTTGGGGCCAATTAAATTTCTCCATGTGTACTTCGTTGTGTCATATTTTGTTAGATCCTTTTTGACTTTTGCGATGCCTTGGCCAATCAGAAAGATCCATATGTTATTGTCTTATCAGACTTACTGACAATTGTGAATATTTTAGCCAGTGAGATAACGCCATATAGTTTCACAATTTTTATACATTTTTCAATTCCTTATGAGTGTTGTGAAACACGAACCAATTAAATCATTTCGTGTTTTTTGCTAAGTCATACTTTTGCTAATTATTATTTTTCTAATGCAAAATCCGCACCAAGTCATGTCACATTTCGCAATAGCTGCCTTTTCTCAATTTGATAATTGTCAACCAATAAGGTTTAGCCACCGATTTTTGCAATGCTAGTTCTTTGTCATATTTTTCAAAATGTGAGCCATTTGGATTAGCCCACGTATGTACGGTTAATACATGGTATTGTTATTAATTGGTCTTTGGTCTATTATACTTCACTGCGAAACAACATGTATAATTGTTTTCGTAGTGTCAGATTTTGGTAGCCTTTACCAATGGATTATTGCCACTTGTCCTTGTCCTTTTCTTTGCAAACTATCTGGACCCGAAATGGTCTAGTATTTGGTTAATTCCAAGACCCTGTGTCCATATGATGGATTTGTTTGGAAAAAAAACCCACAAAATTAATCCACGTGTCCATGAGTTAGTTTTAATCATGTTTAAAGATTTTAATTAATTGTTTTTAACTGTAGTCATGTATTATTAAATTCAAAAATAGATATATTTAACCAAACATAGTTATAAGTCAATTTATATTAGTAAAAATTAAATTAACATATGAAAAGGCATATATATCTTCTGTAAACCAACATGGTTTTCATAGTTAAATGGTATAAGAATGATATAAAAAATGTAACGGACTTGGACACAAACAAATATTTTGTCAAGAATTATTAGATTTTTTCGAGATAAAAACTTTTATTTCATTTGGTATCAAAGCTAATTATCCTCGCTAAGATATGTTTGGATGTTGTTGTTGAAGTGATGATGTGTGAAAAACTAAAGAGATTCAGATATAGTTATTCTCATACATAGATTATGGTGATTTTCTCACAAAGATAAAAATTATGTATACACAGAATGGAAAATATTTAGACGAAATGGATTCACAGAATGGCATGGATTACAACGAATTGGAACATCAGAACCAGAAATTGGGCATGGAAGTAACCTATCTTTTTAAGAAACTAGAAACTTTGAAAAGACAATTTGCAGAAGCTATGATTAATAAAAATCATAAGCCTGATAAATAGGATAAAAGTACTAAATTAGAAAGGAAATTCCATAATTTTAAAAAGAAAATAAGAAAAAGAAAACACTCTTCTTCTAATGATTATTCTAGTTCCATAAATAAAATGATTTTGATTCTTCTAGTTCTTATGATTCTTCTAATAATAAGCAAACAAGTTCAAGTAATAAATATAAAGAAATTTGAAACTTTTCTAGAAAAATAAAATTTCCTAAATATGCAGAGGAAGTAGGAACAGGAGATCAAGTTGAAACTTAGATTTCTAGTCTAAAGAAATATATTGAACTACAAAAAACTTGTAATCTTAGGAGAACACAAATAGCTTCCTATCAATTGAAAAATGATGCCCTTAACAGGTGGGAAGACACCTTAATATCTGAAAAACTTAACACTCATAAGGTTTCGTGGAGTAAATTTAAGAAGTTGTTCAAGAAAAAGTAATTATCTGATCATTTCTTACAGCAAAAGAAAAATGAATTCTTTTATTTAAAATAGTTTCTAAAGATTGTGAATGAGTATAAACAAGCCTTTGAGAACTTAAATAGATTTGTGCCTTTTATCTTTGTAACATAAAGAGTTGTTAGATTTATAAATGGTCTGAGAAAATAATATAAGGCTACTGTGGAAAACCTACTTCATTAGATGAGGCTACCCAAATTGCAGAACAATTTGAAAAATATAACATTGTCGTTCACCAAAAGAAAGAATATTATAAGAAAAAGCATTCTAATTTCTATTTTAAAGATTAAAAAAAATCCAATCAATTAAACTAATAAGTGTAATCATACTTAGATTAGGAATTAGCCAAAAAAAAAAAAGATTTTGTTAAATCTAAACCAAAAGAAGTTAAATGTTGGAATTATGGATATAACCATTATGCTAGGGGTTGTCCTCAAAAAAATTAAAATTGGGATAGGAATAGAAATCAGAACATTGATGATAAGTATAAATAAGGTAACCAAAATATGAAATTTTATGATGTTGTTGATACAAAAAAATCAAACCCATAACTATAGATATAGACATAATGAATTTGTTGTTATATCTTTTTGGACTAACAAATGCTCTAGTCACATTTATGACACTAGTACATGACATTTTAGACTTTTTTAGATATGCTTGTGATTATTCTTGCATGATTAGGTTATCTTTTCAAGATTTGTTATCTATCATTCTTATCACATTGTTAAAAAGGCTTAAAGTGAATAATGAAGATATATATGTTATTGATAACACTTTTCTTAGTATGTGATTACTAAAATATTATTATATGCATATCAAATGACACTTGGGGACACCTTTGTGTTTGTATTGGAGACGTCCAATACTGATTACATTTAATATATTTTTTACAATATTATTATGTTGAAATCTTTTAACATAATTGTAATATAATTTATTTTTAATAAATAAATAAAACATTAACTTGTGCACCTGTATTATGTATTCCTGATTTTTCTAAGACTTTTATTGTTGGTATTGATGCTTGTGGTTCTGGTATTGGTTGTGTATTAATACAAGATAGTAGAGTTGTATGTTTTGAGTCTAGAAAAATTTTGCTTGCTGAAAAGAATTATCCTACTCATGATTTTGAATTGATAGGGATACTTCATACTTTGAAAACTTGGAGGCATTATTTTTTAGGTCATAAATTTGTTTTGAAAACTGATCCAGTACATATTTATCCAATATTATCAAATATGAGACAAAGAAGATGGGAAGAATTGCTAAGTCAATATGATTTTAAAATACAATATGTTCCTGGTAAAGAATATTTGGTTGCAGATACTTTAAGTAGGAAAAGAATGTTTGCAAATGTTGTTTCCTTAGAAAGAAGTCAATTTTATCAAAGAAATAAAAGATGCATTTCCTAAGGATAGTTATTTTTCTGAATTATATTTTGGTCTGAAAAATAGAAATTCAAATGTGTATTTAAAAATATACTTATTTCTTATTTTCTCGGTGTGAATGGATTGTTGTATTAAAAGGTAGATTGTGTATTCCTAATATTCCTAGTTAAGACACCAAGTTTTGAGAAATTCTCATGACATTCCCATAGTTGCATATCTTAGATTTCAAAAGACTTACTTATCATTCAAAAATAATTATTTATGGCCTAAGATGAAACAAGAAGTATGTATAGCAGTGTCTAACTTGTCAGAAGGTTAAAACTAACACAATGTAATAAACCTGGATATTAGAAACAATATATGTATTTGATTGAGTTTACTTACAATCAAGGTTATCACACTACAAAAAAAATGACACCATTTGAAATTGTGTATGGTAGGAATTTTAATACTTCTATTTCATGGTCAAATCATGAACATAGACATTGGTATGCCAATGATAAACTTAAAAAGAAATGGAAGAAACTATAAATAAAGCTAAACAAAACAAGAAAGTTGCCCAAGCTAGGTATAAACATTGGGTTGATTCAAAAGATCTTTTAGAGAATTTGCAATAAGTAATCAATTATTTCTTAGAATTAAACCTAAGAGGAGTTCTTTGGAATTGGGAAAATATGTTAAGTTAGCTCCTCATTATTGTGGACCTTTTGAAATTCTAGAAAGAATAGGAGATCTTACTTATAGATTTGTCTTACCTCCTGAATTGTCCAGAATTCATAATGTGTTTTATGTAAGCTTGTTAAAGAAATATGTGTATGATGTTAATCATGTTATTGATTGGAAAAAAAATAGTTATTGAGCCTACATGTGAATTAAAAATTGAACCTGAAATGATTCTAGATAGAAGAAAATAAGAATATTAGAAGTAAATAAATTAAAGAGGTTAAAGCAAAATGGACTTTCTATGATTTTAAAAGTGCTACATGAGAAAGAGAATATTTCCACTTTTACTTTTATTTTGTGATTTTCAAAATGGACTTGGCACTACTAAGGACAGTAGTTAATTCAAGGGGGGAGAAATGTGATATGACTAAATCCCCAAGGCATTATAAGCATTAAGGAATTGATTAAGACAATTTTGATTAAAGACTTGTTAGATTATTAAAGACAAATTTGGCTTAAGAATAATTATAACAAAGATATTGTAATAAAGCTATTGGCTTAATATGGGAATTAATATCCTAAGAATTTGATTAAAGATGCTTAATTTGACTTATGAAAAGGTGTGGAAGCCATTGTGTTGGTTTGTAATCGCTTGTGATATATTATAAAAGAGATATAAATGAAAAAAATATGACATGAATAGATAAAAGAATGAATACAAGAACTAGAGACAAGGAATTATACTTGTGATTCTGAGAAAGAGAACAATTGTGAAAAGATTTTTAAGGACTTTATGAATTTAGTCTGTGGAAGTAATTCCAAGGATTACCATGTTATAGGCAAGCGGTGGGAAAGAGAGAGGGGCACCGGCAATGTCCTAACTGGGGGTACAGAGTACAACCTTAGATGATTCCTGGCCAGTGCAAGGTGAATATACACAGGGTGTATAGTCTTTTCTTCTTATAGGCAGTAATAGTCTGGTGTCTGTTCAACTGTGGATGTATTGGAATTTTGTATTAATAATTCTTGATCGATGTTATCTCTCTCTGTAATTGTAATTTTGTATTAGAATTCCTTATCCTTGTTCTTTCTCGGCATTGGAATTCCTAATCATTAACTTGGATAAGTTTTTCTCTCTATGAACTATGTAAATCTATGCAAAAACTATATAATTCTATTAAAAAGCTGATGGAAAGGAGTTTATTCTTTTGTTTATTCTGTTAAAAGAGAAAATGAAAGTATTTTATTAATTTTCTATGTATATCTTGAAAATACATGTTTATGTTATCAGAAACAGTTAAATATAGGAAATAAGTTAATGTAATATATAATTTAGATATGTTTGTTTGTTAATTAAAATATATTGTATGATTTAATGTTGAATAAGATTGTATTTATGTATTTGATCATAATTAAAGAATAATCGTGCAATTTAAATTACGGTTATAGACTGAATTATATGTCTTATGTATTCTATGGTCATGGCTTTTGTTTATCTATCTTTCAGAGTCATATTATCTATTTGGTTGCTATAGACCAGAAATTTTGCCTTAGATATAGTTAATTATATACTTCTAAGTCCACTTGACACCAAAATAACATATTACTATGAAGTTGGAGCCAATTAAACGGCTCCATGTGCACTTTGTTGTGTCATAGTTTGTTATATCCTTTCTAAATTTTGTGATGCCTTAGCCAATCGGAAAGATCCGTATGTTATTATCTTTTCATACTTATTGACTATTGCAAAGATTTTAGCCAATGAGATAGTGTCATATAGTTTTGCAATTGTCATAATTTTTTTAGTTCCTTATGAGTGTTGCAAAATGTGAACCAATTAGATCATTCCACATTTTTTGTTAAGTCAAACTTTTGCTAATAATTTTGTCTAATGTGAAAGTCGCATCAATAGAAACGCACCAAGTCATGTCACATTTCGCGATGTCAGCCTTTTGTCAATTTGATAAGTGTCAATCAATAAGGTTTAGCCACCTATTTTGTAATGCCAATTCTTTGTCAGATTTGTCATAATGCGAGACATTTGGATAAGCCCGCATATGTATGGTTAATACATTGTCTTGTTATTAATTAGTCTTCAGTCTATTATATTGCATTGTAAAGTGCAATCGACTAACAAGGCAACACATATAATTATTTTCCTAGTGTCATATTTTGGTAACCTTTACCAATGGGTTATTTCCACTTGTCCTTTTCCTTTTCTTCACAAACTATCTGGACCCGAAATGGTCTAGTCTTTGGTTAATTCCAAGTCCCTTTGTTCGTAGGATGGATTTAAAAAAAAAAAAAAAAAACTCAAAATCAAGCCACGTGTCCGTGAGTTATTTTTAATCATGTTTAAAGATTTTAATTAATTATGTTTAACCATAGCCGTGTATTTTTAAATTGAAAAATAGGTCTATTTAACCAAACGTAGTTGTAAATCGATTTAGCTTATTAAAAATAGAATCAACATATGGAAAGGCGTATAGATCTTCTGTAAATCAATATGGTTTTCTTAGCTAAATGGTAGAATAATGATATAAAAATGTACTGGACTTCCACAAATATATAATTTGTCAAGAATTATTATATTTTGTCGAGGGAAAAAGTTACATTTCACATGTGACCCAATGTCAGCCCCGAGGTGCTTATTGCTCATTCTCTCTCTCTCCCCTCCACTGACCAATCTCCATCTACCACTTGTCAAGTTGAGGTTGAGGTAAAATTTTTTGCACCATATTTCCTTTCCCCTTAGGAAAGTTGGGACACAAAAATTCACCCAAGCCCAAGGGGATTTTGAAAGTAAAAAAATGTAAGAAATTAATTGCCGTACTACTTCTTCTTCGTGCATACAAGAAAACCACTACTGGAAGAAAAGTGCATTAACATTACCCTCCTCCATTCCTCCATTTTTTCCTATTCCTTCATGTTCATGACTAAAAAAACTCCATTAAACTTGTAATTTTTAAACACCATATCCATTTTTCACCATATTAACTTCATGGCAAAAAATGTAAAAAGTTCATATTTCACAATCCAGCACATGGATTAAAGTGAGATTTTTTGCAGACTTCTCCATTTTAAGAGGCCTTTAAGAAGCAATTTACAACATTTCAAATGATGCCCTAGATTTTTAATGGAAACAATCCCCCCATTTTATGCCATGGTTTTCGTTCCTTTGATTTCCCATCACTTCGGCAAATCCCAAGCTAAAACTGTAAGCACATATTCCAAGAGAAAAACCTATCTCACTGAATTTGGTTTCATCACAATTTGAGGTGGGAAAGAAAAATTTTAAAATTTTCATTGACTTCATTAATGGTTGTCATGGTAGCTTCGTGCCTAAAGTTCTCACCAGAAAAAAAAATCTTTTTGTTTCCAAGCATTCTGGTGGGTGAAACACAGTGAAATTCGGAGCATGAGATTGTGACAAAGAATTGAATCTAAAAATATTGTTCCCATCACAAATCGATGCCATTTTTTTCACCTACTAAAAATAACATATTTTATGCTCCTCCACATGCTAAAAAATAGCAATAACCCTAAATTGCAAGTTTGGATCACCCATAATAGTCATAAAATATGTAAAATGAAAGGCGGCGCAAAAAAATGACGATTTTCCCAAAATAGCAGGCCTTGATCCTACCTTTTAAAAATATGAAGTCTTGATTTTGGGTGTAGAAAGTTGCATGTGGCTCCATTTTTACTCATATTTATGTTTTTGGACTCTCCATTGGATTTTAGGATGATCTCATAGCTCAAATAGAGAAACAAAGTCTATATAAGGGTCTTGAGAGCATCTTCTTGAAATGAGTTGTGCCCGAGAGCATGGTGAAGCATAACAAAGGAAGGTATGGATCACTGAAAACTAGAAATGATTCAAAGGGTGTCAAGGAATCCATTGATTTATAAAACAATGTCATCATGTTTATCACCTCATAAAGATGATCTGGTTGAAGAAGGAAGGGGGATTTGATGGAGCTAAGCTCGGTGAGCTAGATGAGTTAGTTGCAGCGAGCTAGTTGAAAAAAATCAAGATGGTTAGCTTGGTGAGTTGGTCAATTGAGGTGAGTTTGAGTTGGGCTAGTTATAAGGCTGAGATAGTCAAGATCTCGTATTTTTCATGAAGAGCCTATACAAGTGAGCCAGGTCAAGTAAGTTGGGTGAACTAGTTGGATTGCAGTGAGATAAGTTGGAAAATCAACTAAGATTTGGCAAGCTTGATGAGCTGGTTAGAATAAACACATCGAGTTCAATGAGCTCATTGAGCTAATGGATTTTATCAACTAAGCATCAGGGGGATCATCATGAGTAATGTTTGTGGTCATCTTGAGCTCGCATCAGGGGACCTCTCAATGATGTTTCTAAACACTCAATCAGAATCCTGGGGTGTTTGTGTATCATGCAAGAGGAATAGATTGTGATCATCATCAACAAGGGTATCTTCCTCAGTTTGAGTATATATCTTCCTTATCTCTTCACTCTCCCTCTCTCTCTTCCTTCACGTTATAATTCTTTATTGGGAGGGTGCACTTTTATTTTTTGTCTTATTCACTAATGTGACTATAGTCCAAAATTGTAATAAGTTACCCTTAATTAATAAAAGGGGACTTAATGTTTTTCCCTAGGAATATCAAGAGTCACAAGTGGAAAAGGAAATTGAAAATACACATAGGGTGTGGGTGAAGAGTCTTCTTAAAGGCTTTAAATTGTAATGACTTCCCGATTCTCAAGGGTTGTCAATTTTGTTTTCTCAAAGAGAGATTACTACTTCGGGTAAAACAAAAGAGATGGAAAATTTCCTCTATTTTTCCTCTCATATGTTCTTCCATTCCTCACTATGTACAACTTTTCCAAACCATCAATGAAGAAGAAAGAAGTTCCTTGCTTTTCTTAATGAGAGAATTACTAAAACTTTGTGATCCTAATTCTACCTTGTCTTGATGCTAGTAACAAAGTTATTTTCTTTCTAATTTGTGTGATGAAATAATATGATTAATGTCTGCAGGCATCTGATTTTATACCTAAGATATTAACCCCCCTTCCTTTTCCTCACTCCCTTTTCCACCTACTCAGCAAATTTCTCTCTTATAAGAAATTGCAATCTTTTTCCACAGGTTCAGTGGAATGTTCCTATTGAATCCCTGACCTCTATGCCACCCATAAATTTCATTTTCATTCACACATAATAAATGGAGTTGTACCATTCAAGCAGAGGAACCTAGAGTCTTAGAGCATTGGTAGATACCAACCAATTTGTCCACCGAACAAATTTTCTCACCAACAATTTTTGGCACCCACCATGGGGTAGACTTGGCATAATATGCACCCAAAATACGACCATAAAATCCTAAAAATTATATATCCAAAAATCAAAAAAAATCAAAAATTGAAAAAAAAAAAAAAAAGTTGACTGAAACCCATTGCTAAAAAACCCATTGTTTATTCATGTGAATGGACCTTCATATTCCATAGTCTCCTTTCATATTCCCATTGCAATATTTTCCCAAAGATGGCTGAAAAAATATATACCAGTCTGAATAAATTGAAGGATTTGTCGATCCCACTTTCAAGGCTCTATAAAATCAGCGAGAACAAATCAAAGACAATCCCTACTACTTCTCTCAATCTTTATCTCCATCTATTTCTTGAAGCGGTACCCCTAGGAATCCTATTTAGAATCCTAGTGATACTCCTCTTGCAAATCACATTGATTCTCCCATCTTTTGACCTCCATTGAACATTGAATTCCCTAGTCTAAAAGACCAATAATCATAAGAAGAATTAGGAGAAGTATTCACAGAAGCAGAAGATGAAGTAGAAATAGAGGAAATAATGACACAAGAAAGATAAATAATCTAACCCATTGTTCGATGGGAAAGGAATACGGGTCCACTTGCTCTTGCACCTCCTCTTCAAGATCTACTGACAAGTTCCCACAATAACTTTATGAAGGTCAAAGGTGGACGACACACAACTTCTTGAAGAACACATATATTCCTTCATCACATCGTGCAAGATTCTTGGAATCTAACACGAAGATGTTGTTGTGATATTTTTTGTGGAATCACTCCAATAAAAATTAATTGAATGGTTCTATCTTCTACCGGATAGATTCATTGTTAATTGGGAGGACATCAAAACTAATTTCAAAGAAATATTCAAATCTACCGAAGACTATCAATACCTCCTAGTCCAGCTAGCTCAAATGAATAAGGAATCTAATCAGACTATAAGGGACTTTGTAACTTGTTATAACATGTTGCTCAAAAGGAGGCATCTTGAAGTTGTGACCTCTGATGACAATGTGAAAAGGTTCTTCGTCAGTACTCAATTATCGGAGGTAGGATTCATTCTTCGAAGATGTTTTCCAAGGAATCTCGCACAAGCTTAATGGATTACCATCAAAGTAGAAGATGACCTCATCCTATCTATAAATATCAATAACCCTGCAAAGGGTAAAGCTCAGAATCCCAAACATGAGAGAACAGATCTATTACTGCAGAAATTGGTAAATGAAGTGACAATGTTGAAGAGGGAAGTTTCCCAACGAGGATCTCATCAAATCCCTAATAGAAATTAGATTGTAGGAGCACCCTAAATTCATTCCTTATAGACTCCACGTGTCAATGTAATTTACAATACTCAAGAATATGCAGAAGTATTTGAACGAGAAAATGAAGACAATGATTTCCTAGAGATTGAAGAAGTGGAGAATGATGCACAAATCAGATTTTGTGAATATTTTGAAGGTGATGGAGATGATGGAAAAGATGCACCCATCTTCTCATGTGCGGTATTCACCTGTTTCTAGTATAAAAAATAATTTTCTTTCTTTTTGTTGCAAAAAATAAGAAGATCAAAGATACTCCTATGATGACTCTACAAACTAAAATAATCATTCGAGGATCTCCACTTCCTCCCTCCATGAAGTTTTCATTAGATAAACCTAACCCCGTAATAAGCAAGAGGTCACTTGCTAGTCCAAGTAAGTTTTCTAATGTCCCTTCCAATTCTAAGCTTTCTTCTACAAAAACTAGTCCTTTAAGATCCTATAATGTACCTGCAAACTCAACATCTTTTCCTAAATATCTACTCTCGCTTCCAAGCCCATACCAACTTTAAAAGTAGTGTCATCATCCCACCTATCTGTATCTTATTCATTCGATTACATCAAACATGTAAACAAGACCAAAGTTCATATTTCCAAAACTAATTTTTTGTAAACATGTAAGGAAATTACTTGGATAAATAAGAATATAAGCAACAAGAGAACACCAAAGAACACAATATGACATATAAATGACCACAATATGCAAGTATAATAGCTCAGCCACTTCGAGGGGTAAACCTCTAAAACATGAAATAAGACTCAAATGATCAATATCATGATGAACTGCTACCTACTAACCTCTATATATATTATTCCTATGTTTTAGACATCACCAAGGCCAACCCACTAATGATAATATAACACATGAAAGAGATGCATCATGATAAGAAGTTATTATATACACAATTCGACTATATACATCCAATGTAATATATACGATTAAGGGTTTAGCATGCCCCTCCTCTTTAAAGCAACATTGTCCTAAATGTTAAGAAGCTCTAAATGTTGTTGTAGGAAATTTGCATCCTCCTAAGTTGCATCTTCATTGTCTAGCCTTTTCCACTTGATCAAATAATCAGTGATGACCCTTATCCTTAATCACTTAGTGCATCTCTGAAGGATGCATTTTGGTTCCAAGATGATACTTCCTTCCTCGTCAAGCTTCAGGTAACTCTATTTGGGCCGATATCGTCTGTCTAATTACCTTCTTTAGGAAAGATACATGGAATACTAGATGTATTTGAGTAGTCGGAGGAAGTTCCAGTTTGTATGATATATTTCCAATCTTCTGTAACACTTAATAAGGTCCATAATAATTAGGTGAAATCTTGTTATCCTTTTTCTGTTGTTTCAAGGAAATTTTCTTATATGGCTATAAATGCACAAAAACCCAATCACATACTTCAAAATGTCTTTCACTGCAATGTTGGTATGCATATTGCTTCATGCGGTTTTATGTCATGGCCAAGTTCTCCCTGAGACTAGAAAGTACCTCTTGTTACTATAGAGTATGTTCTTCACATCGCCGCCCCAAGTTTGATTTTTCACTGAGTTTCTCGAATATCTTGACATTTCTTCTTTCCCACATTCATGTTCATTGAAAAATTCTTCTTCAGAGGCCTTGAATTCATCTACCTCATTATGAGGTGTTTGGAAATAGATTGCAGAGTTAGGAATAACCACATACCTATCTTGCATGGCCATGACATGATTTAAGAGGTCTATACTTAGCTTAGAATCTTCCATACCTTCTGCAGATTTCAAGATTTTGTGCACGGACTCCTCCTTTGAAATTGCCAAGGACTCACCTTTACATTCATTCAAATAATCTTCATTTTGAAATTCAAGGCAAACATTAGGAGGAATTGCTTCACAATCCTGAAGCTCATTGTATTCCACTACTTCTTTGTCAAGGAGAGCCTCAACTCTAAGGACTTCAAAACACTTTGTTTCTACTTTTTCATCATGGAAAGAATCTTCCTCTTCAAATGGAAAAGAGAAAACTTCAATTTCATCATTGTATCCATCAACCATTAGCTCAGAAGGGTAATCAGATTTTTCATCTTGCTTTATTTCATCATGACCAATCTTCAAATTAGTTGAGGATTCAAAATTGGATTCATACTTGTCTTGTAAATCCATGGCTTGCATTAGGAGTTTAAGACTAAGATGAGGATCTTTTGCTTCTTTTAAAACTCTTAGAAATTCTTGTACAGATTCTTGTTTCGAAATCTTGTTCCAAGTTATATTTTCTCCTTCATGGGTGAAATGATCAAGAGAATATTCATCTTCAAATGGAAATGAGAACACCTCCTTATCATAAGAGAACATGTCATCTAATTTTTCCATTCAAAACTCATCAAGAACTATTTCCACTTCTTCATGGCTCATATCATATGGAAACTTAGGGATACCCTCTTCGTACTCAAAATTTCTCAACACTTATTCAAGATCAATCTCCCCTTGAAAAGGAATGCTTGGTCTTATCGAGGTGGTAATCTCATCCTCCTCTTTGGCTGTTATGAAATGATTCAACATCCTGTTATCTTGATACATAATGTTAGCTTCTGAATTTATTGACTTTTGCATTGTATATCTCACCTTTTTCATAGGAAGCAACTTCTTCATATCTCCTTTAACTGGAATGGTTGTAGAAGACCAATTCATCTAGATTTTTCCTCCCAAGTCACGGAAAAATATCCTTCCTAACAACATTCCAAATGAAGTCAAGATGTTTTCTACCAAGATAGTCATTGACACCTTCTTTTGTGGGAATTCGACAAGAGCCACCTCTGCATCATTAATCTTTCCCACAAGTGGGACATACATTGATTCCATGGAATAACATGAGCCACTGGTCCATTTAAAGGTGATTCCAAGAGAATTTTCCACTTTTATAGGCATCACATTATCATAAACACCTGAATCTATTATGTGATTATTCAATTGGTATCTTCTAACAAGAAGGGATACATAGAAAGGATCAATCTTATCAGTATTTGATGCACTCATGGTAAGCATGTTCTATGTGGGAGGCATGGTTGGTATTGGTAGTAGGCCCTTTGGATTAGGATTTGTAGTTTTGGGTTTTGAACTACCACCCTTGATGAAATTGACGAACCTCTCGAATTGTCCCAAGGTCTTTTTATTACGCCCTCAATCATATATATTACATTAGATGTATATAGCTGACTTGTGGCTATAATAACTTCTTATCATGATCTATATCTTTCATATGTGTTATATTATCATTAGTGGGTTGGATTTGGTGATGTCCATAGTATCATAATAGTATATATAGAGGTTAGTAGGTTGTATTTCATCATGACATTGAGCATTTGAGTCTTATTGCATGGTTTGGAGGTTGCCCCCTCAAAGTGGCTAAGTTATTCTACTTGCATATTGTGATCATTTATCTACAATATTGTGTTTATTGGTGTTCTCTTGATGTTGATATTCTTATTTATCTAAGTTATTTCCTTACAAATGGTATCAGATCTTGATCTCGGTCAGAACTACATCATAACCCTAATTTCAAAGAATCATCTATATCTCCAATTTGGTAAATAATTATTCTATGATTTATTTTTGGGGTGTTATGAAATCAATCAAGTAAGATCCTCTCTAAATTTTAATATATTTTTACTTGTTTTGCAATATTTACATCAATTTTAGGGTTTTTGATAAATTTGTTCTATCAACTACAAATTGTGGAAATTTTCAAAGTTCTTTACATTTCCAAAAAGAGAATAAAAAATTCATTTGAGTTCATTCTTTAAGTTTTTTTATATTTTTCCAAAATCCCAAACCTTAAAGTTATACCTTGATCCTTAAATCCTACCATTTTGGGGCATCATGGAGGGGCCTCCCACAAGAGGCAAAAAGAATTCCATCACTCTGATAAAACCCCAGACAAGGATGAGATAATAGCTGAGGAGTTAGAGTTGGAAGGGGTAACTACATAATTCTTAGGCATAGAGTTTACTTTTACAGACCATAAGGTAAGCCAACTTGAGTTTTAGTTATGAAACCTCGAGTTTCAAATGGCCAATAAAGAAGATGTAGAAAAGATTGGACAATGATTGGAGGATTTGAATCACCAATTTAGTTCAAATATAATGGGTCATCATCTTATTCCTAATCACCCACAACTCAATCATACTCATATCGATCAAGGTGGATCTTCAAGCCAAAGTAATAGACAAACTAGCTAGGGTGGATCTTCGAGCATGGTGAATCCAAATACAAACACGCTATAGGACAGAAACATGATTATAAAAGTGGAAATGTGTAAGTTTGATGGAAAATATCCACTCAATTGGATTAACCAAATGGATAATTTCTTTGATGTATATATGATTCCATCAGAAAAAAGGTTACCATAATATCCTTATATCTCGAACCTGAACAATTTGTTTGGTATCGATGGTTATGTGCTCAAAGGAAAAAGAATGGTCTCAAAATTATATGGACAGTCTTCACTAAAGAGTTACAATTGCACTATAGTTCTTGAAAGAGACTTTGAGAATCGTATCAGCAATGATGCATCACGAAGAGGTTGCACTCCAATGGAATCAAATGGCTCCAATGTAATCTCAAGGATCGATCAACAATGGAAGATTTACAGAACAAAAACAAAGTTACACATAAGGAAAAGACAGTGGAGTGTCTTGGCATGCTCATAAGTGAATAGTAAAAAGGTACATATAGGGTGCTGAGTAACCCTAGTGCATGACTCAATAGCAAACCCTAAACCTAACCCATGTGAGATGACCCTCCAATATGTGAGGAGGACACATAGGATAACTCACACCAACACCCCCCCTTCATTGAAGTTGGGGTAGTGGCTATGATGAGTTAGACAGAAAGAGAAGACACTCCTAAACAACTAAGAAAGATGTGTCAATGGGGCTCGGAAACTAAAGTCCTGATAAGGTGCCCATATACAAACACAATCTTCCTAGAAGAAGAAGAAGAAAAGAAGGACTACATAGCCTGAAGAAGATGAGTAGCTACAGAAGACCTCACCCCAAGAAGAGACCGTAAGTGAAGAAACTTCATCTCAGTGAAGGGCTTGGTAAATAAATCTGTAATCTGATCAGTTGTCTGAATGTACTGAATTTCGATGATGCCATCATGAATAAGCTCTCATATGAAGTGCATATAGATCTCAATGTGCTTCGTCCACTGATGTTGAATTGAATTTTTACAAATGGAGATAGTTCTCGTGTTATCACAGTAGATAATGGTAGGCCACCAAAAGTGGATGCCAAACTCTGTCAGAATACCTTGTAGCCAAATAGCCTCTGTGGCAACGTTAACTACTCCTTTGTATTCTGCCTCTATAGATGATAATTCAATTACATTCTGCTTCTTGCTAGACCAACTATTAGGACCCGAACAAGGAGAGAAACTGTAGCCAAAAGTAGATTTCCAACGATCTAAGTCACCGGCCCAATCAGAATCTGTGAACCCAATCAAGTCAATATCTACCCCTCCATGATAGTGAATGCCATCTGTATAAGTGCCATGAACATAATGAAAGATCCATTTGGCTGCTTTCCAATGTAGCTCATGTGGCTCCTGCATGAATCTAGACACAATCCCAACAGCATACAATAAATCCAGTCGAGTGTGAGTCAATTAAATCAAGCTCCCTACCAACTATCGATAAAGAGTACCATCAACCAAGGGAGTAGAGAAATCTGAAACCAACTTAACCCCGAAAAGAAAAGGAGTAGGAGAAGACTTGTAATCAGACATCTAAAAATGAGCTAGCAAATCAAGAGCGTACTTAGGTTGCGAAATCAAAATTCCCGAGTCAGATTGTGAAATCTGGATCCTAAGGAAGTAATGAAGCAGACCTAAGTCATTCATGGAAAACCTGTTGGCCAATGCAATCTTCACATAATCAATAATAGAGGAAGAGCTACCTGTGATACACAAGTCATTAACATAGAGAACAAGAATGAGGATGGAGTCATCTTTCCATATAATATAAGCATTTGGATTAGAGTGACACCTAGTAAACCCTGATGTAAGTAAAAAGGAGTCCATCTTGGCATACCAAGCCTGAGGGGCTTTTTTGAGGCCATAAAGAGACTTCTTTAACTTACAAATGAGGGAGGGATCTTGGACATAACCTAGAGGTTGTTCCATATAGATCTCTTCCTCTAGGTCACCATGAAGGAAGGCACTCTTAACGTCCAATTGATGCACTTTCCATTTGTTCGTTGCGGCAATGGCAAGGGTCTGTCGAATAGAAGTCATCTTCACAACTGGAGCAAAGGTTTCAATATAATCAACCCCAGCTATTTGGGAGAAACTCTTAGCTACTAATCATGTTTTAAACTTTTCGACATCTCCATCTACTCCATACTTTGTTCGAAACACCCACTTACACCGAATGATTTTTCTTTCTTTCGGAAGAGGGGTGAGATCCTAAGTATCATTCTTCGTGAGAGAGGAATACTCCTCATCCATGGCATAATCCCACTCAAGAATACCAGAAGTAGAGGCGAAGAAGGAGTGGGGTCCAATGAAATCTGAGTGAGTACGTCTCATATCTAAAGTATCTCCAACTAAATCTCCAGCACTTTGCAAAGTTTTCCTAGCCCAAAGAGGACCAGGAGGATCAGGCTCAGAGTCAAAAGATTCTTCACTTGAGTGAGAAGGGACATAGTCCTCATCATCACTACTATCATAATCAGAAAACTCAGAGATTTTATGGTTGGAAGGATCAAGAAGAGGAGCACACTCAACAGTATCATCATCTGATGAGTCAAAATCTGATTTAGCAAGCTGAAGAACCTCAATAGGTGGAGACGTAGAATTCAAAGAAGACTCATCGAACTTAACACTTCTCTCAATATACAGCTCATGAGAAGTAGGATTCATCAATCGATATCCCTTCACGCCATCAGGATACCCGACAAAGGTACAAGGTTTGGATTGTGGTTCCAAGGCCTTATGTTTCTTCTTGGGAATCTGAGCCATGGCCTTGGATCCAAAGACTCGAAAGTGCTCAACATCAGGCTTACATCAAAACCAGGCTTCAATGGGTGTCATCCATGTTAATGCCTTGTGTGGAACACGGGTTTGAATGTAATTTGCACAATTCACTGCTTCGGCCCAATACTACGGAGGAAGAGACTTCGAGTGAATCATACAAGTGGCCATCTCCTTCAAAGTACGGTTCTTTCTTTCTACGACTCCATTCTATGAAGGGCTATAAGCAATTGTATGCTGCAAAGAGATCCCTTCAGAAGTACAGAAATCCATGAACCTATTGTTTACATATTCACCTCCATTTTCGATTCGAAGAACCTTGATAGACCATTCTGCCTATTTCTCAGCAAGAGCCTTAAATTATTGAAAATGTTCAAAGACTTCAGACTTAATCTTAAGAAAATATACACAAGTATATCACGAAAAGTCATCAATGAAGGTTAGCACATAAAGATCTCTAGTAAACGAAGGAGAAGGAAATGGACAAAAAATATCGTTGTGAACAAGATCCAAGGGACGAGTACCTCTCCAGGATTTTCCTTTGTCAAAGTTCTTTTTGGGATGCTTTCCAAGGGTACAACCCTCATAAATACCCTTATAAAACTTGATGCGGGGTAACCCGTTGACCATTTCGTTTTGGCTCAATTGTTCAAGGTAGTGATGATTTAGATGTCTGAAACACTCATACCATAACTTACTAACCTCATTTGCATGAGTGAGCAAGGCAGTGGGCATAGAATCAAAAGTAAAGTGGGAAAAGGTATATAACTGTGAACAGTGATCAGCCTTTCCCTCAGCCATTGTAGTGTTATTGTTAAGCTCACGAATACTCACCAAGTTAGGACCAAATTCCACTCACGTTCCTTCACCAAGGTGAGTAATTTGGTAAACTGATAAAATATTGGTATAGAGATCAGGAACACTTAACACTTGGTTAAATGTTCCCCCATCCATCTCTACCGATCCACTACCAAAAACTGACACTATCGTGTCATTACCCATAGTGATTTGGGACATTCCAAAAGGTTCGATGTTGGAAAACTCAACATGCAAAGAACCCATGTGGTGTAAGGCACCAGAATCTATAATCTACGTCAATGAAGGAGCAACTCTGGCTACAAGGGCCTTTCTTTTTTTCTTATCATTTTTAGAACTTTTTGCAACAGAAGACTCGGTCTTTGGAGCACTTTATTTTATGGATTGAGGAACACTTATTTTATTCTTCTCAAGTAAATGAGATAATTGATCAATCTATTTCCAAAAACAATGGTGCTCGTCATGACTAAACTTCTTACAATAGGAACACAAAAACTTGCTTTCCTGTGCCTTAGGCTCAGAAGTCGAAGTATTTGTGTCATTTTTAGGTTCAGTCTTGGTTTCTTTCTTAGGTTGATCCTTTCTTTCTTTCTTCTTTTCAGTCCTCTTTCCCTTGCTAGTACTTGCTACAAGGGCATGTGACTTGGAATTGAGAGACCCCATTTGAATGAGTTTGTCCTATTCTCGAATGAGTTGGGATGAAAAACAGTCAAAGGAGGGCATAGTCCAAGTATCACCCAAAGTAGCTTTTGTAACGTAGAAAGTTGACACGAAGATAGAATATTCGGGACCTAGCTTAGAGAGAATCGACAAGATCAGTTGATAATCTTTCTTCTCTACTTGACATCCTTTTAACAACAATCTAATGTGGACAAATTTCGAGAAGAAAACTTGTAGGTTTTCAAAGTCACTAGGATTTAACCCTAGTAGTTCATTTTTCAACTCATGCGCTCTCATGTCATCTAGTTGTCCAAACATCGCATCCAACGTTTTCACACAGATTTAGGTGTTTCGGATGCCTCAATGTGGAAGAGCAAGTCAGGAGAAACAGACATGCAAAGAAGACCTAAAGCTTCATCACTACGGTTTAACCACTTAGATTTTTTAGGTTCATCGTCTAGTTCAATCTCAGTTCCCATGGTGATGCAGAATAGCCCTTTACCCCTTAGTTTCATTATTATTTTTTATCTCCATACGAAGAAGTTGAACGGCGTAAGCAAAGGAATTGAAAGTGCATCCATAGTGAGAGAGAGAGAGAAATAAATGTAGAAAAGAAACACAACCACCCAGGATAATATGACAACCCACTGCTTTCAGAACTTTATAGTTTAGTGTGTTGATTACAATCGGGTCCGTGCATGTGGTTTGAAACACTTGGTAACTCGTCTTGCAATCAGCGTAATAACGCGCAAGAGAGGAGACCACAATAGTGTCTTGTGGAGTACAGAAAATAGGACACCATAAACAAGCACAAGAAAAAAACAAAGGAGGTGAAAGCCAATCCGGGTTGTGAGAAAAACCATCTCACGTCGCAAATGAAAACCCCCTTGTTGCAGACTATGGCGGACGCACTCACTAGTCGCAAGCAATAATAAGGGTAAAATTTTTTTAGAGAAACTTAGAATGAGTCCAGATGATCTTCAGAAGGTTGAAAACACTCCTAGAAGACAATAGTAGGCCCAGAATGTTACTACACACTTGAACGCACAATTAGAGAAAAAAAATCGACAAATAACGTGTAATAAAGTATCGTTCGGAAACATCTAGGTTAGCAAAATTTAGAGCAGGTTAGGAAAAAAATGAGGAGTACGTTATTTTAAATGCCGATAATTAAAACTTCACTAATCGTAATGAAGAAAATTGAAATTAATAACACTAGATTTAATTTAATTTAATCTAACTAATTAAGATCTAAATAAAAAATTAAATCCTAATTAAAAAAATGAAAAACTTTCCATTTTTAAAACGAAATCAATTTTAATTTAAAAAGAAAACTAATTTCTATTAAAAGGCTTAATACCACGTAGATTTATTAATAAAAGAAAAAAAAAGGTTTCTATATTAAAAAAATGGTGGATACCAATTAAAAAGCTTTTGTTTTGTTGTTTTAAATAGAGGGTAATGAAAAAACTTACCAAAAAAAATGCTTTTGAATATTTAAAAAGTTTCCAAAGCGAATTTGATTGAAATTGTAAACAACTGCCAAAAAAACTAAAAAACTAAAAAACTTGCCAAAAAAAAGCTCAAACTGTGCGCAGGGTTTGATGGAGGAAGCACGCAGCCACGGAGGAGCAGAGGCCATAGCAGGGGTAGGCTGGGGGGGGCAGGCTGAGCAGAGGCCACACGGAAGGACAGAGCAGGGCATGTGGGTAGACAAAGCAGGTCCGAGTAGTATGGGCTCAGCGTGGGGCTTAGGTCAGCCTACCAGCAGAAGTCAGCACTAGCCAGAGGAGTTAAAATTCACAGGAAGGAGCTTGTAGACACAGGCGGTAGTCTCAGCAAGAAAACGTGAGCCAGAGCCAGAGCAGATAAAGCTACAATCCATGCACACAAAAAAATAGGTAGCTCTAAAGGCGTATAGCAACAGGAAAAAAATTTGCAGCAAGGGAACCCACTTAACCAAGCAATGTAAAAAAATACACAAGCGTAGACATACAAAATGCAGGAGAGGTCGAAAGATAAGGCAAAAAAAATTCAAAAAAAAATTATATTTTGTAAAAAGAATTTGAAAAAGAGCGTAAAAGGAACCAACCTCAAAGTATTGTTTTTCCACTAAATATGACTGTAACCAGTGAAATCCAAAGGTAAAAAAAACACAAATCTACACACATGCACAAAGAACATAGCAAAACAAAACAACTTTTCCAAGAACAACTTGTTAGAAAAAGTTAGCAAAAAAAATCCACAGTAGTAATGATTGAAAAACTTGCATGAGGATAAAAAATGAGACCTAAAATAATCACAACTCAAATGACGAATGCATGTTTACCCGATCTCGGCTCTGATACCATGAAAGAGACTACGAGAATCGTATCGGAAATGATGCACCTCAAAGAGGTTGCACTCCAATGGAATCGAATGGTTCCAACGTAATCGCAAGGATCGATCAATAATGGAAGATTTGCAGAACATAAACAAAGTTGTACATACGGAAAAGACAACGGAGTTTCTTGGCATACTCATAAATGAATAGTAAAAAGGTACATATAGGGTGTTAAGTAACCCTAGTGCATGACTCAATAGCAAACCCTAAACCTAACCCATGTGAGATGACCCTCCAATATGTGACGAGGACACATAGGATAACTCACACCAACAGTTCTAGTATGTCAGAGAATCTTTTCATCTAATTAGAAAAGTTAAGACAAACAGGATCAGTCAAGGATTACATTCATCAATTCCAAAACCTTTCATTGTAGGTGGAAACTATAACTGAAGATAATTTAAATGACTTGTTTCTTGGGGTTTTTAAGGAACACATTGAGAATGAGGTTCATATGTTTAATCATTATAAGGTCTTAGATTCTATTATCATGGCACGTAGGCTAGAGGAAATATTTCTTTCCAATAGGATACAAACTGACAATAATGTCATATATCGTAGAACCTTTCCATCATCATTCCCTTGGCTAGTTAAAATGACACCTCAATAAATTGAGGAAAAGAGAGCCAAAGGGTTATGTTTTAATTGTGACAACAAATATGGACCAGGACATAAGTGTGTTGAAAAGAAGTTATTCTACATTTAGGGGCCTAATGAAGAAGATGAAGAGGTAGATCCAAAGGAGGAATTAGGAGATCCCCAACCAACTATATCATGTCATGAAATTTTAGGTATTAGCACTCCCTAAACTCTCAAAGTGATTGGATTCTCAAAAAAATAGAGGGTAATAGGGTTGGTTGATTTGGGAAATACTCATAACTTCATCAATCATAAGTTGGTGCTACACTTGAACAGTTATGTTTATCCAGCTCCAGAATGTCAAGTAATGATCGCTAATGGGGGAATTGTTAGTTGTTTAGGAAAATTCCATAGCATTAATCTCACTATGGGAGATTACTTGCTAACTATCCATATATATTCCATTTCCATGGGAGGAGCAAACATTGTCTTAGGAGTTTAGTGGCTTACCACCTTGGGAACCATTGAAATGAATTTCCAAGAGTTGTTCATGCAATTTCAGTCAGAAGGGAGGAATTTTAAGCTAAAATATTAATAGAAAATTCCCCACAATTGGTGGGCTCTCACCAAATGTGAAAATTTCTTAGAAAAGGTGCAGAGGGGTTTATGGCACAACTATTATCATTGGAAGCATATCAGTCAAAAACATTTATACCCTCAGACATGCAAGTAGTTATAGATGAGCACTCAGTTGTGTTTGGAGATATGTCAAAGGGTTTACCTCCAAAAAAATACCATGACCATGCCATCCATATAGTACTAAGGAGACAACCACCTAACATCAAACCTTATAGGTACCCCTATATGAAAAATAGTGAGATTTAGAAGATAGTACAAGAGATGTTAGAAGCAGGAATTATACGTCATAGTTAGAGTGCTTACTCTTCTCCTATAGCAATGGTACGAAAAAAATATGGAAATTGGCGCATGTGTCTAGATTATAGGGAACTCAATAAGTACACAGTCAAAGATAAGTTTCATGTTCATGTAATTTATGATTTGTTAGATGAGTTATATGGTGTTGTTTATTTTACAAAACTTGATCTTCATTCCAGATATCATCGGATTAGAATCAGGGATGAAGATATTCATAAAACAACCTTAGAGACATATGAAGGCCATTATGAGTTCTCAGTAATGCCTTTTTGACTAACAAATGCACCCTCTACATTTCAAATCTTGATGAACTCTATCTTTAATCCATTTCTAGGGAATTGTGTTTGTGTTCTTTGATGATATCTTAATTTATAGTAAAACATGGGAGGAACACCTGCATCATGTAAATAAGGTGTTAGAAAATATTGAACAACATCAAATTTATGCAAAACCTTCTAAGTTTTTTTTTGGAGTCAAGGAGGTTGAATATTTAGGTCACATTGTCTCTTATGAAGGTGTTAAAATGAATCCTAACAAGATAAAATCCATGATTGAATGGAAGGTTCCCAAAACCCTAAAAATTATCTGAGGATTTTTGGGGCTTAAATGTATTACTGTAGATTTTTAAGGAATTATGGCAGCATAACAACACCACTCATAGCTTTATTGAAGAAGGAATCTTTCCATTAGAATGAGAAAGCTACTAAAACATTTGAGAATTTGAAGGAGCCCATGTGTACCACTTTAGTTCTAGCCACCCCATATTTTTCCAAGACATTCATTGTTGAATGTATGCTTCAGGGTATGGTATGGGGGTAGTACTCATGCAAGAAGGCTGACCCATTTCCTTTAATAGCCATTAGTTCAAAGGTAAGAATATATCAAAATCAGTTTATGAGATGGAAATGTTATCCATACTTCATGCAGTGAAACAATGGAGACCATATTTAATGGGTAGACATTTAAAATTAAATATAGATCATCATAGTTTGAAATACTTCTTAAAGAAATGTTTATCATCTAAAGAACAACAGAAATGGGTCTACAAAATGTTGGGGTATGATTTTGAGATAATAAACAAGAAAGGGAAAGAGAATGTAGGTGTTGATGCTCTATCTCAGAAGCATGAATCAGCCGAGGAAATTTTGTGTGCCATATATGTATTACAAGAGGATTGCATAGAGGATATAAGGTCTAAATGGAAAAATAACCAAGATGCACAAAATATCATTCAGAATCTCCAACAAGAACTAATTATGTCAGACAAATATCTATGGAAAGGATATGCTTTATGGTACAAAGGTAGAATATACTTATGTAATAATTCAACCCTTAAAAATAGGATTCTATCTAAGCTCCATAAATCTCCAGTAGGGGGCATTCTGGCTTCTTGAAGACTTATCATTGAATCAAGAATGATTTTTTCTAGGAAGGGATAAAATGGATGTCCAAAATTTTGTGGCAGAATTCATGGTTTGTCAGCAAAATAAGGGCAAAACAATTAATTCCCCAAGTATTTTACAACCTCTACCTATTCCTAGCCAGAGGTAGGAAGAGGTGTCCATCGACTTCATCACGGGATTACCTAAACCATAAGGGAAATATGTAATCATGGTGGTGGTGAATAGACTCACCAAAATATGCCCATTTGTTTGCCTTATCACATCCATTTTTTTCGAGTAAAGTAGAAACAACCTTCATGGATATAGTTTATAAGCTACATGGGAAACCAATGATTATAATAAGTGATTGAGACCCTATCTTTAGTAGTAATTTTTAGACTGACTTATTCTCATGTTTGGGAACACAAATAGCTCATAGTTCATATTATCATCCCCAATCTGATGGGAAAAAGAGGTGATAAACAAGTTCTTGGAGGGATATCTTCTGTGTTTTACCTCAAATAAGCAAGCGAGGTGGGTCCAATGGTTACCACAGACAAAATGGTGGTATAACATCTCCTTTCATATTTCATCTAAAGTGTCTCCTTTCTTGGCATTATATGGGTACCATCCACCATCCATCACCAAATCTTTGAAATTCCAAAACTAAGACTTCAAGTAATTGATGCTAAAATGAGAAATCAGCAATGTGGGTGAACATAGAAGGAAATGTACACCCCGAAACTGATTTCAAAGGTAATAAAAGCAATGGAATTTCCTAGTGAAGCTCTGACCATAAAAAATATCATATAGACTCACTCCTCTCAAGTATACATGAATTCATGAAATCACCTAGCTTTCATAAGAAATTTAGGAAAGAAGGCTACTTTCTTGAACCGGTGAATAGCTTCGTGGAACATCGTCACTCAATGTTATCCATTTAGGGGTAACCTCTGAAAAGAGAAAAGTAATTCAATGAAATTGGGTTGTCCCATGCATTGTACCATAGGTGATTTGTGTGTGTTTTTCCCTTTCCTTGTTGTTTGTGTTTTCCACTTTTTAGTGTGGTATGTTTCCCTTTTGTTATGTGTGTGTGTGTGCTCTCCTTTCAGTCTATCTCTTGCAAGTTGAGTGACTCTATATAGCCCAATGGATAAGACACTAGTCTAAGTAATATAGTAATATTTTGGAGTTCATTCTCATGTTATCATCACTTTATTCAATACAAAATGAGTACCCAAGTGATAGTCAATTGTTTTCTTGTGTTTTTAAAAAGGAAAAAATCAACTTGAAAATAGGAAGACTATATCCTAGTACCAATTTTTTATATTGTGAGTCCCCTCAAACCCTTCTCTAGATCAATCCATCCCTGTGTAGGGCCTATCACACCCTTTAAATTGTTCTATGTGTTGTGTGAACTTTTTCCATATGTGATTTAGGGAAAACAAGTTCATTCAATTACCTCTGAGGTGGTACCTTTCGAAGGAGACTTTTCAAGAAGCTTGGGAATGGTTATTTTTATCCTTTCTAAGGAAGATGCACATCCCTCAGAGTTGAGTTGAAGGCCCAAATTCATTAAGGAGTGGTGTTAAGGAGATAGGAACATTTTGTAAGTTATTTTGGAAGATTTTGTAAAGTTTCAGAGGTTTTGGGACAAGTTCAGTAAAAGTGGGTTTTTGAAGGTGAAGGAGCTTGCAATTCAAAACAACACCCGAGCTTCAGGAAATGATTCCAGAAGCTTCATAATGAATTAGAGGTCAAAAAAATCAATGGAAAGGTATTTCAGTTATCTAAATGATGGTGCTTTCACAATTTTCACAAGACAATATTTTCTTCCTACAATTTGTTTTTTGCATGCATAACATGTCGTTCCAAGATAAAAGGATATTTTTGAGGGGGTTTAAGGTAGAATCAGAGTATGAGACCCATCCCATCCTTTTAAAAATTCTCTTTCCAGTTAAAATAATATAAATAAGTTCCTGAAAATCCTTTGGATTCTCAACATATGTCTTCATCAAGCTTCTCTAAGGTATGCTTTGGCATTTGGTCGATTTTCTGGGTGGACACATGTCACTCCCAAGTTGAGGCAAAAACTATTACACCAATTGTATCATTCCCTTGGGATAAAAAACATTTCCCAGCCCCAAGATAGCTCTCTAGACAATCATGTGACCTTGGTGGAGCTCAAATAAGTGAGTTAAGCCCCTTTGCACCCAACCTAAGTTGTCTCCATTGTCAAATCCCGTAGTACCACTTATCAGCTTCTAGTGAGGGTGAATTTTCTTACACCTTGTGTCCCATCCCAATGGGATAGATGGGATACAAAATTATGCCTAAACCTATCCCTTGTTCCGATCCTTGTGTGACCCAGTATTAGCCCCTGGATGTTTATTGCTCATTCTCTCGCTCTCTCCTTTGTTGGCCAATCTCCATACGCCACTTGTCAAGATGAGTTTTAAGCAAATTTTTGTGCACCATATGTCCCATACCCTTGGTATATTTAGGACACAAAAATGTGCCACAACCCAAGGGGATTTTTAAAGTCAAAAAATGTAATAAACTAATTGTCATATTCCCTCTTCGTGCATACAAGAAAACCACTGCCAGAAGAAAAGTGTAAAAACATTTCCCACCTCCATTCCTCCATTTTTCTCCCATTCCTCCATGTTCATGAATTAAAAATCTCCATTTAACCTACAAATTCTTCAAATTGACTTCATGGCCAAAAGCATAAAAAGCTCATATCTCACAATCCAATACACAGATTGAAGTGAGGTTTTTTATGGACTTCTCCATTTTTAGATGCCTTCAAGAAGAAAGTTGTAAAAAATCAAGTTATTCCCTATATTTTTAATGGAAATTAACCCCCCCATTTTTTCCCTGAATTATGTTCCTTCGATTTTGTAGTTATTTTTTATGCCCTCTTAAAGAACAAGGAAATCCCATGCGCGTTGGCCTATCACCCAATGGGTGCTGGGCACTCACCCAAGGCACGCATGGGTGTCGAGCCCCTCCTTTATGTGAGTTGTGTGAGATTGCATTAGCTATGATAGAAAATTAAGTGAAGATACTAGAAAATGAACCATGCATTCATCTTAGAGCTCAGAACGGGCTTCTAGACCAATGTATTCATTCAGATAAGAAAAACATTACATGATATAGATCTGAATCATAACAGAAGGTAAATAAACAAGGGTTTACACCCACTCATATGAAATATATATAAAATTGATCCATACAGATGTAAGTAAAACTAGAACCACACATATATTCATATTAAGTATGTTGATAACCACATTACATTAACTGAGGTAATCGCAGATCCATATAATAGTGTAGACCAATGTCATGCATTGGAACTAGACTTAGACCCTTCATAGTACAAAGAAAAATTCTCAGACCCATCCCCTTGATACAACATACTCCTACAAATCCTCTAAATCCAACCCATGGAGCTCTCACAGTATTCCTGCATAGCTTTGCCTCTTTGCATTCTCTAACTTTGCATTTGTCTCCTTCTTTTTCTTATATTGGGCACTTGTATATATAGCCTTAGCAAGCACTTCCATGTCATTTTGAAGTTGTCAATCGATTGTCATGTGTCCATGTGTTCCTCTAAGGTAGTATGCTTCTTCAGATGTGAGCTCTCCATCCTTTCCATGATGACCTTCTAGAATCTTCTATTGCAAGGTATATTCCTTTCGTGGGCACCAAGTTACCAGGCTGGCACCTTATCCACTCTGCATGCACATTCAGGTCATGCTTTCCTTGTGTTCTACCTGATATGCCAAATATGGATAAGTCCCAAACCCTTTTCTTTGCCTTGTGCACGTGTACCACTAGTTCTTTTAAACCCTCCTAAAACTTTGTCATGCGCACTTTCACCTTGAGCGCCCTTCTTCAAATAGGCCTTGCGCACCCACGTGCCTTCTTGCACTTAGCCAATATATTAGGGGCTCAACATCACCCCATACAATGCTTGATCTCCACCCTCAAGAACACCTTCTCAATAAATAAAGAATGATTGTCCTTGAATAGTTTGGAGAAAGAATAATGGAATGAAGAATTTGGGGAAGAATGAAAGAATGGGGAAACTATGATTACTTCTATAAGAGGAGAGGGAAATATTTCATCAAGTCTGCTCTAACTTATTCCAGGTATCGACCTCACTCTGTGCCTATTGACAGAGGTCACCGACTAGGGTGCTCACCTCTTCAAAGCTTAGCCCTTCTCCTTGGGTATTCATTGTTTCCACGATCCCCTCCAATTGTTTTCCCAAATCCTCGAGCGCATCCATCCTTCGAGTGATCTAGGGATATAACTCCTTCAACCGGTTCTTGATTGAGCCCCACAAGGTCTCAATAGCCTCTGATTTCTTCTCAACCTCGGCTAGAATTTTTTCACATTCTGCTCTATTCCCCTTATTTTTCTCATAGAACTCCTCAAGCTCCGCTTCATGGGTGGTAACCAGAATGCTCGTCACTTTATCTCTATCGGTGCAGTTGTCATAAGTGGCCTCAATGACTTAGGTGGTGGCTTTCACATCTGTGAGGACTTTCTTGTACTGGTAAATAATTACCACAACCCTCATCTTCTCCTCCTTCTCTTTGTGCGTCGATGCCTCCTCTGCGGACTCTAAGGCCAGTGGTCACCTTTCCATTGTGAGGACACGGGTTAAGTCCTCTAGACACTCCAAGGTGGATAAATACTTCTACACTGGTGGCATTAGATCTGGATGCTTCAAGAAAATGGCATCTGTGATCATCTCTACTTTCTTGTAAACCTCGTGCACCCTTGCCTTCTCTTCTTTCAACTCACTCCTTAGCTTGCGTGTTGATTAGTTCCTCCCACTTTAAGTCCTTGGTTCTTCCCTCAAGATCTTCTTCCTTTTTCTCTAGTTCTGCCTTTACGAACTTCACCCTATCATTCCTCCCGAAGAGTTTCACTTCTACTTTAACCGAAACTTTGTTCAGCGCATTACAAATTTGCTTGTCTGATATTCGCTGAGTGTTTACCAAGGGGTTGTCACCTTTTGAATCCGGTACCTTTATTATTACCCCTTAGCTTACCTCAAATTATGGTTCGTCAATGAAGGACTCAAATGCCCAAGAAAGAATTTTCCTCATCTGAGGGTATGCACATTCCTCATCAAATGATGCCATAGCCAAGAGTTGCTCTGTTGGTATGGTGCTTTGAAATCGTGTGCACAACAACTTGTTTGGATCATCAATATAGCCCATCCTATGAACTTGTGATGCCTTTTTGCTCTTTCTCCCCTTGCATGTGGCCTTAGGAAAGCTCATAACCAAACTGGCATCCCCCCATGCTGTCATATTCCTTTTCTATGCTTTCCTCCTCTACTTTCTTCATCACCAGGTCTACACTACATTCCATCTCTTGCTCTACCAGGTCCTCGATGATCTTTGCTACTTATTTCTTCGTGGCCTCTTCTATTTGTTCCTTTGTGAGGCTTGGGGTCCTTTATTCTTTTGTGACTTCCTTGATTATCCCTTTATCTTGATTATCTTCTTTTTCCTTATCATTCTTCCTCTTGACAAAGATGTACTCATTTTCTTCTTCCTCTCCATCCTCCTTCGAGTCATGTACTTTGAATACAAGAGGTCCTTGATCTACCTTAATTTCATCATCATCATCATAATCTCTTTCATGTTTATAGGCCTCCAAGATCTTTGTACCCTCTGAGTCATCTTCTTCTGTCACCTTCTACTTCTTCCTGACAGGAGATTCTGCTTCCTTCTCCTCCTCCTCTAGTGACCTCTCCTGAGTGATGGGTTCTTCGTGCTCTGGCACTTCTTCCTTTGGAGTCTTTACTTTCACCAAGGACTTCTTTCTCTGCGTGTAAGTACTAGGCTTAGTGCTTGTCTCTGGCATGTTTACCACTTGTGTAGTCTAAACACTTGGTGCTTTCTGCACCTCTTCTCTTTCCCTCTTCTTTGGTGCGGCCTTATTTCTTCCTGTGGGGTCCTCAGGGATGGATACATCATTTTCCAAGTATGCACCCTTTTCAAATTTTGGCCTTATGCGAAGGTATATCCTTGCTGCAGCCCTTCCAGTGATTGGCAATGTTACTAGCTTCATCATCTGTATCTCGTGGGAGACATATCTCTCCACGTATGCACACTTCTTGGGGTAAACTAACTTTCATGTGTAGCTCTCTGTGGTCTTGATCCACCTCACTAAGGTCAAACCTTAGTCTCTTGGCCTCTTTGAACTTGTTCACCCCACTTGGAAGTACTGCTCGGTGAAGGAGAAGGGAAGCTTACACTAGGGGCCCATGTTTTCATCTATCAACCTAAATCTACCAATGCAGAAGTGTTGATATACTGTCAATTCTGATTCTCCTTTCACGAGAGTGGGTAGCTACTCTAGAATCCTCCATTCTACCCCGAACGCATCCCTCATGTGCTTGTACCACTTTTCTAAGCATGCCTTATGAGTAGTTGTCATGGTCTCACAAGTATATTTTGTGAACCGCTTCGCGGGTGAGGGATCCTCTTCTGGGTACTCCCAAACAAACCTTTCCGGCCCATCAGGCACTCCGATCTCTGAGAAAAAAATTGTGAGGAGGACATTTCCAAATAGTATCTTCTCACCTTCTTGCACGTTGCTAATGATTTCATCCACGATGAAAGTGGACAAGTTGTAGATGGTCCCCTCAGATATTTCCGGCATACGTTCAGCCATGCCTTGTTCACTTGAGTCCATCTCTCTTGGTCATTGAGCTTGGTTACCAAGCGTGGCCATCCTCATCATGGGGTCTGGGATCTCTGCGATGTCAAAGTATTGCGATCCTTTCTTGTAGTCATATGCAGCAACTATTTCCTTGATGGCCTCCTTGTCACTTAGGTCATCATCAATGCTATCCCCCTCACAGATAAGGCCTGTGAACTTGGAAATTAACTGGGGAGTTATGCGCATCTTACGCCCCGTGAAATAAAAATGGTCTTCATGAACGCTCGCCATTAGCCACTGATAGAGGCGCTCAGGTTTTCTGAAGTAGGGTAATTCATAAAGTTGCAGTAACCCTGCCTTCTCTAATTTAACCTTTACTTTGTCGTTGTATATGGGCATGCCCTCTAGTGTCCTCTTATTTGCTAGGTGAACCAACTCCAAAGCCATTTCTTTTTCTGTCATGCTAGTGCAGTGATTATAGTCACTCACAGTCATTTTATGCAAATGATATTCCCATTATTTTCCTAGCAATACCCCATTTGGGTATTGCATCTCCACGTACCACTCTTCATTTGTGCTTGTGATGGCAACTATTTTCTTCCCCTTGCCCTTCTACTTTTTAGGTGAGATGGTTTCTTTCTTTGGTGCCATTCTTCTGGTTAGGTTAACACTTCAAACGTCTTTTCCTTGCTCTGTCTCTACCACTCTATCCAACCCTAATGCACAACCTTGTGAAGAAACCCTCCTAACACCGTGCCCTAGCCACCAAACCCTAACTGGAACAATTCTTCCACAAGATAGCACTTCTCACCAACTTTCTTCTCAACAACTTCCTCCACACCTGTGTACTCCTTTCCTACTGGTTTTTGGATCTACTCTAGTCACATCCTCTCAGATTTCTTAAATTTTTCTTTGCACAGATCACCTTTGGATGCCCTAGTTCACAAGAACTCTTTTCACTTTGTAAATGCAAGGTAAATAATGAAGTTCCCAACTTCTTATTTATAGCTTTTCCTTCTTTCCAGCATTAAATGCTATTTTACCTACCACCATACTTAACACTAAATGTGGATTTTTCCACCAAGTCAGCCTTACACACCTTCACTTACGTGCCCAATCTTGCGCGAAACATGCTACAACCTTTTTGCGTGTAAACAATCCATCCTGATAGAAGACTCTTACGCACGTGTCAACAGCGCCAAAGGCACTTCTTCTGTCCACCTGATTTTTTCTCTCACCTACCTCATGTTGTTCCTATGCTTCTTCCTTCTCTGTATGTGGTTTCTCTGAAGTCTTATCCTAACACCAACCTTTTTCATCCACCTCTTCTTCCATGTGCTTCCTTCATTCTTGTGCACTTTGTATCCATCAACCGGGCCATTCACCACAACTTCTACTGCCAGTTCAACTTGTATTATGGGCCTATACTTCACATCACTCCACCCCACACTAAAACAGATGTGTGGTCCTCTGTGCATGCACAACCTTCAAAAATTAATGTGGTTACCGGTGCCCAAGGTGCAAAACAAACAACAGAACAAATGACGAGAAAGGGAAACACAAAAAAAGGAAATTCATAAAGGGAAACCTATACTAAATGGACAAAACTACCTTATTACAAACACCAAGAAGACTTATTTATAGTAGGGCTTCAACCTACTCCCATTGAAATGGCCTGGAAATCTTTCCCATCCAGTGCTCTCAACTGGCACGTGCCTGAATTAAGGATGTTTGAGAAGATATAGGGCCCCAACCAATGGAATTTCAACTTTATGGGATGGCACAAAAACTTAGAATCATATAACAATACCATCTGCCCAACCTCAAATTGTTTGTTTTTGATGTGGCAATCATGCCATGCTTTTTGTTTAGCCTTTTCAGCCTTTTGACTCCACCTGGCCAATGATCATCTCTCATCCAATTTCATCAATTTGTCAATCCTTTCTTCCAGCGCTTGCTCATCGGCCAATCCTCCTGTACACATTATATGCATAGAAGGAAACATGAATTCAACATGTAGCATATCCTCTGTGCAAAACACCAATTGGAATGGTGTGGATTTATTCAACCTCTTGTAGGTTGTTGTATATGCCCATAGAACTGTTAATACTTTTTCATCCCAATCTTGTCTACCAATGTCACAAATTTTGGTCAGGGTATGACTCAATATTTTATTAAATGCTTCGGCAGTTCCATTTGCTTGTGGATGGTAAGGGGTAGTCTTATGATGAGCCACCATGAACTCTGCTAATAGAATCCTGATGGTCTCATTTAGGAAATGTGTACCCCTATCACTAGTTAAGCTCAATGGGCATCCATACCTTGTAATAATATTTTCCCATAGAAACCTGGCTGTTGTAGCCACTGTACAATCCTTGGTAGGTGCTGCTTCTACCCATCTTGTCAAATAATCTATGCAAGTGATTACATAGCGTGATCCCATCCTACATGTGGCTGGTGAAATGGGGCCTACAAAATCTATGGCCCACTTTTCAAATGGCTCTATACTTGGAATAGGGCGCAAAGGCATTTCATCCCTCCACCCTAGTTTTCCAAGGCACTGAAAATGATCACATGCCTTGCAATACTCTTTGCAATCTTGATATAGGGTTTCCCACCATAACCCAACTTGTAATATCTTGTGTGCAGTGGCATCCCCTGCATAGTGTCCACCTGCACTTCCTCCATGTGCCTCCTCCATAATAGCCAGGCGCTCATGTTCTAGCACACACCGGCGCAACACTTCATCACATCCTAACTTGTACAAATCACCACTAACCAACATGTAGGGTGTGACACATATGGCTAACTGCTTCCTCTCTAATGCTTTCATCCCTTCTGGTGCCATACCTATTTTGAGAAACACTGCAATATCCTCTAAGTTGAGGGGTGTGGCACAACCTAAACATTTGTGCGTCTGACATGGTATCCTCAATGCTTTGTGCGTCCTCTCCTGAGTCAATTCTAGACAAGTGATCGGGCCCAGAATTACTCTTTCCTAGCTTGACAACCACTGTGAACTCAAATTCTTGGAATAACAGGACCCATCGACATATGCACCCTTGTAGAATGGGCTTGTTTACCAAGTATTTTAATGCCATGTGGTCTGTGTAGAATAAAAATGGTGTTACCAGTAGATATTTCCTGAACTTGTGCAGCACGTAGATCATGGATAGTGCTTCACGCTCAGTAGTGGTGTAATTTTGTTCTGCTGATGTTAACTTTCTGCTTGCAAAACACAAGGGATGGTCAACAATCCCTTCACCAGGTTGTGCCAGTACTGCTCCAACGGCTTGTACCAGAGGCATCCACATGAACATGGAAAGGCTTATCCCAAATAGGGAAATGGAGAATGGGTGTTATGACAAGCCTATCCTTCAAAGTCTCGAATGCCATTTGTTGCACCTCTCCCCAGTGAAAGGCACTCTTGTGTCTAAGTAATTCCTCTAAGGGCATGGTGATCTTGGCATATCCCTTGATGAACTTCCTATAGTAACATGTATGCACAAGGAATCTATGCACATTGCTTTCACTAGTAGGCTCCCCTAAACCCACAATGGCTGCAACCTTGGTGGGATCTACTAGTAAGCCTTCCTTGCATATGATATGTCCCAATAAGGTTCCAAATGGGGTAGCAAAGACACACTTCTTGATGTTGAGGGATATCCTCAACTGTCAACACCTTTCAAACATTAGTCTTAAGTTATCACAATGGTCTTTGACTAGACCATACACAAGTCCAATCATCCAAATAGACCTGAAGAAATTTATGGATGAAGTCCTGAAAGGCTTGCACTACAATGTGCGAGAACACAATAGGCACATTCTTCAATCCAAAAGGCATGACCATATAGGAAAAACTTCCCCATTTAGTGGTGAAAGTTGTCTTTCTCTGGTCTTCCTTTGCAATCCTCACCTGGTGGTACCCTGAGAACCCATCCATGAAGGAGTAGACTTTGCGCCCGGCCACTCCCTCTAAGATTTCTTCAGTAAACGGGGTTGGGAAGGGATCAATGACACATACTACATTCAGGTCTCTATAGTCAACATAGATCCTGATCCTTCCATCCTTTTTGATGCTGATGACCATTGGGCTTATCCATTCTGACTCTTCCACAACCTCAATGATACCTGACGCTATCATTTTGTCTATCTCCTCCTTGACCCGTACACACAAATTTGGATTCATCTGGTATGGCCTCTTCTGGATTGGGCATGCACCTTCCTTCAGTTTTATCTTCATCTCCCCCAAGGAATGGTGGATGCCTTTGAGTTCATGATACCCGTGAGGGAATAAATCCTAGAATTCACGTAACAGATCAATGATCTTTGAGACCTCCTTTTCTAACCAATAGTCTCCAATGATTGCTTCCTTGGGTTCTTCTTCTGACCCAATGTTAACCTTCTTCATTTTTAAGGGCTCATGGTAAGCATGTTTCCTTTCATCAGCACTATCTATAACATCATGCGTACCTACAGAGTGGTTAACATCTAGACTTTCCATTTCCTCTCCATCTATGACATAAACCATCTTTCCTTTTTCCTTTTCTATGCATGCATGCTCAAACTACATCTCCTCTGACTCATCCTCATCAAAGTGTGCCTCTAAACTGGGCTCACCTAGTAAATCTAGTAGCATGTCTTCTACCATGGCACTATCCCCCATCGTAAGGTGCTTGATCACTTGCAATGCCTTATCCACTGATGGCTTTGTGCTTTGATATTCAAAAGCTTGGATGAGATCAGTTGTCAGCTCCTACCAATTTCCTGTCTGGTGGCATGTTTCTGAATGGATATACCATGCACATGCACAACCTTGTAGTGTGGAATACAACTTATGCACCCATAATGATGGTGGTAAGGCTTCTGTGCCTCCTATCTAGGCCTTCTCACATGCTTGGATATGAAATGAAGTGGTCTCTTTACCATGGTAGTCTTGAATGACCGTGGGTGCATTACTCCTGGAAAACCTTACAGAGAATGTGATTCTTACCTCACACCACTCTAGGAGGTTCTCCTGATGTGTAGCCCACCAACATGTTGCAGTACTAAGTAGGTTATAAATGAGCATCCCTTTTCTTTTGTCCTCATTTTTCCACTGAGCTTCCATGTCCTGTAAGAAAATTTTAGGGTATGCCCCTCCAGAGTAACTTGGTAACTTCTTTCCTCCTAGGCACTTGAGTGAGCACACCTTGGTCACTTTTGTTACAAACCCCCTCAACTGTCACCCAATTAACTCATAGGTCCTGTGTGCCCAATTGTCACATGCCATGCTTGTTGTATCACTCACAGACTGGGCATCCTCAAATTGGATAACTCCTTCTGTAGGGTGAATTATCTCCAGGTCTCTGATGGAGCACACATAAATTCTATCAAGGACCTCTTCTCCTAAAGGTTCAGTGTAAGGCACAGACTTCCCATCCATCAAGGGGATGATGACCCATTCTTCCTTGTTCTCAAAACTGATATATCCTTTGTTGAACCTTAGGTCAGCATTGTTCTTATAGCACCATGGGTGCCCAAGAAATGCTAGAAAATTGTCTACCTCAGTGAGTGCCAAGACTTTGAAGTCTCTAGTAAACTTGGCCCCCTAAATGGTGATCACTACATCCTTTAATACTCCAATGGGCATTTCCTTAGTTTTTTTTTCCATATATAACACATTCGAAGATGGTTGTAATGTGGGCCTTCCCATTTGATGTCAGGCATCCAATGTAAGAACATTGACTTCTTCTCCCATGTCAATCAATATGTTGCTTAGAAGCCAACCATCCACAACTACATTTAGTGTGATCTCTTTGTCATAGTCAAGGCTATGGGGAGGGAGGTTTGCATGCAATACCTACCTTTCCCACTTTGCTCCAGCACGTGGCATCTTCTCCTGTAGCCATTCTCCTAGCAAGGGAATAATATTCTCTTGCCTTAACATTTTGCACACTTCCTTGACCTCATCCAGGTCCTTCTGTGGAGCCTCAACATTCCTCCTTTGCTCTTGCTACCTAGACTTCTCCTTTAGACACTGGATTTCTCCCTACAAACTCTGAATGACATCCATTGTCTCTTGATACACTTCCTTCTAGTGGGAAGGGTCTAGATACTTCCCATGCACCACTTCTTCTCTTGAGACTAGAGTCCTTTTCCTTGGTACTTCTTTAGCATGCACAGCCTCTGCTCATGTTGTCACCAAAACAGGTTCTAACCCTGACTCACGCACCACTCTAGGCATCCACTATGTGTTGGCCTTCTTTATACTCACCATCCCAGCACCCTTGTCCTTCTAGTGCTGCTGGCTCATGTGCTCAAACAACTCAGGGAACTCCTCATACTTATGCTTCTTCCCACACCATGAGCACTACAATAAATCTGGACACTCATGCCTGTAATGTTATGTAGATCCACAGTTATAATAGGTTCCTCATGGGAACTCACTTCTTCCTCCTCCGTGGTTACTGTGACCATGAAATCCTCTGTGAGAACCTCTCCCACATGCCCCTCCATCCACACATCCTTCATAATGGTGATCATCTTCTTTGGAACTACTGGCAAGGCTGGTCTGGTGCACACCATGATCAATGGCCTCATGGATCTGGTCAATAAGCCTACAATCCTTAGTATCATGGGTCGTAGAGGTGAAGATCTTGTAGTAGCAAGACACATTCTTCCAAATTACATGTGCTGTAACAAGGGACATCTACTCACATCATGGTCCCCATGACAAATTTCACAATCTACTGCTATGGCATGTACTGACTTCTGGGGGAAACTATCCTTGGCATGCCCCTCTACTTCACAATCCATGCACCAAAGACCACTATGAGTCTCATGTGTAGAGTTTATAGATAACTTCTCTAACTGTTTGGCCATGGCAGTGATTTGAGCCTCCAGAAAAGGGCTCACACCAGTATCAACACTCCCAACTACTTCAGCGTGTAAGGCAGCCTCTAGAGCCTTGTGTGGGTCAGTAAATGTTTTATGGGACAATGCCCTCCTAAATGGAGTGATCAACCCTCCAACAAACCATTGAGCATGTTGTGAAGGGTGAATGTCATATGAAAATTTTGACAGGAGAGTTTTAAACCATGCATCATACTCCCACACACTCTCTGCCATTCCCTATTGGATCTCTTTCAAAGCATTGATGCTCTTCTGCTTGAACTCTAGTATATGGAACTCTGCTAGGAAGGCATTCTTCAATGCGGTGTAGTCTACCACCATCTGATAGGGGTCATACTTCCTATACCAGCTATGCGTGCATCCTTGCAACATTGTTGCAAACTGACTTGCCTTCCACTCTGGGGTAGTGATCCCTTTTACGCGCCATAGTAATTCACACTTGTGCACATGTTCCACAACATCCTCTATACCTTGGTAATCTGGCAAGTGTAAAGAAATTTCAAAGAACACCTGAGGAGGTGGCTGAGGCCCATGTCCTCCTGATCCAGATCCTTGGTTCCCTCTGGTATTTCCTCTGGTATTCCCTCCACCAGATCCACTGGATCCACCAGGTCCTGTGCCTCTAGATCCACCAGTTCCACCTCCAGATCCTCCTATAACTAGAAATGGGCCTGAAGTGGTCATGCCTAGTGTCCCCAATGTCCCACTGAACTATGTGCCAATGGTCTATGAGATTACTCCACTACCAGAAGTGTATCCCGCACCACTCCTAGACACATTGCCCAAACCTTGCGTACTTGCACTTTGCCCAAAAATTCCTCCAAACACTGGAATGGTATGTGTAGCCATGGATGTTCCAAACAAAAAATTATATCTCCTGGGTGTTGATCGGTCACTCCCACCGATACCAACTGGGTTATCAATACTCCTTTGATTTGGAAAACCAAGTGCCAGGGGTTGGTCGCCAGGTGGGTTCAGATGTGCGTCAATGGCTCTTCTTTCTCCATGTGACAAACTCTCATCAGAAGCTGAAGGGGCCTCTCTCCATGCTTGCCAAGATGGGGTAGCATAGACTGCTCAGGCTCCATGTCCTCCGTGTGAACTTCAACACCCTCTCGCAACATCTACCTCCATAGATCCATCACACTTGCAACCTCGTGTTGTCTAGTCATCTCCCTTTCACGAGCTTCACTATACTTGAGTCATCTCTCCTCCCTTTCCTTTTCAGGCTTAATGTCTGCCATCTTCCTCCACCCTAGCTTCCTTTCCCAATACTCAGAGTATCTTATCTAGCCATGGGGAATGCTTCTAAACTCAAAGTAATGACCAAGATCTTCATAGCCAGAGGAATAACACTCAAAAATGACCCTCTAGGCTCCCTCAGAAACTCAAACTCAGCAACTTCTGGGAAAGAATACGTCAAAATGGCATATTCTAAAGTGTAACTGGCCAGCACTCCCTTCCACCAGTGATCAATAGCACATGTCCAAGTCAGATCTGCATCCTACAGCCTCTGATAGTCATCTTGGGTCCACACGTGTGATCTATAGAACCAGCTTGATCTGGATGCGTATGCTGAAAGCCATTCATATAGCTCTACTGGGAAGCAACAAAAGAATGTCTCATACAACTCATGGTATAGGTTCTCTTCTACCCATCCACACGTATTGAACTCAGGTCCAGTGCTGAATCTTTGAGAAAACTCGTCCTCTGTGCTCTTGAACCACATTTCAACACTTTCTAAAGTCAGGTGCTCTATCATTACACATCACAAAGACAAAGATGCATGCCATTTCTCACAACAACTTCAAAAAGAGGTCCCAGAAATGGAACCAAGATGTAGTCATTTTTATGCCCTCTCAAAGAACAAGGAAATCCCATACGCGTCGGCCTATCACCCAGTGGGCGTTGGGCACTCACCCGAGGCATGCGCAGGGTACTGAGCCCCTCCTTTATGTGAGTTGTGTGAGAATGCATTAGTTATGACAGAAAATTAAGTGAAGAGACTAGAAATGAACCATACATTCATCTTAGAGCTCAGAATGGCTTCTAGACCAATGTATTCATTCAGATAAGAAAAGCATTACAAAATATAGATTTGAATCATAATACAAAGGGAAATACACAAGGGTTTACACCCACTCATATGAAATATATATAAAATCGATCCATACAGATGTAAGTAAAACTAGAACCACACATATATTCATATTAAGTATGTTGATAACCACATTACATTAACTGAGGCAATCACAGATCCATATAATAGTGCAGACCAATGTCATGCATCGGAACTGGACTTAAGCCCTTCATAGTACAAAGAAAAATATTCAAACCCATCCCCTTGATACAACATACTCCTACAAATCCTTTAAACCCAACTCATGGAGCTCTCACAATATTCCTACATGGCTTTGCCTCTTTACATTCTCTATCTCTGCATCCGTCTCTTTTCTTCTATAGGGAACTTGTATATATAGCCTTAGCAAGCACCGCCATGCCTTTTTGAAGTTGTAGATCGATTTCCATGTGTCCAAGTGGTCCTCCATGGGAGCATGCTCCTTTAGATGTGAGCTATCCATCCTTTTCCATGATGACCTTCTAGAATCTTCTATTGTAAGGTATATTCCTTTCATGGGCACCAAGTTGCCAGGATGGCACCTTATCCACTCTGCATGCACAGTCGGGTCATGCTTTCCTCGTGTTCTTCCCGATATGCCAAATATGGCTAAGTCCCAAACCCTTTTCTCTACCTTTTTTGCGTGTGCCATTGGTTCTACTAAACCCTCATAAAGCCTTGTCCTGCGTGCTTTCACCTTGCATGCCCTTCTTCAAATAGGCCTTTTGCATGCCCACGTGCACCTTCTTTTACTTAGCCAATATTTTAGGGGCCTCCACATGATAAAATAGCAATACCCCTGAATCACAATTTTGGATCACCCAAAATAGTCAGAAAATATGCAAAATGAAAGTTAGGGAAAAAATGGAAATATTCCCAAAATAACAAGTCCTAGTCCTACCTTCTAAAAATAGAAATTTTTCATTTTGGGTGTAGAAAGTTACATATGGATCCATTTGTACTCATCTTTCTAATTTTTGGAATCTCCACAGGATTCTAGGATGATCTCATAACTCAAACAAAGAAATGAAGTCTCTTAAGGGTCTCGGGAGCATCTTCTTGATGAGTTATGCCCGAGAACATGTTGAAGCATAATTGAGGAATGTCTGAATCACTAAACAAATGGAAAATGATTCAAATAGTTTCAAGTAATGAATTGATTTATAAAAATATTTGATCATGCTTATCACCTCATAAAGATGATTTGGTTGAAGTATGAAGGTAGAGTTTATTGAGCTAAGCTCAATGAGATGGGTGAGTCGATGATCTGCATGAGTTAGTTATAGCAAGCTGGTTGCAACAAATTGATTTGGTTGGCTCGGTGAGTTGGTCAATCGAGGTGAGTTTGATTTGGGCTAGCTATGGTGGTGAGCTAGTCAATAGCTCATCTTTTCCATGAAGATCCTATGTAATTGAGCTAGGTAAAACAAGTTGGGTGAGCTAGTTGAATTGCAGTGAGATGAGTTGGTAAATCAATTAGCTTTGGAAATCTCAATGATCTGTTTAGAATAAGCTCAGTGAGATCAATGAGCTCAGTGAGATAATGGAGTTGATAAACTAAGCATCAAGGGGATCATCATGAGTAATTATTGTGGTCATCTTGAGCTCACATCAAAGGACCTCTCCATAGTGTTTCTAAACACTCATTTGGAATCCTGAGGTGTCTATGTATCATGCAAGAGGAAGATATTTTGATCATCATTAGCAAGGGCATATTCCTCAGTTTGAGTAGTTATCTTCTTCCTCTCTTCACTCCTGCTCTATCTCTTCCTTCACATTCTAATTCTTCATTAGGAGGGTGCAATTTTATTTTTGTCTTATTCACTAATGTGGCTATAGTCAAAAATTATAATAATTCACCCTTAATTAATAAAAGGGGACTAATGTTCTTCCCTAGGAATATCAAGAGTCACAAGTGGAAAAGGCAATTGAAAAGACACATAGGGGGTAGGTGAAGATTCTTCTCAAAGTCTATAAATTTTAATGACTTCCCCATTCTCAAGGGTTGTCAATTTTGTTTTCTCAAAGAGAGATTACTACTTCGAGTAAAACAAAAGAGATGGAAAATTTCCTCTATTTTTCCTCTCATATGTTATTCCATTCATCATTATGTACAACTTTTCCAAACTATCAATGAAGAAGAAAGGAGTTTCTTGCTTTTCTTGATGAAAGAATTACTCAAACTTTGTGTTCTTAATTCTACCTTGTCTTGATGCTAGTAACAAAGTTGTTTTCTTTCTAATTTTTGTGATGATATACTCTGATTAATGTCTACATGTATATGATTTTCTACTAGAGATATTAATCCCCCTTCCTTTTTCCCACTTCCTTTTCCACCTACTCAACAAATTCCTATCTTGCAAAAAATTTCAACATTTTTCAACACTATTCAGGAAAATGGGAATCTAAAATTAGATTTTTTATACTTAGTAAACCTTTGTCAATTACAACAATCCAAATGAACTACAGACATCAAAAGACAAGAACGGTGAAAACTTGTTAAAATTAGCAGTTTGGGATAAAACCAACTAGAAATAGTAAGTCTCGGAATTGAGCTAAAGTAGCCTATAATTCACTACAAATAACCCAAGGCGTGCTAGCACATCACTCAGCTAGAACTGAGTGCTCACCTCGAAGTGCACGTAAGGTTACCAAGTCCATCTTTATAGTTGTTTATCCAGAATGTTAGCATGATTTTACATATGTATATATCCAGATTTATAACAGATAATTAAATAATCTACAATACATGAAGTAAAATCTAGATCTAACCCATATGAAAAATTGACTAAACAATGATTATAATAATATTTACCATGTGCAAGAACCATATTTAGTCACATCTAACACCAATATCCAGCCAATATGATCCATTATATTAAATAATTGCAACACACAGAAGCTTCATACATTCATAGTAGATCCATTCATCCATGAGTCATGTGCACTAAAACCAAATCCGCAACATAACTCTACAATAATCGGTCTCTCTAAACCATGTAAATCAATACATATATATATATATATAGGGATGGGGACTTGCCCTTCACCACCCATGTGCCTTTCAAAAATAGGCTACATGCTAATAATGGCCATACGTGCATTTACAAGAGGAACAAAAAAGCATGCAAGTAGCTCTAATAATAGATCTTCCATACAGTTAATTCCTAGAATATAAATCATATTACTATATTGAAACTACGCATGGTGCTCAAACTGCTGCACATCCAAAAATAGCCTTGCGTGATCTGCAAGTTTCTATGTCACCGTGTGCTCAACACGCTATCTTCAAAACTATCCTTAACAACAAAACGAATAAGTTTTGATCCTGGGCACTTCAAGCTTACTATACTGCCCACGCGCTCTTCTCTATTCCCTACATTTGCGCACCCAACACTTAGGCTATTTTTTTCATCCCAACATTACCCCACAGTAAAATGGATTTTTGCCCCGATAACAGGTAATCCATCTTCTCATCTCTCCAATAATATATACTAATGAATTAAAGAATGAATACTTGTATGTCCAAAAATACACGGATTACCTTCCAGCTGCTGGAAATCAGGCCTAAGTGGTAGCCCTTACTTCACTTTTGGTAGAATCAGCTCTAGATAATCACTATGAATTTCTACCTTGAATGCATACCCAGTCACTTAGTGCCCTATTATTTGTTTTGTTCGGAGATGTTTTTTTAATATGTCCATTTAAACTCGTCAAGAGTCATATTTTCCTATCCACATTTTGTAGAATTCTATATATATTGGCCATATTGGAAGACCATCCCTTCCATTACGTCTATATTTTTAGATATGAGCATCCCGATGTCCTTTATTCAATCCATGTGATCACTTCCATGGAAGCATCAAGCACATCGCATTTAACTTCTACCAATGCAATCCATGATATGTACACCTGAGTGTTTCATTCTTCATCGACTTGTAGGACTTCATTTTCTTCTTCCCTTGTCCTTATTTGTGCCCCATGCTATCAGGAGCACCGCACACATGGCTCAACACCAAAACTGCCTTATTCATCTAATCCTTCAAGGCTTGTAGAATAGCCTCATAGCTGGATATTTTCCTTGTAACTACAGCCTTGGCCCTATCTACTTCCTCTGCAGTAATATTAGGTCTTAGGAAGGAACACTAGTTCCTTCCTATAAAAGCAGTTTTACCTATTATGCACAAGTAGTGAAGGGCGGTTGGGAAATCCCTGTCAAACCTTTTCCTAGATACTCATGCCTTGCTTCTACATGATCTCATCAGCAATATGCTCGGCCATATTCTTAATATTATGGGATTCTTGGCCACAGCCTTATCTCACTCCTTGGTCAACTCACTTGAATTCCTTAGTGTCCTTATCCTTTTTTATCATCTAGGAGCACCCTTTATAGTTTTTGCCTTATCAATGCTCTAGCACACAATCTCTGGTTGATACCCTAAAAAGTGCATTAATTACCTACTCATCTAAGAATTGTGTGGGCTTTATGGTTATATGGTCGGTATGTGGTGCCTTTCCTCACATATCTATTCAAACTACACAAATCCTCCCGCAGATATCAAAGTCCAAGATCATCCATGTGAGTTTAAATACTCCATTACAATTGATTGCGAGTGTGTGTCGTTGCCATGTTTGGGTCCATCCAATCCAAGCCATTCAATTAATTATTGGGCAAGGTACTCTGAAAATCGGGCACGAATTATTTTAGCTTGGTCATCAACATAGCCCAAGTTCTGGGTCCTTACCACCCTCTTTTCCCTCACGCTGACCTAGGGTGATCTCCAATTTTTTTCCTAAACATACGTGCACCTTCATCTTGATGCACCTTCATTACTTGAATCCTGTTGTACTTCATGTCATCTACATTCTATTATGTACTTCTTCCCAGTCACTTATCTCCTTCTTTAGGTGTGAGGAATACTACAATCTCTATATCTCCACTAGGTGCTGCTTTCTTCTCCACCCGAGTGCTGATTCTTGGGCACTTATAATGGAGCCTACAATGACCTCCTACATTACCTAATCTCCGAATCTCGTCATCATCCTGCATCTCAACACACGAATGTGGCATCATCTTGCCTTTCCTTCATACTTGGTGTGGACCTCCTCATCTCATACTCGATTTGCTGAGGTGGACTTCTCCTCCTCACCATACTTCAATGGAATATATCTTCTTGCGCTTATTCCTCTTTTTCTTCCTTATTTTTCTTTAAAGTGACGTGCATGGAGATCTCCTTCACCCGGCTATGAAGTCCCTAGCGCCTGTGTCCCTAGATGTGCACCTCCTATGCAAAATAATATCCTTGTGTGATACAATCTGGCACGCTTTTCTTTTTCCTCTGTGTTCCAGAACATTCTACTAAGCTTGTACACACTAGATCCTCTTGAAAGGGTGGGCATATCTGCAATTAGCCTTGATTTCCCCCACCATCTTCCCCTTCTTTGGAGGGCCTAGAAGAGCCATATATTTGACTTTTACCACCTTACCATCCTTGAATTGCGGCCTTAATTAGATATATACGTGCACTCTAGTTCAATATTTCCTACGACCAAGCTGTCCAACGTAATATCAACATTGTCAGAATCCATTGTATCTACATATCCCTCATTGCCTGACCATACATAAGTCTTTCACATAATGTGAATATCTACGTCTACCTTTTCCGCATGCAAACAAAATTGTTTTCACATTGTGGAACCTATTCACTGAATATGTGAAACATCTCATAGTGAAAGCAAATGACAACTTACACCAAGGGCTTATTTTGGTCCATCTTCATGTGGAAATGTTCCAAGTTGAAATGTTGGTAGACTGCTTATTCAACTTCTCCATTCAATACTTTAGGAATTTCATGTGGGATGTGTCATTCTCCTTCAAACACCATGTACAACCTCCTAAACCATTTCTCCAGGCACTGCTTATATGGATTGGCAATAGTCCCATGAAGATTATACTTCACAAATTTCTTTATTGGAGATTTTTTTTCCAAAGGGAACTCCTAAACATTCTCCCTTGGTTTGTCAGGCATGTCTAATTTCTTTGGATACAATTAGAAAAATAATGGTGTCCTAAGTGATCTTCTATCTTTTATCCATCTTGGACATGTGCTTCATTCACGCAGAATCTCCACAATACTGCCCAATAATGTTATAGTATGTTCTATTTTCATCTTGTGCGCTATGTGCAACCGACACATATTCACGTGCATTCCACCATTTAGTGGTACCCAAATTTCTTCCTTACTAGGCATGCTATAACCTTGGTGGCCATGTCTTCAATATTGGTCACTTTAAAATATTTACCCACTTCTTATACTTATATAAGGTGGTTGTTGCATTGATTCCCTCATCGTATGATAGATCACCAGAAATCTCCGAGCCAGATACGCACAACCCTGTTACCTTCCCAATGTACTTGGAAGTGATTTGCATACTCCTGCCCAGGAAGTAGAATAAATCCTCATGTACACACGACATCAGGTATTGATATAATCTTCTTAGGCTTCCAAAAATAAGTGTAGCTCAAAGATCTTCATGAACCTCACGCTATCGAGTAGACTTTTTCACAGAGGCATCCAAAACCCTAGTGTCATCTGCCATCTGCCTGATTAGTCTTCTTGTAGACCTATGTTGCAATATTCTTCAAGCATTTAATGGTTTGGTGTTTGATATAAAGAACTTCTACACCGTGTATTATTTTTTATTTCCATGGTCCTTCCCTCAATCACTTCTTTTGGGTATATAACTTCTACTAACCACTCTTCTACTGGGTCCTCTGCCTTATTTCTCTACACAACTAAAGCCCTTCGTGGTGACATTTATCCTTTTAATTATGTGAGTGTGAACGAAACCCTAACATACTGTCTAACTTCCTAAAACCATAGTTGCACACAAAACCTTCACCACACATATGCACCATTTCCTGAAATCTTTATCCACACGCTTAAATATGTCTTAACATTGTTCTTCGATTCCCAATAGGCTTGGTCGATCTACAAGAGTTCTCAAAGTCTTCTCCAGCTCTTCCTCACACTTATCATTTCTCTTTAAAATTGCAAGGTACCAAATGACGTTTCAAATAATGACTTTATAACAATTTTCAAAATTCCCCTTTATTAACTTCTCCACCTACCACCATTTGTGACATTAATTCTGCTTCCGCTTCCCCACGTTTTGTGCTTCTTTCTTTCTGCACCTCAAAATTTCCCACGCCTCAAATTCTTGCAGCCTCAGTCATAACTTTTTGGTGCACCTACTACCTTTCTGTCACATATCTCCTCTACCTGTGCTTCCTTGTGCCAAAGTACTTATCCAATGTGACTCATCCTACATAGTCTCCAATGTTGCAGCCTCCTTTACGTTATACTGAGTGCCCATCTCCTTATGCGTGGTCTTAATTTTTAGAAATCTTCTTAAATTTTTATTATTTTGAAATTCTGTCCCTTTTATGGTCACCTGTGAGTTTGTTTCTCTTATATACCAATCAATCCTTCTTTATCCACCCAACATTAAGGGTATGTGTAGTCCTCTACACATGTAAAATACTTCAATAGTAATCAGCTTAAGGCGCGCAAGTGTGCTTATTACACAAAACACTGAACTAAATTGACAAAGCATAGCAACAATGAAGGAAACACATATAAAGGAAATGCATTAAGGGAAACCTAAGCTAAGTGGAAATAATGCCTTATTACAAACACCAAGAAGACTTATTTATAGTAGGGCTTCAACCTACTCCCGTTAAAGTAACCGAGTAACCATATTCCATCCAATGCCTCTAACTGGAAAGTGTCTAAATCAAGTATATGAGTGATAACATACGGTCCCAACCAATGCACTTTCAGCTTTCCAGGATGGCGTAAAAACTTTGAATCATACAGAAGCACCATTTTCCCAACCTCAAGCTTCTTATCTTTGATGTGCCTATCATGCCATGCCTTCTACCTAGATTTTTCTTGCTTCTGACTCCATCATGCTATGGTGCGCCTTTCATCCAACTTCATCAACTTGTCAATCCATTCTTCCAGTGCCTCTCATCAGCTAGACCTCTAGTGCTTACACAATACAACAAAGGAAGGTAACATGAATTCCATGGGGAGAACTGCTTCTGTGCCAAACACCAACTGAAATGGTGTTGCTTTATTCAACCTCTTGTAGGTTTTCCGGTATGCCCAAAGTACCACAGAAACCTTGTCATCCCAATCTCGCCTTCCAACATCACAATGTTTTGTCAAAGTATGGCTCAATATCTTGTTGAAGGCCTCAGCAATTCCATTTTCCTGAGGGTGATAAGGGGTTGTCCTATGGTGTGCAACCATGAATTCATCCAATAATATTTTGATAGTCTCATTAAGGAAATGAGTACCCCTATCACTTGTCAAACTTAAAGGGAAGCCATACCTGCTAATAATATTTTCCCACATAAACCTTGTTGTTGTAGCTAATGTGAAATTATTTTTAGGCACCACTTCTTCCCACCTTGTAAGATAATTTATACAAGTTATAATATAGTGTGATCTTGTCATGTGCACGGCTGGGGAAATAGGGCCCACAAAGTCAATTTCCCACTTCTCAAAAGGTTCTACACTAGTAATAGGCCTCAAAGGCATTTCATCTTGTTTCCCAGGATTTCCAAGTTGCTGACAATGGTCACATGCCTTACAATAGGCTTTGCAATCCTTGTATAATGTTTCCCACCATAGTCCAACTAGTAGAATCTTGTGCGTGGTGGCATCCCTTACATAGTGTCCACCTAGTAATACCACCATGAGCCTATGTCATAATTGCGTTGTGCTAATGCTCAAGCACACACTGGCACAAAACTTCATCACGGCCTAATTTTTATAAGTCTCAACTGATCAACATGTAAGGCGTGGCATGGATAGCAAGTTGTTTCTTTTCTAAATCCTTCATTCCTTCAGGCACCACACCTATACGTAAACAAGACAACAATATCTTCCAAGTCTGAGGGTACGCACGGTTCAACCTAAATAGTTGTGCATCTAGCATTGTGTTCTCAATGCTCTGCACATCCTCTCCTGATTGAATCCTTGATAAATGGTCTGGACCATAATTTCTCTTACCGGGCTTAACCACCACTGTAAAATTGAACTCCTGAAGCAACAGTACCCAACGACATATACGCCCCTGCAAAACAGGAGTGTTCACCAAGTACTTCAATTCCATGTGGTATGTATAAAACATGAAAGGTGTAGCCAGCAAATACTGTAGAAACTTATGGAATGCATAGATCATAGACAAGGCCCCACACTTTGTTGTTGTATAATTTTATTCTGCTGGAGTCAACTTCGTGCTATCAAAAAATATAAGATGATCAACAATCCCTTCTCTAGGATAAGCTAAAATGGCACCAATGGTCATGCCAAAGGCATCTACGTGAACATGAAAAGGTTTAGACCATGAAAAAAATCACAAAATAGGAGTTTTAGTAAGCATTTCCTTCAGTGTGTCAAACGTGCATTGTTGTACCTCACCCCAATAGAACTTTCCTTTTCACTTGAGTAATTATTCTAAGGGTGAGGCGATCTTAGCATTACCCTTAATAAAATTTCTTGTAATAACCTATGTGCCCCAAGAATCTATGTACCTTGATTTTTCTAGTAGGTTCCTCCAATCCCAAAATCACAGCTACCTTAGCAAGATCCACTAGCAAGCCCTCTTTACAAATGATGTGCCCCAACAAAATTCCAAAGGGGGTGGTAAATATACACTTCTTAATGTTCAAGGAGATGCTCAACTACCTACATATCTCAAACATCAGCCTCAAGTTATCATAGTGATATTTCATGATCCCATAGACTGTCCAATCATCAGATACACCTGCAAGAACTTGTGAATAAAATCCTGGAATGCTTGTACCACTATGTGTGAAAATATTGCAGATGCATTATTTAATCAAAAAGGCATAACTGTGTATGTAAAAATTCCCCACTCAATGGTTAAATTCATCTTCTCTTGATCCTCAATAGCTATCCTCACCTGATGATATCCAAAGAATCCATCAGTGAAGGAGTAGATTTCGCGCCCTGCAACACCTTCCAATATTTCCTTAGTAAAGGGTGTGGGAAAGGGATTAATCACACATACAAAATTTAACTCCCTGTAATCCACACAAATCCTAATTCTACCATATTTCTTGATGTTGATCACCATAGGGCTTACCCATTCTGACTCCTCAATTGGCACAATAATTCCAAAAATTAACATTTTGTCAATTTCTTCCTTTACCTTGACGCGTAAGTTCAGATTCATCTTGTAAGGCCTCTTCCAGAACCGGGCGTGCACCTTCGTTTAATTTTATCTTCATTTTTCCCAATGATTCATGTACACATTTCAATTCATGATAGCCTTAGGGAGAAAATACTAAAATTCATGCAATAGCTCAATGCTTTTAACAACCTCATATTCAGACCAGTAATCTCCTATAATAGCCTCCTTAGGTTCAACATCCATGCCAATGTTCACTTTCTTAGTATTCATGGGCTCATGGTAGGTGTGTGCCTTCTCATCTGCACTATCCAAGACTTCATGCATACCCTCTGTGTGCTCAATTTCTAGGTTCTCTACCTCTTCATCATCAACCATGTAAATCATCTTACCCTTCTCTCTTTCTAGGTAGGTGCGCTCAAGTTGTTCAGCATCTGATTCTTCCTCTTCAAAATGTGCCACCAGGTCTAATTCTCCTAATAACTCCTGAAGTAACTCTTCAGCCTTTTCACTATCCCCCATAGTTAAGTGCTTCATAACCTACAATGCCTCATTTACCAGAGGTTTAGAAGAAAACTAATCAAAGGTCTGAGTCATACCTTCAACAAGTTCTTGCCAATTTCCAGTCACTCTATTCAATTCTACATAGACATACCATGTGCATGCGTGTAACTGTACAAGGTGAAATAAAACTTGTGCACCCACAATGAAGGTGGTAAAGCTTCCTGCCCCATTGTCCAAATTCTCTCACACTGTTGAACCTGGTGTTGAACATTATCATTACCATGAAAGGCACAAATCTGAGTAGGTGCATTTCTCCTTAGAAACTAACCAGATAAAGAAATCCTTACTTCTCTCCATTCCAAGAGATTATCCTTGTGAACAATCCACCAACGCACTGTCATCCCATGCATCAGGGTATATACTAACATATTCCTTCTTTCCACCTGACATTCCCATTGAACTTCCATAGCAAGAAGGAATACTTATGGATTATCTTCACCGTATGTACTTTGGTACCTGAATTGTTGCCTAAATGTCTTGATACTGTGTGGCTTACTGACACGTGCAGATGCACTTATTACTTCATGCCCAACCATTTCATAAGTGTCATGCAGCCCAATTATCACATGCAACAATTGTACTATCACTCATGGACTATGCATCATCCCACTAGAGAAATCCTTCTTTTGATGGCTCAATCACTTCTAGATCTTGAATGGTGCGCACATAAATTCTATTCAAGTATTCTTCACTTAAGGGCTCTACATAAGGCACAAATTTCCCATCTGTCAGAGGTATGATGACACAGATCTTCCTTGTTCTCAAATATGATATACCCCTTGTTGAAATACAATTCAACATTTTTTGCATAGCACCAAGGGATGCACCCAAGTAATGTAGGAAATTTTTCTTCTTTTACAAGCGCTAAGACCTCAAAGTCCCCAACAAACTTGGCCCCTTGTATAGTAATGGATGCATATTTTAAAAATCTAATAGGTGTTGCCTTAGTTCGGTTTTCCATGAACAACACATTAGAAGATGGTTGTAATGGAGGTCTACCCATCTGAACCCATGCATCCAAAGTGAGCACATTCACCTCCACGCATGTGTCAATCAAGATGTTACTCAAGAGCCAACCATCAACAACAACATTTAGAGTAATCTCCTTGTCATAGTCCAAACTGTCCAAAGGAATATTAGCATGCAGAAGTTGTCTTTCATGTTCAATCCCAACGTGCGAAGTGTTTCCCTTCAACCAACTCCCCAACAAAGGAATAATGTTCTCTTGATGCAACATCTTGAAAACTTCTTTCAAGTCATCAACATCTATCTGATGGAGATCAACTAATTTCTTTTGTTCCAACTTCCACGATTGTTCCTTCAAACATTGTATCTCACCCTTTAAATTTCAAATTAGATCCACAGTTTCTTGATAAACCTCTTTCTTATGAATTGGGTCTAGATACTTGGCATGCAAGACTTCCTCCTTAGTAATAGTAGGCTTTTTTTACAAAGTTTCCCTGGTGCGCGTTGCCTCAACACGTGTGGTAATCTTTACAGGTACCAACTCAGGATCCAGTGCTAATTTGGCATCCATTGGTCTTCCACGCGCATGTTGCACTCTTACCATTCCGTGCCCTTGTTTTCTTGTTTGTGTTTCTTTCTTAAGTGTTCATACAAGTCAGGTCACTCTTCATAACTATGATTATTTCTACAAAATAACACAAAATATTTTGTGGACATTTACACCTGTAGTGATCAAGAGATACACATGTATAACAAGTTCCATGAGGGAAATCACTCCTTCCTCCCCTATAGACCTCAAACTCAGAATCTACCTCTGTAACCTCGACCTCTACCATGGCCACCATAAGAATGCCCCTCACTATGATCATACTCAACAATGTTTGCCCTTTTCCTTGGAATTATTTGTAGCACTAGTCTATCATATGCTAACATCAATAGCATGATGGATTTGATTGATCAACCTGCAATCTTCAGTATCATGAGTTGAGGACCTGTAAATCTTACAGTAATTGGACACATTCTTTCTTATATCACGTTATAATAATGGAAAGTGGCTTGAACTATGGTCCAAGTGACATATCTCACAATCTAGTAGCAAGGAGTGCATCGATTTTAAAGGGCAACTATCCTTAATATGCCCCTCTACTTCATAATTTGTACACCAAATCTCATTGTGTGTCTCATGCACTAAATTAGCAGATAATTTCTCCAACTACTTCATCATTGCTATAATATGAGCCTCTAAGAATGGGCTCACTCATGTGTCCACACTTCCTACCACCTCAGCGCGCAAAGCTACTTCAAGTGATTCACGTGGATATGTGTAAGTTTTATGTGAAAGTTCCCTTCTGAAAGGCATGATCAGTCCTCAAACAAACCACTGTGCATGTTGGCTCATGTGTATGTCATAAGATAACTTAGACATAAGGGTTTTGAACCGAACATCATATTCTCGAACACTCTCAGTAGTGCCCTGCTTAATATCCTTGAGCACACTTATGCTTTTCTGCTCAAACTCAGGGATATAAAATTCCTTTAAGAAAGCATCTCACAACGTTGTATAATCCACACAAGTTTGATCAGGATCAAACTTTTTGTACCAGTTATGCACGCATCCCTGCAACATAGTTACAAATTGGCTTCTCTTGTGCTCTAAAGCTATAATCCCCTTTGCACACCACAGTATCTCACACATGTGCATATGTTCATTTGCATCTTCAATAGCTCTGTAATTTGGGAGATGGAGAAACATCTCCATGTAAAGTTGTTGAGGTTGGTGCGAACCTTGCCCACCAGATCCAGAGCCTATATTTCCTCCTATAATTCCACTACCTCTAGATCCTCCAACACCCAAGCCACCTGATCCTCCTAATCCACCCCCTCTAGTAGGTAATGGACCAGAAGATGCACTACCATGTGTTTCGATGGTTGTGCTAAACTAAACGCCCATAGTCTGCAAAGTTACACTACTTCCAGATGTGATGCCTAGGTTCTGCACACCTATGTTTTGTGTTGATGATGCACTAGAAAAGATACCTCCAACGGGTCCTCCAAATAAAGTAGATGATGATTGCACCCTTGATGAAAAATCTCCTTGATTAACTCCTAAACTCGACTAAAAATTAACTCTATCTACTGCAACTCTACTACTCATACTAGCTGGTTGTTTACTAACTATCATAGAAACTGGAAAACCAGGCACAAGGGCTAGGTCACTCAGGTAGATTCAGATGTGCGCACCACGGCCCATGTCATCTTCTATCAGTGCATGCTCTCATCTGAGGTTGAGGAGGGTTCCCTATCATGTTTTCCCAAATGGGGGAGATCCAAATGCTCTTGCTCCACATCTTCTACGTGACCTCTGAATCCTTCACGAGCCATCTCTCTCCATAATGCCATCCGCTCTACAACTTCTCGCTACTTCTCTAAATCCCTCTCACGCACCTCATTAAACTTAAGTCACCTTTCTTCCCTCTATCTCTCTACCACTAGGTCCGCCATCCTCACCAAACCTGCTCCTGCCCCCACGTGTGGTGGGGTTTAATTAGCCATCGGCTTCTTTTCCAAATCCAAGGTTACAATCAGGATCTTGATTGCCAGTGGAATACCGTGTAAATACGATCCTTTGGGCTCACGCAAAAACTAAAACTCAACAACCTCTTGGGCAAGAGTAAGTCAAAACTATGTACTCTAGAATATAATCTGTTCAAAACACCATGAAACCAAACATCCACTAAAGCGCAGTCCAAATCATATATGCATCATACAAGGCCTGAAATTCTTCATGCATCCAAACAAGCGTGTGAAACCTCCAATTCCTCTTTGACGCATAAGCAACCAGCCACTCATACAATTCTATCAGGAAGATAACAAAGAAGCTCTCATATAAGCAGTCATATAGATTTTACTCAACCCACATGCGTGCATTAAATTCAAGTCCGGTGCTGAATCTATGAGCATACTCCTCTTCTAGATCTACTAACCACTTCTCAATACTCGCAAAGGTCAATTGGTATGTCTTCATCAGGAAACATCCTAAAAAAAAGCTGAGAAAGAGGTCCCGGTAACGGAACCAATGATGTAACCTAGAATATACACTGCAAATAACCCAAGGCGCTGTTAGCACATCACTCAACCTTGAACTGAGCACTCACCCTGAAGCACGCAAGGGTACCAGGTCCCTCTTTATATTTGTTTGTCCAGAATATGAGCATGATTGTGCATGTGTATGTTTATTCATAACAGATAATTAAGTAAACCATAATGCATGAACCATATCTAGATCTAAACCATATGAAAGATTGACTAAACAATTATCACAATAAGATTTACCATGAAGGAACCATGTTCAGTCACATCTAACACCAATATCCAGCCAATATGTTCCATTATATTAAATACTGCAACACATAGAAGCTTCATACATTCTAGATCCAGTTTCCATGGTTATGTGCGCTAAAAAATCCGCAGCATAACTCTACAATAATTGGTCTCTCCAAACCGTGCAAATCAACACACATATATATAGGGGTGGGGACTTGCCCTTCATCACCCATGCACCTTCCAAAATAGACTCCATGTTAATAATAGCCATGCGCCTTTACAAAGGAATACAAAAACATGCAAGTACTCTAATAATAGATTACCTATAGTTAACTCTAGTTAGAAATCATATTATTAGATCAAAACTATGCATGCTGCTCGAACTACTACACATCCCAAAATAGCCTTGCATGATCTGCAAGTCTCCATGTTACTGTGTGCTCAACACGCTATCTCCAAAAATAGCCTTAACAACAAAACGGCTAAGTCCTAATCCTAGGAGCTTCAACCTTACTGTATTTTCGCATGATCTTCCCGTGCCCTACATATGCGCACCCAACACTTAGGCTATTTTTATGAACCCAACATGAACCCAAAAAGTTGTGATAGCTCTATTTCTGCTTATCTTCTTGATTTGTGTTATCATCACGAGGACGAGAATTTGTTTCATCGACTAAACAGGAAAGGAAACCCTTTGCAAGCTCTCAAACCATCAATTTTTAAGTGATCTTTGCAAAGTACAACTTGGTGCAAGAAGCGGTAATGGCGAGAAATGATCACCATGAGTTATGTTAGCTATCATCTCTAGCTCCCAAACAATGCATACCTCGTGAGATTGTTTCTAAACACTTAGTGCTTGGACGTTAGAAACATGTGATTCATCTTCAAGTTCCATTTCCATGAGGAACAAATCAATCAAAATGGTGTTCAGAGGTTGTAGGCATGTTTTTACTCATGTGACATATTGGTCAATGAACTGAATTACAAAGTGAAAAAGGGCCATCATGTTCAAAAGTGAAATGGCAAGATCATGGAGCAAGTTGAGGGTCATCGTATCTTGAATTTGTCGTCATCTCTTCTAGAAGCAAGTCAAAGTGAGCTAATCAGGCTATCAAGGTACTCAATCCATTGTATGTGAAGGATCAAGAAATCATATTTTCCCATGGGAGGCATATGATTATAAATTTAAGTAATCATCCCAAATCTGATTTTGTTCAAGAAGCACTATGGATTCAATAAAGGTAATTAGGTTATATTCATATGGGGCACCACGTATGCAAGAACAAGAAATAATCTCGATTCCATTTGATCTCACTCACTTGGTAGTGTTCTTAAACACTCATTTAACACCTAGAAATGTCATCACTCCTCAAAGGAAGAAACATTACAACCAAACCTTATTTCAGGTACCACCAAGGGCCATTGAACGTGAACCTTCAAAAAGAAAGAGGTTGAATAAAGGGCATGCAGGGGTTCCCTATTCTAGGAAACTGTTGGAGCTCAAAATTACATCCTACCTTGAGTCATAGACAACTCAGGGGTTTTGAGGCAACATGGAACTGTCTCCAAATTGTGGGACCTTGTTGCTTGAGACAGACCTTTGGAGAAGGCCAATTCCTCTACCTATTCCTATTGCTACAACTACTCCTAATGCAGAAAGCAAATCCTAAAATAAACGTGCCAAGGGACCAAGGATATAAGGAGATGTAGAAAGGGAAATCCTAATCTAAAAGGGCGGTGATAACACCAAGAAAATAGTGACAAACATTGAACACACTCATAATGGGGCATGCAAATGAAAGAGATATGCACAATCCATTGCAAGAGTAAGAGGAAGGAAAAAGTGCAAATAAAAATGAGCTAGGGTAGAAAAAATGTGCCACAAAACATATTTTATTACTTAAAGATATGCATTATCCATTATAGTTTAAACAAAAGGAAAGAAACATTTACAGAGGCCAAAATAAAGGCTCAAAGTTCATAGCTACTTGGGAAACCATTTTGACATGGTTCCTTTTGTAGATCAAAATGTCCATCCTTTTCAAAATGAAAGGTTTTACAATATATAGCTCAAGAGAGAGAAATAAGAGAGAAGAGATAAGGGTCGTGATTTTCATGGACTTTCAACCACCAACAATCTACATTCAAATCTTCTTCCAAGCACATGGGAACCTTATAGAGCCATCATTTAGTCTATTATGTCCTAGAGAAATAAATGAAGCCATGCTTCATCAAGTCTGGTGGTTGAGCTACTTGATTTGATCGATTACGTGCCCAAATTGCTCCTCTCTTCCCCAAAATTCATGTTTTCTATTTTGAACAATCAAATGCCAAAAAAATCAGATTTTGATGATGTCAAATTGAAAGGCTCGATGATAGCTTCCTAATGATATAAATTTTGTCTGATTTGGAGCTCTAGATCGAAAGATATGGCCATTTAAAGTTTTACCAGTAGGGAGGCACATAATTTTGACATGTGGTAGCCTTTAATTGGTTCAGGGATTGGCCTTTGCCAATGTGTACTTGATTTTGTCTTTTTCCAAGTGTCTTCCTCTCATTCATTCACAGTATTGGGCTCTGCTTCCTTGCTTGTCATTTGTCCCTGCCTTTTATCTTTTCCAGGTTGCCTTAATGGAAATACGGGCCAATAAAACTTTGTCATGTTCCTTCGAGAAGTCAGACTGTCCTTAGACCTTGTCAGTCCATGTGACATGTGGACCAATGAGATGGCCCCATGCCTCTTGAATTTTAGACCTTGTCAGACCCCTCAGAAACACAAGTTAATAAGAAACAACCATGTTTCTTCACAATTTTCCTTTTCAAAGCCCTTTGACTAACCATTGCGAAGTATGAGCCAATGGGAAGGCTCCACATACTTCACATGTCAGTCCTTTTGATTTCTACCCCTAACATCCATGAAGCATCACCCAATGGGATCATTCCACACCTTGATGCATTGCCATACTTTCGACAATCTCATCTAACAATTGCGAAGTGCGAGCCAATGAAAAAGCTCCACGCACTTCGCATTATCAATGTTTTCTTTGAACTCCTTCTGACAACTACTAAATGCGAGCCAATGAGATGGCTCTACATCATGTGTCAGGACCTACCAGACTACCTTCCTCGTGCTTCTCTTTGATTTTATGGGCCTTTTCATCTGTCATTCTGCAAAAGGTAAACCAATAGGGTGGCACCATGTAGCTCTTCGCATCACAACTTTTAAGTTCAAGGGACTTAGAATTTTTGTGCTTTTTCAATTATGCCAGTTGTCCCCTTTGACCTCGCTGACTTGCCTGGACCCTACGAAATATACACTTGGGCTGATTTATAGGACTTGGAGTCCATATAAGCCCATCACCTTAGGAAATGTGGGAATGCCAACACATAGTCTGCCTCTGATCGTTGATCTATCGCCATGTGGCCCTACTGACTAGTAACACTGAATTTGACAGGAAAATGAGCGTTAATCGACTTTTGTAAGAAACCTACTAATATTTTAAATTGTGCTCCCATGTGTTTTTGAATTCCAACGGCCAGTGCTTTTGGGCAAGGGAATTTGACAACTATTTGAACATCCTATACCCATAATATTTGTTGGCTAAGTCTATTTTTAATAAGTTATTCCAAATTAACTCGGAGGTAAATTTGGGATAACAATTTGGTGACCTCCAGGGGTGATTTGCTTGCTAAATTTGATCAGTAGCCTTATGCATCCATTGGGCATGGATTCAAGCCCAAAACCTTTAAAAAACTTATCAAAAACATTAAAATCCTTACCCTCAAGCGGTTGTGAACTTAGCACCAATTGGAACTATTTAGACTTGATCTATGGAGCTTTAAATGATTCTAAGGAACTGCTTTAACTATCTAATTTCACCATTAAACATGCTCAGGCTGATATGAGATTGCCTTGGCCTTCTCTTGAAGCTAATATCTCAAGAACTCTTCTGATTTACTTAAAAACTTGTCCCAAAACACTACAATTTTGACCAAAGAAGAGGCACCACGTGTTCTGAACTAAAATAGATCTTTGGTGTTGAATGACTTAGCATTTAAAATTTCCCCATATCTAATTTTGGCAAAGAATACTGCTCTACCTAAAATGAACTATGCAAAATCAACAAGACCACAAAAACTATATAGAAACATGGAAAATCATACATGTTCTAAGTGGAAACACGCAGAGTATGCACAATGCACTTCTTCTGTAAAAAAGTAAACCTTCCTACCCTACTCTAACCAAAGGCAAAGGGAGCTAAACAAAACCTGCAACAGGTTGTGAGAAATAGCTACCTTTCCTCACAAAATATGGCCATGTGATCTATTTGGCAATAAAATCACATGGTAGAAATGCAAACATGATCCACTCTTCCTATTTCTTCAAAGTATCAGCTACAAAAATGATAAATACCTCCTCAAGTTGATCTTTATTTGGGTCTTGAAGGTTTTTATGTTGACCTTTGGTGCTTTGAAGCTCATCCTCATCCTTTGAAACAAGCATGACCAGTTGTAACTCTAATTTTGGCTCCAAGCTATCCAAATACCTAATTGGACAAGGGGCTTTGGAAACCATTGGGTCGATCCTTGTGATTTGTTCATTCTTTCAAAACACAACTCCATGAGTAGAGTCATCATGTAGACTTTCCTCCTGAAGGTGGTTGTTTGCAAGATGATTTGGACTCTTCTCAACTTCTACAAACAACTTTTCCTCCTTCAAGACAACATCCTCTGAGTCTAACTAGCTTCCTTTTGAATTAGATGCCCTCCTTTGTTCACTTTTTCCAATTTCATCTTCTCAGTCAGATTCATACCATTCTTCAATGGTTCTACAATCATAATACATGGTAGGATTGGTTAAGGATGACACATGCATGAGAGGTTGTTGAATTATATCATAGTTAGACAGAGGGGATGTGGAAGAATGTAGAAGAATGCAAGCAATATGGATGGACTTCCTTTGGCCAACTTGAATGAGACTCTTATCAGCTAATATAGCAATGTCAAATGCCTGAGGAAGGATGTTTCCTCCTAGAACTTGGATCAACATAGCTAAATCAGAATCAAGGGCCTTCAAATAAAACAAGAATGCCATACCTTGTGAGGGTCTGAATTCTTGAGAAATTTTGTGCCAAGTCCTCTCAAATATGATGTTGAAGTCTGAGATATACTCCATTGAGGCATGTTGTATTGTGTTGAGATGTTCCATGAGGAAAATGACATCTACATTCTCTTTGAACTGGTTATAGAATTGTTCTCCCAATTGATTATCCTTGACTCGTTTATGTCGAATGAGCACCATGTCATCACTTATAATGGTCATTCCATGGAAATTCAAACACCGCATAAGCAACCACCTCTCAAAATTAATACAACACTTCCTCCCTCTCAAGACATATACAACATTACCAAGTCAAATTATGCAACCACCTCTCAAAATAAATCAACCTTCTTCTCATATCAAATCTTCAGTAGCATTGCCAATATTGCCAAAGCTATCACCATTCAAGCTTTCTAGCCATCTAATCAGGGGATCATTTTTGAAGTTCTCTAAACATCCCTAAATTGTGTCAGTGCAGAAGATTGTTTTGAGAGCTTTCCATCGACTGTGAGAATGTGAAAAATGGACATCGGGAGCTCTAGTTATGTCCAGTCAAAGTTCAGTCAACAAGAAAGTCAACTCTGGCCAATATCGGACCAAGGGCACTGTAACATGTGGCGAAAAGGCAAAGGGAGGCATTTGTGGGTTTTTGATCTCTAGTCTTCAATGGTCGTAAAAAGATAGCTTGTCGGAACAAGAGGCTCAAATTTTTTTACGGATGGGAGCCCGGCCGCTGTGTGGACTATGGTATTATCGCCGACATGGTCGGTCCACAAGCCACCATGTGGCTTGCCACCACTTAGCCATTTTTCATTTTGAATATCATAGTATTATATGGTAAAATTTTATATTATTCACCATATTACTATACAATTTCAATTTGTAATGTTTAGGGTCGAATCTCGGTGAGACCACATTCCCACATATCTTGGCGGTCACGAAGCACACCACATGACTCGGCCAAACATTAATATAGCCACCCACATAATCTTCCAAACCCCCATATATTTCTAGGTCCACGTGGTGGATGGGAGGATGAAGCGGTGGTAAGGGGGCATATGTTATGCGTGGAGATCCACGCGAGAAGGAGGTGGGGGTGGTTATGCCTCAAGTGGTCCTTTGACCACTTTAAACATGCGTGGAAAGGCTTATTAAATCCTAAAACAATATCCTTTCCCCAAAATGTGGAATATTACGCCCACTTAAACCTGCAAATCCACCAACATGGGTATTTAGCCCATTAAAATATGAAAATCCGTCATTAAGGGATTTAATCCCATTTTACATGCTACGGGGTGAGGCTAATATTAACCTAAGGATAAATAATTTTGCATTATTTTAAGGGCCCTAATTTTGTATAAATAGGGAACCCATTTCATTGTAAAAACACATTAGCCCAAAAAATTTATTATTTTTTAAGCTTATTTGTGAGATGTGAGAGAATTAGTAAAAGGGAAATTTTAATATAGTTTTGTAAACTATATTAAATTCCTAAAATTACTATAGACAAATATTGTTTATTGGCCTATTATTTTAGGCAATAGTAGATGGAATATTTGTGATTGGGAGTAAAATGTAAACTACCCAATAGGCCCATTGAGCCACATTAATCACTTGCAAAGCTTGGATTGTCGACCAGAGTGCTGGAGGACACATTGATAGTGTCGAGAAGGCCAATCGAATCCGAAGGAGATTGTGCATCAGGAAGGTGAAGAACGATTCAACTGATCATCAGAAATTCTTTGAAGAACTGGAGCATTGATAGGCAAGTGAAATTCCATTAGGTTTTCTTGTGAAATTACTATTGTAACTTACAAGTTTTGACCTGTGGAACGGTTCAAAAGAACCCGAAGACGTAGACAATTTTTGAACTCCGTAATCAATCATTGTGTAACCATCTTTATTGTCTTGCATTAATTTTTTAAATTGATTACTTAAAAGGAGCAAATTGTCAACAAATAATTAAAGCCTACAAGGGTCCGAGATCAGGTAAATAAAAAATTGATTATTTTTGGATCACCATCCCAATCCACTTTTGTTTCCCATTCATTCTGTTAAAGCAACTACCCCTCCACTCAAGTTGTCTACGACATTACCACCTCAACGTCCCATCACTTTTGTTAAGGAAACTACTCCCTACATTGATCTACTTAGTGTCTTTTGACTAGACCTCCATCGTTCACACACTTAGGGGCATAACATCCATATCTCCCCCCATCCTAACATTAACACATCTCTTATCTTTCCATTATCATACACCAATCTCCTAGCATAGGCATTTTAATCTACACTTCAATGTTGACCATTACCCGATGACGCATTCTAGTCTCACGATCCATATTGGACTGTTGATGGCATATACAACACAAATGGACCTTATCTTACACACACGTTCAACTCTCGACCTTCTATCATGCAACATTACTAGGTTAGTGGCATATGCTATAGGCTAAATGGACATTGATTCCTTCATCTTGTAGTGGTAAATGCTTTAGGCTACATCACCACTCCTTCTATTCATCTCATCATGATATACGCTTTGGCTATAGGGTCACACACACATCATTTATTAGTCGTATATCATCAACACACATACACACTCATCACAACGCGCTATGCACCACACAATCTTCGACCATTTCCCAATCATGTACTCTCATTTTTCTTTCATTCTTGACTATTGAGGGGGCATACCAAATGAAGCTCAGTGCATACAACTCCATTCACTTGGAGGCACGCAACTCCTATCATCCATAGCTAGATCTCTTATATGCCATTATCTTTACCATACACACATGTGCATTCACATCCTTTTCTAGTTGTGATTGCATATACATGTCTCTCACATGCATCATGGATGCTCACATCCTACCTCTCCTACAACGGTTGTTGGGGCATCCACATTCATCTCTTATAGGTGTTATTGTTTCATTTTGTACTTAACACTCTATATTACTTGCTTATACACACTTTTTAACATATGAGTTATCTTTATAACATGCTAACATGTGCTTCATGTGCAACATTTGTTTGTACTATTATTTACTCCCATGGATATTTGTTTGTCTATCTACTATTGTTTATCTTTTGTTTTTTTATTATATGCAGGCCTTGCCCTTTGTTTGGTGTGCACACTTATTTTCTGTATGTGGCCATTTTGACCTCGTGTGTCTAGTGACATCATGAGTGGTATCCCATGTTTACAGTCCACTTTGGCGGTCTATGATTGTCTTCTTCTGTATTTACTTGCTTTATAGCTTAGACATTGTTTGTGTAGCTTACACTTGTTCTCTACATGAATGCTTGTTCATACTAACACTTATTTCTATCCACTTGTTTGTGTGCGCCTTAATTTCTACCAAGCACATTCTCTTCCCCTCTATAGGGCATATTTTACATGGTCGGTCCTCTTTTAGGGCTACATTCTCCTATCCGTAACGTCGCATGCGCCCCCCAAGGAGGGGGGCATCATTTTGGGTTTTATAGATAGTATCGGTACAATACAATTCAATCTAATGTCTACAATTCAGTCTATGGTTCAATCTATAGTCGTTGATGCACAATTCAATTTACAACAAATGGGTTTAGACTAGTCTACAAACCCCATACACAGCAGATTTTTACAGGGCAGATTATCCTTAACATTATAGGGAGCAGTTACAGGTTGGAGGATACAACGAACTTTCATCCCTACACTATTTCGGCTAGTGGTGTCAGATCACCTAAAAAACTAAATAGTACAAAGATCTCTTCACCAATATCAGGGAAGAAAGGTTAGAGAATAACAAAGCTTTATCCCTACACTTCTTCGGCCACAGTGGCGTGAGATAGCCCAAAAAACTTGTACTTCACTGATAGTTACAGGATATAATTTCTATACCCCTTTTTCTCATCATGGATCAGGTGCACACGTTCCTTTCTCGTTATCATTTTCATATTATTTCTACATGTTTCTTTACATAGCATTTTTACACACATACATGGGTATTTGGCTACTTAATCATCTTCTCTTTTGTAGGTCCGTCCGTATGGGAAGCAAGAAGTCAACAACAATAACACACACATGGCGAGTACACACACGATACTAATTGTGCAGGTACACTACACACATTGACATCTACACACACACTTCTGCTCTAGGTTCGCTCTCATCACTTTTTACTTTTTACATCTTTAGTCTCCACGCTCCACCTTTTTTGTCACTCCATGGTTTGTCTAGTCCTTTGGCGTGTTTCTACATCACTCTACATAGATTATCAGGTACACATCTCTATCTACTTTATGTTACCGATATTTCTACTCACCAACATAAAGTGGGGGCAATTTTAGTCACTAAATCACGTACTTTGAGTCAATAGTCCTAATTTCATACTACTATTTATATGGTTCTTGAGTGAAAAGAGTACTAATTAACCCATATCCTTTGGCCATTTTACTTTGCTTGTTTTCACCACTACCGACCTCCCACATATACTCACCCAGTCAGTATTTCCATTTGGCATCATTTTATCTTTGACTGGGGCACTCCAGGTGCCCTGGTTCCATTATGGGCACCCTGATCCTCATTGCACTTTACTTACATCTTTTGGGCACTTTTTAGCCGTTTGAGCTTTCTATCTTTTTAGGGGTTGACCTTTTCAGGCTTAATTAAGAAATTAGAATGGGAGAACCATAGAAATATAAAGTTATGAGACCGTAGTGAGGGACCAAACACTAAGCACTTATTATCACACATCTAGGTTGCATCCATCAAATGTATCTAAAGCTACATTTGCATCCATCTAGCTCCATCACAAGGCACACAAGGATGGCTCATCTACATCACACTTCATAGGAGGGGAGTATATTATTTCCATGCACACATTTATTACATTTTACATCTATTTATTTCTCGCTACTTCACAAAGTGTGATTGACACAAGAGAAACCTAGGGCACGATCTTGCACACACACACACACCTATAACTACATTGTTTGAGATGTGGTGCAATTCTTAGTTAGTAATTCCACCATTATGGCTGTTGATGACAGTCTGAACCATTCATATGTATATTTCCTTTTTAGGGGTTTGATGTTTGTCTTGGGGTTTTGCAGGTCTCTCCTTCATCTTTGATTTACAATGACATCCGATGTAATTCAACGAAGCTAGTGTGATAATAAGCAAACACAAACAGTCACTTAAGGACACCCCAGAGGAGGGTTTCGAGTCATTTCTGCATACCAAGGCACCTAGTTCTCAAACCAATGTGCCCACATACACCCTTATCCCTTTCCAGGCACCCCAGTCTAGTCAGAGAGCTCATATATATTCTTTCTTAGGTTTCTATGTGGTTGTTTCCTCCTCTTGTTCACCTGGTTAGCAATGCAACACAGTCCCACACCTTCATCAAATTAGCTTAGGATTTCCTAACCCTTCTTACACATTAGGGTTTCATATTTTTATCTACTTAGTTGTTTGGGTGACTTTATTTCTTTATTTAGATGTTATTTACTACTTTGCGTAACATCTTATTACACTAGAATAAAAGTACATAATCTCTTATTTTAGATAATCATTTTGGTGAACCCGTACTCAATTTTTCATGCTTAGGATCCTCATTTTTCCTCTATCATGACTTCTAAAGTTATTCAAGTTTCTTTGTCTAACTTACTTAAGATGCATCCCAATTACCAGAGTGTTCTTCAAAAATCCCTAGACACCATATATCATCCTAAAAACACACTACCACATGAAATAAGTCCTATATTCAATTCTTTATATGACGACCCTAGTCCTAGAGCTCCTCAATCTAATCAACCCCTATTGGAATCAATTCAAGCTTTACATTCTTTGTTTCAGAAAATTTTAAGGCTATGGAATCCCCTCTCATCTTTGATCACAATCCTAAACACCATGACCTTCTCACTGAACTCCTTAGTCGTCGCTTGATCACTTTACTGCCTACTCATTGTTATCTTCCTTATCGACTAGAAAAGTATCAAGGTCATCCGTAATGCAATTATCATCGAATCAATGGATGTAATGACAATTATTGCCACATTTTACAATGAATAATAAAACATCTTGAGTGTCAGGGATTTATCTCATTCACTACACAACATTTCATTGCATGCCCATCTATAAATGCTCCACTTCAATGGGGTACTAAATCTAACTTGTTTATGTCTAATGAGCACCACGTCGTCACTTCTAATGGTCATTCTATGGAAAGTCAAGCACCGATTAAGCAACTGCCTCTCAAAATCAATACAACACCTACTCCTCTCAAGACATCTACAACATTACCAATTAAAAGTACGTAACCACCTCTCAAAATCAATCAACCTTCTTCTCCTATCAAGTCTTTGGTAGCATCCTCAATATTGCCAAAGCTTCCACCATTTAAGCTTTCTAGCCATCCCACTCCACTTTTGTTTCCCATTCATTTTGTTAAAGCAACTACCCCTCCACTCAAGTTGTTTGCGACACTTAGTTTCCCATCACTTTTGTTAAGGAAACTACTCCCTACATTGATCCAATTAGTTTCTTTTGACTAGACCTCCATCATTCACACACTTGGGGAGCATGACATCCATATCTTCCCCCATCCTAGTATCAACACATCTCTTATCTTTGAATTATCATGCATCAATCTCCTAGCATAGGCATATTAATCTACACTTCAGCTTTGACCATTACCCGATGATGCACTCTAGTCTCACGGTCCATATTGGACTATTGAGGGTATATACAACACAAATGGACCTTATCTTACACACACGTTCATCACTTGACCTTATATCATGCGACATTACTAGGTTAGTGACATACGTTATAGGATAAATGGACACAAATTCCTTCATCTTGTAGTGGTACACGCTTTAGGCTACATCACCACTCCTTTTATTCGTCTCATCGTGATATACGCTTTGGCTATAAGGTCACACACACATCATTTATAGGTCCTTAGACTCCATGTAGTTCTTGTGCGTGTGTGATATAATCATGCCCTAGGAAGAGCTTGTGTAAGATGCACTTGATAACGAGTGATAACTAGATGTAGCAATGTAAATAGATGTGTGGATGGAAAAATGAAATTCACCTCTTATGTGCGTGTATGCAGAAAATGCAGTCCCTTGTCCCTTGAATGAAGCTAGATGGATGGTTTGATGCTCTTAGAATGCCTTTGGATGCAACCTTAGGTGGTGATAATAGATTCTTAGAGTTTGGTCCTTTATTATGGTCACATAGCTTTGTATTTATATGATTCCCTTGTTTGAATTTCATAATTGACAACTAAAAGGTTGACCCATAAGAAAATAAGATGCCCAAAAGATAAAAGAGGCCCAAAAGAGGTGAGTAAGATATAAAGAGGTTGGGGCACCCAGAGGACAAGGGCGCCTAGGTGCTGGATATTTGGTTGGGCGTTGGTGTCCTAGAGTCAAGAAAGATAAATTAATGAATAATCAGACTGGGTAGTGTGGGGTGTGTAAGACCAAAGAGAAAGCAAGAAAGACAAAAAAGAGGCCAAAGATAGATGTCAATTACTAGTTTTCTCACTTAGGAATCATATGAATAGTAGTATGTGATTAGGACCTAGAAATGTACCCAAGTGCATGATTTTGTGTCTACATTTTCCCCCACTTTATGTTGTTGAGTGAATACTTGATAACATAAATTAGATAAGAGATGTGTACCTGATAACCATGTAGATCGATGGCAAAAGTGTGTCGAAGGAGACAATAAAAAGTGTGGAGTGATAAAAATGAATGATGGAAGCTAAGAAAGAGGAAATTGACCCTACGGGTGAAATGTATGTGTGTTGTACTATTTGTACCTATTGTTGTTGTAGTTTGATGTGGGTCTGCTGACTTCTGTTTGCGTATTAAGGACATACCTACAAAAGAAGAGTGAAAGAGTAGTCAAAGTCATGTGTTATGAAAACTCTATAAAAGCATGTAAAAGTATGTAAAAATGTGAAAAATAGTAAAAGGAACATGTGCACCTGATCCGTGATGAGTGAAAAGGATAGAAAGTGTCCTAAAATAATGTAGAAGAGTGAGTTTTTTGGGTGATCTCACGCCAAAGTCGAGTTTTTTTGGGTGATCTCATGCCAAATGCGAGTTTTTTGGGTGATCTCATGCCATGACAGAAGAAGAGTGTTGGGAGAAAGGTCTAGTTTTATTTTCCATCCCCAACTACTTCCCAAAGTTATACACCACTACAAATGGTGTGATCCTGCTTTGTTCTATTTTGTTCCAGTTTGATCCAAGGAGAAAAAGGAGATAGAATGCATTTTGATTGTTGGAGGATTGTGTTTGTACTGTGAAAACTTTTTTGTGAATTGTTGAAAACTGTGTTAATTTGAGAAAGTAACTGTAACTACCCCATGGTCATAGGCACCTAGGAAAGGTCAAGGAGCCCAGGAACTCATGTATGTATGTATGGGCACTGAAGTTATGTGTAAATTGAGGACCCAAGTCAGATTCTGGGCCATTTCTGTGACTATATACTTTTTTGTTTATGTATTGTGCATGCATGTACTAAATTGTGACTCTGAGTTGTTGTATGGGGTGACTGATTCACCCAATGTATGCCCCCCTCGTTTGGGGTGCATGCGATGTTGCTAGGAGGATATGGCCCAAAGGAGAGGACCATATGCTAATATGAAACTGATACCTTGCAGGGGGAGGGAATGTGCATGGTAAAAACCAAGGAACATGTAAACAAAGTGGCTAGAACATGTGTTAGTAGAAAAAGTGACAAATATGCATATAGAAGATAATGTAATCAAGCAATAGTGCAGACAAAGTAGACCATGAAAAGTGGGTGGTCAAACATGGGACATAACTCACAATGTTTTTATAGATCGTAATCAGGGCTTTGAAGTAAGGCCAAAAGCATATAAGTAATGACAATCAAAACATAGGGATTAAATCCCACCAAACAATGACATACAATAGAAGACAATAACAAAAGTAAAAGTATCAAACAACCATGGTGGCAAATAGTTCCTGCAAAGAAAATGTTACACATGAAGCACCTATTAGCATGTTAATAAAGATAAAAAGTATGTCAAAGCATGTATGATATAAATAGAGTAGTGTGCTAGTAAGAATAGGAAGTAGTATAAACCTGAAATAATAAGCATTTATAGTTTGTGTAATGAGAAGTAGATGCCCCCAGGATGCCTTAGTGGGACATGGTAAGAGGTATAGTGCCAAGCATCCATATGTGTGTAAATATATGTGTAAAGTCTCTATTCACAACTAGAGAACAAGTGAACACACATGTGTATATAGAAAATATAATGACATACTAAGTATATATGTCTAGCATGGAAATCCCAAAAGTGTACATGTAATATATCCAAGCAAGAATATGTGCAACCAAGATATGCAACATGTTGTGAATGAGTGAATGGAATGGTATGCAATGTGATGTGATAGGACCCAACATGCCCCCTTGAGTGAATGTGATATGAATGTGTATGAGATGAGGTTCATTTATAAATGTCACCCCTTAATAGTCAAGAATGAACCATAGAACAAGATATGTGTCATCGGGAAATGGTTACCTGAAAACTAGATCAAGAGTAGATCAATGAAGCAATTCCATAAGTCCAAAAAAATCCTTGTGAATGTGGTGAGGTTCATTTCATATTTAGCATCCCCTCAGCAGTCAAGTATGAACCTTGGAACTAGAGTGCATCATAGGGATGTGTGTTCTCAATCCAATGTGATGCTAGAAAGATCCAAGTGAAGATAAACATGTAAAATGTGTAGTGTGTGAGTTCATTGTAAAGTGTAGTAAATGTCAAAGTAGTTGCATCCATATAGATGCGTCATAAGGGTAATGTGGAGAATACAAGTTGTGTGTATCAAGTTGTGATGGCCAAGGTACTGATGTATTAAAACATAGGTGATGTATGTAATGAGAGACACCAGACCATGCTAAAGGGGAAAAAATATGGGGTTTCCTATCCATGTTGTTATGTTTGGAGATCTATTTCATATCACACGTAGAGGTTTTAGACATTGCATGAGATACCTAGGGTATCTATGTCAAATCACAGATCTTCACAATCAATGGTAGGTCAGAAGAAAGTTAAGACCATGTCATGGTAGGTGGAGTATGAAATGTGTCTTGGCCATTAGTAGGTAATGAAGTATGTTTTTTCCATAAATCAATATGGTTTCATCTCTATGTCAATTTACACTCCTGAAGAGACAAAGCATATGAGATCATTTCCAGCCTATTAACTCACAAAATGGTTGATTGACTTAGTAATTTTGTTAGAATCAATGTAGGCCAAGAGGTGTTCAATTCTTTGTGTTTTGGGAGGATTGTTTTTACTCCTTGAATTCTATCTAAGATATTACTTAATAGAGTAGGTATCCTATTTTGATTTTAGATGTTTATTAATTAGTTTGAATATATTATATGGTGTTAACACTTTACCCTTGAATAAAGGAACATTAGAAATGATACATGATGCACATTAGAAATAGAATTTATCAGATTTGGGAACCCATTTGGATGTAGATCATTTCTGAGATGAACATCCCTAGTGGCTGTGCAGAAATTAAGACCTTAATCTTCGGTGGCCATGATTCTTTTGCTAAGCATAACAATCATTGTCATTATGTCCATTGATTCAATGGCTTTCCAATAATATTCTGCAATAATATCCTAGTAATCCAATAAGGAGGATACTCCCTCAAATGAGTATGGGATACCATCCCTTTGATAAATCTATGCCCATGTGAGGAGCTTGAGAGAAAGGGAATATTTGTTAATCCCTTAGCATTTTGATATAGAAACTTGAAATGGCTCCTACTTAGATTGATGTAAGATTTGAGGTTCATTCCTATATGAGCACATGTAGAAATTATATAATCCCCTATCTCACCCTTATTCATTATAATATTATCATGACCCTAAGAAGCATCCTTAAGATGTTGGATTTCATAATTAAGGGATGTAATCCTGGATTCCATAGCCTGAAATTTATCTTGAAATAAAGAATGTAAAGCTTAAATTGACTTGCAAATTAGATTGATTGAACATTAGAACCAAGAGATCTCATCTAGAAAGACAGATCGAAGATATACACTTACTTGAGAAGGAAATATTATACTAGGAAGATACATAGTATTCTAGGGATTTTAAACTTCAGAATATTTTTGCAATCGTGGGTGCATTTGAAGCAATTGGACAAGGATTACTTGAGAAACCTTAAGATTCCATGAAAGAAAATGGTGGACCAATGTCCAAAAGAAGGATCATTACAGGACACATATTGAATGGGGTTCACCAAATGATTTAACAAATATGGATCCAATTTTAATGTAAAACCCTATATTTACAGAGTCACATCTGATAAATAATACATACTGATATAGATTACTAAGAAATAAGCTAATGAAAATTAAAACCCTAAGTGCAAGAGAGGGAATAAAGACTTAGCTGATTTTTCAATTATCTTAGAAGTATCCTGGATTTGGAAAAAAATGATGCTCAGAACAAAGAATGTTGCAACAACACCCAAGAAAATTGTATGTAACTTGCTAGAAATAATCATGAGACTAGGGTAAACTAGATACTTTACTCTGTTACAACTGAAAAAATGGTTTAGAATTCTAATTTTTTCTTATACACAATGGCCAAGGTCACTAACCTTCAATACTTTGGTCACATGTATTGTTGTTATATGAACACATAATTATGACAAGTAACCTGCAAAACAAATGATATCCTGCAAAACCCTAAAACACATAAAATCCAAAAAATAAAAAGATGCAAATGGGGAGTCAGACTGACATTTTTTGACGGTCACTTCTAATAGAGTGAACTTACAATCGAGCATCTCAACTACATCTTAAACTCCATGTAGTTCGTGAAAATGTTCGTGTGTGAATAGAATTGGATTGCCCTAGGAAGCTCTTGTGCATATACATGCACCCTAATATTGTTCTGAAGTTAATAGCTAGATGTTCATATTTGATAGATATGAATATGGAAAAATGAATTTCCTACCCCTAGTATATGAGACAAACATGTAGCATTTTGTGGCCTTGAAGTCCCTTGAGATTGATGCTTTGTCAGAGTCTTGTAAATGCCCTTTGGATTTGTTATTAGGTGATGATAGTAGATGCTTAGAGTTTGGTTTTTATTTTGGTTTTTTCATAAATTAGTATTTATATGATTCCCTTGTTTTTGAATTTATTAATATAACTAACTGAGGAGTGCCGACCCATAAGAAAACAAGATGCAATAGATTTATCACCTCTTTTCTAATATGTGGGGACGAAATTATTTTGAGTTTTGATTTGTTTTTGAGGTGTCACTAAGCATGAGCATCCTGTAAGCACGTAGTGTTGAAAAAGAAAGGTCATGAAATTCAGATTAGGAATTGGGTAATACATGTCAAATACATGAGATACAAAATTATTATTGAGATAGAGGCCAAATATATATGTTAATGATTGGTTATTCCCTTAGATGAAGCATCATGAATAGTAGTACATGATTTGGACCTAGAAATGTACCCAAGTGGATGATTGAATGTCTGCACATTCATCACTGACATGCCAAGTAGTCGTCATGAGATCATAAGGATTGTAGTAGGAACATGACACATGAGGTCAAGCTGAAAGGGAAGCAATAGTATGTCAACCTATATTGATTAGTCTCACATGTACAAGCGCCCGAGTAGCAGGTTGCGGAAAGTGTTGTTGGATAGCTTCAGAGTCATGTTTCTCTAGATCATCTTTTGTCCCCTTTGAATCAAGAGGGGTTCATTAGTTTTTGTGATCCAAATAAACTTATATTATAATTTGTGGCATTTGTTTAAAGCCTACATTCTCTTTCAAATTTGGAAAACTTGGAATACTGCTATATTCCAGAGTGATCAAATCTTTATTTTCCACTTATGATAAAGTGGCTATTTTGTCTGCTGTGCGCATACAAATTCAAGATAATCCAAAAAAGTTGCTCAAGAGTTTGCTCACCTACAAGAATTGCTCGCACACTAGGGGAGTGCTCCTTGCACGATGAGTCGGGTCCCTCCGGACCCTTTGCTGCCGCCACCTTGGTCATCTCCGCCACGCTAGCCACCTCCGCAAGGACCGCGTTATAGAATCCGCTCTCGCAGCCACTGCTCTGCCTCTCCCTAAGGTCGCTCTTCAACTCCGTCCTTGTGAGGGTCGAGTTGGAGTCCTCCTCTGAGGGGGAAGGCTATGACAAGTTCTCCGTATTGGGCCTCTCCTCCTCATGGAGTTCAGACATTTGTTGGCTCTCACCCCCTCGTTGGGGAATTATGGTGCCTCTACAGATGCAAATGTTGGATTAGGGTGGCTGGCAGGTTGATCCTCCTTCAGCTACGTCCTCGAGTGGAGCTTTCATCCCTCCTCGGGATGATCCTCCTCTTCCTCCAAGAGCGGTGGCATGTGCTTAATGTTCTATGGTTTTATGTAGTTCTTGTGTATGCCCTCATGGCTTTTTTGTAGGACCGCGAGTTTTTCTGGTCGCCCCTGCTTTTGTAACTCTCATATATTTTAATTAATATAATGGGTAGTTCCAATAATAATATGAACTTAATAATACTAATGTTGATACTCTCTGGCAACTATTTAGAGCTTGAATTTTATTTCATATTTGGAAAGCGCAAAATTCTATGTTATTCCAAAGTGATCATTCTGTTGGTGCTTTGTTTTTCGTTAATGACAAAGTGGTTATCTTGTCTACTGTGCGCATACATATTCAAACTCAAGCGGAGAATGTTGCCCTTGAATTTGCTCATTTGTAGGAGTTGCTTGCACACTGGGGGAGGCCACCTCTACTAGGACTGCATTGCAAAAGCCACTCTCACAATGACCGCTCAACCTCTCCTCAGGGTCGCCCTTCAACTCCGTCCTCTTCTGGTTCGGGAGGAGGGGGAAGGGCACTGCTATCTCATCGTGGCGGGCCTCACTTCCGCCTGGCGTTTAGACTCTGGCTGACTCTCCGCCTTTTCGCTGGGGGATTATTGTTCCTTTGTAGATGTAGATGTTCGAGTAGTGGAGTGTACATCCCTCCTCGGGATGATCCTCCCCCTCCTCCTAGAGCAACGACTTGTGCCTAGTGCTCTCTTTTCTTTTGTAATTCTCGTGCTTTTTGGTTACCCTTTGGACATTTTCAGCTGTGTATGTGGCATTTTTTGTGAGACTGTGAGTTTTCGGGTGGCCGCGCTAATGTAACTCTCTAATATAATGGGCAGTTCCAATAGTAACAATAATATGAACTTTGCGAACATAAGAGTTAAAAAAATAAAACACGCGGGCCAATGCAAATTAATCAGCGAAGGCGAGGACAATACCAGGCACTACTTAGATAATATTTATTTTTCAGAGTTGACGAGACAACAATTAGCTCCAGTAGCTGTTTCCGAGCCATACACTGCTTGAGCCTTGGTCTCATGCGCTAATTAAAGAACGTACCCATATAACTTTGTAAGTAATCCGGAGAGCAACAAACCATCTTATCCGGTTTGGTTCCCTTCCCTAACTGGCTTCTGGCCGCAGGAATTTCCTTTCTGGCCAGTACTTTGACGCTTTAATATCCACGGCAAGGAATACGATAACCATGAACATCAACATTGGTACTTCTTCAGGTTCCCATTCTTGTGTGTTGCCAATTTCCTCTCCCTCTTCTTCGTGGGCACGCCCAACGCGACAGGTCTCCTATAGCAGGGCCAGGCCTTGGTCATTATCTCACTATAATGATTCACTATTATTAAAAGCAGGCACAAGAACAAGCACAACCAGACGCAGGAAGAGCAGAGAAGATACATGCTGCGTGGCCTCCACTGCAAGTGCAGCAGCGGCTGTTGACAGGGATGAAGGTGTTGAAGTTACAGAAACAAAAGAGCCCAACTGCAGAGTAAACTCAAATCATATGTGCTTTCTGCTTTTATCAATTTAATTGTAAATTCGAAGGCGGGCGTACGATATTTGGTGCTAGATATCTCAAACGCCTAAAATCGATAGTTTTGGGATTGAAATTCAATTTTCCAATGAAGATTACCCAGTTTCTCAACAATCAATTTAATGCCTAATTATCCGTATAACATTTCAACGGCAGACATCATAAACCCCAAGTTTACGATATTCGCCAAAATTGGAACGATAGTAAAATATAGGGCTACCACTTTCAACATGTTTTCTACAATGCAGATATATTCCATCATATTTTGAAATGGAATATAACACGAATATCCCATTTGCAACGAAACTGTAAACATGCTCAACTCCACAGAGTTGGGAAGGGGCTGCAAAGCTTATAGATAAATTAAGCAAATATTGTTTTTTTTGTGAATCCACTTACTTTTCACCAAATTTGGATTTCTTCTTTTTTTCTTAACAGGAGGTTTCTCAACAGACAGTAATTTAATACCCAATTCTATATGCAGCTCCTTTAAGCTCAGCTCCTCAAGGTGTTTACTCCGATTCATCTCCAATTGCAATAGTTCACTCTACCTTGTTCAGACCATGCCCCATGGCCTCCCTTCCTTTATCACTGCACCTAACTTGATGAACATGGTGCGGAAGCTCAAGTCGAGCACGTCTTATCACAAACCATGCTGGAGCTGTGTAACTCACAACCAATTAAATCAACAAAAGATTGCCCCAGAGATTCAGGCTTCTAACTTTTCAGGAACCCTTTTTTGGTTGTCCCATCTTCATTAGATTCTTTTGAAGGGATAACCTCAATACACTTAAGTCCAGCATTGTTTCTTTTAATTTTAAAACCTTCCTACCATCATTTTCCATTCTCAATCATTACCAGGTTTTGACTTAGTTTTATCCCCTAGGCCTTCAGGTGAAACCACTTTAACCTCCTCCCTCTTCTTCAATCTTTGTTCAGCTTTTGAATTTTTATGCTACAATCACGTACAGATATTGCACTGCTGGCCAGCCTTATCAGGTGGGTCTTTCTAAAAGAATAGATTCTGAAGGAATTCCATTCACACTAACCCTCATGGAAGCACACTCCTGACTTGTGGGTTTTGAGATTTGGTTTACCTTTAACCATGTTCTGAAGGAGAGTAACCATAGTGGTGATAGCCCATTATGTATTTAATGCACCGAGTCACCAAAGGTGGGGAGCTTCATTAGAGTACCTGTAGATTATGCAATGAGAGCCCCCCAAAATGCGGAACCAGCTTACAAACATTAGAGCACCAGAATCACCAGAATTCCCCACACTTGGCCACTGAAGCTGGCTGCTATACCCAGGTAGAATTGGCTGTTCAATCTCAGCTACCTGCAACCTACTTCCTACTGCATACTTTGATCCGATCTCGGATTACAAAATAGGAATATCCCACTTACCACTTACATACTCCCTGAAGTAAATGGTTTTCAGCTTTTGGAAACAGCGTACAATCCATCTGGAATGTTATTTATTTAAATTTTATCGCGATCCTGGACCACCTTTGACTGTATATCTTAGCTCCCAAAGAAAGTCTGGCTGCTTACTGGAACCAGGGGTTAAATTTGACGGCCCCCTATTCCTGTCACAGATTTTTCAGGTGACGGTAATTTTTTAATACTACCTTTCAAAAATACAAAACACTGTTATTTATAACAATTATTCTATATTTATTTAATTATTTTAAACATATATTATATTTAATTTTATAATTTATATATAAATATATATAAAAAATGACTGTCAAATTTTAAATGTGCAAGTCACTTGTGACAGTTATTACAAATATTTGCAAGTATTTTATGGCTAAAATCACAAAAAAAGTCTAAACGGCCATCAAATTTAACCCCTGACTGGAACGCCACCAACTGACAGCTCACCAAAATGTTGTAGAGAAAGCTTACTGGGATGAGCTGTTCCCAACCTCTGATTTTCATTTTGAAAAGAATCTTTGACGAGATGCTGACACGAGTAACGAGATGAGGTAGAGCAGCTCTTATCGTTAACAATGAGAGGTGCTGTGAATTCTTCGTTTGGAGAGAGTATCTGACACCCATATGGTACTCTATCCTTCAGTTCCTCTTCCCCTTACCATTCAATACTGGCGGAACCATATGGCAGATTCTGCAATATAATAACTGGTCTGTGCAGTACGAGCTATGGAACAAGTATGCGGATGCAGTAGTTCTGAGAGTACTAGCAGAACCCGTAACAGTGTCGTAATTCGATTCATTTCTAGCAGCAGTACCTGAACCCCCGGCTTTCAAGCACAAGGAGCTTGTTCGCACTCCACTCCCTCCCCTTCCCCAGCTCACTGTTTTGTGCCCACGCCTGTTTTGCACCTGCACCTGTTTTGTGTAGCTCATACCCATGCAGTTCCCCAGTGAAACCAAAGATTTTTGACTCCACTCTTATCAATGAAAGAACTTGTATAGCCTACTTTCTCTTACCCCTTTCACCAATACCCTCGACAGTTGGAGATTGTAATCCAAAACTGTGCATTCCTGATTATCAAACTTCACTTTGAAATTCTTGTCAAAGATAGCTGAAACTGCAAATAAATTCTCAGCAAACCAGCAACAAACAACACATCATGTAACTCTGTACAAATCACCCGAGGGAAGTGTGAAAGAAACCCTTTAAACCTTTGATTGGATATGTAGTGTCTTCTTCAAGAGCTGCCTGAATACCTCTCTTCTCCTTCCAAAGGCCCCGGAACAGTGATCTGTCAAGAGACATATTTGGAAGCACTAGAATCAACATAGCAAACTTTGGAAGAAGAAATATGTGTAGACAAGGCGGAAAGCATGGAGATGTCTCTACTGTATGACACAAGTCATCAACAACATGTCCCACCTCTGCATTACCTGCAAGTTGCTTTGGCTGAAAGTGACATTTACCTTTATGATTGTGATTGCCTTCCTATTCTGGAAATATGTTAGCATAATTTCCTTGCTTCTTGCACTCATAGTAAGTGACACAAACTTTTTTCTTTGTTTGAGAAGAGCTGGTTCAACTGCTACCCTCCTCCTTCAAAAACTTGTTGAACTTGAAGGTTTTCCAATGTATAGATATCTTTTGAGTCTGCTAGACTTGCACTAGACTTGCATAGTGGCGAGATGAGCTGAGAGCAGTAAGTTTTGCCACCCCAAATCGGCTGCCTGCTGAGTTCAGCAGAGACTCGCAGGGTCTGCATTTTGTTTTGCCATTTTTCTTGACTTGCAGCAGAATTGAGGGGCGCACAAGCGAATAAAAAATGTAAAAATTTAAATCATTTCAATAAGCATATTCATTAACGTAAAAGTTTAAAGTTTAAACCCCTAAAATTAATACGATTAGCATCTATACCTATTATTGAATACCTAACAATAAACTGTTGTTTTGGTCTTTGCAGCTTTTTTCTGTTGTGTATGTGGCTGTTAGCTGTTATTGTTCATAGAGGTTCATCTTACAACATATTGTGGTTGCCCTTTCTTTTTAGATATTCAAACTTCTATAATTTTGTTCTAGATTAGTAATTTGCAAATAAACATCATAATTCATTTTTTTTATATTTTCTCTGTGTATGTTTTTTTTTCTACAGCAATTAGAGATTTTTTAATTTGCCGAGTCTTGCCAAGTTTTTGCCGAGTTTTATTGCCGAGTCCAAGTGTGAGTCTGAAAAATGCCTCGCAAATCTGAGCCGAGTCCGTGTCTCTAAACTAGGAGTTTTCCTTAGCCTTTATAAAGAAGCTTACATCTTGAAATTCCTCCCTTCTAGTAACCACGATTTTCCCCCTAGTCTATTCCAGGATAAATATATCAAACAATTGAGAAAAAGAAGGAACCTTCTGACAGAAAACAATACTTGTGGCAGAAGTCTCATAGTTCTGATCAAAGCTATTGAGGCTAAAGGGATCAAGCTCCCCATCTTTGATCTTCTCTCCTGTGGCCACCAATGGATCCTTTAATTCTTTAATTTTAATCAAATAGCTGGTTACATCGTCAGTTTCCAACATTTGAACTTGTGCTTGCTAACTTTCTCTAAGAGCCTGAACCCATATAATTACAACACTAAATTTTTTGAGCAGATGCTGCTAAGAAAATTAGGAAGCAGATCTGCAGAGGAAAAATTTGGCGGTTGCGAATCATTACAAAATTCGATAAATATTTTACAGATTAATTGTGATTGGCTGTAAATTGATATTTCTCTGCTGAAAATCTGCAGCGCTGCAAATTTCTAGTCCCCCACCTCTACTTACCTCTGAAAATCCTTCCCTGAAACAACTGCTGCTCCTAATTTTTAGGTAAAGATATTTATATTTGCAGTTTGTACTGTTTAAAAATTTCATGGAACTGTCTGAGGCAGAAAAATCAAAGCAGCTGCCCCCCCATGTGACTAGGCCATTAAACATCATTTTCCTAGAAGTATTCCTATATTGAAAAAATATTCCATCTTAACACAAATCTCATCAGCAGTGGTACAAGCAAACGCAGGGTGAGATTATCTTTATTGAATCTCAAATGATGCATTTTGCTCTAGCTGATTTTGGCTCATAATGCACAAGCTTAGCAGTCTCAACGGTCTTTTTCTCCATATCAAAGAAAGAAAGAAAGAAATTATCTTAATGTCTACAAATGACCAAAAGTAGGTCAATGGGACTCAAGTATACAACAACTAGCAATAGAAAGTTCTAGGAAGAATCCTAGAAGCGAACTAAAGAAATAATTACAATAGACAAAATAGAGCCATGTGCTGCTAACACAAGTGGCAAAAAAACCAATACAAAATAACTATGAAGCTAAGTCACCTGACACGAGCCCCATAGAACAAGTAAATACAAGTATCTGACACAGAGGCAAATCATTGACCCTAGATAACAAGACTTTGGGGGACAAGTTTTACTGATTAAATATATATAGGATATAGCATATATATTTTTAAAAGTGACCAAATCTGATTTTAAATAGCCAGCAAAATGAAAGATAGACACTAAAGGGAATTAGAATAACTCGGTAGTAGCTGCTCTATGGTATTCAACATCCACTGGTAATTCACCATGTCCAAATCAATGCATAATCCTCCCCCAACGACCTTATGCTAGCCACGGCCCTATGTATTTTTTGTTATATACTTCAACAGCAGATTTTTTTATACTGAGCTTGTAGTCTTGCTACAGAAGGGTCATTTGCAGCACTGTCAGGTGTAACTTAGCAGCAGACTGGACTACTAACCAAGAGATAGGATAAACTTGGAGGAAGGGGGGGCAGCACCAACTGCCGATATTCTTGCCTTTCCTTTGACCTTTACCAGCTGCCTTTGATAAAATATGAGCCATGATTTCTGATGGTATGAAGTGAAAGATCAATAACACTGCCTGTCTAGGAGCATCAATGACAAATCTCCAAGGTAGGTTGCTCCACCTAGGGAAGGCTGCCCAATACCAATAAAAATCTGAATATGAAGTATCCCTTCTCAAATCTAGTTTTAATCCTTCAACCTGCATACAATGTTAGACAGTGAGTTTTCGTCCTCAAGTGGAAGAACATGGAGCAACAAGCTCACAATGCCCAAATTAGAAAATGCGCCAACACTAGATCCTTGCAAATGAGGTTTTAACATCACTTTATATCCCTCCTTTGGCGCCAAGGCTAGAAAAGACTAGGCCGACCCATACGAGATGTTCTATCTAATTCATCATTAAGCTTCTTTATTTGTATTTAACCGAGCTGATGTCCTATTAAGAGGGAACACGTCCTAACGTGAAAACATAAAAAATCGGATATGCGACACATGACCTATGAAGGCTCAATGTTCTTCGGTCCAACTCTACTTCTATGCCAAGGAGCAGGAATGGCATGAACTCCAAAATCTGATTCTTATGTGCCAAAGAAGGACTATTAGGAAAATCTCATCAAATGTCTTCTGTCTGTGCCTAAAGTGGACGAGCCATCCGAGCCATTATCGATCATTGTGAAAGTTCTGATAATGCTCGCTGGGGAGTATATTGGGTTAGAGGAGCCAGGTTGGGGGATCTCAGGAGGAAGTAAGATATTTCCTCTAGAATCAACCCTAACATCCAAGGCCGGTGTAACTCCTTTAGTAGAAAAGAAGCTTGTAATATCTATCTGCCCTTGTGGTCTAGGGGGCAGCTGGGACAGGTAGTAGATCCTTGTTGCCAAAGGGAGGCCAAGTCATGCCAACAGGAAGGAGCTGGAGCCACAATGTCGAGAGATAGTAGGCTTGGAAATCTAAGTAACCTGAAGAAGTAATGATGTGCTGAGAGAAGAGTCACCTAAATAATCTATCAGTTTTGATGTGTGATGTAACGGTGTCCAAAGGACACTTAGTGCCACCAATTGCACTTAGATGGGATGGAATAAAGAGGTGATCAATATGGGGACTTTGGAGCCTATAGGCTCCTCACGTAGGAATCTGCGTTGGAGGGTGACAACCTCGCAAAGGTAAAGAGCTAGGCACTAGTGGTCTGTATATTTGAAGAAGGTAGCTAGAGTGTTGTTGGTGTCCCTGTAGAGCTAGTGATATCTTCCTTGGATCTCATAATAAATGGGGCGTCTTAAAATGAAGTGGTCCTCGGTCTCCACCTCCTGGAGGGAGAAAAGATGACAAATCTTGTCCCGACAACATAGTTACCGTGTTCGAAAAGTTTGGATAGTTCGAAAGGGGAAAACATTCGAAAGTTCAGAATTTTTAAAAAGGTTCAGTTCAGAAAATTTACAAATATAAAAATAATAAATCCTATACATATATGATGATATTTAAAAAGAAAAACCAATTACACATAATATTAAATAAATATATTATCTATGGAATTTTTCCCTTACGGCTTAGGCTTAGGCTTAGGCTTAGGTAGTAGTGTTTCTTGTGTTGTTTTTGTTTTGTGTTGATGTTCTTTTAATCGAAACACTTTAATTTCTTAACTAAAAAAAAGAAAAAATAATGTTCGACCAAACTTATTCGGTAAGTTCGGTCAAACCAAAAAGTGCGATTCGAACTGAATTTTCACTAAGTTTGTAAGAACATGGTAACTATGCCTGATGGAGAATGTGATGATAAGTTTCAACCTATAACTGGTGGGAACATTCTTTCATCTGGCCAAGGGGAAACCTCAAGCCATGAGACCAATGGCACTGGAGATAGTGAGGATGATGAATAATACCATCCACCACCTATAAGAAATGCTCAGTGCAAAAAGCAATTTTGGGGCTGAGTGACTCATAGGTGGAGATCTAGGTGGTTTGGATATACTATCTGTAGATGTCCTCTTAGGCAGCTCTAGTGTTGACGTCCTTTGTGGGAAGGAGCCCAAGGGGGCGTCCAGGGAGTACATGAAAGGGGGTAGCTTATCAATAAAGATGCCAATAGAAAGAAGGAGCAGCCTAGTCTCAAAGAATCAACAATGTTGATGTATGATGGGGACTAGTGAAGCAATCCTCTTTGAAGAGTGAATTGCTAAGTATGGTTACCTCACCTGACCAGACACTGAATCCTCCAGGTATTTGAGTCTATGAATGTAGAAAGTAAGCTTGAAGATAGTCTCAAAGCGTAGTGGCTGGGCGGCAAATTCAGCTTTGATGATGCATTGAGGAACTATCCGCTTGCAATGAATCAAAGATGTCTCGCTTCAAGTTCAATTCCTCCATGAGAGGTTGCAGTTTAAATTTCTGTGAAACTTGGTTGGATATACCCTCCAACATGAAATGTGTCTGTAACATGGAAACCATGGAACCTGCCATCTCAAATCCGAAATAGAAACCCTAGTTAGAATACTAGAAAGTAGAAAAAAACCACAAGAAAGTCAGCAGCACATGTGATAACCTGCATGGATCAACAAGCCCTTAAACGTACATGGTGATCTTCCAAAATCAAAAACAATAATCTCTCTAGAACCACCCAATCACGATGAATGAGGGTTTTACTTTAATCGATTTCATACCATGTTGAAATTGATTGAAGAAGTACATGTATAAAAAAATAGAATATTGTTTTGCTTTGAGGACTCTCATAATTGCTGTTGCATATGTCCCAATAGTTTAGAAAATTAAGACTTAGTACAGAGAACACATGATGATATTTTTATACCATTGCAAGAGAAATTCATCGTATACTCAGAAAATAGTTGCTGTAGATGAAGGGTAGCAAGCAGTGAAAAGCTACAGCTTAGACCAAAAAATCACCTTGAAAGCATGCTCACGGGACTTGTACGGATCATCTGTAGGAGTTACAGACTCATGCAGCACCTCAGTCGTGGACCGTAAACAAAGTGTGGATTTCGGATCCATTTGGGAGGGACCAAATAAATCTGAAAATCTAGAATTCTTGAAAAGTTTGGAAACATCCCGTCTGAAATATATAAATATTATACATGAGCATAATTTTATAAATATTTAAAATTGATAAATACCATTAAAAAGCATAATGATATAATACACGCACATACATGTATAGACTACCTAGTGAACACTTGTAAAAGCATTAGTTACCAAATCCGGAAATTCGGATCCATTCGGGAGGACCTAAAAATCCTAAAATCTATTCTCTTCAAGAAATGAAACAAGAGGCTGTTTTGTTTTTTACTGATTTGTTCACAGCTCAACCCCTCAATCTACAGAGTCAGCAAAAAGTATTGGATGTGTTGCCTAGGCTGATTTCCCAGGGAGAAAATGAAAAGCTTACTCAACCTGTGACTGAGCAAGAGTTATATACTGCTGTTTTTAGCATGGGCAAAGGAAAAACTTCAGGACCAGATGGTTTCCCAATTGAATTTTATCAGAGTTTCTGGGAAATCATAAAGCAAGATTTAGTCAGTGTTGTGGAAGAGGCAAGAGTATCAAAAACTATGCTTAAGGAAATAAACAAAACATTTATCTCTCTCATTTCGAAATTTGAGGAAGTGGCAGAGATTTCGGGATACAAGCCTATAGCACTTTGCAATGTTTTGTATAAAATTATTACAAAAGTTATGGCAGAAAGGCTTAAACATCTTCTATATAAAGATTATCTCCCCTGGACAAGGTGGATTTGTTTCAAGTCGTCAAATTCATGATGAAATTGTTTTAGCCCAGGAGCTCTTGCATTCTATGGAACTCCAGAAATCACCGGCAATGTTTTTTAGATTGGATCTATCTAAAGCATATGATAGAGTGGATTGGAAATTTCTCAGTCAGGTTTCAGCCAAATTTGGCTTTCTGAGGATTGGATTAAATGGATAGACGCTTGTTTATCCCCAGTTTCTTTCTCTGTGTTACTCAATGGAGAACCTACCTACCTGTTTGGAGCCTCGAGGGGTATTAAACAGGGAGATCCGTTGTCCCCTTTTCTATTTATTATTTTGGTTGAATGTTTGGGAAGATTAGCGAATAAAGCCTACCAGGATAAGAGAATACAAGGTGTGCAACTTGCTACTTCTGTAAAGCCTCTTTCTCACCTTCAGTTTGATGATGACTCTACTTTGTAGGGAAGGCTACTACAGTCGAAGCTAAGCAATTGGCGAAAATTCTTCAAGTATTTTCTTCTGCCACAGGTCAACTGATCAGTGAAGACAAATCTAGTATTATTTTCTTCCATTGCTCCTTACAGCACGAAGAGAAAATTCTCAACATTTTCCATTTCAAAAAAGGTTCTCTCCCTATCAAATATTTGGGAGTTCCGCTTTATTCAAAGCAGAGTAAAGATTGGGAATGGCTAATTGTGAAGATAAATGGTAAGATACAAAAATGGACTAATAAATGGTTAAGGCTGTCCTTAAGGCGGTTCCAATTAATGTTTCATCCATCCTCAATATTCCTAAATCAATTGTAAAAAAAATTGATTCTATCTGTCAGGTTTTTTTGTGGAATGGGACACAAAATCAGAAAAAGTGGTCATTAGTAAAATGGGAAATTCTTTGCCGCCCTAGAAAGGAAGGTGGACTCGGTTTCAGATTGGCAACTAAACAGGCTCAAGCTCTTGTTGGTAAACTTTATTGGAGGTTAATCACTTCTCCTAATGATTTATGGGCTATTAATATCAGAGGAAAATACCTGGAAAATCAGCCACCAAATCTTATTATTAGATGTTCTCTTCCAACAACAGGATCTCTGATTCTGGCAGTTCTTAAAATGGGGGAAAGTCTGATCAAAACAAAGTTATTTTGGATAGTGAATAAAGGGAATCATGCATATTTTTGGCTGGATTCATGGGATGCTCAACCTCCTTTAATCCATCAATTTCCTCATTTACGTAATGTGATGGAAGCATTGCACCAAAAAGGATGGACAAGACTTATGCATTATATTAGACAGAGATCTCAACATTTGGAAATAGGTAGATGTTGGATACCTACTCATGAATGGCCTATTTTTTTACAGCAGCTAGAACAAATTTTGATTAACCAAATTCTGAAAAGACATTCACTTTCCTTTTATAATGAACCAGATTAAATAGGATGGGGGAATTCATCAGGTGGAGAATATACAGTTCATTTTGGATATGAAGAGCTAACTAGAGGTAATCCTCATCCCCTCCAAGCTATGTTTAAGCAAATACGGCAGCCTGTACTATGGCCCAAGGTTAGATTTTTTCTTTGGCTCTTGGCACATGGCAGAACTCTTACAGGCGATAAACTTATGAAGAGAGGTTTTTATGGGCCTTTTAGATGCACTCTTTGCTGGAATGAAGAGGAAGCAAGATATCATATCTTCTTCCTTTGTCCGTGGGTTATACCTTTATGGCAATCTCTTGCGAATATGTTTGGTATACATTACCAAGGACTTCATTCTCTTGAGCAACTGATGAAGGAATGGCAAAATGGTATTCCAAAAGGACAACATTTACTCTCTGCCTTATGGATAGGTATCTCTTTGTTACTTTGGAATGTATGGAAGGAACGAAATAAAATAATTTTCAAGCAAGAAATCACAGAAAAGGGGTATGTTTGACAGAAGACTATAATTAATATGGCAGAAATTATAAAGCAGAAAGTTTCCCTTCCCTCTTCTCTCACCTCAAAATGGAGTAACATATGTAATCTGCGCTCTTTTTAGCCTACTAGTTCCCCGCTTCCTGCTTTCTCAATAAAAAAAGAGAAGATAAACAACAAAATTGGGTTCCTCCTATGTAGGTTGGTAAACTGAATACAGATGGGGCTTCCAGGGGAAATCCGGGAAAGGCGGCAATGTTGCTTTCCTCTTTGCTGAAAATTTGGGAACTACTACTAACAATGTTGCTGAGATTAGAGCTATCTATAGAGGTTTACAAGAGGCTATTAAGTGTGGATGGACTCTGGTGCAAGTGGAATTTGATTCTAAGATTATTGTCAGGATGCTGACTTCTTTAGAGAATCTAGGGAGTTCACATTAGCAGATTGAACGTGAAAAAAGGAAAATCAAAGGACTGCAGGATAATTTTCAATTGTTGCAAATCAGTCTTATCTCTAGACAGAAAAATCAGGTGGTTGATGCTCTAGCAAACTAGGCTTTGGACAATCATGACATCGGATGTTATGGAGATCCCCCTTTGTGGTGGCCTGAACGAGATCAAGCAGATATGAAAGCTATTCTGAATCTTGATAATCTTTCATGATGTTTATTAAGTTTATTTTGTCTCATAATGCTTAGGATTGGACTAATAGTTTCCATCCCTGGCATAGTCAAAATTGTACAAATATTTTCCTTGTAAAATAATATTTTGTGTTTTTTAAAAGAAAAGTTCAGAAACATCATGTCCAAAACATATAAATATTATATATGAGCATGATTTTATAAATATGCAAAATTGACAAATATAATGAAAAATTTAATAACATAATCTCTCTCTCTCTCTCTCTCTATATATATATATATAATATTAAATAATATTTGAGCTTGCTGGTTTCTTTTTTTGCGAAAAATCTAACTAAAAAAAAATAAAAAAACAGGGCAGACCAGGGCCAAACTTATTCATGCCGACTGAGAACTTCAGATCTAGCTGGATTTGGTAACTATGTAAAAGTGCTCAAATGAGCAAATCATGGCACAAAACAATAACTCAGAAATCCCTCTTGCAATCAATTACTTTTCTAAGAGCATACATGGATATATTTAGTGACGGTCAAGTGATTAGAGATGCCCAACGAATATGGATAGGTATCAAACCTACCATTCATACTCAACTATGGATTTAGATCACACAATAACCAATTCGCATGTCAATCAAACAAGATTTATTTGAGTTATCTGTGGTTTTATTGTACCTATCCTTATCCAACCATGTAAGGAGTAAAATAAGGTCACTAGCTAACGTACATTTGAATAAAGTGTACAAAACAAAAGAGACAACCGAGGTAATTTTTCCCACATTATTTCATAAAAAAAGTAAGTGGAGAAAATCCTATAACATAAGAAGAGGAAACTTTGGCCACTAATTAATTCTCAAGTCACACCATGCCTAGGAACATGATGAAGAAAATAATGTTTGGGATATAAAAACACATTGGAGCAACTATTTTTGATAGATGGAAGACAAAAGGAGTTGTCGAGATTAGGTTATTGGCAGTGTTACCTGGGACGGGGGGACGGCAAAATTTTTCTAAATTTTGGGGACGGCGGGGGGACGGCTGATTAAAAAATATATAAATATTTAAAATAAAAAGATATAGTGACTAAATTATATAAATAAGCTGAAATAAAACCATTTGAGATTTAAATAAGGTGAAACTTGAACTCATAAACATCAAATACACTATAAAGTCTAATATCAATATGTTAATGTCATAAATTGAAAATTCATAATACATATTTGAATTTTGATTCTTGAATATGAGACAAGCTGAAATTTGAAATTTCAAATATATTAATATTTAATATTACAAAATATAAAAGTAAAACCATTCTAAAATACGATTGATCAAGTGACAATAGCTAATATTCATATCATTAATCTCATAGCCAAATACACCAACAATTGTCTATTCATATTGTCAATATTACAAAAAAAGAGGACAACTACAAGTATCAGCCTAAAAATTAGAATCTCCATCTGAAGCAATATCCATGAACTCCTCGCTGGTACTAGCATCCTCGTCCTCAAAGGTAAGCCCAATCAATCCTCGCTGCACAGTGTTGTCCTCTTCAACCTGCCTTGGCTCCTCGGGATCTACATCCCACCGTAATGCTGGAGTCTATTTGTACTCAGGTGTCTTGCGATCTATAAGACGCAAAGCACTGTGTACAGCTACAAGCTTCTCCGCTCTCGCAGAGGTAAGCCTATTCCTCTTAACAGAGTGTATCCAACCATACGTAGACCAGTTCCTCTCAGAGGCAAAGGAGCTAGAAACCTGGGAAAGGAGGCGAATGGCAAGTGGTCGCAGCAATCCTGGAAGCCCATACAGTCGCCACCAACTCACTGGTTTCTCCTGTGCTAATGCTACCCTGTCTGTCTTTGCTGATGTTTTGTACCCATCGAGTTCAGTGAAGTCAAGCCACTCCATTCTGATTTGTGAAGCCTCTTGTGGAGTGTACATTTTTTTAAAAGCCTTCATAAGGCCCTTCTTCACCTCATCATCATCCAATGGGACAACTCTGCCTGGCCTCTGCACATACCATTTGGGATTTAGTGCATACGCAACCATATGAAGAGGAGTGTTCAACTTCTCCCATCTCCGCTGAATAATGGGCTGTATATGTTCATTATAGAACTCCAAAGTGGGGTCCCTCACTCGAATAGCTGCCTTCATTGGCCCAAGCATGCTATCAATGCACTCATAGATCTCACCAAGATTGGGGCTGTTAGAATCCCCATATTTGATGACACTAAAAACTGGAGCTATAATTGATATGATGTATTTCATATCAACCCAAAATGTTTCCCGCAACACCACTTCCTTCACTCTTTTCCCTTGATCTGTCTTGGACTCACGCTACCTAGTCCAATCCTGTGTCATAATCATAATTTGCAGGGGCTCCTGCAACTCAGACATCCTCTCCAACAAAATAAAATAGGATGCAAAGCGGGTGTCAACTGGTTTCAAAAATTCCTTCTTCGAATTTTTTTGAAAAAGTGCCAATGATGTGTGGTGATTGCATATGAACTTCTGCACATCTCTGGCATCAGTCACTATCTGATTAACCCACTGAATCTTCCCTATGTCTTTCAGTGCATTGTTCATGGCATGCACACAACATGGAGTCCAATAAATATGCCTATATTCCCGCTCCACTAGCTTGCCTGCTGCTCTGCACACATAAGCTGCATCTGTGATAACCTGTACAACATTTGAAGGTCCAACCTCCTCAATGACATCCTTTAAAATCTGAAACTGGAACTCAGCATCTTTTCGCTTCCCAGAACAATCAATTGCTCTCAAGAAGTACGGTCCATTTTTGCAAGAGACAATGATATTGATGAGAGGACGGTGTCTAATATCCGTCCACCCATCCATGATAATGCTGCATCCATGTGACACCCATGTCACCTTCATCTCCTCCATCAATACATTAACCTTGGAATAGTTTCTATCCAAGATTGTTGTCCTGAGTTTTGTGTCTCCAGGAGGCACATAACTTGTACCTGCTTTTGCAACCTTAGCCATAGCCTCCTTGTAATAAGGAGAGCGAGCAACATTAAATGGAATCCCAGTAGCATAGAAAAAATTCCCAATAGCATCATCTGCCTCTTCCCTTGCCTTTGAATCAAACATGTCAATAACTGAATTTGGGGCTGCCCCCATGGCCTTTCTCTTCCCTCTGCTTTCCACTTCTGACACTTCAAAACTAGAACCAGCCAGAGTATTAGTAAGTTTGCCAGTCCTATGAGTGCTCAATGGAGTATTAGCCGTAGAACCACGAACTTCTGGCACGTTGTTCGTGGTATTTCCATTGAAGATTCTCACCATCTCAGCTCTCTGCTCTAGTGAAAGACCCTTACAAGTGCCAACCCCCCTTCCTGTAAGATGCAACAAGTGTGCATTGGTCCTAGTGATACTACCATGCCAAGTCAGTGCACATATGTTGCACTTCCATACTTTGCTCCCCCCTCCAGACTTGGGGTTATCAATTATTTGGGCAAATTGTTGGAATGGCTTCTTCTTATCAAATGGTCCAATGGCAAATTTGGACAACATTTGAGAGGGGCAATTGGTAGCACTACCAGCTGAACTACCAGTTGCCGTTGCCACTACATTTTGTGCCCCTTCTTCACTCTCCCCCATTGTGGCATCACCAACTCTTCCACGGCCACCTATCTCAACTTCCCGTTCAACCCTCTCCTGCTCTGATTCATGCTCTGATTCATACTCATACTCAGTCTCAGTAGAAGAACTCATGGTGATGATTGCTGCAATGAATTAAAAACAACCATAACTATATGATTGATTGATTATGTAATGAATTAATTTTAAAAAAAATGTAGCCATTTAAATTTTAAATTTTACAACCAAACCCTAGGGCCTATGCAAGATGCATTTTTATAAATCCCACAAACTATATGCATGATTGCATTATGAATGTAGATGCAAATGCTAAAAAACAACCCCTAAAAAATGCAAAAATAATATAAATTTTAAACTAGAAATAAAAATGTAATTAAAAAAAAAAAGTAACCATTTACATTGTAGTTTGTATAACCAAACCCTATGCAATATGCATTTTTAAAAATCCTACAAACTATATGGCATATGCATGATTACATTGTGAATGTAGATGCAAATGCTAAAAAATAGCCCCTAACAAATGCAAATATAATCTAAATTTTTAAAAAAAAAACTTTAACATGTATTGTAAGCAAATAAAATTATAAATACCTCTTGCTCCCTCTTGTTCTTGCTCTTGCTCTTCTTCTTGCCCTTGCTCTCACTCTTGCTCTTCCTCTTGCTCTTGCTCTTGCTCTCACTCTTGCTCTTGCTCTTGCTTGGTGTGAATATGAAATGAGCCCATATTGTAAATTTATAACATAAAATAGCACTTTTAGGGTTAGGGTTAGGTTAGGAATGTTACTTTTATGTTATTAGACATATACAATAAAAAAAAATGTGTTTTAATCTATTAAAAGTCTGTTTTTTTTTAAAAAGACGTAGAAGCCGCGGGGGACGGCGGGGACGTCCAGACGTCCCCATCGTCCCCCAGCCGTCCCCAACGTCCCCGGGACGTTTCTGTCCCTCTTCCGCCGTCCCTAGGGCATTTCGCCCTCTCCCGCCAAAAAAGGAAACGTGGGGGAAACGTTTCCCCCACGTCCCTGCGTCCCCTGGACGTCCGGGACGTGTTGAAAAGGGGGGGGACGCGTCCTCGCGTAACACTGGTTATTGGCGACATGTCTTTTTTCCTTGCAGTCTTCTCCTCAAAGGAAGCACAAGTGAGGCGGTATATGATGCTTGGTGGGTTTAAAGTAATTCAAGGAGGAAAATAAGGCCACTAGCTAACATACATTTGAATTAAGTCTACTAAACAAAAGAGACAACTGAGGTAATTTTTCCCACATTATTTCTTAAAAAGGAAGGAAACTCTGGCTACTAATTAATTCTCAAGTCCCAACATGCCTAGGAACATGATGAAGAAAATAATGTTTGGGAAATTAAAACACATTGGAGCAACTATTTTTGATAGATGGAAGACAACAAGAGAAGGCGAGATTAGGTTATTGGCGAAATGGCTTTTTTCCGCGTAGTCTTCTCCTCAAAGGAAAGCATGAGTGAGGTGGTATACGACGCTTGGTGGGTTTTAAGGAATGCAAGGCTTTTTATTAGGGAATGAGGACTACACTTTGATCTCAAATAGGAGAGAAAGCTATTGATGCTGGTTTGGATCAGACCTTATGGATTTCTGCTGATATATAAGATTGCCAAGATCCTAGAGAACATAAGCAACATAATTGGTGACTTTGTGGAAGTGGATAAGCAAGTCCTCGTGAGATTCTTCTCCACCTATGCGAGGATTTGTGTTTAGGTATCTCTCTACTGTTACCTGATTCTATTAATTTAAGATACAAATTAGGGTTCTAGGCTTAGTCCTTAGGATTTGAAATTTTTCTGTTAGATGTATAAATGCCATGATTAAAGCAACCTCTAAAACCCCTAGGTTTTATGCTGGTTTGGAAAGAAAGGCAGGGAGAGATTTTGAAAGAGAACCCCTTAAGCTTTTTTACTAGTAGGGTCGTCATGCATGTAGGGGAGGCAGTGGGTGCCCCACAATCTCTTTACATTAAAGGTGAAGGGAAAAGGATCCTAACCTGGTGAAAGAAAGAAAGAAAAATAAAATTTATTAATGTCCACGAATGACCAAAAGTAGGTCAATGGGACTTGTGAATACACCCAATTACAATAAAAAGTGCTAGGGTAAAAGGACCCTAGCAACAATGACTAACTAAATAAGAGAAGAAGAACACAAGAATTGGGAGTAAATGAGGGGAAACCCAACATAGTAAATCCCCCAACCCATGTGGTTAGAGTAACAATATAAATAGCCATGTGGGGGTATTAAGAACCTTCAAAGAGCATGGGCTATTGTAATTTCAAAGTTTAAATGATTGGATGGTAGTATAGTCAAACATTTTTTATTGTGCTTGGGATAGAGGAATCATTTGTGTCATCATCTAGCATGGTGAAAGGGCCAATACAAGATTTGATAATACTCCTTGAGGAGTGTCTATGGCTGAGGGGGCTAGGTTGGATAATTCGACGATGAGGCAAAGCACCCCCATGGAATCCCTCTTAACATCCAAGGCCAAAGAAGCTCTCTTGGCAACAGAGAAACTTGTAATGTGTTGGAGCAAACAAGAAAATCCAAGATGCCAAGAAGCAAATCCATGACGATGAGTTGGAGCATATCCTCATAGCCTAGAGCTAATGTGTTGGGTACCTTAGGAGCAGTGTTGTGTAGAGATGAGTGCTGCCTTAGTGACCTATCCCTCTTAGTATGTGAAGCAACAACATTCAAAGGGCATTTAATGTTACCAACCTCTGTAAGGGACTGAAATAATGATCAGTCTAGGGGTGTGTGGTAGGGGCTTCTTGCAAAATCCCACATCGAAGGGTGACAACCTTCTAAAGAAAAGGGGGGTTAGCACCATTGAGTTGGGTACAACCCGAAGATCCAGCAGAGAGAGGCCCCCCACCTCTACACCCCCCCATATAGATAGAGGGGGATTCCTCCATCTATATTTGCGGACCCCCTCCCCCCTCACCCTCCCAAGAGATCTAGATAGGGCGGGTGAGTTGAAAGAAAATGGATAGAGAGTTGCACGAGTCTCTGTAAAGACAATGGTATCTTCCATGAATCTTGTAATAAATAGAATATCTTAAAATTATGCGCTCCTCAAGTTCGACCTCTTGGAGGGGCAAGACAACAATTCGCCCCCTCGTGGAATATGATGATTAGTCGCAACCTGGTATCGGTGTGAGCATCTCCTCAACTGGTCGAGGAGAAACCTCAAACTATGAGACCAATGGTGATGGAGATAGCCAGGGTAACAAATGACACCATCTACCACTTGCAAGAAATGCTCAATGTAAAATGCAAGCTCGGGGCCGAGCGGCTGAGGAGGAGAGGTCAAGGTGATGTGCATCTATTTCTTGTGGATTTATCTTTGTTAATCATGATGACCTCCTTTAAGGGAAGAAGATGAGAAGGGGCATCTAAAGAATACTAGAAAGGAGATAACCTATCAATAGAGATGCTAATTGTTTGGAGGAGAAAACTAGTCTCAAAATACCGACAATGTTCATGTTTATTGGGGCCCAAAGATGCAATTCTCGTTGAAGAATATACGTTAAACATGAATGACTCACACGGTCTGAAGTCGAATCCCCTATGGTTCTTAGTCTGTGAATGTAGAAAGTAAGCTTGAACATAGTCTCAAGGTGTGGAGGTTGGGCGACAAACTCAACTTGGATGATGTAGGGAGGAATAGTTCATATGCAATGGATCACACTATGAATCATGAGAGTCTGGTCCCTCTCAATACAAGCCCAGTCAATGGAACCTAGATTAGGTCCTGAAACCTTGGACCCATATAAAATTGTAGGCTTGATGGCTGTATTAAAGAGGTGCATCCTAGAAGTGGATTTGAAAGCATTGTCACTTCTCAACAGAAAAAGGATGCACAACCCTTGCAAAGGCGTGACGAAGAGGCAAACTCCACACTAAAATATGGTTGGTAAAACTAGACCTCCAACTAAGTGTAGGATGATGTGATCACCAAAGGTACCCCTTTGTAAAGGAGCTGGAATTGTAAAGGTACAATACTCTTGAATCTTATATTTTAAAACCAGAATTATGGAAAATATATGTAGACAGCACCTTCATAATCCGACTTCGTGGAAGAGACATGCTTTGACTCATTCTAGAGTCTCGAAAATTCTTAAGAAAAGAGACATCAAGACTATCTTTCTTCCCTCCAATGTCCTGAATAACAAACTTAGAAGTGTTGGAGAATTTGTCAATTCCAAACAATATGGTGGTGTCTACGCGATTTTGTGCTGATGTGGTTTAAATTTTTAAAGTATATAGGTGAAATTGGCAAATCCTTTAAAACCAAAATAAAATTGCATTTGTTGTCACCATACACATAATAGAACCAACCTATCAGCATTGGAAGAACATTCTTACACAGCAAAGCATCACACCTGTATTGAAGAAACAAAATTTTTGTAAGAGAAGCATTGCATGAAAAGATGATAAAGGGAGGCTGGCGAGATTGAAAAATTTCAGGACAACAAATCGGACTGTGATGAAGAGTTTCACTCGTGAAACACACATGGAGACCCCTTACCCATAGCTGAAGGAAATGAAGCCTGTTTTTTGGAACTATATTATTTTAATTTAGAACTTTCATGGTTTGATTTAATATATTTTTCTTAAAAACAATAGGCTGAATTTCCAGAGCGGATATGAATTGAGGGTTTAATAGGTGTTTATTTACCACGGATTGTGGTTATTTTCTCAAGCTCGTTTAAACTTTGATGACAGGCCTTGTAGAAGACTTGAAACTTAGGTTGTAAAATTGACTACACAGTTTTCAAATGTGTTGCTTGTGACTCAGCATGCAATTCAAGCCTTTTACAGAAAAATTAAATTGGTTTTGTGTTTCTTTAGAACTGAGTGAACATGGTTTATATATAATTGCTTAGTTTTGTCTCTTCCACATGATGATGACATTTAGCATTTATATATTCCCTTTTTTGTCTTGAAATGCTCCCGAAGGACTCATGTATCCAGGTTTTGTTTAAAAGTAACAGTTGTTGGCCACTTTTGATTTTATGCTAGTTTAATTTTCTTTCAAGAGACGCTTTATCCTGAAATAGCTTTTCATCTTCCATTCTTATCAATTGTGCATGGCAGGTTAGGCTTAATGTGAAAGTTCCCCCCAGTATATGCAAAGAAAGTTATGAGGAAGTTTTGGCAGTTATGCGTAAAGAAACACAGGTAACTCTGGAACAATTTTGATATTACAGAATGCAAATGTATCTTCTCAAGCATGATCCAAAAGGTGATACTAGGTTCAATCTCGAGGAATTTCTCAGATTATTGTAGTATTCAAGTATGTTAATTTAAAATTACATGGAATCTTTCAACATATATGTACTTAGATGAAATTCCATTCTCAGATATAGTGATAGGCACAACTGATAAGTGCTACAATATATGCCGTCATAGGTACATATTTGATGGTTTCTTATTAAGAAAACTAACAATTTATTTTCTACATGGTTACAATTCATTACAAGTCTTATTGGTTAGAGGTGATGCTATACTGACTTAATACCAATATCTTTGTTGTTAGGTTCCTGGTTTTCGGCGTGGGGAGAAAATTCCGGATATTGTTCTCATAAATTATGTTGGGAAGGAAAAAATAAAGACTGCTACGATTGAGGTGGTTTTGAATAGGACTCTTCCAGAAGCGATGTCGTCAGTAAGTTTTTTCTCATATCCATTTTCAGCTTCTCATCATTTCTCCCTTCCATGAACTGTATATTACTTTTTGAGAATTATTGCAATTAGAAAATAGAAGCGATGATTAAAAAAAACTGGTTAAATCCCTGTTGTAAATACTAGTAATGTATTTACATCTCCATCGAATACCATAGCAGTGGGCACTAGTCAACATTCAAGGGTTTCACGTCCCAATGATTGTTATAATACTCTTCTTAAGTGGTTGGGTGCTCCTGAGCTTGACTTGGTCCTTCAGGGAAAAGTCTTTAGTGAGTTATTACCATTTTTCAGACTAAGATTAACATCAAAACTAATCCAGAATATTCATAATTACTAAACTTTCTCAAGTTATTTATGAGTTTTTTGTCAAGTTATTGCTAAATGCTGACTCAATTGTTTCTCTTTGGCTTGCTGAGTTTGTTATTGAATCCAAGTCTTGTAGATACGGTCCTAGCCCTCTTCATGTCCATCTGTTTTCAAGTTGTTTTGTCCTGCAGCTATTCTTTATCTATGCTGCAGATTGAATAACCCTGATTAAAGTTTTTTCTCATATCCACCTACAGTGTTTTACACTTTTCATCATGTTAGAATCCACCCACTTGATTTTTAGAGTACTTTTTGCAATGAAAGGATTGACTTTGGGAAAATGGGTCAAGTGAGCATGAAGAGAGCAAGCAAAGAAGAATGTGCAATTATTAGATTTCCAGAGTTTCTATTTATTTGGCCCCTCTCAAAGCTTTTAGTAATACCTCTTAATAAAGGAAAACTTAGTACTAGAGAAATAATGTCTATTGCCACAAGGTATTTAAAGAAGGCGAACTTATCTTGATAATGGGTTATGAGAGAATAGGTTGGTGAAGCCTAAGATTAGATGGCTTCCTCCTCCACAGGAAGCAATTAAACTAAACTTTGATGGTACTGCCAAATGCAATTCAGGCCCCTATTGGTGGAGGAAACCTATTCAAGGATACAAATTTTCAGTCAATTTTTATTTATGCATTGGACGCAGAAAAACAAACAAATAATTAAGCTGAAGCTCAAACTATAATCCAAGGCCTTCAGATTGCTGTCATTTGGGGTTGAAAGAAGATTGTGATAGATCCCAAACTGTCATAAATGCCATGAAAGATGGCAAGGTTTCAACTTGGAAATTAGAAGCTGTAATAGAGGTGGCAAGATGATTTTCAAGTAAATTTTGTTGGAGTTGTGTGTTCACACTAGGCCCGTGTATCTAGCTATTTTGTATCCGGCCTAGTATTATGTGTGTTCACACTAACTCATGAGTTAAGCTTATTTTTGGGAGTTTATTTGTATTGTTGGGATAAGACATTATTTTGTTCACGCACAATTTGGAGTGAACAAATATATTCAAATCCCATATTTTGAGGGGTTCACATGAATCTCTTAGTTGTTGTGTAACCACCTCTCTGACCCATTTAATAGGCACTCCCACCTAGTATTTCATACGGTTTTGTACATTCTGAGCTGAATAATACGGAGACATTATTTGATCCATTTTCTATGTTGTAGTTAGTTGCAGATTTGTGTTTGTGTGCAACTTTCATGGCTGTGGTAATGGTTATGCTGCTGGAGTGATCCTGGTGAGAAAGCGTAGTCCACTCCTATACAGTATCGGAGTAGCCTCTGTTTTGGGTGGCAGAACAATCAAGATCTGCATTTTGCCTTAAAATTTGTTGTGGGTTGAAGATTGTGGTTCAGATATGCCTGGGAGTCATTATCCTATAGAGGTCGTTTTTGTCTCTAGCCTCCTTGCTAGCTTAGCCCGAGCTCTTTTTTGATCTTTTCCTCTCCTAGATCAACCCTTTGACATCTTCGCTCGTTTTATCTTGCTTGACTCAGTCTTGACATTCAAATTGCTCAATTCAGTTTTCTGTGTGGCTCGGCCTTCACAACTCGGTGCATTCATTATTGGCTCTGCAAGTGCTCGACCCTGCTCAGCACGACCGATATTCATTCTCCACGAGCTCGACTGCTTGTCTCCTAGTCTGTCTCTATCACTTTGCAAGGGTGTGTTGACCTCTATTTGCTCAGGCTCATTTTTTTGGTCTTGTTCGGCTTGTTTTGTCCTCATCTTGATCTGGGTTCTTTGTGCAGTATTACCTCGGCTCCCTACAATTTGATTTGGATTGAATCTCACTTGGCATTCTGCCAGCTTGACATGGCATTTGACTCCAACTTGTTCTAAGCATTTCCCTATATGGCTTGATAGTTTGCACAACTTGCCCTTGTGATTTGACTCTCTTCGTTTGTTCGGCCTGAGATCGACTATGCTTAGACCCTGCTTGGCGAGTCCCAGATTTGTCCTCTTCTGTTGTTTTTTGTGGCTCGGCTTGAGTTCTTCCCGTCTCAGCTGTAGGTCACAGGTTTAGCTCGACTTATTCCAAATCTGGCCCGTTTGTTTTCTTTCTCAGCTCTTATCCTTCCCTTCTCGGACAACAACCTAGGTTCTTTGTCTCGACTTAGTTCCAAATCTTGCTCGGCTTTAACAGATTGAGCTTGGTGTCTTGATCTACTCATATTTTTTTCTCTGGCTCAGCTAAAGGTGTGTCTTTGTTTAGTGTGCACAACTCAAGCTCCAGTTAAGGGCTTTGATCTCTGCTCGCGGTTGGTTCGTGCATCTTTTTCTTGTGTGTGGACCCTGCGTTGTTGGAGTCTTCTCTCTGTGTGTCCAAAGTCAGCTTCCTCGGCCCCAAGTGATTTTGCTTAACTCCGTTCCCTCTCCTACTTAGCTTTTCTGAACAATGGCAGGAATGTTTGACCTTATTCGTACATGTTCAATTCAATAGCATAGTGTTGGATTGGGCTCAAAGGCCCTTCACTTTATTTGGCCTTGCTTGTGAAACCCATGAAAGTGGCGGTTAAGTTTTACGTTGGCAAGTCAAATGGAGGTGGATTAGGGTTTAAACCCTAATCGAATCAAAGGCCCATTGAGCTCTGTCATCTTGGTGAGCCCTTTGTTTATTGTTTCCTGATCTCAAGGAAACTTTAAAACCAATATCTTTCAACTCCTTTCACAAGGGGAAGCACGACACATTGGTTGTTGAGGTCTTAGATCTGTGGGGTCATGGGTTCAAGGCTTAGGATCGGTGGTTTTTTGAGCTCATTGAGCTTGTATCCCATCTTGCTATGCTGACCTCCCAGCTCGCCGCCAACTTGCCTTAGCTCACCCAACTGAGGTCCTTTGTTGAGCTCTTCACTAGTTCACCAAGCTAGATAACTTTAGAGTTATAATTCAAAAGAGCAAATTATTGTTTAAAAAGGGAGCACTATTTTTAAGGAGAATAAAATTTATTTTTTTAAAGGAGACCTATTATTATTATAAAAGGGGGATTTTTTGTCCAAAAATTGATTTTTTGGTCATTTCAAGGTCGTTGCGAAGGGTAATTTGTGTTTGGCATTAGGGGCGATGCCCCTTGACCCCGTTGGGGGCCGCCGCCCCCAAAACTCCGCTCCTCGGCCCATTGTGTAGTACTTCCGGGTTTCCCTCTCTATTTGGTGGCAAATTATTCCATGTGTCGAAGACCGGAGGGTGAGGTCTGGTATGGCTAGAGGTTAGATCCCCGCATAGGTAAACAATTCTCAGCTTGCCTTTGTTTGCCTTTCTATCATGGTTTCTTGCCTTGACATCTTTGCTTTGCAATCTGAGAATGAAATGTTGTTCTCCGACGTTTGTGCCATTGAGGAAGACATGGTAAAATTTGTGGAAGAGAATAGAAACCTCAAGTAGCAAAACTCTCTTCTTCACACCCTCATTCACGGTAAGGATGACCTCATACACTCCCTACAAAAACTTGTTAGTTTCAACATCATCTTCCTATTGTGGACCTTCAAAAACCTGCTCCTAGTCCACTTACAAGTATTGCTCCCGCACCCAGTGACCTTGATGTGTCAGTCTTTAAGCCTGCTTCTGCTCCTGATTCCCCTATTGCATCTTTTTCTACTAAGCCTGTTGCGCTTGTTACTGCATATTCTGCTTCTGCATCTGTGCCTATTGTAGTTACACACTCTATTTATCTCACTTCAACTCCTGCTCACCTGCGTGGCTCCTTTGCGAAGCATACTACTGCATTTGGTTCTTGCATGCTCTAGTCTATGGGATTTTCTGGTGGAGGCATTGACAAACATTCATAGGGTATTGCTTCCCCTATTTAGCCTGTTAGGTGGCATTATCACCATGGCATTGGTTCCCATTTTCGTTCACTTGACTCTTTGTGAGGATCATGAACTACACATGAGTTCTGTCGCACCTTCACTCAGGCCTGAGAAACCTGATATTTTAGTTGTCAGACATGATCAGCCGGGCACACTTTATGATGTTTCCTTGCGTGCTCCAGTTGTGCAATTCACATTGAATCATATGCAAACATCTTCTTCAGCTATCCATGTTCATTTGGGATGAATCTCTAATCACTTGTGGCAGAAACGTACACGTTCAATGAGAGGGCACTACAAGTGTGGCACCTCCACTATTCAACTTCTTTATCCGCTCATCTCTCCTTCTGCTTTGTAATGCTCCTTATGTTTGAGCTATTTTCTTTGGCAGTTGTAGAGCAACACTCCTCTTCTCAATGATGTCCTTAGAGATTGATAGCATTCTAGAATTCTATACGCCACTTGGTGATATTGTTTGTATGGGATCATTTTGTAGTCAGATTGAGTCTACAGAGCCATGAAGTTTTTTTCATGCAATTGTGCCCCATTTTGAGCACTTTTCTCTTCTTCACTTGCATGACTTTCCCATCGCCACCAGGGCCATCTTCTTGAAAGGTATCTTTTGTCTGTATTTTCAACACTTTTTAAGAATGTTGACAGTCTCTTTTGTAGTAGAGCTATACTGGTGAAGCTCAGTGTCAGCTTGTTAGTGTTCGAGTAGTTTATGACAACTAGTACATATTTATTGCATCACTCCATCCATTCAACAATATGGGAGGGTGTGGTGCTGATCCTGCTTTATGATCTCTTGTTCTTTCCTTGGTTATTCTTGGTTCGTGGCACACTGTATTTTTGGTAGTAGATCAAATTAAGTTTGGTATTTATTTGCACTATTGACACACTTCTGAAAGTCTCCTTCAGTTAGTGTTTGAGTTATCCCTCCTAAAGTGTAGCTATTATGTTATATCACATTGTCATTTGTTCGAGTTTTGTGATTGATCAGTGGATCCAAACCACAGTGTAGACCAAACATCTTCTTTAACAGAGTGTATGAGATTTGAGTCATGCTTCTTAGGATGCCTTGTAACAGGATATTGCTCTCCACTTTTTTGTTTTTTACTGGTTTTTGGGTACTGTGTGGCGACACTTTTTCATCCACAATAACTCTTTTTTCCAATTTATTGTAAACGCGTATCTTATCAGGCGTAGTTGCCGGAACCCATATTTGGATTTTTCTCCTAGATTTTCTCTTTTCTCATTCTCAATTTTGCGCTTAAGGGAGGGTGTTTGAGTTGTGTGCTCACACTAGGCCCATGTATTTAGCCATTTTGTATCCGGCCTAGATTATGAGTGTTCACACTAAGTCATGAGTTAAGCTTATTTTTGAGAGTTTGTTTGTATTGTTGGGATAAAACATTATTCTATGCACGCACAATTTGGAGTGCACAAATATAGTCAAATTCCATATTTTGAGGGGTTCACACCAATCTCTTAGTTGTTGTGTAACCACCGTGTTGGCCTATTTAATAGACACTCCCACTTTGTATTTGATACGGTTTTGTACATATTGAGCTGAATAATATGGAGGCATTATTTGATAAATTTTCTATGTTGTATCTAGTTGCAGATTTGTGTTTGGTGTCCCCGAGATTTCACCTTGAAATCTCGGACCACCCCTTTTAAAATTTTTCGTTCTTTTCAAAGTAACGGGTCGTTTTGTGTTTTTGTTTCCTGCAGTTGACTCCATTGCTCTAAAGTATCCCCAGAGAAGCATATAAGCCAAATTCGATAAATACCCACACGCTAAAACTCACTCTATCCCTTCGTCAGGTTTTGTCTGAAAATATTTTATTTATTTATTAAATAAATAAAGTTCTTTTTTTGAAATAGTTTGTGCTGAAGTTAAAACCCGTTGTGAATTTCCACGCTAGTATTACTTTCACATCTAAGAAGAGTATTCACGCGGGGAAGAGTTTTTACACACTGGTTAATTGGCAAGTTATTTTCGAGCAATTGTCCGTGACTTCTGGCGTGTTTTTTGTTTTAATATATTTCTTCCGTGTTTGTTTTTGGTTTTTCTCCGCAGTCTGTCTGGTAATTCCCCTTGATTTGTTCGTTCGTTCTACATAACTAGTTCAATTGCCTAGAGTTTTTGGAAGTCATCCATGGCCTTAGACAAAGGTAAAAGTTAATCATGGAGTGCTAGTTTCTGACAAAGAAGGAAGCAAGTCGCATTTTTTGGAAGAGTGATCTTTTCATGCTAGTCGCATTTTTGAAGTTGCCGGAAAGGTTAGAAATTCACACAAGTCATTTAAGTGAAAAGTGGGAATTTTGGAGCTGCCTGGAAGGTGGAAATTTGGAGGCTTCCTGGTAGGTTGTTTTTTCCCACAATGATAGTCGAATCACTTAAGTGAAAAGTGGGAATTTTGGGGCTGCTTGGAAGAGTGAATTTTCACACTTCCTTGCCCTCATGATTTTCACACAAAAGAAATTTTATTCACCCATGCAAGTCACACTTTTTGGGGCTGCTTGGAAGGTGAGAAATTTACACAAGTCATTTAAGTGAAAAGTGGGAATTTTGGAGCTGCCTGGAAGGTTGAAAATTCACACTTCCTTTTCCTTATGTTTTTGCCACAATTCCTAGCCAAAAAGTTCGACCCACTCTAACATAGTTGTATGCTTTAAAAGGTATTTATTTTAATTATTTCTAGCAAAGATTGGCGCCAAAGATAGGAAGAAAGTCAAAGCAAACAAGCACGCTAAAAATATGACAAAGAAGCTTGCTAAAAATAAAGGAAAGAATTGCAAGGAAAAGCAAGCTAAATTATACAAACTTGGGCACCCAAATAGGGAGAAAAAGCACAACTTATTATTAGAAATTTCTAAAAATAAGAGGAAGCAATTGGTAAAAAATAACATGTAGTTGCTTATATAAGAAGTGGACGCCATAAGTGAAGAGCAATTAATTCTTTTAGGTGGAGCATGCTGCCTTGGAGGATTTTGGCACCCAAGGTTGAAGTTGTGAGCATTAAAAAATATTTTTAATTGCCGGGAAGCATCCAATTTTGGTGCCTAAGGTTGGAAGTGCTTTCTTTTTATTATTTTGACTATCTGCATAGTGATGTGAGTGCACAGGTGAATATAATAATGTTTTTAGCTTGCTTGGCATGCAAACAAAGTCTAAAAATTTAGGGCACTAGGCTTTATAATCAGATTTTGGTGAAGAAATTGGGCATTCATGCCATGGATTCCATGTTTGTCTGAATCATTTGCAGGTATACTTCATTGGTGCTCATATTGGTGAAAAGAAGGCAAAGTCAATGTCAGATACATTGAATATATCTTCAGAATCAGAAGGAATTGCATGTTTTGCACGAATTGATCCAATTACAATGTCTTTTGTAAAAAATAAAAGAAAAAGATCTCAGACAAAGGTTGTTTCAAGCATGATGAAGCGTGATGAAAGAGAGGGTTCGGCAGAATCATGCAGAGTTTATAGGCTTGCTGAGATCAATGATACAAACATAGGGCTTGAATCTATCACTGATTTGATTGACAGATCCAAAGCCATCGGTAGGTCATCTCTTATGCGGACAATGAGGAGCAGTGGAATTATCCAAGCTGCAACGTTTCTGGCTACAACCCAGTTGCCTGAGTTTGTTCTGGAATGTGCAAGGTTTTATCATCCTCTTTCTAGGACAATCCGAGATGCAGCAGGAAAGACAATGATCAGATTGGATGCACAATTCATTGATTATTGCCTCAAGATTCCGGCATAGCCTGTGGTAATTAAAATTGGTGTGCAAGAAGCTTGTGATAGATGGGAAAAAAATAAAGCAAACTGCGTGGGTATAATGAACAATAGATATATGAAGAAACCCAGAGCACCATCGAAATTCCCAAGGACTCTTTCACGATCAAATCTTGTGCAGGAAGTTGATGATATCACCTGGTTGCTTTGCAGGATAAATGGGGAAGCTAATGCCAATAACTTCCGCTCATGGATGATACGCCTTTGTCAAAACAATTGAAATCAACAGAGCTAATTCGATAATTAATTGGGCAGAGATCATCAGTAACAACATTAGTGAGCAACTTAGAAGTGTGAGGGGACATTCAATTTTAAAATGACTTCATACCGTGTGTATGCCGCAGCCTCACAGGGGATATTCTCCAAATTGGATAGATGGAGCATACTTTCAAAGGATCCTATTTAAGAGTGCTTCCCACAATTGACGATTCCTGAATGCTACAAGGATTACAAAGCAGTGAACGATGGCTTCTTCTATGGATTCATTTACAAGCTAAACGGTGATTTGAGGGCCAACAGAGTGAGCAAGGAAGCTTGGGAAGCTGTCTCCCAGCATGGTTGTATCTTCATCCAGTTCGCCAACTTCACATATCTTAGGGTTAGTGGTTTCTCAGGAGAACCAGTCAAGTTGCCGAAGTACCCAAATGATAAGTGGATTATCATGGAGTTATGCAGGCAGCTTGTAGAGTAGCAAGACTTACAATCAAAACGGCATAGATCTACAGTTAGCTTCCCAGTCACAGTGGGCCATTATAGTTGCCAAAGCATCCACAAAGCCAGAGGAGTCGAAGCAGAAATGTTTTCTTGCTATGAGCACGAGTTCTTCCTAGCTTGGATGAACTTGGATCCATATGGGATAGTGAAGAAGACAGTCTCCCAAGAATACTCGCATGTCCCTTCATTGGAGGATTTTTGGATGAAGTGCAGGAGCGAATACAAAGTCAAAAAGAGAGATTTCAGTAGATTATCAATTCAACAGGTTTCTAACTTTGGTTTGGAAAGGATACTTGCAAATCTTTCAGACGATGGGCATGTGGTACTTGACACATATCATCAAATGGGAGGAGATAGAGCTGTTCTTCAAGCCAGTGTGGGTGGTGGTCAGACGATTGAGGAGAGGTCTTCCGCAGTCCTGGTTAACACCTCAAATTGGTTGTTAACGAAAGGATATTGTTTGGACGAGGCTTTGATGAACTAGATCACAGGGAATTTCAGTACAGGGGATCCCAACTAAAGAAAGCATGAGGGTGAGAGTAGCAGAAGACCATAGAAGCTCAAGGTACACAAAAAGTCTTAAGCATTGGAAAAAGGCAATTCTACATCCATTATACTAGTGCTCCTTTCAAACACAGCTTCTCTTGCGTCAACTCATAGCACTAAAGTAGTTCCAGTGCCTCAGGCAGACAGTCATCCCACTGTTGAATCCAGCATCGTTCGTATTTATTCCTCACCCACCCAGTTCTTCACCTCTCCCTACGGAAAAGTTGAAAGCACAGATGGTGGAGTTCGAGAGGGCATTATCCTTGGATGACACAGGAGAAGGCAGCCATAATACGGTGGTGAATTTGGATGTAGCAGAGCCTAAGCATGAGATGGTGGTACATACAGAGGCTTCTCATTCCCCGAAGAGTAATTTCTCATCCCCCGAAGAGTAATTTCTCATCCTAGTTTTCTTTGCAAATAGTCCTAGAAGCTAGAGAAGAGATCAACTTGGAAGAAAAAGAATTGCAGCTGTTCATGAGTTTAGGCGGAAAAGATAGACGACCTAAAGTTGCTAAAGTAACTTCAAGGTTTGTTATTGAAGAATCAGGGTAGAAGTTCGCTGAGTTATCAGTTTTAGCTGAAGGGAAGCAGAAGGGAGAGCTAACGGCTGCAGACATATCGGTAACCAAAGTGCCATTGGGGCAAATCACCACAGAAGGATTAAAGCAAGATACACAGACACTGCTAGACGCTTTATTCTTCAATCTTGACAAGGAGAAGGTAGAGAAAGCCAAACTTCAGATGCAGATCTCTCAGTTATGTGAGATCATCACTAAGGTTGCTAGACCTTCCTCTTAACCAGTATTAGTACAAGAGCAGGTGAACAGCCATTTGATTGAAGAGATTGAAGATGCGGGAAATTAGGTTGAAGATATTGTTGAATGGAAAGAGCAAATCATCCACCAAGCTTCAGAGCAGTTCGAGGAAGTACCAGCTAGCCTGGAGGATATGCACAGGGCATTATCTCAGCTGAAGCAACTAATAACAGGTATAGAAGATGAGAATATAGTTGTTAAGAGCCACCTGGATACCTTGGTCAAGATAAATGCATTGCCGGAGAATGTATTAATTGCAGAGAAGATTCTACTTGATGGATTGATAGAAAAGGCCAGGCACTTGGAAATAGCGGTGTCTTTCCGCATGGAGATTCTCAATCTTATGCTAAAAAGAATGCAATTGCTGGAAGACAAGAAGAGAGAAGTGCCAGAGAACATAGTTGCTTTCACTACAGAAGAGGAAGTTGATGGTATTCGTTACTATACGAGATGCATTCCAAACAAGTTGCCTGTTTCTCTCGAGGAATTTCTTCTAGTTTTCCGGAAGAAGATTGACAAAGCCATCATGCCTTTCATGTTGGATTCAATTGGCAAATTAGTGAGACTTCATGTAGATATCAAAGAATTTGGGCCTAGTTTGAAGAAAGTGAAGGCAGGCATTATTACTTTATCCAGGGGATTGCTGTGGTTTAAGACCGAGAAAGAAGTTGTTGCTGAAGTAGATGGGAAGATATTGAATTACATGTTTTACAGGTACATTCAGTATCAGAACAAAGGGAATCGTGGAGTGTAGCAGCTGACATATTTTCTTTCTCCTTCTCTTTCCTCTCTTCTTTCTTTTCTCGTACAAAATTGTAAAACTAAAGTAATTGGTTGAAAGCTATTACTTTAAGTTATTTGAAAAGGTCCTTTAATTAAGAATAGGTGGCAAACATGCACAACTTTGATTTAGTCTTCAGATATATGTCACGTAGAGAGGAATTCCAGGGGAAAGATTGCCAGTCGTTTCCTTTTTAGTTTCCGCATGTGTGAGTTTAGTTATTGTTTTCCTATTTGTAGTTACCCTCTATACATTATACATAGAGGCAGAGCCTACGGGTTAGATCATCACAATTTGTTAATCAACATTCTTGAGTTCTAGACTTTGTGCTGTAGCCCTTGATGTGATTTTTGTGAAAGCTGAGGAATTGAATAAAGGCGGATTTCCGGAGAACTTTGTGTCCACTGTGCATTTACTTCTTACTTCTGTGTGGATCTTTAGATAAAATTTTTGTTATCTAAGATTTAGATTATAAGCTTTTCCTTTCCTTTACTTTTGAATATTGTGAGATTACGTGTTTATTTAATCTATGTGTATGAGACCAACTTTGTAAACTATTGGTTGAATTACATATCTTCCTTTTTTCTTTCCCAAATTTTATTATTTTCCCCTTCTGCAAATACTTAATAAACAATTGCTTACTTGCTGCAAAATTGCTAAGTTGTGGTTCATGAGATTTGTAATTAAAGTAAAACCCCCTGCAAATAGTTATTAAGATTCATACTTACCAAATTGATAAACATCTTACATGGAAGCTTCAACAGTAAATGAGGGAGATTTATCTCATGACTGCCTAAGTTTTTAGCTGTGCAGAAAATCTAGCCAACAGTGTTTGTGTGCAACTTTCATGGTTGTGGTAATGGTTATGCTGTTGGAGTGATCCTATTAAGAGAGTGTAGTCCACTTCTATAAATTTGACAATATCTCCATTCAACATATCCAAAGAGACCCTGTAAAAATCTTTCTAAGAATTCTAGTTCTAGACTATCCTAAAGTTGCAGCTTCTATGAAGCTTCTATAGAACCACATTTTGCTCACACTCCCAAGGACAGTCGTTCGGTTCCTTGGAATTCGACCTCTCTCTTGGTCCTTAATTTTAATATGACTAAGTCTACAAGATTAGTCCCTTTACATGCTTGCAGCCCCTTCTATTTATAGAATTCGCAGAGCTTTGGTGGGAGAACAAGACACCTTTAGCAAGAAAAGGTCTTCCTGCAAAATATTTCTCAAGTTTCCTTGTAGGGCCATTGACCAGTTCTTGAAGTTCCCCTTCGTTGGATTGAGCTCCATTGGATCATTCCATTGGTCCTTGGCCAAAGACAATAGATCAAGAACCACACACATTCTTTGCTAATTGTATTGATGTTGATAGGTAAACTTGTTTGAGATAGATGTCATCATCGAATTGAATGGAAGCGGTCTCGTACGAATGCAATATTTTGCGGCATTGATAGTGTTCAGCGGATTCCGCAGTGTATCGCGACATTGGGCAAGCTTCGACAACATTCCTAGTGTTACGTGGGTTGGGTAAGCTTGCGCGGAATTCATAGTATTGTGTGGATTTAGATAAACCTCGGCAACATTTATAGTGTTACACAACTTGTGTAAGATTCCATGGCATTCATAGTATTGCGTGCCTTTGGAAAATTTTCCACGGCTTCCGCAAAATGACTAAGGTAGTGGGTCTTTGTGTGGCTTGCTTTGGAGTGGCACGATGTTGTGCAAATCTTTATTTGCCAACTCTAACTATTTCTGGGTGATGTAGGATTACATGTGAACCCGAACACCTTGGGTAAGAAGAAACTGGAGCTCCTGCTTAAGCGGGTTTCCAAAGGTTTGAAATGGAATGACGAAGTCTAGCAATCTCTGCTTAAGTAAGCCAAGAAGCATCCTCGAGTCCCCTGCCTCTCCATTTCACCAAACATTTCTTATGCTCCTTTTTGCGCGTTGTCTTCACCATGTATTCATCCAAAATGCATTCAGTTTTTGTGCGCCTCTACTTTGATAGTTGGTGCCTCCAATATATGTGTATGACGGGTAAAATAGAGGTTCCCAGCTGGGTTCTCAAATATAGGGATCCAAGTTAAGACTGGCCACACTGTGTAGATACAAAGGTGCTCAAGGAGCCTGAAGTGCTAATGTTGTAAATCTAGAGGATAGTAGCCCTAGCCCTAGGATAGCTATAGGTTTCCAAGGCCTACGACTAAGTTAAATATAGGTATCCTACTAAAATTCAAAAATAAGAGGGGATACCCAAGGGGTGGATAAAGCTAAAGGGCGTAATAATAATAAGACAATGCAAAGCAAACATACATCTACTCTAGTCTATAACAATGAATAAACAACAACAAAAAACACATACAGAATAAGAGACTAAAGAGGGTTAGAAATACTTACCTCTAGGGTTTGTGTGACCATTGATGCATAATTCTCCCTAGAGATAACAACACCGAGAGAGAATCGCTATGGGTGGAGAACGGGAAAACTCAACAAGAAGATCTCCAGTCCTAACTTACTATGGTGACCCAAATGCAAAAGAGGTAAGCTCCAAGACTCCAAAGTCAGCCAATAAGTACGAGTAAGACTGATTATGCAAGTATGTAAACACGTAGTTGTGTTGTGGTTGGTTAGTGGTGGTGGTTTGGTCAAGTATATACTTGATGCCATCGCCCATGGGTGATGACGTCGGCCTTGGGGGAAACCCTAAGGTCACAAGGTGAAGAACATGGGGAATGGAAGTGAGAAGGTAAATGAAGGTGAGTGACGAAGGTCCATGGTGACTAAAAGTAGGAGTGATACCATACAATAAGTAGGTAGACATAGTGGGACAAGTAGACATAATGGGTGCAATGTGTGAACAAAGGGAAGAAAAGAGGCCTGTGTAGGGTGAGCAAGGCTAATAGTGACATCTCTCAAATGCTGTGGTCTAGCCCATTGACCAAGTTCGATCATACCCTAATCCCGGAAGGCCCCTTAAGGCACTTGCTCTCTTCCACTTGATTTTATCATATATTCCTTGTGGGAAACTCTCTATACAAAAATGCACAAGAACTAAATTTCTAATCTTAAAATCCATGTGTATCCTTTGCAAATATGTACATTCCTTGTACTATGTAATCTTCTCCAACTGTTTGCACACTTGTTTGTGTACTTCATGTATTGTGTAAATTCTTCATCTTACACACTCTTCCCTTCTCACAAAAATGTCCACAGTTCCACAATTTTTTGGAATTATTCCATACACAATCTAGAATGGTGACTTCCCAATGATTTTATTGATAAATTAGTTTTACGTGAATTTTTCTTATGCAATAATTTAATCCCACGTTCCTTCCTTCTCTCCTACTAAACATATTAGCAAATTGTTAACGATTCTATTGAGAACTTCTATTTTTCCAATTATCTGTGGGTGATACAAAAACTAGACTATAAACTTTTGTTCATTTTATTCCACATTGTGTGCCAAGAGTTTCCCACAAACTTGGTTTCTCCATCAAATACAATGGTACATGAAAATTCATGCAGCCTCAAAACTTACTTGAAAATCAAGTTAGCAATATGTGTAGCATCACTTCTCTTCTTAAAATCAATAAAATGAGCTATTTTTGAGAATATACCCACAACAACAAACATATAACCATCACACATCTATGTTATAGGAAATCCTTGATAAAATCCATATTCTGATGCTCCTATGGTTTCTCAGGGTACTAATAATGGTTTATATAACCCTACGTTTTGACTCCTCCCATTTTCCAATTGGCATACTTTACATCTTTGCACATCTACAACCATTTGTAGCCAATAACATATCTCTTTTAATTTTTTCAAGACCTCGTCCTCTCCAAAGTGACTTGACATTCCTCTTAAATTTTTCTCCCAGATAAATCTCTCTCATTAATCCTTGTAGTACGCATAAATATGTGGCTCTACATAACAATCCTTCTTATAGGAAGTACTCTAACCATGGCATGAAATCACCACTCTTTGGTTCTACACATGTTTCCCATAATTTTGCAAAATATCCATCTTCTGCATAGAGATCCTTCATTTCTTCAAGTCCCATTACTTCCACTTGGATCTCAATCAATAATACACATCTCTTATTAATTGCATATGCAATTTGGCTTGACTTCCTAGTTCCATGATTCAGGAAAAATGAGTAACTATACAAGAATTTAACCCATTTCATGTGTCTCTAATTCATCTTCCCCTTGTTATTGATGAATTGCAGTGCTTGGTGGTCTATATACAACACAAACTCCTTAGGCAAAAAATAATGTCTCCACTTCTTTAGAGCTTACACAATGGCATAAAAATCCTAGTCATAAACTAAATATCTTCTTCTTGCATCATTCAATTTCTTGCTAAAGTAAGCAATTTGTCATCCCTCTCGACTCATCACAACTCCAATGAATACTCCACTAGCATCACAAATCAACGATAAATACTTTTTTGAAATTATGAAAATCCAATACTGGCTATGATGTGACCTTCTTCTTCATCTATTGAAATGCATGCACTATATTTGCAGTCCAAAAAAACTTCTTGTCTTATTGCATCACTTCTATGATTGGTGCACAAATATTACTAAATCCTCTAATGAACTTCCTATAGAATATCACAAGTCCATGGAAGCTTCTGGTTGTGACACTCCTAGGTGATGATTTATCCACTATAGCTGGCATATTCTCATCATCCATATTCAATCCTTCTAGAGATATCACAAATCCCAGGTATATGGCACATTCTCATCATCCATATTCAATCCTTCTAGAGATATCACAAATCCCAGGTATACTAACTCTTTTCACATGAAACTATATTTATTCATATTTCCTAGAATCTTATCTCCTCAAAAATGCTCTAACACTCTCTGCAAATGGATTAAGGGTTCTTCCTACATTTTTTGAAAATCATAATGTTATCCAAATAAAAAATGAAAACCTTACCTTGAAAAGGAATCAACACTTTGTTTATTAGTTGTGTGAACATGTTTGGTGTGTTGGTTAACCCAAATATCTTGACCAACCACTCATACAATCCATAATGTGTTTTAAAAGTAGTCTTTCATTCATTGTCTTGTGTGACTATAATCTAGCGGTATCCACTCTTTAGATCAATCTTTGTGAAGTACCTCACTCCACTTAAATAATCCATCCAGTCATCCCTACAAGACATTAGAAATCGATATTGTATAGTAATTGTATTGATGCCTATGGAAATAGTGAAAATTCTCCATCCTTCTCCTTTATTTAGTGTCAATACTACACATATTGCACACATGATCAATGATTCTCTTATCAAACCATTGTCAAACAATATTTTAGTTGTTTCCTCATCTCCTCATTCTCCATAGGTGTTAACTTGTATGTGGCTTTGTTTGGTAAACTAGCCCATGTCATCAAGTCCATGTGATGACTAATATTGCATATAGGTGGAAAACCATCTAGAATATCCTCTTTCATGATGTTCGCAGATGCACCTAGCATCTCTCTCATATTTGAGGGATCTCCTTTATTTTATAACTTTGACTTCCCTTATGTTTTGTGCAAGCTTTCAAATAAATGCAAAACATCTACTATATTCTTTTACTATGTTCATGAAATATTTTCCTAAAACTAATAATACATGTGGAATCCTCTCAACATCTACACTTGCATCCTTTAAGGGCTTCATAGTATACTTTTGTCTTTCACCAATGTGTAGGTATTTACATGACCATCATGAACTGGTTATTTTTTATAATGTCAAGGTCTTCCCAACAACACATGGCATACATTCATGATCATTATATCGCACAAGACTTCATCTTCATATGTGTTAATCTTGATATGCACTTTGCATTACTCATTAACAAACAAGTGATGCCCCTTCAATAATCGGGATACCTTATATGGGTTCGGATGTGAAATCCTCTACAGACCAAGCTTCTTATCCATCTTGTCAAAAATTATACTATCAATATTACCACTATCAACAATGACCTTACAATACCTACCTCTAGACTTGTAAATGGTTCTAAATAAAGGTTTTCTCTACACTAGCACATTGTCTTCTTTTATGGATTTTAACAACACCCTTTTCATCATTAACACTTCTCCATGTTTGGATTCTTTTAGGCTACTTGTTAGCGCATGGTTTTTTGTGTATGTTTTATGAGCAACATTATTTTAAGCATAATTCCTCCTACCTTCACTATTTTGCACAGCTTGTGGAAACTTGAAAGCATGATGTCTAGTCTCACCAAAATAGAAATAGCTTCTAACGAATCCTATTCCTCTAGGTGGAGATCTTCCTCCACATCTTTGCACATAAATCTTCTCATATGAAATGCTCATCTCCGTCATGTGCATGAATTTGTGCATTAGTACACAAATTTACACTTGTGTGCAAGAATTTTACTCGATCATGGAGGACCACACTTCCACTTGGCATGCGATCTGCTCATGGGTGAAACTATGGCGGTGAATCCAAATTCTATTTAAGGGAGTGCTTGGGTCCAAAATAAACAAAGTTAGAGAGTTGGAGAGGCAACGAAGTGCTGCAAGAATGCTGTTACTAAGCATATATGTATGCGCTCGGGTCTGAACAAGGGCTGTAATGGGAAAGCATAGCTAGGATCTCTGTTTAGAGTAGTTTTGTAGGGTTAGAATGTTATTTCATGATGTATATGGTCTGAGATGACCCTGTTTGATGTAATATGGATACTGTAAATGGATTTAATCAATATATGGAGCTTTGTCTTATATATTTGTGTCTATGGACTAAAACCTAGTGTGTTCTCATGTTGTTATGGATCAGATCTAGTTTCTTTTTCTTAATATAATGTTTATTTCCATTGATGGTACATCTGTGCCTGAATCTGGTATCTGTACTTTCTATTCTTGAGTGAATGCATATGTTTCTGCCCCTGCACCCCATCCTCCATTATGCTGTTGTGATGTTTATGTTTATCTCATGGAGCATTTCTGCTTAGAACTAGATCCACTACCTCTGTATTAGATTAAATGCATGTGTTCTTGTTCTGCAAACCTTTCCTCCATTAATGGCATAACATTCTCACAAGGCTCACATAAAGGAGGGGCTCAACGCCCTGTGCACCTCGGGTGAGCGCCCAACACTTGGGTGATAGGCTGGCGTGCTTGGGGTTAAAAGAAAGATTAGAGGATAGAGGTAAATGAGACTACATTTTGGTTCCATTGCCGGGACCTCTTTTGAAGCCGTTGTGAGAATGATGTGTGATGACGGAGCGTCTGACCTTGGACAACGTCGAGACTTGGCTTAAAAACACGAAGGATGAGTTTGCTCAGAGGTTCAGTACTGGATCTGAGTTTGATGCACGTAAATGGGTGGAGGAGAACCTGTATCATGAGTTCTATGAGACATTCTTCTGTTGTTTCCCAGTAGAGTTGTATGAATGGCTCTTAGCATATGCATCAAGGATGAGTTGGTACTATAGACCTCGTGTTTGGGCCTAGGAGGAATATCAGCGGTTACAAGATGCTGATCTGACCTGGACTCGTATTGTTGATCAATGGTGGAAAGGTGTGTTGACTAGTTAGACATTGGAGTATGCAATCTCAACTTATTCTGTCCGGAGGTCGCTGAGTTCGAGTTTTTGCGAGATCCCAAAGGATCTTTCTTGCGTGCTTTACTGTTAGCCATCAAGATCCTGATTATTACTTTGAGTTTGGAAGCATTTCTTATGGTTGACTAAACTTTCGCTAGGCGTGGGGCACTGAAGTTGGTGTGGTAGAGATGTTGGAACTTGCGGCAGAGGCAGAGAGAGAGGAGAGGCGGCTCAAGTACAATGAAGCGCGAGAAAGGGAGTTGGTGAGACAATGTGAAGTTGTTGGTGTGATGGACTTATGGAGATAGACGTTGCGAGAAGGATTTGAGGTTAGCGCATAGAGGGCGGGACCTGAGCAGTCTATGCTACCCCATCTTGGCAAACGCGGGAGAGAAACCCCCTCGGCTTCTAGTGAGATCTCATCGTATGGAGAAAGGAGGAGAGCCGTAGGCACGCATCTTAAACCACTTGGTGACCAAGCCTTGGCGCTTAGTTTTCTAGTATTTGAGACAAGTATTTCTAGTTCAGTTGGTGTTGGTGAGTAAATAGCATCAGGTAGATATCATTATACATTACACCCATCTATAGCCATGCAGACATTTCTGGTGTTTCGAGGTATTTTGTTCTGGCACATCGTTTGGGCAAGGTGTGGGTTCACAAGGTTTGGGTATCACATCTGGAAGTGGTGTGGGAAACACATCTGGGAGTGGTTCAGTATCATAGACTATCAGCGTGTAGTTTAGCGCGATGGTGGGTTCAAGGGCACAACTGCGTTAGGACCCTTACCTGACAGGAGGAGGATCAGGTGGATCTAGGAGGAATAGGAGTTAGTGGATGCTAGTGGATCTGGTGGTGGAAGGAAACAGGAGGGAATCAAGGTCCTGGATCTGGTGGGCAAGGTCCTCAACACCATCAATAGGTGTTTTACGAGATGTTGCTCCACTTACCTGATTACAAGGGCGTTGAGGATACCGTAAAGCATTTACAAAGTGCGAGTAGCTATGGCACTTAAAGAGAATCATTGCCCCGGAGCGGAAGGCAAGTCAGTTTACAACTATGTTGCAAGGGTGCTCGCATAGTTAGTACCATAAATATGAGCCACACCAGATAATGGTGGACTATATTGCGCTGCGTGATGCGTTTTTGGCGGAGTTCCACATTCTTGAGTTTGAATAGGAGAGCATCAACGCTTTGAAGGAGATCTAGCAAGGTATGGTAGAGTGTGCGGGAGTATGACGCATGCTTCAAGACTCTCTTGTCCAAGTTATCTTATGATATTCATCCTTCACAGCATGCTCAATGGTTCGTCGGAGGGTTAATAACACCGTTCAGGCCGGCGCTTTCGCATAAGACCTTCACAGATCCATGCAAGGCCTTGGAGGCTGCCTTGCGCGTTGAGGCCGTTAGGAGCGTTGATACCGGAGTTAGCCCATTTCTTGAAGCACAAATTGCTGCCATGGCGAAGCAGCTTGAAAAGCTGTTTGCGAATTCGGTTCATGAAACGTGTAGTGGAATTTGGTGCACGGATTGTGAAGTGGAGGGGCACACGAAGGATAGTTGCCCTCAAAAGTTAGTGCGCCATGTCAGTAGACTATGAGATTTTCCATGGAGATCATGATGCAAGTAGATGCCCATTGTTGTAGAACACAATCTGTAAGAATGTGTCTTGCTATTGTAATATTTGCACCTCTACTACTCATGACACCAAGGATTGTAGATTGATAGACCAAATCCATGATGCCATTGATCTCGGAGTGTGCCAGACTAGTATTTCAAGTAGCTACAAGGATGATGGTCTTCATTATGAAGGTGCACGGACGGAGGAGGCCGCAAAAGAGGCTTTAGGGGAGGATTCAGAGGCCGTGGCAATTGTGGAGGAGGAAGAAGTGAATTTCCTCATGGAACCTACTATAATTGTGGATTGACTGAACACTACAAGCGCGAGTGCCCTAATTTGTTGCAGTGCTCATGGTGTGGAAAGAAGCACAAGTATGAAGAGTTCCCAGAGTTGTATGACCACATGAGAAAGAACCAAAAAAGGAAAAAGGCATGGGGATGGTGAGTGTAAAGAGGACCGACCCACAATGGATGCCGAGGGTAGTGCTTAACTCTGAGCTAGAGCTTGTTTTGGTCACTACACGTGCTGAGGCTACACGCGCCTGAGAGGAACCAAAGTAGAGGCCTCTTATCACAAGAGAAGAAGTGATACATGGGAAATATCCTGATCCTACCACCAAAAGGAGGTGTACCAAGAAACCATGGAGGTGATTAGGAGTTTGCAAGGAGAAATCCAGTGTCTGAAGGAGCAATCGTGCCAGTTGGAGCAGAAGAAGAGCGTTGAGGTTCCTCAACAGGATATGGATGAGGTTAGGGAAGTGTGTCAGATGTTGCGGCAGGAGAACATTATTCCTTTGTTGGGAGAATGGCTGCGGGAAAAGGTACCGCACCCTGGAGGAGGGCGCGAGAGACAAGTCCTACATGCTAACCTACCTCCTCAAATGATTGATTATGATAAGGAGATCACACTGAATGCAGTTGTTGATGGGTGGCTCCTGAGTAATATATTAATTGACACATGCGAGGAGGTCAATGTCCTTACTCTAGATGCATGTAATCAAATGGGAAGGCCCCCATTACAGCCATCTTTGAATGTGTTGTACATGGCTAACAGGATGAAGGCCATGCCTCTAGGGGTGTTAAAAGATGCATCCATAACTATTTAAGGGGCAAAGTTTATTGGGGACTTTGAGGTTTTAGAGCTTGTTGAGGCTGATAGTTTACCAACATTACTTGGGCGCCCTTGGTGCTATGCAAACAATGTTGACCTGCGTTTCAATAAAGGCTACATCAGTTTTGAGAACAAGGAGGAGCGCGTGATCATTCCACTAACTGATGGACAATTTGTGCCTTATGTGGAACCATTGGGTGAAGAAGACTTAAACAAGATATATGTGTGCACCATCAGGGACCCAAAGTTCATTCAGCCATCGAAGGAAGGGGTCATTCAATGGGATGATGCACAATCCATAAGTGATACAACCAACGTTACTTGTGAAAACTGGGTGCATGGGACATACGAGTTGGTTGGAAGGCATCTAAAGGATACTGGGACAAGAGTTGTCAAAACGCGCTCAGGTAGGCGCTTGAGAGGACGACACTTGCCACTGTACACTGGGGAGGGAAACCCTAATGTCTTTCTGCGCGAAATGGAGATCCAGTGGAAGTGTCAAGTGGAGGGAAGGAATATGCTTACCCATACTTTGTGTGGAATGACACGATGGTGGGTGACGCATCGAGACAATCTTCTAGAATGACGCGAAGTGAGAATTGTGCTCTCTGTTAGGTTTCTCTGAAGCAATGCACCATCTTAAATTTGTGACTATGATGGAAAGGGACCCGCCTCATGCTATGTTCGTGAGTGTGAGAAGACTTGGATGGGAGGAGCAGAAGCTTTACCTCCTTCCCTATGGGTGCATAAGTTTTACTCCACCTTACAGGGTTGTGCACATGCCTAGTACATCCATTCGAAGTTACGTCGTCAAACGGGGAATTGGTAGGAGATGATGGATGATATCATCCAGACCTTTGAGTACCAATCCCCTAAGAAATTAGTGAATGAGGCACTTGGGTAGTCAAGTGCCTTACCTTGGGAGATTGTGCAATGGTCGAGGACCGAATCTTGGAGTTTATAGGTGAACCTGAGTTGGGGGCGCGCTTCGCTGAAGAAGAAGAGGCAGAAGAAGTACAACTTGAGCGCGGCTACATGGAGAAAGAGAAATAAGCTTGTGTACTTTGTGGATGGTGAGGAGATGGATAATTTTGAATGTTGAGCATTCTGAAGGAACATGCATGATCCTGGATAAGGTAGATGAGAAAGCGTGCGCCTACCATGAACCCTTGAAAACCAATGAAGGTTAACATTGGTACTGAAGGAGAGCCCAAGGAAGTTGTTATTGGAGACTATTGGATAGACTAGGAGGTTTTGAAAGTAGTTGAACTATTGCATGATTTCTAAGATTTGTTCCCGGTACCGTGAGTTAAAAGGGTTCAGCCTTCGTTGGGCGAAATGCGGATCAAGTTGAAAGAGGGTGCGCGCCCCATCAGGAAACGACCCTATAGAATGAAACCGAATTTGTGCGTGAAGGTTAAGGAGGAAGTTGACAAGATGATAGAGTTGGAAATTATTGAGGCTATTGAGGAATCCGAGTGGGTAAGTCCCTTGGTCATTAGTATAAAAAAGGATAGGAGAATAAGGATATGTGTAGACTATAGGGATCTCAATGCTGCTTTTGTCATAGATCCTTTCCCAACCCCATTTACTGAAGAGATTCTGGGAGTTTTAGTTGGGCAAGAGATCTATTCTTTTACCGATGGATTCTCAGGTTATCATCAGGTGAGAATTGAAAAGGAAGACCAGGAGAAAACAACTTTCACCACTGAATGGGGAAATTTTTCTTATATGGTCATGCCTTTTGGATTGAAGAATGCACCTGCTGTGTTTTCGCGCATTGTTGTGCAGGCCTTTCAAGACTTCATCCATAAATTTCTGCAAGTTTACCTGGATGACTGGATGGTTAATGGATTAGTAAAGGATCATTGTGGCAACTTGAGGCTGATGTTTGAGAGATGCAGGCAGATGAGCATCTCCCTGAATATTAAGAAATGTGTTTTTGCCACTCCTTTTGTCATGTTGTTGGGACACATTATTTGCAAAGAAGGCTTACTGATAGATCCCACAAAAGTTGTTATAGTAAAACTGGAGGTGCCTACCAGTCAAAGCGTGGTGCGCGGGTTCCTAGGACATACAGGGTACTATAGGAAATTCATCAAGGGATATGCCCGGATTTCCGTGTCCCTAGAAGAGTTATTGAAACACAAAAGTAAGTTCTATTGGGGAGAGGCGCAACAGGTGGCATTTGACACATTGAAGGAAAAACTTACCACCGCACCCATTTTGCGCTTTCCTTCTTGGGATAAGCCGTTTCATGTGCATGTTGATGCATCCAGTATGGCGATTGGAGCGGTCTTAGCACAACCTGGAGAGGGAGTTGTTGACCATCCCTTGTGTTTTGCTAGTAGGAAGCTTACCCCAGCAGAACAGAATTATACCACCACGGAGTGTGAGGCATTCTCAATGATTTATGTGTTGTACAAATTCAGGCAGTATTTGCTAGCAACACTTTTTATTTTCTACACGGACCACATGGCAATAAAGTACTTAGTGAACAATTTATTTTACAAGGGTGCATATGCTAATGGTTCCTATTGTTTCAAGAGTTTGAGTTTATGGTTGTGGTGAAACTAGGGAAAAGTAATTTGGGACTTGATCATTTGTCAAGGATTATTTTAGGTGAGGATGCACAGAGCATTGAGGATATAATGTCAGATGCACATATATTTAGATTGTAGCATGCACCCTCTGACTTAGAAGATATTGCTTTGTTCCTATAAACGGGTGGGGCGCTAGAAAGGATGAAGGCATCAGAAAGGAAGCAGTTAGCCATACATGTCATGCCCTATATGTTAATTGGTGGAGACTTATACAAGCTAGGTCATGATGAGGTTTTGCGTCAGTGCGTGTTAGAGCATGAGTGCACTGCAATCATGGAAGAGGATCATGGTGGAATTTTAGGAGGCCACTATGTGGGAACATGACTACGCACAAGATTCTTTTGGCTGGTCTTTGGTGGGAAACGATTTACAAGGACTATATCGAGTATTGCAAGGCCTGTGATCACTGCCAGCATGCCTTGGTAAACAAGGGAAGAGAGATGAGATTCCATTAAGGCCTATTGCTAGTGCATAGCCTTTTGAGAAATGGGCAATTGACTTTCTAGGCCCTATTACCCCAGCCGTGCAAAGGACATGTTCGCGCTATATCATTACATGCATAGACTATCTTACACGGTGGGCAGAAGCGGTGCCTACGAAGGATTGCATGGTGGCTACAACAGGCAGGTTCCTGTGTGAGAATATAATCAGCAGGTATGGATGCCCGCTAAGTGTAACAAGTGATAGGGGTACTCATTTCCTAAATGAGACAATTAGAATCTTGTCGGTTGAATTCATGGTGGCTCATCACAAGACTACCCCTTATCACCCACAAGCTAATGGGATAACGAAAGCTTTTAACAAAATTTTGAGTCACACGTTGACCAAGATTTGTGATGTTGGTAGAAGGGATTGGGATGACAAAGTTTCAGCCGTGTTATGGTCATACCGGACTACCTATAAAAGACTTCACAAGGCCACACATTTTCAATTGGTGTTTGGCGCGGAGGCTATGTTACCTGTTGAATTCATGTTACCATCACTGCGTATTGCACGCGCAAGAGGTTTAGCTGATGAACAAGTGCTTGAGGAAAGGATTGACAAGTTAATGTAGTTGGATGAAAGACGTACAATAGCATGATGGAGCCAGAAAATAGAAAATCTCAGGAAGAAGGCATGGCATGATAGACACATTAAGAACAAGAAGTTTGAGGTTGGGAAGATGGTCATGTTGTATGATTCTAAGTTTCTGCACCACCCAAGAAAGCTTAAAGTACATTGGTTGGGTCCATATGTGATATCTCATATACTTGATTCAGGCGCTTGCAAGTTACAAGCGTTGGATGGAATAATGTTGCCTGGTCATTTTAATGGGAGTAGGTTGAAGCCCTACTATAAATAAGTCTTCTTTGTGTTTGTAAATAAGGCAGTATTGCCAGTTAGCTTAGGATTTCCCTTAAATGCAATTTCCTTTCTTTGTGTTTCCCTTTTTCGTCGCTTTGCTTTGTCTTTTCGTTTTGGGCACTTTTGCGTGCCGGTAGCTTGTTACTTTTTGAAAGGTTTTTTATGTGCAGAGGACCACACATCTATTTAGTGTGGGGTGGAATGGTGTCAAATTTGTTGTAAAAAAATATAAAATAAGGGTAAGGAGAAGTGTTAGGAGTGATTTACATAGGAGGCCCAAGTGAGAAAATAAAAGAGTGCGTGGGTTTAGAAAAGTGCACGTAGAAGAGGTGATCATGAGAGAAGATTGGTGTCAAAAGGCTTTGAGAAAACCACATACAAGGGTAAAAAGCGCAGGAGCAACATGAGGTAGGCGAAGGCAAGAGCTTGGTAAAGGATGTAGAGGTTGACATACTTCGGCACAGGGAGTGCGCGCAAGTTAGTTTGTTGTCAAAGAAGTCTTGCGCACCAGAAGGTTGCGGAAATTTTTGTGTGAGTTTGCACCAGATGGAGAGCACTGGATAAAATGCGTAGAGGGATGTCGTTGGAAAAATCTGACTTTAATGCGTTCGTACGTTGGTAGGTGGCATCAAAGTTTGTGCGTGAAAGATCCCAAACCCGTTTTTGTCTGAATTTTTTTTTTTTCTTTATATTATACTTAGGTATGGAGCTGAACTGGTAATATCAAATAAATCCATGAAACAACATTCTCACACTGCATAACAATTAAAATACTGCAAACTCCCGCAAACCGGGTATATATAGAAATGGCGCCTAGGGTTTAAATGATTGATTTCTTCATTAATAACGCAGCCATACATTCAACATTGATTTCTAATGATAAATAATTAGGGCAAACACAAATAGAAATCTGCAGATGGAATAATACAGATACTGCCTCAAAACTCAACCAGAAAGAATCCAAATCAAATCGATTTGGTATATATATGTGGCTGAAATGTATAACAATAAACTATCATGAAAAATACCTCTGATAATGCATACATCAACTATAGAACAAGTCGCCCCACTCTAGAAGTTGCCTGAATGCCCACTGCTGCAATTTATTTCTATGTCTGAAGCTGCTGAAATGATAATAACCTGTGTAAACAATGAAGATTCTTGGGTGGAAGCTTCTCTCACTGCTCCTGGGGTTTCCGTCCGCAAGAGTAATAATCAAGAGGGTTTCCGTCCTTGGATTTTTTCTGCAAAAGCTCTGTGCTAACCGCTCTCTGAAAATAATAATAATAATCTGAATGAATCTCCCCCAAGTCGCATTTTCTTTCATATAGCCAAAAACCCTTCCAAATATCCAAGTCGCACTTTTTGGCTAAAACCCAATAATTAATATTTAATTAATTATTTTGCTTTCACTAAGTGAAGTCGCATTTTTGGGTTTAATTAATCAATACCCAAACAAGTCGCACTTTTGGCTAGGAAGTGCATTTAAATAGTTTATTAATTTATTTAAATACACTTTCCTAAGTCAAAGTCACTCAAACAGTCTATTAATTCATTATATGTGCTTTAATGATATTTTACTTTAATTTGAGCACCATATAATAAAATAATAAACCGAAGTCACCCTTGAAAACACCCTTTTGGCCGTCGGGTAGACAAAACAGGCCAAAAGGTCTTCGACCGAACTAATCAAGAAAGAGGGACATTACAGTCCTCCCTTCTCGAGATTGCTTGTCCCCAAGCAACTGTAGAGCTGGATGCTGTAATATAATCTCGCCTTCCCATGTAGCATCCTCCTCTGGCAATTCTTTCCACCTCACCAGGAACTCCCGAATGACCCTGTTCCTCAGTCTCCTCTCTCGGCTGTCCAAGATCTCCTCTGGCACTAGGTCTAATCTCCCTTCCTCATCCAGGGGTGGCAAATCTGTAGAGGAAATAATGTTCTGCCCCAAAGCCTTTTTCAAGCAAGACACATGAAAAACATTATGTATCTTACTCTCAGAAGGCAAGTCCAGCTCATATGCCACTTCACCAACTCTCCTCAACACCCTGTATGGCCCATAAAATCGCGGTTTGAGCTTTTCAGCCCCACTCTTCTTGAGAGTACTTTGCCTGTAAGGCTGAAGTCATAGAAAAACCATGTCCCCTATCTCAAATGATCTCTCCACTCGGTGCCTATCTGCATATATTTTCTGCTGATTCTGGGCCCGCTGAATGTTTTCCTTAAGCACCTTAAGGATTTCCTGAATATCCTGTAAACTCTCCTGAGCCTTGGGAGCTTTACTATCCCAAATGCCATATCAACAAAGGATCTCGCATCATACCCATAAAGAGCACGGAATGGAGTCATCCCAATAGACATATGGTAAGTGGTGTTATAGCAATACTCACATAAATACAACAACTTAACCCATGCCTTTTGCTGTCCTGCAACGTAGTTGCAAAGATAACCCTCTATCCATTTGTTCACAATCTCTGTCTGTCCATCCGTCTGAGGGTGATAACTGGTGCTGGGAGTCAGCTCGGTGTAAACCAGACGGAAAAGCTCCTGCCAAAATATGCTCATAAACCTGCTATCTCGGTCATTAACTGTGTTCTTCCGAAGTCCATGCAACTTGAATATCTGACGGAAGAACAAATCAGCCACATGAGGTGCCTTAAAGCTGGTAGGGACAGCGAAAAAGTGTGCATATTTTGTCAACCGATCCACTACTGCGTAAATGCGATCATTCCCTTGCACCACGGGAAGACCTGTAATGAAATCCATCGAAATACTCTCCCACTTCTGCTCCGGAATTGGCAATGGCTGTAGCAAACCTGCTGGGAAAGTATGCTCTGACTTGTTCTGCTGACAAGTCATACACTCACGGACATGGCGCAGGACATCATCCTTGAGACCCTTCCAGGAGAATCTCTCTCTAATCTGTCTGTATGTTTTAAAATACCCTGGATGTCCTGCCAGTGGTGCATCATGGAAAGCATGCATAATCTTCTCCTTAAGTTCAGATTTAGGAACTAGGTAAATTCTACCCTTATACAAAATCAAATAAGTCATTACCTTATACCGATCATCCTGAATTTTCCCATCCATAATGTCACATGCCCAAGTGTTTTTGGAATATTCAACTGACAGTTGAGATTTCCAATCTGCTGAAATCTCGCTCAAAGAACATAGGGCAGCGAGATGGGGTTTCCTAGAAATTGCATCAGCCACTACATTCTTCGTCCCCTTAACATACTCAATGTCAAAATCATATGCTTGGATCCTGCTGACCCATTTTTGTTTCCTCTCATTGAGTTCTTTTTGTTCCAGGAAATATTTCAAACTATTGTGGTCGGTTCTCACCACAAATTTTCCACCCACCAAATACTGTCTAAACTTTGCCAAGGCATGCATAATGGCAAGCATCTCCTTATCATAGGTGGAATACAGTCTCTCATTATCTCTCAGCTTCCGGCTCTCAAAGGCAATAGGATGGCGATCCTGCATAAGAACTGCACCAATCCCCAATCCCAAAGCATCACACTCTAAAATGAAGGGCCGTGAGAAATCTGGAAGAGCCAAAACTGGACAGGTACTCATAATTACCTTGAGCCTCTCAAATACCACCTGTGCCTCATCTGACCAACTGAATGCACCCTTCCGTGTAAGATCTGTCAATGGAGCTACCAACTGAGAATAACCCTTCACAAACCTCCTGTAGTAACCACATAACCCCAAGAATCCTCGCAAGTCAGAGATATTCCTGGGTGGTGGCCAATCCTGCATTGCCTGTATCTTCTCCTGATGGACCTTGACCCCATTGGCCCCAATGACATGCCCAAGATACAATATCTCCGTAAGCCCAAATTCACACTTGGACATCTTAGCAAACAAAGACTGAGTCTCCATTATGCTAAGTACCTCATCAAGATGCCTCAAATGTTCATCCCATGTCCTGCTATAAATAAGAATATCATAAAAAAACACCAACACAAACTGCCTCAACTGCCTGTTGAAGAGATGGTTCATACATGACTGAAATGTAGCAGGTACATTAGTGAGTCCGAATGGCATCACCAAGAACTCGTAGTGCCCATAGTGACATTTGAAGGCTGTCTTGTGGATATCCTCATCCCGAACTCTAATCTGGTGGTAGCCTGATCGAAGATCAATCTTCGAGAAGTAGATAGATCCATGCAGCTCATCTAACAACTCATCAATGCGGGGAATGGGATACCTGTTTTTGATGGTTTTCTTGTTCAGTGCACGATAGTCAATGCACATCCTCATGGTCCCATCCTTCTTCACCAAAACTACTGAAGAAGCAAAGGGACTAGAACTAGGACGGATGTGTCCCATCTCCAAGAGCTCTCTAATGGCCTTCTCTATCTCATCCTTGTATGTCTTAGGATGGCGATAAGGCGTAGTCATCACGGGCTTAGCACCCTCCTCAAGCTCTATAACATGCTCAAACCCTCTATCTGGTGGTCTACTTGGAGGAATGTCACCAAACACTAGGCCGTGCTTATCCAGTATGGACTGGATGTCAATATGATTAGGCTGCTCATCGTCTGAAGAAGATTTGGACGAAATGAAACACTGGGCTGCCCATGCAACCTCTCCATGTCTCACTATAGACTCCATCCTGCGTGCTGAAACAACTCTAGGCCCACCGTCAGAAAGAGCCCGAAGCACAATCTTCTTCTTATCCACCATAAACTCCAACTCCATCCTGCGGAAATCCTGCACATATCTGCCAAGGGACTATAACCACTGAATACCCAATACTGTATCAATCTCACCAAGTCCAATAACATAGAAGTCATCGGTCAATGTATAGTCCCCCATCTGAATACTAAGTCGTGGAATCCTCTTAGTGCAACTGATAGCAAATCCATCTGCCACCCGTACACTAAACCCATCAAATTCCTCAACCTGTAATCCTCGCTTCGCCGCCAACACCTCATCAATGAAGTTGTGCGTAGCTCCACTGTCAACCAGACAAACAATCCGCTGTCCCTTAAGCACTCCCTTTAGCCGAAAGGGATGGTACCTAGGAACGCCTGAAAGTGTAGCAATAGTAACATCGGATGAATCGAATGCCTCACCTTCGCCAAGCTCTATTTGGGGCTGCTCCCCCTGTGCATCATGGTCACCGCTCTCATCCTCTACATCTGTACCTGGCGAGTGATCATTCTCTCCATCTGAAATCACCTCAATGAGATGCACCTTGCCTTTACCAAGGCAACGATGTCCAGGCTCCCAATGGTCTTTGCAATGAAAGCAAAGCTTCCTCCTCCTTAACTCGTTACGAGTCTCCTAATCCACCTGAGGAGTTGGTGCACTCTTCTGCGGGGCGGTAGAGCGTTGAAATGGCCTGGAGCTCGTGGGAAACTTCTTATTGGGCTGATAAGAAGTGGGCTGATAGGAAGTGGGGGATGTGTCCAAGTCCAATGCCGTCTGAATGGCATCATGCAATGTCCTAGGCTTAAGAGCCTTGACCAATCCTCTCATCCTGTCATGGAGGCCCTCTATAAATAACATCACCACCCTCTTCTCAGGCATCTCTGGAACCATAACGGCTATCCGCTGAAATTCGTTGATGTAAGAATCAACATGTCCACTCTGTCTGAGCTGTGCTAAATCCCTGTAATATAACTCCACATCCTTGCGATCAAATCTTGCAATCAATCTATCACTGAAATCCCTGTATGAATGTAGAAGCTCATGACCCTGCGTAACTAACCCATGGTGCCACCAATCATAAGCCACCCCCTCAAGGTGCAATGTAGTGAACTGTATGGCCTCCTGCTCCCTCATGGGCTTGAGGGTAAGGTAGGTGTCGAGCTTGTGAATCCAAGCCCTGGCACTGATCTTTCCACTACCATCAAAAGTGGAGGGGGTTACCTTATTGGTAACCTGCAGCAAATCTTTGTTCTGCTGTGCTCTAGGTCTCCTATCCTGTCTAGCCCTCATGTTGTCTCTCCTCTGAGCACAATACTGTGGGAGGGGAAATGCATCCCTCACATGCTGTGGCAAACTCCTCCACTCATCACTGACTGCCATGATAGTATCCGGGAAAGCTGCTTCTTCCGACCGTCCCTCAATCTCTGGTGGGTCACCTCTAGGCAAGAAGTTAGGCTGCATGGGCCTATCTGCCGTCCGTGTAGGTCTCCTCTCGTCTGTATGGGTATGCCTCCGCTCACGGCGTGGCGATCCCCTAACACTCCCAAGCTCTGAAGGTGATCTGCTATGACCCCTGTAGCTACTGGCAACTGATACGGATCTATCCCTCCTGCCATGCCTGTCCCGCGGCCTATCCAGTGCCAACCTGTCCAAAGTAGTACCCATGCGCTCCATGGTCTGTAATAACTGCCTCTGTGTAGCTGCCATATCCCGAATAAAATTCCTATCTAGATCTACATGTTCCTCTCGAGGAGGACTCTCAGGCCTCTCGCCCAAATGTTCCATTCTGTCACCTCCTGCAATACCAGCTTCGAGTCGTGCTCGTCTGCGGGTGTAGTATCTATGTGTACTGTCCTCTCTGTGATGCATTCAAAGCTGATTTCTGTTTTAATACCCTGTCTGTTCCTTCCCACACAGGCTGGGAGGATACACTGCTCTGATACCACTGAAAGATCCCAAACCCGTTTTTGTCTGAATTTTTTTTTTTTAATATTATACTCAGGTATGGAGCTGAACTGGTAATATCAAATAAATCCATGAAACAACATTCTCACACTGCATAACAATTAAAATACTGCAAACTCCCGCAAACCGGGTATATATAGAAATGGCGCCTAGGGTTTAAATGATTGATTTCTTCATTAATAACGCAGCCATACATTCAACATTGATTTCTAATGATAAATAATTAGGGCAAACACAAATAGAAATCTGCAGATGGAATAATACAAATACCTGCCCAAAACTCAACCAGAAAGAATCCAAATCAAATCGATTTGGTATATATATGTAGCTGAAATGTATAACAATAAACTATCATGAAAAATACCTCTGATAATGCATACATCAACTGTAGAACAAGTCGCCCCACTCTAGAAGTTGCCTGAATGCCCACTGCTGCAATTTATTTCTATGTCTGAAGCTTGCTGAAATGATAATAACCTGTGTAAACAATGAAGATTCCTGGGTGGAAGCTTCTCTCACTGCTCCTGGGGTTTCCGTCCGCAAGAGTAATAATCCAGAGGGTTTCCGTCCTTGGATTTTGTCTGCAAAAGCTCTGTGCTAACTGCTCTCTGAAAATAATAATAATAATGTGAATCCTTTACTCCATTCGCATTTTTCCTCATATAGCCAAAACCCTCCAAAGGCCAAATCGCACTTTTTGGCTAAACCCTATATAATTAATATTTAATTAATTATTTTTGCTTCACTAATCAAGTCGGACATTTTTGGGTATATTTGGCCATTACCCAAACAAGCCGCATTTTTGGTTAGGAAGTGCAATTTAAATAATTTATTAATTTATTTAAATGCACTTTCCTAAGTAAAAATCAGTCTAACAGTTTATTAATTCATTATATGTGCTTTAATGATATATTTACTTTATTTTGAGCACCATATAATAGAATAATAAATCGAAGTCACCCTTGAAAACACCCTTTTGGCCGTCGGGTAGACAAAACAGGCCAAAAGGTCTTCCGACCGAACTAATCGAGAAAGAGGGACATTACAGTGCGGGAAAAACAAGAAGCTATAAATAGAAGGTCGGGGGTGAGTTATTCTTTTACCTTGCATTTGTGTTGAAGAGCTCTTGCAAATTAGGGCATCCTTGTGAAGAGAAGAATTTTTGGAGATTTGTGTGCGTAGCAGAATATTCAACGGATTTTTGAACCAGAGTGGAGAGGGAGTACATAGGCATGGGCAGAGAAGTGTGTTTGGAGGATTCCCGTGGGTGTTACATCGTCTTGTGGAAGGAACGCTTTCTAGGTTAGGGTTTGCAAAGATAGGGCATGGGATTTGGAGTTTTCGTAGAGTAAAGCTGTAGGATTGAGCAGAGTTAGGGCAAGAAGGAAGGAAGAGCTTACCAGGACCAGACGAGAAGAAATGGCACCAAGGAAGGGATCTAATGTTTCACCGAAGACGGGCAAGGGCAAGAGCAAAGGAAAACTTGCCGTATCAACAAGTTTTAACGAAGAATGGTACGTGGAAATGCAGTATCCAGACGACATGTAAATGGGAATGGAGTGGGTTTCTCATGTGCGTAAGATGGCTATAAGCGATTATAACCACAGAATAAATACCACAGAAAAGGAGATAACGCTAGAGTTAGCTCGTTCGATTGGAGAAAGGACATAGGATGATAAGCCTGTTTATGATGACTCGGTGAAAACCACATTGGAGAAGGCCAGACTCCTGCAACTCTATGAGTTGCCCTATTTTGGTAAACCAAATAGGTTGTACCAGTGGTTGATGTCGCGCGTACATGAGGATTATTTCTACTTTGCAGGAAGAAGAATGCGCCTAACTGCCCAGTTGATTTCAAAGTACACTAGACTTATATGCAGAGGAGAATCAATGGAGGATGATTTGGATGACAAGGACGCCGTCAAGGAGACAACTACAGAGGGCAATTATAAGAAGGGTTTGCGCTACTTTGACATTAGCAAGATCACCAACCCAACTATGAAGATGGCCGTGCATCTACTTACCAAGCTAAATGGATAGGAGCGCTGGACGGGTAAACAAGAGATGGTTGAACGTTGCAAGAAGATTTCAAAAGGAAAAATCTACAACCTCTTGGCCTTCATTGCGGAGGAGATTATAGATGCGGCGCGTGATGGAGATAAGATTATGTATGGCAACGTTCTCCTTACCATTGTGTTTTCAGAGATTGGAGTGCCCGATGGGCCAAACAGCTATGTATGAGAATACCCTGATGAGAACCCCTCCCTCGGAAAGAGGTTCGAATCCTACACTTGTGACTTGATGACTACACCATACAAAGCGCGCTTAAAGAAGTGGTATAAGCGAATGCGCGATGCATTCGAGGCAGAATGGAGAATCCTGGAGCAACTACCAACCTTGGTGGATGGTGAGGCTGAGTTCGCTGTATACCAACACTTCTGCATAGGTAGATTTACCTTGACTTATGGAACAAAAAGCCCTTGGTGTAAACTACCCTTTTCCTTTACAGCTTAGTACTTTCAAAGTGCGGTCAACAGGTTTAAGGAGGCAAAGAAGCTCAAATTTGATCTAAGTGAGGTAGATCAGGATTACCGCATGCTGCACCAAAGTCTAGTTTACCCTAAAATGCATGCATATGTGGAGAAGTATGTCTCCCATGAAGTAAATATGATGAAGCCAGGTCAATTCCTATTGCAGGTAAAACAACGACAAGGGTGTATATCCACTTGAGGCCCAAGTTCAAAAAAGTTGTGTACTTGGAGGATGATGTATCTATCCCAGAGGATCCTACCTTGAGGAAGGGAACAAAGAGAGAAAGAGTAGAGACCACAACAAGTAGGGCGCCGAGTGCATGTACCGTTCAGACTATAGTAGCGCAAGAGTCAGGCGCAGGACCAAGTACCTACACAAGGAGAAAGAAGTCTCCTGTTAAGGAAAAGATGCCAGAAAAAGAAGAGTCCCTTGTGTTAGAGGAGTCCCCAATGAAGAAGAAGCATAAGGTGTTGTGAAGCTTAGACTCCGAGGAGACAAAGAGCATGAAGGGTGATGATTCTGAGGAGGATGAAGAGCACGATGAAGGTAAGAGTCCCCCTGTTCATGATGTGCATGAGTTTGATGAAGAGCACGATGAAGGTAAGAGTCCCCTTGTTCATGATGTGTATGAGTCTGATGAAGAGCAAGATGATTATGAAAAAGGCGCTCACAATATGGGAGGTAGTGAGGAAGAAGTGGGGACAAATGCGAAGAAGACCCCAGCCTTGGCCGGAGAACAATTGGAAGAACGGTGGAAAGGGAAGTAGCAAGTATCATTTAGAACTTGGTGGAGCAAGAAGTGGAGCGCAACGTCGATGAAGTGTTTGAGGAAACAAAGGATAATGCGAGTGTAGGGAAAGAGTATGAAAGCATGGGCGGAGATCCCAACCGGGTAGTAAGTTTCCCCAAAGCAACGCGCACAAGTGGAAAGGGCATAGTAGCGCCGCAGGAACATGCCATGACTTACATCAATGAGCTAAACAAGGTACTGCGTGCGCGTTTCCAAAGCATAGTGCCCACATACCAACTCCTCGCTCGGTCTTCTTTCGATGAAGAGAGTGTGTACCCACGCACAAGGAAAATGCTATCGTGGGCTTTTTAGTCCCACGTTGATGAGCCCGAGTTTGAGGTTAATAGTGGTGCATTGATGAAGACACCAGTTGTCGAGGGAATAAACCCTCTTGTGAATGGCCAACAACTGTTGGATGAGCAAGTTTGCAACGTGCTCAACAAAGTGTCAGTGGAGGTGGAAGCAAGACTTTTTGGCAGAAATGATAGATTAAGAGTCTTGGAGGATGAGCTTGAGAAAAAGGATGAGGAGATCATTGAGAGGGATAGGGAGATAAAACAGGAGTTGATCAGTGTGCAGTTAAGGTGCGAGCTGAGGGATGAGAAGGCGAAGGTGCATGAAGTCTACAAGAAGGTAGAAGTTATTTCAAATGCCATTATCCTAAAGCACCCGGACCTAATCCCTCCCGAGCAATAATACGAGTCGACCATGCACTGATTGGAAGACTTGACGCGCATACTCACCATGGAGGGGCAACCACTTGCATTGGAGTCGGCAGAAGAGGTGATGACGCACCAGAAGGAAGATGAAAAGTTGAAGGTTGGGGAGACAATAACTCAGTACTCCGAGCTCCTTGCCTCAGTGAAGACCGTGACACAAATGACCGAAGTTGTATATGACAACTGTGGCGACAAAGATAGAGTAGCAAGCATATTGGTTGCTAGCCATGAGGCGGATCTCAAGGAGTTTCAAGAGAAAAATAAGGGCAATAAGGCAGAGCGAGATAAGATCTTAGCAGAGGTCGAGAAGAAATCAGAGGTGATCGAAACCTTGAGGGTTTCAATTAAAAATAAAATGAAGGAATTGTACCCCTAAGTCACTCATAGGATGGACGGGCTGGGCGACCTTAGCAAACAAATGGAAAACATCGAAGATATGCTAAATGCTAAGGGAGATGAGCTAAGTTTTGATGAGGTTAGCGAGTTGGTGGGTGATTTACTTCAACATGCGCAGGGTGAGGTAGATGTTTGGGATAAAATTGAAGCATTCGTAAAGAGAGACTTCCCACTCCTCATGTAGCGGTAGCAGGATCCTTCTATTCTTCCATTCTTTATTTTATTGCGGATTATTTCATTTCTCCTACTCTTTATTCTTTAGTGAAAGAGCAGAGTGTTTCTGGGGACGGATAACACGTGTAGTGTGGGGTAATGTTGGGTCCTGAGTTGACTAAGTCCCAAGGCAGAAGGAGCGTGCGTGCACAAGGCAAGTAGGAAGGCGCTCAAGGAAAGGCACGCCGGAGAAGGGTTGGCGCGCGGAAGCAGAAGAGGGTTTAGGGACTTAGCCGCATTTCGAAGGCGATATCGCAGGAGAAACACATGAGGGCTCGAGTAGGCGTGATGAATGGATAAGGTTCTAGCCTAGAGCCTTGGAGGCCAAGAAAAGAATATTCTACGAAGGGAATATTCCAAGGAGGATCATTACAGTTAGTGGAGGCTTTTGCAAGCTGGCATAAACACTTGATCATGGAGGACCACACTTCCACTTGGCATGCGATCTGCTTATGGGTGAAACTATGACGGTGAATCTAGATTCTATTTAAGGGAGTGCTTGGGTCCAAAATAAATAGAGTTAGAGAGTTGGAGAGGCGACGAAGTGCTGCAAAAATGCTTGGTGTCCCTAGATTTCACCCTGAAATTTGGGACTACCCATTTGAAAAAAAATCGTTCTTTTTAAAATAACGGGTCTTTTTGTGTTTTTATTGCCAGAAGATGCCTGTATTGCGTTAAGATATTCCCAGTAAATCATATGAGCCAATTTCGACAAATACCCAGATGCCAAAACTCATTTTATCACTCCGCCAAGTTTTGTCTGCGAGAAATTTTTATTTAATTATTTATTAAATAAATAATGCCTTGTTTGAAGTAAATTGTGCTCCGGTTGAACCCTGTTGAAGTTTTGCATGCCAATATTCACGTATATCAATAGGGTTTTCACCAGGAATGAATCCCGAGCTTTGTCTGTGACTTCTGGTAACGTTTTTCGTTTTTATTTATTTCTTTTGCGTTTTTCTCCGGTTTTCCCCGTAATCTTTTTGTTCAATTCCCTTGGGTCCATTACTTCGCCAGTATAGTCTACTTACTTGCCTGAAGCATCTGGAGATCATTTATGGCCACTGCACTAGAAGGAATCAACCTCAGAAAGCAAGCTTCTGGTCAAAAATGACAAAGTCATGCACAAAAAGCCTCTCCTAGGCAAGTCGCATTTTTTGGAATAAATGGATCTTATGCAAATAAGAAAAATATTGCCATCAATGCGTAGAGTTCGAGAAGATATGCACTTTTAGAGAAAACGACACCTAAAACAGAGCCACGGAATGAAAGTTACGGCACATGCAAATTTTTGTTGCTACATCTTCCCGGACCCTTTCCAAAAATGGCAAATTTTATTCCGTGCTTATGTTTTTCTTCACCAAAAATCCAAAAAAGAAAGAAATGTTGTTTTTATGCCAGTCGTAATTTTCAAGGCTGCCTTCCACGTCCAGTTTCCGCGCTGCCCTAAGTGACGAATTCTCACGCAATTTTAAAGGCAAAAGTCACAATGCAAGTCGCACTTTTGGAAAAGAGCTATCTTTCATGCAAGTCGCACTTTTTTTGAAGGAAGACTTTAAGCTGCCAGTGAGAATTTTGGCAGTGGCAGGCAGGCGGGAATTTCTTACCTGCCTTGCAGGGTAATTTTTCCCATGAAGTCAAAGTCACTTAAGCTGCGATGGGAATATTAGAGGTGGCAGGCAGACGGGGATTTTCTTACCTGCCTTGCAGGGTAAAAATTCTCATTATGAAAGTCAAATCACTTAAGTGGAAGAAGGGATTTTTAGAGCTGTAGTGAAGGGTGAAAATTCCCATCAGAAGTTGACTTCTTATTTTTAGAATTCACCCTTGCCAAAAAGTGCGACCCACCTTGGGTGAATAACAATGCATTCAATAATATTTATTAATGTTTATTCACCTAATTTTGGCGCCATAAATAGAAGGAAAGTCAATGCATGAAGACAAGGCAAAGTGAACTGAAGATAGCATGCTAAAAATAAATAAATTAAATTTATTTAATGGCAGCCAACAACATGCAAAAATAAGCGCCCAATTTGGGTGAATAAACATCATTGTTTATTAATTAATTGTCAGGAATAGGGTGGACAATTATTAGAAATAGAATATTGAGGGTTACATAAGCATGGGCTGCCATAATGAAGATGTATTAATTCTTTTTGCAAATGATTGCAGCCTGGACAGTTTTGGCGCCCAAGGAAGGAGGATTTTTGCATCAAAAAGTGTTTTTCATTGCCGGAAAGCTTCAAAGTTTGGCGCCTAGGGTTGGAATGGCTTGATTTTTGCTGTGACAATTATCTGCATGTTGGTATAAGTGCTCTAGTGAATTAAATAATATTTTTGCTTACTTTGCATGCAAGCATAACCTCAAATTTTAGGGCAGCAAACTTTATATGCAGATTTTGGTGATAAAAATCAAGTAATTATGCCATGGACTCCATCTTTGTCTGAATAAATTGCAGGTATTCATCACAGGTGCTCAAATCAATGTCAGATACATTGAATATGTCTTCTGAATATGAAGAAATTGCCAGATCTGCACAAATTGATCCAATTACAAGGGATTTCGGCAAAATTAAAAGAAGAAGAGCTCAGACAAAGATTGTTCCAGCCATGATGAAGCATGATGAAAGAAAATGATCAACAGAATCATGCATAGCTTCCAAATTTGTTGAAGTCAATGATACAGATATTGGCCCTAAACCTATCACTGATTTAATTGATAGATCCAGATGTCATAATTGCAAAGGCTTCCAGCAAAAATTCACCCTCTTGTTTCTGACACAACCCGTGTAGAAGTCAGTGCATGGGAAGTTCCTTCCAGGATTTTGCGCATGTGCTCCCAATCTTCCAGTTGAAGCCTTCCTTCACCCAGATCGAATTTACTTTGCATGTACTGAAGAAGAATTGCAAAAGCTTCAAGGATAGAAGGGAAGACATGTCAAAGGCAATACTCGCAAGCAAATCATAGTCACCTGCTTCCAGATCCAACTTGGTGAGAATCAAAGACAAAAGAGTCAATTGCATACAGAATATGGAAAAAGAACAAGACTGGAAGTGTTGCAGCTTTCTTTTAATTTCTTTTCCTTTTTCTTCTTCTTTCTTTTATTTTCTCTGACAAAGTAATTGAGCAATCAATTAAATTATAAAACTTAAGTGATTGGTTTAAAAGTCGTTACTTGAAGAAGTCAATTAATTGGAGATAGGTGGCAGACATGCAAAATAGAAGGTTCTATTTTCAGTTATAAATCATGCATGTCATGCAAAGAGGAATTCTAGGAGGAAAAGTGCCGGTTGTTTCTCTTTTCATAGCTTCCGCATGCAAGAATTCATTTAAAACTTTCTTTTTGTAATTTCCCTCCTACATACTATAAGTAGAGGAAGAACCTATGGGTTAAAAGATCAGAATTTGTAAGCAATATTCTTGTGTTCCAGACTTTGTGTTGAAACCCCGCATAGCTATTTGAAGCAAAGGAATAGAAAGGAGCATATTTTCGGAGAACTTTGTGTCAACGGTGCATTTTGTTTCTAACTTTCTGTCTTAGATCTATTCATAAATTTTGCGTTATTTTAGATTCTAGATCTGAAAGTTCCCTTTGCTTATAATTATTTATGTTAATATCTATCTGTTTTACCTATGTGCATGCGATCAACTCTGTAATCTATTGATTGGTTTGCACATCATCCCCCTTTCATTCCTGTGTTTCTATTATTTTCCCCTTCTTTAGATATTTCCTTTCTTTTATAGCTGCTTACTTGTTACAAAACTATTTAGCTATGGTTCATGAGTTGCATGGTTAAAGTAATACCCACAAATAAATACTAGCATATTTAACTGACAAATCTTACACGGGAGCCTCACTGGTAAATGAGGGAGATTTATCTCATGACTGCCTAGGTTTTCAGCTATGGACAAAATCTAGCTAACAATGTTGTTACTAAGCATATATGTATGCACTCGGGTCTAAACAAGGGTTGTAATGGGAAAGTATAGCTAGGATCTCTGTTTACAATAGTTTTGTAGGGCTGGAATGTTATTTCATGATGTATATGGTCTGAGATGACCCCGTTTGATGTAATATGGCTACTGTAAACGAATTTAATCCTCTTCATAATGGAAACATGTTTTGCTAAATCCTCTTCCTCTTCCACATGCTCTTCCTCAGGACGAAGATCTACCTCCGCCTCTCCACACATGATTGTGCATCACTATGCAAAGTTCCACCTATGTGCAAGAATTTTCCTTTTCCTTGTGGGTTTCTCTATTGTCTTTGGTACAACTTCTCCTCCTTCAATGCAACTGATAGGCTTCCTCCACAGATATCAACCTAACCATATTGAGTGAATGGAAAATCACAATCCATTGGGATACTTTGTTGGGCCCTGAGTTGACTAAGTCCCAAGGCAGAAGGAGTGTGCGCGTGCAAGGCAAATAGGAAGGCTCTCAAGGAAAGGCGCGCAGGAGAAGGGGTTGGCGTGCAGAAGTAGAAGAGGGTTTGGGGACTTAGCCGCATTTCAAAGGCGGTATCGCATGAGAAACATGTGAGGGCTCGAGTAGGCGTGATGAATGGATAAGGTGCTAGCCTGTAGCCTTGGAGGTTAAGAAAAGAATATTCCACGTACGGTATATTCCCAGGAGGATCATTACAGCTAGTGGAGGCCTTTGCAAAGTGGTATAAGCACTCGATCATGGAGGACCACACTTCCACTTGGCATGCGATCTGCTCATGGGTGAAACTATGGCAGTGGATCCAGATTCTATTTAAGGGAGTGCTTGGGTTCGAAATAAACAAAGTTAGAGAGTTGGAGAGGCAACGAAGTGCTGCAAGAATGTTGTTACTAAGCATATATGTATGCACTCAGGTCTGAACAAGGGCTGTAATGGGAAAGCATAGCTAGGATCTCTGTTCAGAGTAGTTTTCTAGGGATGGAATGTTATTTCATGATGTATATGGTCTGAGATGACCCTGTTTGATGTAATATGGCTACTGTAAACGAATTTAATCAATATACGGAGCTTTGTCTTGTATATTTGTGTCCATGGACTAAACCCTAGGGTGTTTTCATGTTGTTATATATCAGATCTAGTTTGTTTTTCTCAATACAATGTTTATTTCCATTGATGGTACATCTGTGCCTGAATCTGGTATCTGTACTTTCTATTCTTGAATGAATGCATATGTTTCTGCCCCTGCACCCCATCCTCCATTATGCTGTTGTGATGTTTATGTTTATCTCATGGAGCATTTCTACTTAGAACTTTATCCACTACCTCTGTATTAGATGAACTGCATGTGTTCTTGCTCTGCAAACCTTTCCTCCATTAATGGCGGAACATTCTCACAAGGCTCACATAAGGGAGGGGCTCGATGCCTTGCGCGCCTCGGGTGAGCGCCCAACACTTGGGTGATAGGCCGGCATGCTTGGGGTTAAATGAAAGATTAGAGGATAGAGGTAAATGAGACTACATACCTTGAGATCTTTTTTGCGTCGTCTTGCACATGTCCTTCATTGATTTTGAGCTGATAGAACTCGTCGGTGTAGCTATTCATACTCAGTTCCTTCTGATGTAGATTCTATAATTGCTTGAACAAATGGGACTGGTAATCTACAGGGATGAACTTAACCTTCAGCTATGTCACTCTTCTATCCCACCTCTTAAGCTTGTCTTTGCCTCATTGTACTCTCTCGTTCTGCACATGATCCCACCATAAGGATGCATGTCCTTTCATCTTGGTACTCACGGATCTCACCGTTTTGTTATCTTCTACATCTTCATACTTGAATTATTTCTCCATTTCGACAATCCAATGGATAAGATCTTCTAGATTTAAGTTCCCAGAATAACACGAAACTTTTATATCGGCTTGCTTTCAATCCTCATGATTGTGCTTAAGAATCGATCCTCTTTCTCATCTACATGCTCTGCTGCAACTTCTTGATCTGCTGGTTCTCTCACCTTACATTCATCACCTGTTTCATCTTCATGAACGACAACTCTGCGTTGCATGGTTTCCATAGCCTCCAAACAGGCTTGCATTCCTCTAATCACAACAACTAAGTCTACAAGTTTTGGCGCTCTGTTTACTCTGAATGCCATTTTTTGCTCACAACCTTTCAATCAACAAGATTCTACGACCTTACACCTTCTAACCAACTACTCAAAATGCTGGAGATTTCTGCAACTACCTTCTACCCACAGCCTGGTATCGAAAGCAATAAATCTCAAGATCACTTACACAACCTAGATTGATGTCTATATCAATCTTTCCAGCAGGACTTCCAAATCCTTGTGTTGATATTAGAACTGATGCATCATGATCAAGTTTCCCAAATGAAGGGATTCCTTATACCATGCAACCATCGTCAGAGTTGGTGCCCACTGAAGCAAAATCTCATGCACAACTATTAACAAGAAAACAAAGAAAGTTTCTTTTTTAATGTAAGTAAAAAATTAAAATTATGTAATTAGGCACAATGATTTTACACTCCAATTATAGCCTTATGACAAGATCGCAACAATTCTTGTAAGAATTCTAGTCTTAGACCTATTCTAAGCTTGCAGACTTAGTGAAGCTTCTGCCGAACCACCTTTGGCTCACACTTTTAAGGACAATTTCCTGACTCCTTAAATTGGAATTCATCCTCTCTCATGGTCCTTCACTCTAAAATGGCAAAGTGTTCAAGACTGCAAGACTAGTCCCTTTACATTTTCACAACTCCCTTCTATTTATAGGATTCATAGAGCTCCGGTAGGACAACAAGACGCCTTTAGCAAGAAAAGGTTCCTATGCAGATGATTCCTCTGGCTGCCTCTTAGGGCCATTGATCGACTTCAAAAGTTCCCCTCTATTGGATTGAACTCCATCGGATCATTCCATTTGTCCCTAACCAAAATAGACGGATCGAGAACCACATGTATCCTCTACTAATTGTATTGATGTTGATAGCTGATCTTTTTTGACACATATGTCATCATTGAAGCGAATGGGAGTGGTTGTTGGGGTTAGCACATCGGTTGTACAGACAATATATCAAATCTAAGCTTACATGCAAATAAAAGCGGATATTCTACTAGAAGAAATATACAAAACAAGAGACATAAATCAACACCAGATTAAACGTGGTTCACCCAGTGTGGGCTACATCCACCAAGAAACAAGCCAATTTATTATCCAAAGCTTTGACAAGATATACAATGAAGATTTACAATCTTCCACACCTCTCAGATGTACAACACTTTCTTTCTCTCAAGCTTTTGCTTCATCACCAAGAATTTTCTCTCTCACTAACTTTTTTAAGTTCTTTCTAATTCTTGTTAATCATCTCTTCTAAACCCTAGCTTTTATGCTTATATAGTCGTTTATAGACTCAGGGCACTTAGCCATGCAATTACAATCAATAGAAATACTTTAATGCTAAAAATAGATCTAATTCCCGAGTGTTAATTAAAACATCCTTGCACAGGTAACCGATGCTGGTTAGACCTAACCGCTGCCGGTTCCTCCCTTGCCTGACCGATGCCGGTCAGACCTGACCGATGTCGGTTTCTCTTTAACCGAGGACGGTTACTGTATTTTCCAGCAAGTTTCCATTGCATGCTAAACTGAAGTAATTGATCTCCAAAACTCAGCAGTGGTTCTGTAGGAATGTGGTATTCTGCAGTGTTGACAATGTTCGACACCTTTAGCAGTGTAACGTGGCATTGGGCAAGCTTTTGTGACATTCCTAGTGTTGCGCAACTTGGGGTAAGATTGCACGACATTGATAGTATTGCAAGCCTTGGATAAGCCTTCATGGCATTCATAGTGTTATGTGGCTTCGATAAGCTTTCATGGCATTCAAAGTACTGTGCAGCTTTGGACAAGCTTTTGCGAATTCCGCAAAATGACTAAGAAAATGGGTCTTTGCACGGCTTGCTTAAGAGTGGCGCGGGGTTGCACAAATCTTTATTTGCTAACTCTAAATATTTTTGGGTGACGCAACACTGTGCGTGAACCCTGGATGCTCCTGCATCACATTGACTCTACACAAATAACTAATTTTTTACCAAGTAGCTGATACTAACTACTCACATAATGTGAGTATTAACAAGATATTTCCTGCATTCCCCCCGTTAGTACGAACATAAGGAAAGAGAACATTATACGCATTGATGGAGGGGAACACATCAACCAATACAATAAGTAAATACCAACATTAGTTTGACACATTCTTTGACAGATGGGAATACTTCAACCGTTCCATGGATGGGAATACATCAACCAATCAAACAAGGATAGTGGGAATGGATTCACTACAACTCTGTTGCGCTACTCTGATCCAAAGCACACACTCTCTAGGACAATGAACAATGAGATCAGTCGGATTGAACCTTATTGATTTTTACAACATATATAGTATTATTCACTAGAAGTTTGGCATGGGCCGCCACTTTTCTTCTCAAATATGCTCTAGTTGGCTACGCCTCATCGAGCAGGTAAAAACCAACCAATGGGACAATATCCTCACTATGTCTTTAGTGGATTCGGGTCACCTTCTTGAATCCTGTGTTTGTTGCAGTTGTAGGTGATCGTTGCCACTTGATTACGAACAACAAAAATTGTCTCTAGTGCCATTGGACACCATTATTTGCTTTAGCCTCTTTGCGCAGGATACTAAATCGTATAGAATCGAAGTATCTCACAATTGCCATTGATTACCTGCAATTCTTCAGGATTTGTAGTTATTTGGGCTTATTTTGATTTTCCACAACATTGATATGCAGTCTCTGAGTTAGAAGCGAACTTGAGGTTGTTGATGGGCCTCCTTCCTCCGTTTCCTCCAGCCTCTTGTGGAATGTTGGTCACTCAACAAGATGGATCTTAAAGCTCAATTGCTTGTTGTTTTTAGGAACAAATACCCCACAGGACTGACAAATTTGATTGGATGTCGTGTTAGCCTGTTATTGCATCCATACAAAGAAAACATTTGACATTTTTGACTTTGACAACATATCTTTGCTATTACAAGACAAACTCTAACTAGATTGGTATGCCCAACAACCACTTATTTTCTTATTAAAAAATAGCATTGGTATCTAAACTCAACGATTTTAAAAACCTAAACACATACTAAAAACAACACTTGACCAAGATTATAAACAAATAAATAAACATTAATTAACAATGACTCATGACACATCTAATCTAGAGACACAATAGTTGTGACCATAGTTCGCATACTCTTCTTCCACAAATATTCGACAAACCCTAAAAAAATTGACTCGGCAAAAACTCGGCAAGACTTGGTGAATATTCAGGAATATTCACCAACTTAAAAAATACGCAAATTTCTTTAAAAACATAAATTTTATGCAAAATATGCTACAAAATGTATCAAATGAGTATGTAAAATGTTAGAAAATTGTTTTCTATTAGATTTGAATACAAATACAATACAATATCACATTATCATGCGAATGCAACCACTGACTGATAAGTGCTATGAATTTATGATGATTGTCATTGGAAATTATCATAATGAATTTCACATTTATGCAAGTTATAATTTACAATAATTTACATTTTCCTCTTCCCCGTTTTAGAGAAATCTTGAGAGGGTCTATTTCCTCTACTAGTCCTCACAGTAGGTTGCGTCTCCTCGCTCCTCCTAGAAGGCTGCGACTGTGGCCAACCTGGTAGTAGATGGCGGTGGCTCCTCTGCTACATGTTCGACATCACCTCCAAAGATGTCATCCAATCCAATATCTCTTGTTAGTGCTTCTCCCTCCATAGCTTCCCTCTCGAAAGAAGCAATCTCATCCTCTGTGAACATAGGGATTTCGTCTTCTTGCCCAATTCACTCGCTGTATGGATCAATCTCATCCAAATCAATAAGTTTCTGCGATGTGGTCTCCACTGTTTTTGTGTGAAGCCAGAGATTGTATTGCACAAAAACCAAGTCATTGAGGCATTTTTGAGTCAATTTGTTGCGCTTATTCATGTGAATGGCCTCAAACAAACTCTAATTGCATTCACATCCAAAAGCACTACAAGGTTGAGATAAAATTCTGAGGGCTAGCTTTTGAATATGTGGGGTATTTCCTCCCCAATCCTCCCACCAAGAACTTACAAACAAGATAATCAAAAGTTCGTAAGTAATTAATAAAATTGAATTTGTAACTTGTAACATATAAGTAACTTAGTAAACATTCTAATTTTTATTACTTGGTGACCGCGTGGTTCTCCCTCGGATAGCTAACATCGAAGAAAAGAGCCTTCCCCTAACATGCTTGTAATTCTGCAGCTCTAAAATAATGAGGTCCCTCGTCTCAACCTCTAGTATCATCCTCTCAATGCATGTTGAAAGGCCCTCCATAACCTCCTCGTTCACATCTGTGAAGCCATCAAAGAAGAAAAACTTGGGGTTGAGGTAGTACCCCGCTGCATGAATAGGTTGATGGAGTTGATTGTTCCACCTTCGATCAATTATCTCCCAACAGGGACCAAATTTGGTGATATCCCCCATATAAGAGTTTTGAATGGCCTCTTTGGCCCTATCCATGGCCTCATAAATATACCCCATAGGATTTCGCTCCCCATCAATCAAGCACAAAACCCTCACCGACTCTGACACCTAGACACAAATTAAAATTTAAAGTTGCAAACTTACAAATAAAGTAAATAAGTAAATAACAATATATTTATAATTTTACAAATTAAAATAAAGGAATCGACTTGAAATATAAATTGAAGTTTGAAATTACCTTGATGATCTCTATAGCTCTCTTTGTAAAAGACATCATCAAAAACTATCTTTGCAATCCTCTCTTCATCAACTTTCTTTGAATATTGTGAGTCTAGCTATGCTTGATTCACAAACATTCGCTTTAATGATGACAACAAACTAGAAATACTTTGCAACGTCAAGAAGTTAGTTGCAAACCTTGTGACTTCGGTTCGCATAGGCTCTTTCCCCTTTGTGTGTTCTCTCATCAAGCTGAGAACCCAAGGGTGATTATATATGTTCTTGGTTATGTTTCTTGCATCTTTTATAACCGGCCTCACACAATCAATTTTGCCATATGTCCTCCAAAAGAAGGTCTAATGAGCCGTACGAGGAGTCCAAAAGAGTGCTGGATGCCTCTCTGTAGTAGTCTCCCAACCGCCACATATGCTGTTGCATTGTTTGTGAGAACTTGCACAACATTTTGGATACCATCTCTAATACGACCTTCTCTAACATAAAACTCAAATTCTTTGCATTTTTAATTATGTTAGAGGCATCAATTGACTTCAAAAATACCATCTCACCATTTGAAGCCGCTAAAAAAGAATGGTGTCCACCCATCTGAAAGAATGGTGCATTTGTATTTCTGTCATTGCTTCTTTTGATCTTTTAGGATTGTTGTTGCATCTGCAACTGCACCCTTGAACAATTTCTCATTCAAGACTTTTGGAGAGGGTGCCTTGTATCCTTTCCCTGCAACTGTCAATGTTGTTATCAAGTACTCCCAATAAAGACTCTTCACCACATTGAAGGGAAGGTTGTTGTAGTACCAAAAATTCACACATGCTTTATCTACTTCCTTGTGCGCATCCTTGTTCCAGCCTGTACCTTGCAGCGAAGGTTGTGCCCCAGGTATGTTCCTTGGTACAAAAAAGTTATGTATCCCTTTGCTCAAACTCGATGAAGCGAATGTGCCTTCTCCGGTTCGTATGTGTGGACCGTGAGTAGAGCCCACAATCGTTTCCGTATCTTCCTCTGAATCTTCTGCCATTCCAGGTCTAATGGATTTTGCTTTTGTTGCATGCATCCTTTCCCTCTCTAGTTTATTCTCCTCCATCTCTGCCTTCATCTCTCGTTTTGCTTCTTTTGTAATATTGGGACATACCACAACGTCCCGACAAACGATACATGCAAGATGATACTTTAGGCGATTTATGCCTCCACAAAACATTTTGCCGCAGAAATTGCTAGACTGTTTCGGTATGGGTACGATATGCTGAAACGACAACTTTTTAAAAAACCTCGGGTGCAATACGTTGTGGGTACGTTTGTTTATATATAATAAATATGTAAATAAATTTAAAGAAACATTTGCATACTTATTGAAATTTAACATTCATCCAATCATTCATGGAACATGAAAACAAATTTCAAATACTTTGAGAATTGAGACTTGAGTTTGTATTGATTCATAAAGCTCAAAACATAATATTTAATAACTTAATACATTCAAGTTCTCAACTTACTTCACTTTCAGTTTTCTTGGGTTAAAAGCATAGAACGTATCATTTAGATGATCCTCAAAATCATCTTGATGGATGACACTTGTAGCTCCACTCCCACTAGCTCCACTGCCAAAATATGAGTGTGTGAATTAACAAGAGGGGTTGGATGTATAAATAGGTTTTTGGGGGTGTCTTTTAGGGTAAAATTAGGGTTAGGTTACCCCAACTTTTTAAGTTAGGTTTTTTTTAAAACAATTTTAAGTTGAAACATGGCATAATGCCAAAACTAACATGGAGCGGGTATGCTGCAGGCATGTACTTGCAGCCTCGGGTATGGATTTTTGTACCCGAGATGTACCCGAGGCGTATAGGTACGTACATTTAGTGTACCCGTATTGGGAGTTTTGTACCTGAGGCATATAGGTATGTACATGTAGTGTACTTGTACCCGTACCAGGTACATATAAGGCCTAGTACAGGGGGTTCCATGCGTTTCTGGGTAGTACAGAGAAATTACAAACCACTTTTCCTTGAACTGCTCCACGTACACCATATTTCCAAGCAATGGTATGGGGCAAATTAGCGGGAATGGTTCCTGCTAGTGATGCTGACCTAGATGCTGAACTTGATGCCGATGATGCCATTGGTAAGCTCTAATCTGCAACACAATGTACATTTAAAAAATTAAAAAAAACGTAAACTTAATTAAAAATTAAAAAGGTGGCTTTATAATCCATTTTAACTGTAATTTCAAATTTGAAATTGTAAATCCTATGAGCAAGAATACATTCTTAAAAAGAAATTAAAATAATATTTACAAAATTACAACAATACATTCGGACAATTTCATTCATTAATGACGATGTCACGAATCCACGATAAAAAACATGAATAAATTAATAAAAAAAACTTACCTCCGGCTCCAAATGACTAATAAAATTTTAAAATCATTCACAATTAAATTGAATGCATTTAAAATTACAAAACATATTTGGATACAATATGAATATATAAAATTTAAATAATATAGAACCAATTTGAGAAAAGAATTAACAAAGAAAAACTTACCTTCAAATGCAATTTTTCAAATTTGCTCTTCGAATTTGCCATAAAATCTCTTCAACTCGTGCAATGCATGCTCCATGGCTGTGTGATAAAAAATGAAGGGGTGTGTTGCCTTACAAAGAGAAATTGCAGTGTATTTTCAGCGTTTTTCCCATATTTCATTTCTGTTCTGCATCTGATGATTTTTATGTACAAACTCGCCGAATATTCAAGCTGAATATTGGCGAGTTTAGCCGGCGAGTTATAATGGCGAATATTCGTTTTTCAATGATTTTGGCGAGTACTCGCGGAGTTTGCTATGGTTGTGACTATGACTAGACACAATACTTTATAGACTCAAATTAATTAAAAAAGAGACTAACGACACTATTAGACTATAGACAAATAACACTGATGTTGTAAGCTATATTAAACCAAAAACTTAATAAAAATATGAAACCTTGAAAACTACACACTTATCTAATAAAATGTCATCAAATTTAAAAAAAAAAAACTTTACAAGAAACTTTATTGAAGCCTTATAGCTTTTAAGCTATTTATGCTACATTTCTGACTGCAGACTTTGCATGGCGAGACACATAGGGAGATGATCGCATGGAAGTATGCTGACATGCATGAAGATTGGCAAACCAAGATTATGTTGTCAACACTCGCCAGAGGGTGCATTAGCACATAGGCGTGTCACGTGAGGGACAAAATGCACGATGCAACATAACAAAACAGAACAAGTGTGATTGAGCTTCGAAGGATCAAAAGCTTGTCAAAGCATAGACAGACCAAATAATATAACAAAAATCCAGATACTGATGGAACGGATCTGGTAGATGAATGTGCGTCTCAATAGGCAGATTCAGATCTGTAGATGCTTGAATCAACACAATTATTGCATGGCAATTTCATGGATCTTGATTACACAAAGATGATTAGGAGCACACAGAACCGAATTTGCCAGAATTCATCAAACTGGTTGCACACAAGGGAATGTTTGACTATTGGGTGACACTCAATCAATTGGCAAGTACGTTGACATCCATAATGCACAAGACAATCATCACATAGACAGGAAGACACATGGGTTTGGTAGATCAACTGGAAGTGCTAGAGGGCTGCTGACAATGAAGGGCATGAGTGGATTAAATCTGTACACTGAGCAGATGCACAAACATGGAAATGGTAGAATTTATTTGCCAATAAACGGTATTTTAACTCATACAAAATCACCTTAGTATTTGCCAACAAGACAAAACTAATCTCACTAAAAATATTTATAAATTCTTGATCAAGGAAAGGCTCATAAATTCAGGGCAAAAATACAAGTATGACACTGCCCCTTTCTTTCTACTTCATGATCACAGGCATGATCAGAGTCTTCTCTGATACCATAAGAGAAATATTGCACGATATATTACTTATCCAATACGAGAGCTACTGTAGGTTATTACAAATAAGGAGTTGAGCCTTGTCACAAACAACCACACAATTTCTATTTTAGAGGGGCAAGTTGTTGATACAACTCGCACACACTCATTCTCACACAAATAACAAATATTCTTCCTAGCTAATACTAACTACTCACATATTGTCAGTACTAACAAGATATTTTCAACATAATATTCGCTTTTTAATTTTTTTACCAATTTTGCGGCCTCTTAAAATAATCAAACAATTGTATGAACTGTTCAATCTGTTTTTATTGGAAATGTGAAACAAGTTTTACACAAATAACTTCCTTTAGAAAAAATGCGAAGGTCTGATGGTTAACTCTTCCTTCAAAACCTGCACATGACTTGCACGTGACCTTAACCCTTTTATACATATTGGGGCCTATAATTATGTTGGATTGGAGCCTTGATGGCCCATATACCAGCGAATTCAACTTCACCAGTGAACCACGACCTAAGTTTTAATTTAATGAAATCCTTTTAACACGAAGCTTCACTTTTCACTGGCTTGGAATATGCGGAAAAAAATCTGCGAACAATATTATTTTATAGGACATTAGTGGTGATGAGGAAGAGATTTTTTTTTCCTGTAGAAACTTTGGTGGTAGTGAGGTATCATTCATCTCCTAATTACTCAAAACAATTTTCTATCACAATATGGCAGTGGACATGACTCTGACATACCACCCACCAATTCTACGTCGAAAATGTATCACTTATCTCCCAATCACTTGAAACAATAGTTGACTGTTGGAGAACAGTGGCTGGTGATTCGATATATCACCCACAATTTTTTAGTTATAACGGTAACTTTGATTTGCTTTGGCATCCTTTGATGCTCCAATATTGATCGATATACGACATTCCAACAATAATTATGACATTCCAACATTCCAATATTGACTGTAATTTCGGGTGGCTCAAGAGAAATAATTACATTTTTAATTGAAAATTTCTCCAATTACAATGGCGAGTTTTGGAAAATAATCAATGGATAAGGGGCTCTGTAAGCTCATAAAAAATGTTATATGTGCAAATTCCTCATAACTAGGGTTTTACATCCCTTATTTTTGTTAATTGTTATCACAACTATTGCAACAAGTGGTGATTTTTAATTGTCTAGGTATGGTTTTGTAGGTATAATTTGTTGAAAAGGTCTTCCCTAACTTAGGACTCTCAAGCCCTTCAATCCATTCGTTGGTTTTCTACAACACTCTATATAGTTTATGGTAGCAAGATACTCGTTTGATAAACTAATGTCTCTCACTCATGTATTGGGGTTCCCAATCAAGCACTCTTGAATGCATAGACAAAAGGCATCCCACGCTCCTATGCTAGAGTCCCCACTTGAGCATTGTTGAGCACGTCTGGACACTCCCCTCTATTGAACTCTAAGAAATACTTGCTTCTTGGACCTCTACATTTGTGACCTCTTCCTTAGGATGTAATTCTTGGTAATCCCTTGCCTCATTCTGAATTTGAGTTTGGATGGGACTGTATCCCTATATACACATTATTTTTCACTTACAAATGATTTCTCTTTGCAGGTTGTTGGTGCATTAATCTCTTTGAGTATGTTCCTTAAGGGGTGTACTAGGAGTGGGGTTGGGCTTGTTGCAAGTCCCTGGTGAGAGAATCGTGCGTAGCATCACCCTAACTTGCCTCCTTAGTACCTTCCTACTACCTTGTTACTATCTCTTTATGAACACTTGATATCCTCAATATTATCATCTTCACGTCTGCTTATAGCATCTTCAAATCCCCTTCATATCGCCTTCATACCTCTTACAAGTGTTTTCTCTATCTCCATTCTCTCTTCTCTCCTCACCGTTATGACAGACTAATTATGGCTGATGCCATCGACCATTGTCGATGCCATCTTGTAGAACTCCTTTTCCAGCCCATTGCATCAACTGTGGTCAATGTCACCGAGAGAGATTGTGACTTAAGGTTATATTGTCCGATAAATAGGCATTGTCATTGTCATTTCTCTATATCATCGTCATATAGTTTGCTCTGTTTTCACTTGCAAATCTTCCCTCAAAGGTTCAAGAGGTTTAGGGTTTAGTGGAGCTTATACTTGGAGGTCTACTTTGGAGCTTTGGGTTACTTGGAGCAACACGAATAAGAGCTGCACCGACAAAGTCTCCTAAGTCTTTGAAGTCCCCAACTTTAATCTACATAGGTCTTTTACCTATCCCTCTTGTGATCCAGCCACGATAACTCTCACAAGGTGCTACTAACCCTAGAGGGTTAATTCGCCAACAATATCTTCGCAAAGGTAAGTATCCCTAATCCTTCTCTTTCCTTTATGTTGGTATGAGTAATCATGTTTCATTTATCATGTATTAGACTAGGATAGTGTAGCATATCTTTGTTTGCTGCATTATCTCCTATAGTCCATACTTAGCCACCAAATTGCATTACAACCCTTGGTCTAAATATTTTAGCTCTTTTGTATTATCATTACTCTTGCAACCTTAGGATTCTAGTAATATTTCACTCCCTATCTTAGACATATGATTTGGAGCCCTACGCCTTCGGTACAAGTGTGGATTATTGTTTTCTAGTTCCACGACTATTATGCCCTTAACTGCTATCCTTCTATTGTGTGTTAGCTCTAGAATGGTCTTGTACACACATCCTAATCTATATTATTGACAAGAGAGAGAGGATAATTATATTGACCATCTTAGCTATTATACGTTATGGTGAACTTGGTGTGAATCTTACTACACCATTGAGTGAGTAATTTTTTACTTTACCTTCTATATACATTGATGATTGTCTTCACCATTCATTACATTTAGGCGAACTCGACGTTAGAATAGAATAAGGACTTTCAATAGGCATATGGCTTCATTTAGAAATCCTCACTTAACGTACCCATACTACGAACCCCTTCCTCAACCTGCCTCTCATCCTTTATAACTCATCGACCCTGTATCCTTACTTAATGTTGGCATAATATGTTGAGAATGGAAAAGAACATGCTAGTCGAGCACTCCTTGATTATGAAATGTGCCACACCAACGTAGATCGTGCTTGCATGGCTATATATGTTGTTGCTTCTAAACTCCGAGAATATACACTATACCAAACCAGCTATGTTATTGGCCATATCGACCCTCTTCGCCACTTCTTTCCACAACCATGCTACCTTTGTACCACATTGGAAAATGGATGGCGCTCCTCATGGAGTGTCATTTACGCAGTATAACTCAGAAAGCAATTAGGAGGCAAGTGATTCTTGATCAACTTGCCTCTGCTTCAATACCTGCTGATTGACATATCTAGGACGTTTATCCAATGAAGATATGCTCTTCATTGAAGGTGTGGACCAAGCCCTTACCCTTAAAGACTACTTTCATAATTTTATTGCTGATTTCAAGGCCCGTGCCCTCGAAGAAGGTGAAATTGAACTGAAGCCTAAAAAGCAAGCAGTTAAAATTGACGAGCTAGAAGAATTCATAGTTGATTTCCACGAGGACATATGGACTCTTCATTATGATGGAGCCAAATATTTGCAAGGAGCAAGAGTAGGATGTGTTCTCACCGTCCCTTAAAGGAATATCCTTTATCTTTTTGCCTTATCTTCGACATCACTAACAACATGGACGAATATATATCATCCTTGGTATGCGAGCTGCCAATGCTTTTAACATAACTTATGTACACACTTTGGGTGATTCACAATTGTTTGCCAACAAGTAAGTGGTAAGTACCAAATCAAAAGTGAAAAACTTAAAATTTATCATGATCGAGGATCCCTTGAGAACAAAATGCCATTGTTGACAGCTTAGCCTCCTTGGCATCTCTCTTTTACCCCCATAAAGCCCTTTAAGATAACCATTTTAAGGTTTGGAAATATCTCTCAACCTTAACTTCCCAAGATAACTCTCTCATGTCACATTGAAGTTGTCACAATGAGGCATAGTCCATGGTACAAGGATATCATCCAACTCTTTGAAACCCAAATTTATCCTTTGGACAATGATTATCAAGTGAAGACCAGAACCCACATGAAAGCTTGCAAATATATGCTTAAAACTATGCTTTCTATTATCATAGTTTTGAGGGCACCCTACTCCATTGTGTTACATAGGATGAGATCACACCTCTTCTTGAGCAAACACATGGGGGCATTTGTGGATGCCATTGTAACAAACATGCTACACCCCACAAATGCGTATATATGGGTTACTTTTGGCCTACTTTACTCGCTTTTGCCAAGAAATGTAAACCTTGCCAATTCTATGATGATGTTATTCATTCTTCATCGGCCGAGCTCCAAGCACATGAAGCTCCTTGATCCTTCACCTTGTTGAAACTAGATTGCATCAGCATGTTTCCCCATTCACAAGATTGACATACCTTTATCATTATGGCTATAGAGTATTTCACTAAGTGGGTCAAGGCCATGCTCCTCACTAACGCTACTAGAGCCACAATTGTAAAATTCATCCTTCATATTAGTTTCTGTTTTGGAATTCCACAAACCATCATTACCTTTATCATTATGGATATAGAGTATTTCACGAAGTGGGTCGAGGCCATGCCTCTCACTAATGTTACTGGAGCCACAACTGCAAAATTCATCCTTAATTAAATTATGTGCCATTTTGGAACCCCACAAAACATCATGTCCGACAATGATGGGAATTTCAAAAGCAAAAAAGTGAAGCAAATTTGTGCTAAATTTAAAATTAAGCATGAGTTCTCAACATGTTATGATGCCAAGTGTAATGGCCAAGTAAAATATACCAATAAGAATCTCAATAAAATCCTCTAGAAGACCATTTGGGACTCCCACACCGATTGACACCTTTAGTTGTACTTTGCACTATAGGTATATTGCACCAACATTCACACAACCAATGCAATAACTCCTTTCTCTCTAGTCTATGGCCTTGAAGCCGTCCTCCCATTTGAGTTGCCTTCCCTTCGTATTTCTCTTCCTTGAATTATCCTTAATGAGTAGTTTCATGAATCCCATCTTCATACTCTTGATTTGCCGGATAAAAAATGCTCTGATGCTCTCAAAATCATCAATATAAAGCTGACATTGCCAAACAACATAGCTAACATGCAACACCCAAGGAATTTAATGTCGAAGAACTAGTCTTTAAATTGGATTACACCTTATAAGGAGGGAAAATATGCCTAAAATGGTGGGGTCCATATCTAGCTAAAGATATTTTAAGACCAAGTACATACTACAAACCAACAAAAACCATTTTAATAGAACAGACAACTGCTTAGTTCTTAAAGAAATGCTACGCTTTATCTTATCTCACCACCTTACTTGTAGATAGTTTTACTTTCGTGTTTTGCACCTAGTTGGTTATTTTTAGCATACTTTCGCCTTTCCATGTTTATATTATGATTTTATGTACTAACACAATACTAATACCTTAAGTTTCCTCTTATAGTCTTTGCTACATAGTTTCCTACGCTTCGTAGCTTTTCCTACCTCTTGGTTTTATATGCTTCATAGCTTTGACATACTGCCTATATATGCTTCATTGCTTTTCCTTATTACTACTTATGTCTTGGTGTTATATGCTTCATGACTCTTCCATATTACTACCTACCTCTTTGTGCTATATGTTTCATAGCTTTGACATACTACTCTTCCTTACACATCCTTTTTTTTATGCTTCCTAATGTTTACACCTTACAGTGCCTATTGGATATTATTCTTTACTTCACACTTCTTGGTTATTCTCTCTTCTAGTACGCTTCTAGGATCTTAGTTTGTGACTTATTTGTAAGACCTTACGGAATCAACTGGGCCTTCCTCCCAAACACCCATCTACTATGATTACCTACTTGTTGCCTGAGGCTCCCAACCATAGCTAGATGTTTTTAAAGAAAGGAATAACAATGGTTGAGAATGGCATTTTTTTTTTCGTATAGTGAGTTGTGTTTCTTGTAGCTCAATTATTGTAGTCTATCTACTTCTCTTTTCTCCTCATTTTAATCTCTTTTGTAATGAAAATATTAAATCTTCCCGTCATTGTAGCACTCGTTTATACACAATGATTAGAACAACTCAATCATAGCTCATTATCTACCTTTATTACACACTCCCTATTGCACACACCAAGGTTAGTCTCAAGATAGCGCTCTTTTCTAAGGTGCGAGTCTACAAATACCTAAGTCTCGTGGTTTGTAGGTTGTCCTTTATAGTGGCTAGATGTAAGCTCTCCAGTGTTAGTCATTCTTTATACCCATTTGATCAGCCTTTTGAATTTGTATGGAGGAATAAAAATAGCTACAAAATTCATAAGCCATATAATGAATAGAAAAATTAAGCAAAAGGCAATGTCACGATAAAAAGTCAATACAAAAAAAACGTGATATCATTTGGCCCGCACCTATCCTAAATGAAATTATTTCCATAATTGTCCTTGTTACAAAGCTTGAGGTCCTTTCCGGTGCGACGGTTTTTTTTGTCTGGGATAGGAGTTTACATTCTTTTCATTTGTGCCCCTACCTTCTCATGCAAGTACCTGATCCTTGTAGTAGGCCTACTACTCCGTAATCGAGGTTGTGAGGTACGGGGAACGAATCTTGGGAAGGTCAGAACTTTTAGTTTTCCTGTATCTAATAGACTAACATGGGATAGATTTATATTTTACTAGTTAGTCCAAGTCGAAACCTACAAATTTGGGTGCTAATATATAACTTGTTTTTATCTTGTTGGTACCCATTTTCTCGCCCTTTACATTGCTTCCCCCTGTCAGACATATTAGTTTCCAAGTCTTAACTATCTTATTTATATCCCTTTCTTCATCTCTTTTCAAACATGTGAACATTGTGACATCCATTAGGTTTTAAGAACATTCCCTTAAACCATCCCTACTTGAGTATCTTCTGCATTGTGGGCTTTCAGAATGCTCTCTCCCAATCATTGCTATCTTCTTTTCTTAGACGTCTCTTAGTCATGTTTGGGACTTTAAGTGTCACATTTTCTGGTGATTCATTATCTTCAGGATTGCTAAATTGGTCGGTTTTCTTCTACTAGCACTTTATGAAATTTTATTAGGTTCCTCCAGACTTAATTTAGTCTTTCCTTATAGGCCATCGGTGTTTGACCCAACCCTACTTATCTACTTATGTTTCGTACTTTTGCAGGGCTTCTAGATTGTTTGATTAGTTTCCTGACTAACACCTTTTGATGTTTTCTAGTTTTACTAGACCTAATTTAGTCTTCCCTTGCAAGGCTATCCTAACCTGACCTAGAGCTTTCTATTTCCTTATTTTACTCATTTTTTTAGGTTTACTAAATTGTTCTATTATTTCCCGACTAGCACCTTATGCCATATTCCGTAGGTTCCGCTGGACCTAATTTAGTCTTCCCCCACAGACTATCCAAACCCAACCTAGACCTTTACATATCTATCTCACATTCTTTTCGAGGCTTGTTGGATTGGTTGATTTGTTTCCCGACTAGAACTTTTTGACACTTCCTAGGTTCTCCGCCATTGATTTATTCTTCCCATATAGACTCTCTGGACCCGACCTAAACCTTTGTTTTTGGGGTTTGCTAGTTTGGCTGATTAATATTCTAATTGGCAACTTTTTGACATTCCATAGGCTATTTGGACTTGACCTAGCCGTCTTCCTCAGACTTTCCCTAGCACCTATTTATTATCTCCGATAAACTATTTAGATTTGACCTAGTGGTCTTCCCCGAACCTGTCCCAACACTCTCTTATTATCTCCCGTAGACTATCTAAACCTGACCTACTTTTCTTCTTTAGACATGTCCTAAGACCCTCCTATGAGCTCTTTTTCCATAAATTGTGTATAACTACTTATAGAAACACTTGCATATGCTTGCATTCTTATCCTTTCGTTTTAGTCTTCTATCATTAGGGTTCCTAAGTAGATATACGCTCTCCATGGTCAAGACGAGAGGTAACATGTGTCCTATTTTGTGGAAAGGGAAGTCGAGGTAATTCTATTTCACTTGGTTAAGTTCTCGTTTATTACTTCATTTACAGTTATCTCATTTGATTTTGGTGTGCCATGTTTCTATCCTGAAGACCATCTCATCTTACACTATTGTGACACGATGAGCTTCAATTGGGGCTTATAAGTACACTTTTTTCACTCTTTACTAATGATTTGTCCCTGCAGGTTGTTGGCACATTAATCTCCCTGAGTGCATGCTTTAAGGGGCAGATTGGGCATGGGGTTGAGCTGGTTGGCACTAATTGGTGAGAGAGTCGTTGTGCGTGGCATCACCCTAACTTTCCCTAGTGTGCCTCCCTACTACTTTCCTACTACCTCATTATCTCTTTATGACCACTTGATATGCTCATATTATCACCTACACAACTACTTATGTTACTTTTAAATCCCCTTCATACCTTCTCCAAGTGTTTTCTTGACCTCCATTCTATTTCCTCTCCTTACCTTTATGGCGGACTATTTATGGCTGATGGCATCAACTATCTAGTTGAACTCTTTTTCCAGCTGACTGGTCGATGCTGTCAGCTAAGAGAGACTGTGAAATCAGATTATGTTCTATAAATGGACATCATAGTTGTCATTTCTTTGTATCATCATCACACAGTTTTCTTTGCTTTTGCTTGCAAATCTGTCCTTCAAAATTTAAGAGGTTTAAGGCTTTGTGGAACTTATACTTGGAGGTCTCCTTTTGAGCATTTGGTTACTAGGAGCAACAAGAATAGGAACTGCACCAACAAGGTCTACCAAGTCTTTGGAGTCACGAACTTTAGTTTAAGTAGGTTTTCTACTTATCCCTCTTGTGATCCACCCACAACAACTCTCTTATAAGGTGCTGCTAACCCTGGGAGGTTAACGCGCCAACAATATTTTCACAAAGGTAACTATTTCTAACCCTTCTCTTTCTTTTATGTTGGTATGATTGATTCTGCTTGATGTATTATGTATAAGACTAGGATAGTGTAACATATTTTTATCTATTGCGTTATCTCTCACAACCTGTGCTTAACTTGCAAATGACATTACAACCTTAGTGTCGACTTTAGCTCTTGCTCATTATAGTTATTTTTACAACCTTAGGATTTTAGTAAGATCTCATCCCCTATCTTAGACATAGGCTTTGGAACACTACTCCTTTGATACAATTGTGAATTATTGTCTTCTAGATCCATAACTACTACATCCCTAGGCGCTATCCTTGGCTTGTGTGTTGGCCCTAGAATGGTTTTCTACTTAAATCCTAATCTATATTAGTGAGAAGAGAGAGGATAATCATATTGACCATCTTAGCTAACATACATGCCCAATCACTTATCAACAATTGTTATAATCTTCTAATCTTTTCTTTTTAGTTCTTTTCCTCTTCAATGAAGCCTATAGGAGGATGGTGCCAGGAAGTCTTGGGCTTTAGAGGCTCATTCAGACTTGACCCATTATTGGGTGTAAACATATTTGAGGGCTCTCTTACCTGCCCACTCTATATATGTATGTGGCTGCTGGGTCCTATCCTAATATAGATGTAGATGGAAGGTCGACTATAGATATAGACTGGAGGAGATCCTCTTGTCCCCAACGCCCTCCTTACCCACCCCCCACCCATATATATATACATGGGGGCCCGACCATCTGCGCTGTTCGTCTACCCATTACAATCTGTTATGGCGGGGTGGGGCATCAAGAATGGATAGAATTTGACACTCCTCTCTCCACGAAACAAAATGATTCTCTTTCTTTCTCTCGGGCTCCCTACCATACTAAGGAAGGGCCTTTGAGGAATTCCTACAGACTGCTAATAGAATAGGGAATAATCTTCAGAAAAATGATAAACTTTTCTATAGTTATGTAAATTCTGATTCTGAATACTGCATTAAATGCGACGTCCTCTACATGTTTGGATCTACAACAGTAAACAGATGCTTGCAACTTCTTCATACAAATATACTGCAAGTCTGCAAATTGGCGTCTTTAAATCATCGCTAAAGATATGTCCCTTTTCCTTCGTTCTACAATGAATTGTTTTTTACAAATTCATCTTTCTATGGTATGAATTTATCCCGTAGCTTGTAAGGGTTTCAGATTAGGTTTGATAAAAGTCATTGTTTTGTGTTCCTTGTGCTGCTGCACCTGAATATTCATTTGGTTTAAATGTGGATCTGCTAGAGCACCAAAATCTGATTTGAAATTGTTATTTAAGGCATCAAACTTTGCTTTGAAACTTTCCTAGGGCACAAATTATCTATGCATTCATGGCTTCTGAAACAAATAATATTTATAAAATTTATCAAGCATGCTAGGGCACACATGCAATATTATAATGTTGTCAAATTTGATATTTTCTCTCACTGTTTAAGTCTTCATGGGGATTTAGATGGCCTCAATTCTTTACTTCGAACAGAACAGGCGTCTTCTTGTTCAACAACTTAACAAACTGGGATCATGATTTGGCATGGGTTCCAAAATTTCTTCCCGTGGATGATGCCTCTGATTGAGCTTTGGCATTTGTTTTGTTCAAACAATATTAGCCGCTGTTTCGTTGAACTCTGGTTTTGCACGCAATGACCTGGACGCAAGCTATAACCATGCTCCTATCTTCTGGTCAAGACTAGCAAACAAAGTAGGGTTTCAATATTGTCAACTCTTTGAATAATGGTCCACTTTAAAAGCTCTTTTACAGTCCCATTTTGTCTATCATCTGAACCTCCTGTAGTTCTTCATAACCCTTTCCAGATATTTGAGTCCTGTTCTTCTACATCTTGTCATTCACTGTTGAGTTTTTCCCTCTTTGGCATGATTTGAACTCAGCTATCTTTGACCTCCTATCTCTCATTCTTCTCATCTTGTTCTACATGTTCGTGTAGAGGGTAAACTTTGATTTTGAAATCTAACATCCTTCGTAATTTCTCAAGTCTATTCGGACTTGTGATCTCCACTGATGGGCTCTGTTATGGCCTTCTTGGTACTTTGCGTCTCCTTATGTACCAATGGTTTAATTCGACAGTGTCTGCTATTCTATTGCAGACGTAATGGTCCTGTTACTTCAATTAAAAAAGTGAAGTTAAAAACATGCAATTTTTTTAACAAAAAATTTTAGATCAGCAATTTACATGATTCAATGTTTTCAGTTTAACATTCATTTTCATAGTAGATGGGCAGTGAAGAAATAGATTTCACATGCAGCTCCACACTTAGAACTCCAGGGAGTAATACTAACAAGGTTTGTATTCACCGCACTGTTACTTTTCAAATCCCCTTTGAGTATGATGAGAGCAGAATATCAAAAGTTCTTGCAAACTCTAAACACAATACCAGTGATTAAAAACATTTGCATTCATTTACATGTAGCCACAATGACTCAATTTATGCTTCCATATAACACTAGTCAACTACTAGATGTAATAAAAGAATAAATGATTATGTACAGCAGATTTACAGCCAAGTACAGGCATATAAACATTCACAAATCTGATCAAGTACATAATGAGGGCAACATGTCTGCCCAATAAATGTAATATCAACACTCGATAAAATTGGAAGTCTCTGTGTATCCATCTCGATAAAGTGCAACTGTAGAAGAGAGAGAGAGAGAGCATCATTGGAGTGTTTTACCTTCAACCAGAGACCTTGAAGGATCCCCGTTCTCCTCCTTAACTGGGTGGTGGCCCTATTCTTCAATGAAGGAAGCAGATAGAGGCATTCAACCGAAAACAGAGAAATGATGAAGAAAACCATGTGTAAAGTAAACGTCCCCAACTATATGCAAACCAAATCACAAGAATCCAGTATACCCCACTTTCTAATGATTTTCCGATTACACATAGATCTAGGAGTATGTGATCAGACAATGTATACAACACTACATTACTTAGGCCAAAGCATTATAAGTTGCAATAAACTCAATACCTCGGGATCTGCACTAGACTCAAGAAGCTGGGTCCTCAGATCACAACACAACAATCTCAATACATGACTTCAACACTTACAACAACCAAGCAAAATATGTGTTGGACATGGGGAAGGCTGCATAAAGAAAGGGGTTCTCTTCATCAAGCCGTCTCCGTGTCTGCATAAAACAATAGTTAATATAGTCTAAAGTCAAAACCATTTCGACAATTGTGATTACTACTTTATGTAAGTAGTTACAAATAGTTTCACAAGCAGCATTAATCAGAAGAATAAATCTCTATTTTCAGAAGTTGACATGATGCAGTCCATTCATCAACCGTGTCTTATTAGAAGCATTAATCACAAGAATAAATCTCTATTTTCAGAAGTCGACATGATACAGTCTGTTCATCAGCTGTGTCTTATTAGAAGCGTTCATCAGAAGAATAAATCTCTATTTGCAGAAGTCGAAATGATGCAGTCCATTCATCAGTTGTGTCTTATTAGCAGCATTAATGAGAAGAATACATCTCTATTTTCAGAAGTCGACATGATGCAGTCCATTCATCAGCCCTGTCTTAATTTTGTTGGTAACCATAGCTCAAATAAAATACTTCAAGTTTGCAGAGTCAAGAGTCACTAAGGTTCCTTAAAACACAAGTTCAGAATTTCCAAACAACAACTTCATAAAAGAAATGCCAGGAAGAACTCACAAGGCTCATAGAAAGAAGTTTACTTCCCATGCTCGTGGATTTCTCTTTATAAGAGTATGCATACAACGTATGCATATACTAAACATGTGCATATCGGACTATGCTTTCAGAATTACAAAACATATCACAATCCCTACAGTTATTAACCATAATTTGAACTGTTTCTTCACCATGAAAATAGACAATAGTAGGATCAATCCAAATTTGTTTTAAAGGAGAACACATAACAACATATGGACAGCAGATATTAATTCAAAAATAACAACAATTTTAAGTTACAACTGGCCAAAGCCAAGTACATATGCAATGGGATTTAACAATAGGTCTCAGATTAATGTTGAAATGGATACCTAGGTAGGACAAAACCAGTTCAGTTTTTATACACCAATCAGCATCATTCCCAAAACAGCTGGGAAGCAATAAATATGCTTGGAATCAAATAATATAATATATAGCGGTTTGGTGAAAAGAGAAAACCCCCAATAAGCACACACAAAATGGGATTTAATAGCAAGTATAAATTTAAAACACCGGTATATAAAAAGATATGTGTTATTTTTCCAATACCCAGAATGGCTGTGGACTATCAACAATCTCTCATTGTTAGCTAAATTAGCAGATGAGATTTGGAAAGAGAACATAAGCCCATCCCTGTATAAAGCGTAGCCGTGAAGGATCAAAACAATAATTAGTGTGCTGCCTGTTTCCCAACAACTCTTCCTCCTCTTTTGTAACGCTCGAGCAAACCCTAAAAATATATAACTCCCTTGCAGATCTCCTTTCCCCTTTTACTTTTTACTTCAAAACCCGCATATCCCAATTGCAAAACAAGATTTAACATATGTCTCTGAGAGCTAGACGTAGCTCTCCCATTTCTAACTGTCGTTCCCATAAACTCTCCCTATGATTGAGTCCACGAATTGTTCATTAACTAAGCTTCTTCATGCAAATATTAATCTAGGAACTCCAGTTCCATTCTTGCCCGCTTTTCTAACTCAGAGACAGAATAAAATCTGTTACATGCCCGCAGTCATCATTCTAGGGTTTCCTTCGACAAGCGCTTAAAAAAACCAACAAATAATCTCCACTGCTTGTCCCTTGTGGGTTTTAAAATTGAATAAAATTGAAGATGACTTTGAATGGCTTTCGAAAGCCTTTTTAAATCTAACATGATAGAGATTAAAATAAGGGAAGATTTGAACTAGCTGATATACCTTATAACGATTACCACTCAATTTTACTTGCATGGCTTAAAAAGTCTATGATTCAATTACTCATGATAATTAAAAGAAAGTGGAGTTGTTTTAAGATTACAACTATCAAGGGTCAACTGCCACTCAATTACCTTTTAATAAGTTAGACTTAGGCATCATGGCTATCATATTAGACTACCTCGTGAGAGGCTTTAACTACTACGCCATGTTGATATATCACAAATTTTTAAAAGATCCTTAATGCTCAAAATCTCATTCATTATTTCTATAATGTTGAAGTGATTCATCAGGCAATTTATATTGGCACCAGGCCTAGAATAAAAACAAGTCAACATATATTTAAAAACAACAATAGCGAAAACTTTCGACATGACTATCAAGAGTCAATGCGTGATCAATTACTTGTGTCATGGTATGACCGATACCGAATCGTGACGTATGACAAAATATGTTCTACACACCCATCGCATGTGGTGTCATGTGCTATCGAGATTATACCGATGGTTTACGTTAGCCATTGTAATCCAGGTAGCAAGCGCCATTGCTTGCACTTTGGCTGTTGTGATTGAACAACATAATCATCAAAAGAGACAAAAAGTGTCAAATATGATAAGGGGTACATATATTAACAGATAAAGCTATATTGCAGTACACCACAAGTAACTACCTCTACTCATAAACGTGTGTTGGTGCTCTTTTACCTTTATATGTTTTCAGTTGTCCACAGTCCATCTGCTGCCTCCTCGTCCTCTTTGTTTCCATCGTGTCAGCGAAGGTGAAGAGCCTGTTTTTGCATCCACCTCATTTCACCAAGTGGGTAATTAGTCTGTTATGCTTAACAAGAAAATAGCCAAAGTACATAAATAATCATGATCTCTAAATTGCTTCCATCACAATTTATCTCCATATGATTTCACTCTTTTCAACACAATCAAACCAAATGCAGTGCAGTATTTTAATCTTTACGCAGAGCAGAACGTGATGTGACATCCTTCTTGACTAGGAAGAGTCATTGTCTCTCGACGACTCTTAAATAATTCAACAGTTTTAGAGTAATCAACATAATTCAACAGTTTCGGATAAATCAGCATAATCCAACACTTTCAGACTAATCATCATAATTCAGCATTGGGCATATATATACATATCTGATGGTTCTATCATCATATTGTACAACAAATTATGTTAGCAAACTTGAAATTTTTACTATGTACATAACAATTTCTCCATTATTTCCCGAACAGCAGTTCATGTTCAACTATAGTAAGAGAAAAATGATCTTTTAAATGCTGTAATTTGAATGCTTTAGAAAAAATGTTAGCTTTGCTACCTGCTTAACGTCATATCCAGATTCTGAAAACATCCACTGACCCTACTAATAAGCCTTAATTGTAATCAGATCTGATAATTACCGGTTTTTTATCAATATGCATATAAGAGAACTACAACTTGATTGGATTTCTGTCCTTGTTCATTCAGCTATATGTATGTTCAATAATTTGCTTAAATACAGTTTTCAATTTCCAGTTCTATGTTTCAACATAAATTCAGATTTAAAGAGACATCACTGTAACATTACAAAGTTCTTCATCATATCATAATTCTCTCAATGAGAGTTCTAAAAAACAACAGCTAAGAAATTAGATTATCATCATAAATCTCGGATAAATGTGCCCAACACCTATTAATGTGTTAATAAATAATAATAAAATTCAGTCATCATAGGATGTCAACCATCAAAATAAATATGTAGCAACAACCTAATAAAATTCAGAATACCAAAATATGTCTTTATAATCAGCTCTACGTATTACTACTCAAAAAGATGCAAAAAAACTGAAATCATGTCATCATAATTCTCCTAGGTGGCACTCTCCTCAGAGTATCGGTCCCATTGGACCTTGCACTGAGTCACCTCTCTATTTTGCAGCAAAGCGTGTGTGTGTTTAGCACTCTAATTGGCTCTACGGCTACCTTGTGTGGGTTCTGTACTTGCGAAAATTTCAATCAAGAATATGAGATGCATTGGCAATATATTTCATAAGCAAGGATATAGGAAACACATCATGCAACCGTGATAAGGTTGGATGTAGAGCCAGCTTGTAGGCAATTAGATTGATGAATTCAAGTATGTCTTAGGGTCCCACATATCGGGGTGCCAACTTAGCAGATTTTCTCGAACATAATCGAGCTCTTCTTTGGTTTAACTCGAAGGAATACCTTATCTGCTACGGAAAACTTTCTCTTCTTTTTTGCGTAACTCTTCTGCCTGCCTATGCATCCTTGAGCTGTTGCCACTTTATAAGTTTTACCTATTCTTGCATCTCAATTAGCATGTCTGTACCATTTCTCTATCCTCCATACTATCTCAATAGATAGGTGTCCTATGTCCTACGTTTCCTTCCATAAAATGCCTCAAAGGGTGCCATCTTTAGCGTAGAGTGATATGTATTATTCTAGGAAAATTCAACCAATGGGAGGTACTCCCATTTATAGTACTGATCCATACAATACGTTCGCAGCATATCGTCTAAAACCTGTTTTACTCTTTTAGTTTGTCCATCAGTTTCTAGGTGGAAAGTGGAACTGGAGTTTAACTTCATTCCTAAAGATGCCTGTAGCGTCTACCAAAATCGAGAAATCATGCAAGGATCTCTATTTGAGATTATTCGCTTTGGTATCCTATGCAATATGAAGATTTCATAAATGAATCTTCTTACAAGTACCGGTGAATGTTTGGACAGACTATTTCTCTATGCTCCACACTATCCCAACTGATAGGTATCCTGTGTTTCCTGCTGTAAAGTGCCTCAAAGGGTGTCATTTTTAATGTAGAGTGATACGTATTATTATAGGAAAATTCAACCAGTGGGAACTCCTCCCATTTGTATTGGTGATCCATACAATACATTCGCAACATATCTTCTTGAACCTTATTAACTCTTTTAGTCTGTCCTTCAACCTTTGGGTGGAAAGCAGAACTGAATTTTAACTTCCTTGCCAAGGCCGGCTGTAGTGTTTGCCAAAATCAAGAAGTCATGCAAGGATCTCTATATGAGATTATTCGCTTCGGTATGCCATGCAACCTGAAGATTTTGTGATTGAATCTTCTTGCAAGTACCAATGAATCATCTTTAACATTCCCTAGTATAAAGTGGGCTACCTATGTACACTTATCCACCACGACTAATATTATATCATACTTGTTTTTCGACATATGTAATCCCTGCAAAAAATCCATACTTATCACTTGCCACTTCCACTGTGATATCTCATGTGGGTAAAGTAATTTGGCAGGGTGAACGTGTTCGGCTGTTACTCTTTGACATTCCAAATATTGTGATAAAAACTATGTAGCATCATTTTTTTGTCCATTCCAAAAATACAGTTGCTTCATATCTACAAGCAATTTTGCTACTCTAAGATCTCCGAAGAATGGAGCACTGTGAAATTCTTCCAACACTGTTATTCTCAAATTCTCTTCCTTAGGCACGTATATTCTTCCATTAAATTGAAGCAATCCATCCCCTTCAAAATTGTAACCGTAATAGCTATGATCTAGATTTGCTTCAAGTGCCTCTTTTACCTGTTAATAAAACTTATCCTCGGGTTGTTGTTTGAATACTTCCTCTCTCAACCTAGACCTGATTATGAACATTGCAACAACATATTTTATGCGACTAAGCACATCAACTGCTCTATTTTCCTTTCTCTTGATATACCCATATCAAAATCATATTCTGAAAAGAATTCTAACCATCTTTCTTGCCTCACATTTAGGTTTGATTGAGTAAAAATGTATTTCAAGCCTAGGTGACTGGCCTTTTGCTCAAAAGGTTTTCCCAAAAGGAAATGCGACCAAATCTTTAAGGCGCGTAGAATCGCAACCAATTCCAAGTCATGTGGAGTGTAATTCTGTTCATAAGGCTTAAGCTTTTTTGACTCATAAGCTACACGATGCCCATCTTGCATGAATACCCCTCCATATCTGTCCCTTGGAGCATCTATCGCCGTTGTGAAATTGCCATTTGGGTCTGGAACTCTAAGTACTAGTGCTGTTGTAAGCTTATCCTTAGAGGAGAGTGAAGTTATGCTCACATTTTTTAGTCCACTCAATTTTATTACTTTTTTTCTTGCAAGGAAGTGATAGGATTATCAGTCTTGGAGAGTCGCAAGACAAATTTGTTGTAGTATTTTGCTAACCTCATAAAACTTTGCAGCTCATGGATGTTCTTAGGAGTTGGCCACTCCATGATGGCTTTTATTTTAATCGGATTCACTGATATTCCATCTTTTGAGATAATATGACCTAGATAATACTATCCTCTGGAAAAATGCACATTTTGAGAGTTTGGTATATAACCGCTGTCGTAATTGTTCCATAACTAGTCTTAGTAGATGATAATGTTCTTCCTCGTTCTTAGAATAGATTAAAATATCACCGAGGAAGACGAGTACAAACTTATCCATATCGTCTCTAAACACACTATTCATCAAATTCTTGGAAGTTGCTGGTGCGTTAGTCAAACCAAACGGTAAAACGATAAATTTATAATGCCCATACTTAGTCCTGAATTTTGTCTTAGGTATGTCTTCCTCATTGATTCTTAATTGAAGATACTGTACTCCAAGATCTACCTTGCTAAACACTATTGCCCCTCGCATTTGATAAAAAAGATCATCTATTCGTAGCATTGCATACCTATTCTTGACTGTGGATTTGCTTAGCATCCCACACAATTGCAAGGTAGCGTCCTTGTTTTCCATAAAGATCACAGGAGCTCCCCATAGTGAAACACTGCGGTGAATTAATCCTTTTGATAGCAATTCCCACAATTGAGCCTTCAACTCAACCAACTTTGTTGTGGTCATCCTATATGGTGCTTTTGAAATTGGTTTAGATCTGTGCACTATGTCAATTGAGAAGTCAAATTCCTGCTTTGGTGGTAATCTCGTTAGTTTCTCAGGGAATATATCTTGGAATTCTTGTAGAAAAGTGTATTCTCTAAGGTTGGTTCCTTGGTTTCTTCTAATTCCTCCACCTTCACAGTGTACAACATGCAACCCTTCCTTTGTGCCTTCTTTAACTGCGTAGCAAATATTTGTCTAATGCTGATTTCTCTCTTAATTCCCTGAATTCTAATTGGGTATAGCAATCTATTGCCAACTTGTCTTGGCTTAACTAGTTTCACACCTAGAATGATGTCGTATGGTCCTAAGGGAGCCATGTACAGATTAACCTCTGTAGTAAATTCAAGAAAAAATATTCTTGCTCAAATAAGTACTGATCTACTCTATGCTCTGCCTTATTGCTGTATTGGACGACCCATGACTTGTTTAGATAACCCAATTTCCTAAGTATTTTTGTCAGCAAATCATGTGAAACAAAACATTATGTAGCTTTAGTATCAATCAAAATAATATTAGGTAAACTAAATAATATACATGAAGTTTCTATTGATGTGATTTGATGCACATCTTGGCGTTGCTAAAAGTTGCCCTAGCCTCTCTATGGACAATTATTTACATAATGACTGCCGCCACATTTAAAGCATCCTCTTGGCAGCCTTCTGTTTCCAAGTTTCTCTCCATCATTCCGTTTGACCCTTTTTGAAAGTGTTGTTTGTTTTGTTATTCCCGAATTTTTAATGATAGGTCTTTCCTTTGTTATTCGCTTTTTTCAGCTAGTTTATCCTGAAAATCGACGATGGATGGGATGAAGATTGATTTTTATTCCTTTCCTCTCTCAGAGCTGCCATTTTCTGTTGTAATTTTTTTGTTTTTTCAAATACTGTGCCCATGGTATAAAGCCCATCCACTCCACCTCTCCTCCAATATTCAGATTCAAGCCCAAAATGAACTTCTTGATTCTAAGCCTCTCATCCTTCTAGTACTGAAGTACATACTTGAGAAGTCGGGTAAACTTCTCCCAATATTCAATAACAGTAAGGTCTCCTTGGTGCAGATTTTGAAATTCTGTCATCCATTGATCAAACTTCAAAGTATGATTGTGACATTCGTTGTTGTCTAAAGTATCCCTTTAACTATTCTCAAGAAATAGAATGTGCCTTCAATCACAACTTTGTCTTCTTGTTATCCCGCCAAGCAAAAGTTTCGCGGGACAATTGGTATGCTCCCTATATGGCCTTTGTTCATTCTGAAAAATTAAGGATTTCAAAATACTTCTCCATCTCGTTGAGCTAGGTGTTGGCTCCATCTCCCAATACCATACCATAAAATTTGGGTTAACTGATCCTCTTAATATCCTTTGACAATTTTGCAGTTAACAGGGTGCTTTTTTCTCCGGGCCTTTCCTCATATGGCTCATTGTTAGAAACTTCTTGGTCCTCTCCCTGGTCTTTCTCTTCACCGTCTAGATTGCCACGAAATTCCTGCTCTAAGGAATCAATTCGGTGTCATGTCTCATGGTGGGCAGCGAGCATTTGATCGGGCTTGTCAACTTGATTGTGGTTGTCATTACTGTTGCTAGGATCAGCTTCGCCTCATGTGTGTGCCATACTATTTGTTCAATAAAAATTGGGCAGCATAATTAGTGTTAGCGAACCTATTAGGCCCGAATGTAGAACCTGAGCACTCTGATACCAAAATTTGTTTTTTTTAGAACAACAATTTACACGATTAAATGTTTTCAGTTTCACATTCATTTTCATAATAGACATGGACAAAAAAGAAATAGATTTCACATGTAGTTCTGCAGTTCTAACTCTAGGTTAAAATAAATTCAAAACATAACATTCTCATCCAAAAAAATTCAGGTAATAATAATATGGTTTGTATTCACTGCACCGCTGTTTTTGAAATTCCCTTTGACTACAACGAGAGCAGAGTTCTTGCAAACTCTAATTATAACACCAGTGAGTAAATTCATTTACATTCATTTTTATGTAGCCACAACGACACAATTTCTGTTTTCATTTAATACTAGTCAACTGCTAGATGTAATACAAGAATAAATAATTATGTATAAAAGATTTACATCCAAGTACAAGTATATAAAATAGTGAGAAATCCAATCAAATACATAATGAGGACAACATGCCTGCTCAATAACAGTACTATCAACACTCGATAAAAGCAGAAGTCTCCCTGTATCCATCTTGATAAAGTGCAACTGTAGAAGAGAAAGATACCATCATCGGAGCACTTTTACTCCAACCACAAATCTTGAAGCATCCCCCTTCACCTCCCTAACCGGGTTGTGGCCCTGCCCTTCAATGAAGGAAGTAGATAGAGACATTCAGCCAAAAACAAAGAATTGATAAAGGGAACCACAAGTAAAATAAACTACCCCAACTATATGCAAATCAAATCAAAGAATCCAATGTACTCCTCCTTCCAATGATTTTCTGAATACACATAGATCTAGGAGTACGTGATCAGACAATACGTACAACATTACATTACTTTGACCAAAGTGTTCTGAGTTGCTTTAAACTCAATACCTCGGGGTCCGCACTAGACTCAAGAGGCTGGGTCCTCAGATCACAACACAACAATCTCAATACATGACTTCAACACTTGTAACAACCAAGCAAAATAGGTATTGGACATGGGGAAGGCTTCATAAATAAAGGGATTCTCTTCATGAAGCCGTTTTTGTGCCTGCATAAAACAACAGTTAATACAGTCTAAACCATTTCGACAATTGTGATTATGAGTTTATGTAAGTAGTTACAAATAATTTCACAAGTAGCATTAATCAGAGAATAAATCTCTATTTTCAAAACTTGACATGATGCAGTCCATTCATCAGCTGTGTCTTATTAACAACATTAATTAGAAGAATAAATCTCTATTTTCAGAAGTTGACATGATGCAGTCCATTCATCAGCTGTGTTTTATTAGCAACAATAAGCAAAACAATAAATCTCTATTTTCAGATGTCGACATGATGCAGTCCATTCATCAGCTGTTTCTTAATTTGTTTTGTAACCATAGCTGTCAAATAAAGTACATCAAGTTTGCTGAGTCAATAGTCAACTAAGGTTCCTTAAAACACAAGTTCAGAATTTCCAAACAACTTCTTCTTAGCATAAATGCCAGGAAGAACTCACAAGGGCTTATACAAAGACGTTTACCTCCCATGTTCATGGATTTATGCATATATGAGTATGCATACACCCGTATATATATGCTTAACATGTGCATATGGGAGTGTGCTCTGGGAATTACAAAACATATCACAACCCTACAATTGTTAACCATAATCTGAATTGATTCTTCACCATGGAAATAGACAACAGTGGGATCAATCTACATTTGTTTTAAAGGTGAACACATAACAACATATGGACAGCAGATGCTAAGTCATAAATAGCAATAATATTATGTTACAACCGGCCAAAGCCAAGTACCCATGAAATGGGATTTAACAGTAGCCCTCAGATTCATGCTGAAATGGATACCTAGGTAAACACGAAACTAGTCTAGAATTTTTTTAACGTAGCAACATCATTCCCAAAACAGCCGAGAAGCAAGTAATATGCTTGGAATCAAATAATTTAATATATAGGGGTTGAAAGAAAAGAGAAAAAACCCAACTAAGCACCCACAAAATGGGATTTAATGGCAAGTATCAATTTAAAACTTAGTTACCTAAGTCTCGGGGACGGTGGAACGGGGGTACAGAGGGACGGGGTTTCTGGGACGACAATTTTTTTTCCAAATTTTGGGGACGGCAGGGGGATGACTTTTAAAATAATACATAAAAATTAATATTTCAATATTTTAATTTTTTTCAATGACATTTATTGTTTTAAACTGTATTTAATGTATTTTAGGTACTTTCAAGATTATAATTTGAAGTTATTGGTAAAAATAACATCTTTTTTAAAGCAAAAACATCACCAAACTTTTGAAATATTTAAAAAAACTGGGGACGTCTCCTCCAAGTCCCCGAAATGTTTGGGACGTCACCAAAATCTAGGGGACGCATCCTCACGTAACACTGATTTAAAACACTATTATATAAAAAGATAGATTTTTGTGTTGTGTTTTAAACTCATTATTAGCTAAATTAGTAGGCGAGATTTGGAAAGAAAACAGAAGCCCATGCCTGTATAAAATGAAGTTTTCAAGGATGAAAATAACAGTTAGTACAGTGCACGCCTTCCAACAACTCTTCCTCCTCTGTAACACCTGAGCAAAAGCCCCGAAAACATCTAACTCCCTTCTAGATCTTGTTTCTCCTTTTAATTTTTTACTTCAAACCCCACGTATCCCAATTCCAAACAAGATTTAGCGTCTATCACTGAGAGCTGGAGTTAACTGCAGTCCCCATAAAACTTTCCCTATAATTAAGTCCATGATCTGCTCATTAACTGAGGTTCTTCATGCAAGCATTAATCTAGGAGTAAAACTCTGGTTCCATTCTTCCCCGCCGTTCTAACTCAGAAACGGAATAATTATTTTTACATACCTGCAGCCATCGTTCTAGGGTTTCCTTTGACAAGTGCTTTAAAAGAACCAACAAATAAGCTCCACTGCTCGACCCTTGTGGGTTTTAAAATTTAATAAAATTTAAGATAACTTTGCATGGCCTTTGAAAGCCTTTTTGAATCTAACACAATGGTGATTGAAATAAGGGAAGGATTGAACTAGCCCACATACCTTATAATTATTGCCACTGAATTTTACTTATATGGCTTAAAAAATCTATAAGTCAAATACTCATGATAATTAAAAGAAAGTGGAGTTGTTATAAAATTATGACTATCAAGGGTCAACTGCTACTCACTTACCTTTTGATAAGAATTCAGACTCAAACATCATGGATATCATATTAGACTGCCTCATGAGAGGCTTTAACTAACACACCATGTTAAATAGTAGATTCTATATCGAAAACTTTTAAAAGACCCTTAACACTATAGACCTCATTCATTATTATCTATCATCTCGAGGTTATTCATCGAGTAATTTATATTGGCACTAGGCCTATAATAAAAATGAATGAGTAAACACATATTTAAAAGCAATAACGGTTAAGATTGTCGTTGGTCGACATAACTATCAAGAGTCAATGCATGATCAATTACTCGCGTCATGGTATGACCAATACCGAATTGTGGCTATGACAAAATATGTACTATGCACCCGTTACAAGTGGTGTCGTGTGCTATTGAGATTATACCGATGGCTCATGTCAGCCGGTGTAATCCAGGTAGCAAGCATCACTACTTTCGCTCCAGCGGTTGTGACGGAACAACATAATTATGAAAGGAGACAATTTTTTTGAAATAGGATAGGGGTTACATATATCAACAGATAAAGCTATACCGTAGTACAACACAAGTGATACCTCTACCCATAACCGTTCGTGTTGGTTCTCTTTTAACTTTATCTGTTTTTTGGTTGTCTTTAGTCCATTTGCTCCCTCCTCTCCTAAGATGTCTTCTCACTATTCGTTTCCATTGTTTCACCGAGGGTGAAGAACCTTTTTCTGCATCCACCTTGTCGCATCAAGTGGGTAGTTAGTTTGTTATTCTCAACAAGCAAGTAGCCGAAGGATGAATAATTGTGATTTCTGAACTGCTGCCATAACAAATTATCACTATATCATTTCACTCTTTACAACACAACTAAACCAACCACAATGCACTATTTTAATGTCTTTATGCAAAGCAAAACGGATTTTGACTGGAGATCTGTGTGGGTGGCACTTATTTTGTCATAGGATTGAAAGGGTATCAAGTAAGCTTTGATACCATACTGATTTTGTATGGTGCTTGTACGTTGATGGCATATGATACTTGTGAGAACATGGTTTAACATTAAAGTTGATTAAACATTGCAGTGTATAGTTACACGTGTAGCTAGCCCAAGCTGGGCTTCCATGTACATTGCACTCACTCACCAACTTTATTCCTGCATTATATATTTATTGCATCACACTTATGTGCAAAAGGGTGTGGTGAGATAGCAGACATGCCATTAGTAAGTTGAGGTTACTGAGCAGCAGATGAACTACATTGCAGTTGACGGCCCCTCGTCTGGATATGGGGTTCTCTTTGTCGAGCCTTGTGGGACATCTTGTCTAAGAAGGCAAAAACAATACAATAATGGCACCACATATATCGTTATGGTGGTTTAAACATTTATCTGTTAAACAATCACATTAACTGTTACCCTGGTCACATATCTATGAAGTATAGTCTCTACTTTGTTTGAGGTATTTTGCCGGAGATGCACAATGTTGTAACCAGATAATGCTAATGAATTAAGAAAATGAACGGCCTATATTTGTGCATAATCATCTGTATATTGACTAATTTTGTTTTTTGTCCCTAGTACATGGCTATTGGATGAAAAAAATTGCATACTCTTTCTCTATATATGAAAGGACAAGTCTTCAAACAACTGTGTTTATTTTTCTTTATTTGAAATTACGCCTTTGAAAATATGTTTCTGCATTGAATTCTGTCTTGGTTCAGCAATTTTGAGCATATTTACTATTTCTCCTACAATAAAAATACAGAATTTTGTGATATGTTTTAAACAAACAGTCTACAATAAGATTAATCTTCCATTTGAATGGATTGAAATGATCTTTTGGAGACTTGGTGCCATTTCCAGAGTGAGAAGCTACATTTCTTTGGATAGGACAATACATTTCTTTAATGTTTATCATTTGGTTTTGCAATTGACAAAACAATGTTGATGTCAATATCGAATATAAAAACACAGAGATAATGCAATCTTATTGCCACATATATGCATATGCATATACATATACATATACACATGGAGAGAGAGAGTGTTATGGCCAGTCTGTTGGTAATTTGATATTAACATTCTACTGTTTATGCAATCAGATCTGATTTTGGTTGTTGCACAAGAAAGTCCATACAGCATTTTGAAAGGCAGTTGTAAAATTCCATTCTAAATCATCTTCGTCGTATATGGTATTAATGTTTTGGCTTTTCTTTGATGAATTTTTTCATTACATTCAGGTCAAAGACAGGGCACTTAAGGAATCGGAGCACATAGAGACAAAGTTTAATGCATTACAAGCTTCTTTCTCTCCTTCGAGATTTCTCAGGTTGAATTTATATACATGCTTAATAGAATTAATTGGTATGCTTATAATGATTTGCATTCTTCATCCTGCAAGCTTCTCCATTCTTATGGAAAATTGTAATATAACATAATCCTAGATCCTTAAGTAGATGTCAGAATTTTTGTTTTGGCAATAACTACTCTAAGCCAATTCCTAGTTTAATCTCATTGCACCACTTAACAAACTTAAGGGATTTGCAACAATAAGATAACTAGTTTTGACGTGACACTTTACCAATCAGTTTAGAATTGTTAGAAAACATGAACAAGGAAGAAATGAAAAGAAATCCGAATGCACACATGTTCATTGTGTGTCCGTCAATTTGTTATGTGTAAAATGATTACAAAATGGTTGCACGGTTACAACCATCTAATAATAACCAACAACTAAGTTATAAGTCTTATATTTTAATATCCCCTGCTAAGACTTACACTATAGAAAGAAGATAGAAATACAATCTTTAGAAGCTTTTGTTTTGAATATCAGTTCTTGGACTGGATAGAACTCCATCAAGCTGCCTCCCTAACCCTCGTAAAGGTGTAGTTCCCAAGTTCCCGGATTCCACCTCCCAAAACTCTTGATTTACATAATCTCCCAAATTGTTGGACAACCATCTATATTGAACTATTCCCACAATGCTCCATCAAGTTGTCTCATGACACTCATAAGGGTAAATTCCTGAGATGCATAGACTCCCGAACTGAGTGGGCAACCACCCATGCCGAGTTTTACCTACATTAGATCCCTTCCTGTTATCAAACCGTTGACTTCTTTAGAGTACATATTCATCTTCTTCTTCATAAATAAAGTCTCCAGCATTTGGTGGATTGTCAACAAAGGCCACATTTGTTTCTTTCGGATTATCTTTGAGTTTACCTTTGAGAACATCATTAGCTTGATTGCGACAACTCTAGGTTATATGGCCCCTTTTCTTGCAATAATGACATTCAACTTGCCTACTATCTTTATATGATTTTTTGTGGTTATTTCTCATGTGGGAGTGTAGTGCACTTTCTTGTGAAGAATTACCTTCTGTATCATCCGCAATTGTTCTCTTATCTTCAGCCAAGAGAGCTGAAATCATATCTTCCAAGCTTTGTGAAGGCATTTGACTAAGAGTAAAAATGACATTGCTATATGAAGAGGGCAAATTGTTTAACATAATGGCTTTAAAGTCTTCGTCATTTATTGGAGCTTTAACCTTTGTTAACTGTTTAGGAAGAGATCTCAGATTGTTTATATGACTGTACATAGTAACATCATTTGGCCATCTTGAACCGAAACAGTTGAAGCTTTTAAAAAATCAGCATTCACCACTTTTTCCCCAAACAACCTATTCAAGTTATCCCAGTTTTCTTTGGACGATTTATCTAAATCTACATGGAGTTCAAAGTCAGAAAGAGCAAGCCTGATTATAGCTTTCGCTTTATCATCACGACTTTTTGACTCTAACAATTTAGTAGCATCAATGGGTGATTTTTCTTTTCCATTAACTATAACCCCCCAAATTTTTGTTCATTAATTGCATTTGGATTTTAACTTTCCAGGTGTGGAAATTGAAACCATATTATTTGTCTATTGGTAAAGAAAACTCCATTCTTAAAAAAATAAAAAACTAGGGCTTGCTTTTGCTTGTAGAAAAATTTCAGAGAAATAAGAGTTTATTTGCTTGAAATTCTTGCCCTAGCCGAGATTTTCGACTGGAATTTTCGTCTAGTGTTTTTGTCCCTTTCGAACTAAATTTGTGACGACTTGTCTTTATTCTTTGTTTTTCCCTTGAAATTTGTCTTATTTAAAAACGTTTGTTTATTCTCTTGATTCACGTCTGTTAATATTTGAATTTAGTGATTGGGAAAGACTGATAAATGGCGAAATTGTATGATTCTTTTTTCAGCTTCGTTTGAAACCCTTAACGACTGTACGCTTTTGAATTTTTGTGACTACTTTTATCCACTTTTTTTGCGTGCTGTCCTTCACTACTGTTCATGACTGATTTATGACCTTGCATGCTTAAACATGGTGGTGGTTTTGTGCCCTAGACAAGACTGGGTGACTTCATTTTATTCTAAAGAATCCCTCATGACTACATCCCTCTCGAATTCATGATTTTGACAGCGACTGGTATAATTCTGATTGTGCCTTCGAAATACTATTCATGTTTCAACACATTTCAATTTATTTTGTGCCCTAGCTTCAAACTTGCGAATGGAAACTTCTACTTTACATGCCTTATCGAGCACCAAGTTCTGATACCAATGTTGGAAAGCGTGCACAAGGAAGAAATGAAAAGAAAGTGGAATGCACACGTGTTCATTGTGTGTCTGTCAATTTAATATGTGTAAGATGTTTATAAAAATGTTGCATAGTTACAACGGTTTATTAGTTAATACCTAACTAATAATAACCAACGACTAAATTATAAGTCATATTTTAATAAGAATCTTAGTGCTCATGAGAAAGAAAAGACAAGGGTAAATAACAACATTATTCCTTCGCCCTTAACCAAAGAGGATCTACATGTCACTCGCTCTTCCTAGGTTTGTTTAGATGTTTTCTCTTTATTACCAGTCTCTGAGGTAAACTCATCTCGTAAACAGGTGTAACAAACATCGTAATTGGTTTCATTGCTATGAGTAAAGAGATGGAGATTCCATAATATGCGGTATCATTACATGCGATTAGAAAATTAATTAGTAGTAACGACCATATGAATTAAGTTTCATAACAATGGAGAAGATGTTGATACTTTTTCCAACATATCTGTATGTAGTCCATGATAAGTAAAAACCTTAGAAGAAACCATACAGTGTCTATATCGATTGCATAATGGATAACTAATCATATAACTGCATCCAATCCTATCCATTGTAGGAAGCCAATCATATAAATGCATCCCATTCTATTGTGAAGGTCATATCAAGTATATGTGTTACATAACATCATAGCCAAAATGGTACATAACCTAAAGATTCAAAATTGATGTCTTGCAAAAAATTCTGAACTTTTATATCTGTCCCAAGGGTCAATGACTTATAAAATATTTCTGTTTACAAGATACAACTGAATCACATTTGTCAGTGGATATTGTCTTCAACCCTTAACATAAAAGTCACTAAAAATCATTGTTACATCAGTTAACCATGAGGAACATTTGCCAAAATGATGCCAACAACCATGTCAGTGGTTGTGACCATTTTGAAGATGTCCTGTAACAAAATAGGAAGTGAGAGAGAGGAGAGCATCATGGGAGGGCTTTGCCTCCAACCATAGAGCGTTCGACTCCCCTGCACACCAACCTCAAAGCCTACTGATTTCTTCTCACACCATCCATACACCTGGATGTGGCCCTACTATTCAGGAGGATATCAAGGGTAGGAGCCGGAAAAAGAGAATTCAGTGATAAATGACAACTTTCTTGTGCATATAAAATGTAGCGACCCCTCAATGTGTGATTGGAAAACACACCAGATTTTTTTTGAACTGGAATTTCAAATCACCCTTACACAACGGGGACGGAAATCGATGCTTTCTCGATTTCCTAGTCCTACACTTAACAGACATGCACATGCATGAAGCAATATGAAAGTAATCAAAGTTTTATTTAACATAGTAGATTAAGTCGTGTCAGTAACTCTCATACAATTTGCTTCCATTCGATTTAGAAATGAATTAACAATCCTTATAACATTGAGTGCTGTAATGTCCCTTTTTCCAAATTTCGAAGGCATAATTGGATTCCCAGCTATTTCTTCTCCTTGGTTGAATTGAAAGGAAGCAGATATCGTCTTTTATTATTTTATGAATACTTTAAAGTGTGTGAGTGAAGATTATATGGGTCGGCCTTGTTTATTAAGGAATAATAAATGATTAGGAGGGGTCGGCCAAGGCATAATGAATGGACATAAAGGAAAGGTCACGTCTTTTAAATTTTGGTGCCACCCTTAGAAAAGTATAAATAGAGGTCATGTGTGGGCATTTGAGGATAGAGGAATTTGTAATTAAAAATCAGATTTTGAGAGTTATCTCTCATCTTCTTACCATTTGGGACGAAACCCCCATATGAGGTCCATATGAAGGACAAAAACCCTTCATATTGACTTAACACAATTATGTATTTGCAGATTATCATTTTATAAGATCATTTTGTGCCAATTCTGATTTTATCAGTAATTTCTACAAGTTCGACTTGTATTTGACTGAAATCTGAATTATTAAGCAATAATAACATCAATTCCAATTGCCTAATCAAGTCACCATGTTCTAAGAAGTTCAAATATGCATTCGCACAAATTTCGAGGCAATATTTGGGGAAGTTCGAACTCCTCTTTGACTGCTGCAATTTTCAGATTTGCATAATTATTTCCAGCGGTGTATCTTTTGCACAAATCCATTCGATTTGGCCATAATATTTGTCAAAATAATAAATAGTCATTTGATAATTCTTGGGGAATTTTGGCACGATTTATGAAGATTTCAGTTCACTATAATTTAATTACAGTCAGCTGTAATAAAAAAAATCAGAACTCTGGAAATTTGATATAAACCCTTGAAAAGGGTCATTACAAGTACAAATACCTACATGGTTTCACATATAAATGTTCATCCAATTTAGACTACGGCAATCACGGTTAATCCATTAAAATATGCATTCCATTTCTATTCATTCCAATAAATGTTTGATTAAGAACAAGTTACTTCATGAATTATATTTCCAAAAATAAGGTTTACAATGATAGATAGGTTTTACAACATTCAATAATCCATGTGATTCAATATAAATAAGTTACCATCTCATAATCATGCTACAATCATTTGCAACTTGATACGTATTTGAATTTACGATAAATTCCAATATACAATATTTACAATTCCATTTGTCTCAATATACATAATTCAATGAATAACATGAATACACAATATCACAACCACGTCACAACAACACTTGTTGTCTTTCACCAGAGATCCATCCTGATGCTGAATTGCATAATGGGAGAGAGTATCATTGGAGCACTTTACCACCAATCAAGAGCCTTACGTATCACACCTCTCACTAAATGAGAGTGGCCCTACCCTTTGCAAGAAGGAAGATACAAGTAATCAATTATAATATCCCTTTCGAGGGATGAACCACAATAACAATGAAATCACACAAACCCAAACTGAAATATATTCTGATTTGTATACCAACCAATTGAAAAATGTAACAATAGTGTACAACAGTATGATTTTTAGGACAGCAGCTAGGAAAGAGCTACAACTCAACAAAATATCACCATTAACATCATCTACAACATGCAGAAACACTTAGGAATATTTTAGTGCAATTATCACTCAAAAACTCAACCACAAACACTGCTGGAAATTAATTAAATGACAACATAATTACATCTCTCAAAAGTGACTGAAAATGAGATCTCTAAACCCCAATAAATGCCAAATAAGTGATATATCAGACTTATAAATTTGGAGAAGTTTGAATATCAACTTGAAATGCCAAAACGTGCCCTAGAAGGCACCCAAACACACTCCTACCCAAGTCACCACCCTAAGAGAGGGTGCCAAAGTAATGAAGAACCCTTGATATTCTTCTCTTTCAATACCCTAGCTGCCCAACCAACAAGATGGTCTTCGTAGAAGTCTTTAACATCACCAAATTGACGAGTTTTTGTTCTTCAACCTTCAACATGTAAGGGTTTCGTCCTCCTTGCTTGCCACACTAATGGATTTTCAACCCTTAGTGGATTGGAATAGAGCAACCAGCTCTAGAACCAAAGGGATAAAATTATATTAGCCAAAAACATGCCCAAAATGAGCCTATTTGACCCTTATATATCCTTATGGTGGCGCTAGAGTCTTTAAGGAGGAATTCCCCCAAGACCGACCTTCTTAGAAGATTATTTCATCTTTTAAGCTTATATCAAAAGCTCTCCAACCCAGCTGACCTGCTTAAGAAGGGAAATACAAAAAAATAATTATTAATTAAATAAAGACTAAATATAATCCATGGGCTTCCCTCGTTCATCTTCTTCTTGCCCATGGGAAGAAGAATGGGCAAGAAGCCTTCAATTGAATCAATTTGAAAAAGGGGACATTACATCAATAAGGTAATAGAGAGAACCATGTGTAGTGCAATCACCAAAACTAGTATACCTATGAACATGGTAGGAAGATAACATCTTAGAAATAATAGTAGTGATGAATATGTTTTTGGCCAAAAGACTTAGGACACACTAGATACACATTCCCAATGAAGTCCAACATGGTACTAGGGCATAAAATAATCCCCCTCGACTAATCATGAGGGAAGACCTTGATTCTATCCGCAGCTAACCCTTAACCCCTAACACTTGTCATATGTGAAAATTGCATTAGGTAAACAAACCCATCTATATAGATCAATCCCTAGTCCATGTACGCATCTCAAAACACTTCCATTCCCATATGCAACTCACAAACATGGCATCTATATCTCTTGAAATCATGCAAAACATAGGCAAACTACTATCATGACTCAAGCAATGATAACCTTCCCGAATGTTCCATACCCCTCGTTCACATTTTCACTGCAATCATCCTAACGCTAATTTGTGATCCCAAAACAATACAAGGAAACGCACATAGAGGACTCGAGCAAAACAACCTTCTTGAATGTCCTATACCATCCAAGAATGTCGCCATTTCTAGAATTCTAATTGTGGTTTTCCAATACATGCAAGAATGTTGCCATTTCTAGAATTCTAATTGTGGGTTTCCAATAAATGCCCTGTAATAGGTTTCAGGTACATAGTTTAAATTCTGTGTTCAAGGTTTGCAAATGCCTCCAAAAGTTAAATTGTCATTTAACAAACATCATTTTATTTGTAAATTGCATCATGGTTTTCCATACATGTTTTATAGCATACAATTTTCATTGAATGATACGAGGTTGTCATCGTTAAGTAACCTTGTTTGACCATTATGTTTATCTTCCTTTATGTATCTTCCAACACCGAGCTCATCGTTATATAAGATATGGTTCCATGATTGTACGATACTTCTTAGGTCCTGATACAACTCTTTATGTCAAAAATATGATCGAGTATTTACTTGTTGGGTTCAGGTCTTATAAATGTCTCAAATAAATTCCTTATGGTAATATAGCCCCATCAAAAAAATTTCAAACCGAACTTTATGGATTTGAGTTTAATTCCCATATACAACAAAAATTATAGCCCATATGGATAAACTCTAAATTGAGCTATATGTTAAAAGACAATTGGGGAGGGAGTCGACCACTTGCCCACTTTCCCCAAAAACCAAGCATATGGCCAAAATAGACAACCCTTATTGTTGATTGATATACATGACCACAAGCATATTTAAAAGAATGATGAATGTAGTGTTTAGTCTAATTAGCGAAAGTTTGGGGGAGGGATTTGACCATTCGACCCCTCACCCCTAAGGTTATGTTTATGGCCAATCAGCCGTCGTTTCCCCTGGAAACTATAATGGCTGATTCCTAGTAATATCCAACTTGCTTTTTAAATTTTGGTTAAACTACATTTCATCATGTAAAAGTATGTGAGGGAGCTCATGTGGGTCTGTAATGTCCCTCTTTCTCGGATAGTTCGGTCGAAGACCTTTGGCCTGTTTTGTCTACCCGACGGCCCAAGGGTGTTTTCAAGGGTGACTTCGGTTTATTAATTTTATTATATTGTGCTCTAGAATAAGTAAAATATCATTAAAGCACATATAATTAATTAATAGATTGTTTAAGTGACTTTAACTTAAGAAAGTGCATTTAAATAAATTAATAAATTATTTAATGTGCATTCCTAAGCCAAAAATGCGACTGGGTTGGAAAAATGAAATAATTAATTATGAGGATTTGGAAAAGTGTAAGTTGTTCTTTTGGAAGGTTTTTTGGCTATAAGGGAAAAATGCGACTTGGAAAAAGGCGCATTCAGATTATTATTATTTTTCCCCGGCAGTTAGCACTAAGCTTTTGTGGACAAAATCCAAGGACAGAAACCCTCTGGATTATTCCTCTTGCAGATGGAAATACCAGGAGCAGTCAGAGTAGTTTCTATTCAGGGATCTTCATGGTATTCATAGGTTTTTATTATTCCAGCAGTTAGACAGATAAATAAATTGCAGCAGTGGGCATACAGACTTCTTCTAGAGTGGGGCGACTTCTTCTACAGTTGTTTTATGTAGTATCTGAGGTATTTTTCATGATAGATAATTATTGTAATTCCCAGCATCAGATATATATCAAATCGATTTGGTTTGAATCATTTACAGTGGGTTTTTTGGACAATCCTTATTATTTATCTATCTGCAGATTTATAATTGTATTGTCGTAATATTTAGCATCATAATTCATTATTAAATACATGGCTGAATTGTTTATGAAGAAATTTGCTTGTTAAACCCTAGGCGCCTTTTCCGTATTCACCCGGTTTGCGGGGTTTGATTTATTTAATTTATCTATGCAGTTTTAGAATGGTGTTCTATGGATCCTTTTGATGTTATCAGTTCAGATTTGAGCCAGAGCAATATATATTTAAAAAAAAAGTATTTAGGCAAAAAGGGGTTTGGGATCTTTCAGTGGTATTAAAGCATTGTATCCTCCCAGCCTATGTGGGAAGGAAGCAGAGAGTGTATTAAAACAGAAATCAGCTTTGAATGCAACACAGAGAGGACGGTCCACACATATACTACACCCGCAGACGAGCACGACTCGAAGCTGGTATTGCAGGAGGTGACAGAATGAAATATTTGGGTGAGAGACCTGAGAGTCCTCCTCGAGAGGAACATGCAGATCTAGATAGGGATTTCATTCAGGATATGACAGCCACTCAGAGGCAGTTGTTACAGACCATGGAGCGCATGGGCACTACAATGGACAGGTTGGCACTAGATAGGCTGCGAGATAGGCATGACAGGAGGGATAGATCCGTATCAGTTGCCAGTGGTTACAGGGATCATACTAGATCACCTTCAGAGCTTGGGAGTGTTAGGGGATCGCCACACCGTGAGCAGAGGCATACTCATACAGATGAGAGGAGACCTACGCGGACTGCAGATAGGCCTATGCAGCCTAACTTTCTGCCTAGAGGTGACCCACCAGAGATTGAGGGACGACCAGAAGAAGTAGCTTTTCCGGATACTATTATGGTAGTCAGTGATGAGTGGAGGAGTTTGCTGCAGCATGTGAGGGATGTATTTCCCCTCCCACAGTATTGTGCTAAGAGGAGAGATAACATTAGGGCTGGACAGGACAGGAGTTCTAGAGCGCAACAGAATAGGGTTTTGCAGCAGGTTACCAATAAGGTAACCCTCTCCACTTTTGATGGTAGTGGAAAGATCAGTTCCAGGGCTTGGATTCACAAGCTCGACACCTATCTTACCCTCAAACCCATGAGGGAGCAAGAGCCCATACAGTTCGCCACATTACACCTTGAGGGGGTGGCTTATGATTGGTGGCACCATGGGTTAGTTACACAGGGTCATGAGCTTCTACGGTCATACAGGGATTTTAGCGAGAGGTTGATTGCGAGATTTGATTGCAAGGATGTGGAGTTGTATTACAGGGACTTGGCATAGCTTCGATAGAGTGGACACGTTGATTCATACATCAACGAATTTCAGCGGATGGCAGTTATGATTCTAGAGATGCCTGAGAAGAGGGTGGTGATGTTATTTATAGAGGGCCTTCATGACAGGATGAGAGGATTGGTCAAGGCTCTTAAGCCTAAGACATTGCATGATGCCATCCATACGGCATTGGATTTGGACACATCCCCCACTTCCTATCAGCCCACTTCTTATCAGCCCAATAAGAAGTTTCCCATGAGCTCCAGGCCATTTCAGCGCTCTACCGTTCTGCAGAAGAGTGCACCACCTCCTAAGGTGGATCAAGAGACTCATAATGAGTTAACAAGGAAGAAGCTTTGTTTTCATTGCAAAGATCATTGGGAGCCTGGACATCGTTGCCTTGGTAAAGGCAAGGTGCATCTCATTGAGGTGATTTCAGATGGAGAGGATGATCACTCTCCAGGTACAGATGTAGAGGATGAGAGCGGTGACCAAGATGCACAGGGGGAGCAGCCCCAAATAGAGCTTGGCGAAGGTGAGGCATTGGATTCATCCGATGTTACTATTGCCACACTTTTAGGCGTTCCTAGGTACCATCCCTTTCGGCTGAAGGGAGTGCTTAAGGGACAGCGGATTGTTTGTTTGGTTGACAGTGGAGCTATGCACAACTTCATTGATGAGGGGTTGGCGGCGAAGCGAGGATTACAGGTTGAGGAATTTGATGGATTTAGTGTACGGGTGGCAGATGGATTTGCTATCAGTTGCACTAAGAGGATTCCACGACTTAGTATTCAGATGGGGGACTATACATTGACCGATGACTTCTATGTTATTGGACTTGGTGAGATTGATACAGTATTGGGTATTCAGTGGTTATAGTCACTTGGCAGATATGTGTAGGATTTCCGCAGGATGGAGTTGGAGTTTATGGTGGATAAGAAGAAGATTGTGCTTCGGGCTCTTTCTGACGGTGGGCCTAGAGTTATTTCAGCACGCAGAATGGAGTCAATAGTGAGACATGGAGAGGTTGCATGGGCAGCCCAGTGTTTCATTGCATCCAAATCTTCTTCAGATAGTGAGCAACCTTTTCACATTGACATCCAGTCCATACTGGATAAGCATGGCCCAGTTTTTGGTGACATTCCTCCAAGTAGACCACCAGATAGAGGGTTTGAGCATGTTATAGAGCTTGAGGAGGGTGCCAAACCCATGATGACTACGCCTTATCGCCATCCTAAGACATATAAGGATGAGATAGAGAAGGCCATTAGAGAGCTCTTGGAGATGGGATAGTTCTAGTCCCTTTGCTTCTTCAGTTGTTTTGGTGAAGAAGGATGGGTCCATGAGGTTGTGCATTGACTAACGTGCACTGAACAAGAAAACCATCAAGAATAGGTACCCCATTCCTCGCATTGATGAGCTGTTAGATGAGATGCATGGATCTATTTACTTTTCGAAGATTGATCTTCGATCGGGCTACCACTAGATTCGAGTTCGGGATGAGGATATTCACAAGACAACCTTCAGGTGTCACTACGGGCACTATGAGTTCTTGGTGATGCCATTTGGACTCACTAATGCCCCTGCTACATTTCCGTCATGTATGAACCATCTCTTCAACATGCAGTTGAGACAATTTGTGTTGGTATTTTTTGATGATATTTTGATATATAGCAGGACATGGGATGATCATTTGAGGCATCTTGATGAGGTACTTAGCAAAATGGAGACTCAGTCTTTATTTGCTAAGATGTCCAAGTGTGAATTTGGACTTACGGAGATATTGTATCTTGGACATGTCATTGGGGCCATTGGGGTCAAGGTCCATCAGGAGAAGATACAGGGAATGCAGGATTGGCCACCACCGAGGAATATCTCTGACTTGCGAGGATTCTTGGGGTTATGTGGTTACTACAGGAGGTTTGTGAAGGGTTATTCTCAGCTGGTAGCTCCATTGGCAGATCTTTCATGGAAGGGTGCATTCAATTGGTTAGATGAGGCACAGGTAGTATTTGAGAGGCCCAAGGTAATTATGAGCACCTGTCCAATTTGGGCCCTTCCAGATTTCTCATGGCCCTTCATTTTAGAGTGTGATGCTTCGGGATTGGGGATTGGTGTAGTTCTTATGCAGGATCGCCATCCTATTGCCTTCGAGAGTCGGAAGTTGAGAGATGATGAGAGACTGTATTCCACCTATGATAAGGAGATGCATGCCATTATGCATGCTTTGGCAAAGTTCAGATAGTATTTGGTGGGTGGAAAATTTGTGGTGAGAACTGACTACAACAGTTTGAAATATTTCCTGGAACAAAAGGAACTCAATGAGAGGCAGTAAAAATGGATCAGCAGAATCTAGACATATGATTTTGACATTGAGTATGTCAAGGGGATGAAGAATGTAGTGGTTGATGCACTTTCCAGCAAACCCCATCTCGCTGCCCTATGTTCTTTGAGCGTGATTTCAGCAGATTGGAAATCTCAACTATTAGTGGAGTATTTCAAAACCACTTGGACATGTGACATTATGGATGGAAAAATTCAGTATGGCCGGTATAGGGTAATAGCTGATTTGATTTTGTATAAGGGTAGAATTTACGTAGTTCCTGAATCTGAGCTTAAGGAAAAGATTATGCATGTTTTCCATGATGCACCACTTGCAGGACATCCAAGGTATTTTAAAACATACAGGCAAATTAGAGAGAGATTCTCCTGGAAGGGTCTCAAGGATGATGTCTTGTGCCATGTCCGTGAGTGTATGACTTGTCAGCAGAACAAGTCAGAGCATACTTTCCTAGCAGGTTTGCTACAACCATTGCCAATTCCGGAGCAAAAGTGGGAAAGTATTTCGATGGATTTCATTACAGGTCTTCCCGTGGTGCAAGGGAATGATCGCATTTATGCAGTAGTTGATCGGTTGAAAAAATATGCACACTTTTTCGCTGTCCCTACCGGCTTTAAGGCACCTCATGTGGCTGATTTGTTCTTCCGTCAGATATTCAAGTTGCATGGACTTCCAAAGAACATAGTTAGTGACCGGGATAGCAGGTTTATGAGCATATTTTGGCAGGAGCTTTTCCATTTGGTTCACACTGAGTTGACTCCTAGCACTAGTTCTCACCCTCAGACGGATGGGCAGACAGAGATTGTGAACAAATGGATAGAGGGTTATCTTCACAACTACGTTGCAGGACAACAAAAGGCATGGGTAAAGTTGTTATATTTATGTGAGTATTGCTATAACACCACTTACCATATGTCTATTGGTTTGACTCCATTTTGAGCACCGTATGGGTATGATGCGAGATCTTTTGTTGATATGGCGTTTGGGGACAGTAGAGCTCCCAAGGCTCAGGAGAGTTTACAGGATAGTCAGGACATCCTTAAGGTACTTAAGGAAAATATTCAGCGGGCCCAGAATCAATAGAAGATGTATGCAGATAGGCACAGAGTGGAGAGATCATTTGAGGTGGGAGACATGGTTTTTTCTACGTCTTCAGCCTTACAGACAGAGTACTCTGAAGAAGAGTGGGGCTGAAAAGCTCAAGCCGTGATTCTATGGGCCATACAGGGTGTTGAGGAGAGTTGGTGAAGTGGCATATGAGCTAGAGTTGCCTTCTGAGAGTAAGCTACACAATGTCTTTCATGTATCTTGCTTGAAAAAGGCCTTGGGCCAGCACATTATGTCTTCTACAGAGTTACCACCCCTGGATGAGGAAGGGAGATTGGACTTAGTGCCAGAAGAGATCTTGGACAGCCGAGAGAGGAGACTGAGGAATAGAGTTATTCGGGAGTTCCTGGTGAGGTGGAAAGAGTTACCAGAGGAGGATGCTACATGGGAGGGCGAGACTATATTATAGCATCCAGCTCTACAGTTGCTTGGGGACAAGCAATCTCCGGAAGGGAAGACTGTAATGTCCCTCTTTCTCGGATAGTTCGGTCAAAGACCTTTGGCCTGTTTTGTCTACCCGACGACCAAATGGTGTTTTCAAGGGTGACTTCGGTTTATTAATTTTATTATATCATGCTCTAAAATAAGTAAAATATCATTAAAGCACATATAATTAATTAATAGACTCTTTAACTGACTTTAACTTAGGAAAGTGCATTTAAATAAATTAATAAATTATTTAATGTGCATTCATAAGCCAAAAATGCAATTTGGTTGGAAAAAGGAAATAATTAATTAAAAATTAATTATGAGGATTTGGAAAAGTGCGATTTGTTCCTTTGGAAGGTTTTTTGGCTATAAGGGAAAAATGCGACTTGGAAAAAGGGGCATTCAGATTATTATTATTTTTCCCTGGCAGTTAGCACCGAGATTTTGCAGACAAAATCCAAGGATGGAAACCCTCTGGATTATTCCTCTTGTGGATGGAAACCCCAGGAGAAGTGAGAGAAGTTTCCATTCAGGGATCTTCATGGTATTCACATGTTTTTATTATTCCAGCAGTTAGATAGAGAAATAAATTGCAGCAGTGGGCATACAGACTTCTTCTAGAGTGGGGCGATTTCTTCTACAGTTGTTTTGTGTAGTATCTGAGGTATTTTTCATGATAGATAATTATTGTAATTCCCAGCATCAAATATATATCAAATCGATTTGGTTTGAATCATTTAGAGTGGGTTTTTTGGACAATCTTTATTATTTATCTATCTGCAAATTTATAATTGTATTGTCATAATATTTATTATCAGAAATCATTATTAAATACATGGCTGAATTGTTTATGAAGAAATCTGCCTATTAAACCCTAGGCGCCTTTTCTGTATTCACCCGGTTTGCGGGGTTTGTTTTATTTAATTTATCTATGTAGTTTTAGAATGGTGTTCTATGGATCCTTTTGATGTTATCAGTTTAGATTTGAGCCAGAGAAATATATATTAAAAAAAAAAAGTATTTAGGCAAAAAGGGGTTTGGGATCTTTCATGGTCAAACCCACAACCCTCTGGAAACCAGTCCATCGATTTAGCCAATATGGCACATTCAGATGCATAAGCAAGTAACCAGAAATACCTATTTAAATAGCTTAAGATTAAAACTTGGGGTTTGATGCCAAGTTTATTGCCTTGACTTGAAACTCTCTGTCTCAAATTTTCTGCAAAATTCTCTTTGCATCTGTATTTTCTCCTTTTCTTCGCCGAATCCGGTGCTTTCTTCCAATAAGACCTTTGCGTTCTTTCTGCAATTATGTATTCTCTCCAATCCTTCTTTTTCTAACTTCTTGAGTATTGTTAAATGCTCTTTATGATCCTCCAAAATCTATGCATGTTCTTCTTAAATGAGCTCCCCGCATTCTCTTATACGCGTTCTCCTTGTCTACTTCTTTCCGTCTCTCTCTAAATTTGGCTCTGCTTTGAATGGAAGGTAAAGACTCTCTTTTCTAATTGTGGCCTTGAATTACTAATTTAGGCTTTTCTATTCTCAGCTGAACTCCTAATTGACAATACAATACAACCATTCAATCTTGTGGTTTCATGCTTGCTGTTGGATTATTCCTCTTCATGCTGGGTTTGATGGTCGTTTCATCCATTAAAAACTTGATGCCCGTTAAATGTGTTTAAATTGGGCCGTTAAATGCTTTAACTCCTTGTTCTTAGTTTTCTTATTTATGGCTTGCTAAAAATAGAATCCACTCATTTTTTTTGGTTTAATGATAGCCGCTTATTCTCCAATCTGGACATGCAAGGGTTCATCTTTACTATGGAGACTAGTTCCACCTTGAGCATGCATGCTACGTGTTTCGAGATGTGTGGTTCAATGGTGAGTCAATTGTGGTGACGGTTGGAGGGTAGCTCGACCATGTTTAAAGTTCTTAGCAATGAGTTACATTGCCCAGGTCGGCTGAGTCAACGACATCGAGCTCGTTTTACAAGTCTTGACAAGTTCAAATGTGATTCATTGTGGACTAAATAGTTCCACATTCCTCGCGTGGTAGAGGTTTAGTGCATATAAATATATAACCATTTTAATGTTTAATTAGTGCATGAGACACTTTTGTAAAACGGAATGGTTGAGAGCTTAAGTAAGAACAAGGCGAGCTGGTGCCTAGCTCGGACGACTCAATAGTAGTAGCTCGATGGTAATGGTATGTCAAGGCGAGTTGGTTCGATGAGCCAAGCGAGCCCAACCTTTAAGTTGTAAAGGGACTTTAGTCCCACATGCAAGGTGCAAGTGCTAAGATAATGTGTGCATATCCAAAACGGTTTCCATGGTAAGTAGGAAGTTGTGGCATAAGCCACGCCACCTTGGGCCATGCCCGGGCCGGAAGGTGCACAGAGCATAGGGTTCCTTGATGGCTTAGCCTATCCGGAGAGGATAAAATAAGGTTAGGACAAGGAAATCAAGTGAGGCTTAGCTTATCCGGAGAGGATAAAATGAGGTTAGGACAAGGAAATCAGGTGACTAAGAGATAAGGAGGTGGTAAGGGAAAATAAGTCACACGTGCACAAGGCCTATTAGGACCGTCAAGTATCCCCCCAACAATAAAACACCTTTTTGCTGTAGGGTACACTAAATCAATTTTTCCTTATTAATACAATTTTCAGTCCTAGTATTGTTTTATGCTCAATCACGCAAACATTTACACGCAAATCCAAAATGATGTTACCCAAACGATGAGCGTGTCATTGTTGTAAAGTGACGTGTTGCACAACGGACACTAAACGGTGATATTGCGCTTCTTGCTGCAGTGAGAACGTGCAATCCCATTTCGTCGTTGCAACATGACTAAATGAACCCGTTGCCTCGCACAAGGTGACGCTAATCAATGCAATAGCCAACAAAGGAAAACAAGTAATTAAAACTTACGGTTTACATTGTAATGTCCTTTTTAGGGCTGAAACTGAAAAAACAAAGAAATAACACAAATCCCAATCGAGAGTAAGTTGATTTTTACAATAGCCAACCAAAGAATATTATAAACCCTAGTAGTGCATTGTATTTGCACTTTTAGGGCATTAAACACCCTCCAAACAAGCTGAAAATGGATGTATAAATTCTCCAAAATAGTATGCTCAACAAATGGAACAAACACCAAACAAAAAACTCCAAAGTATATGCAAATTTGGAAACTCTACACATCTGCAATTAAATTTATAAAAGCAGAATCATAGCTCACAACAATGGCTGGAATTGGAGATTCCAAACCCTAAAAATTTCATGAAAGTGTGCAATCAGCCTCCAAAATTATGAGGAATGTGAATATCAACTCCAAATGTAGAAATGTGCCCTAGATGACACCCAACTCCACCTCCAAGTAAGTTGTTACCCTAGGAGAGGGGTTGTCAATCACTCTAGGATCAAAACTCGCCGAAAATATGCAATATCAATTCTCTTGAAGTACTTTGGAAACCCTAGAATGGAGAATCCCTAATAAATTGAAGAGTTTTTTGTTCTTCAATCAAGCAAGGAATGGTTTTGTCCTCCTTGTTAGTCACACAAAAGGATTTTCGCCTTTCAGTGGAAGTGATTGAGCAATTAGCCCAAAAACCATGCAAATTGTATTTTTTTGACAAGAAATGATGCCCAAATGAGCCAAGCGAACCCTTTTATGGCGCCAAAACCAATTTGGAAGCCTCCAACTAGAACCAACCTCATAAGGATACTTTCTTTTTATTTTCCTTTTGGCTTTTCATCTTCTTAACCCAACCGACCTGACTTATGTAGAAAACTATTAAAGAAGATTGCAAATGCTCACGAAAATGACTGAAAAATATGATAATCACTTCCCTTGTTCATTTTCTTCTTGTCCATAGGAAGAGGAATGGGCTTGAAATTTCTAAAACAAACTAGCTTGGAAAAGGGGACATTACAGTCTTCCCCTCCCAAAATTATTTGCCCACAAGCAGCAAGCTTTCATGCGCAAGTACTGTCATGCCTAAGTGAAGAAGTATCTTGTAATGCTCCAATAATTTAGATCCTATACCTATCAAGTGAATGAGCTCATGCCAACATAAGCTCATATGCCCAAGTACCATTATACGAATACAACTAAATCCCATGGTTGTCAAGTGGAACAACCTTCGCCCACAATGATCATGGTGGCCACCCACAACTATATGCTCTCCCTCAATGGAGCCTTCTACCCAAAGCATGTGAACATCTTTCATACTCTCCCTTAAGGCCAAGGGATGCTCCAAGTGCTCACTACCGCGTTCCCAACGTATCCCTTTGCTTTTCTCCAGTGATGAAGGATTCCATACACTTGCTCCATGACTATAACCTTGAGCTCCAATTGGTCCCATAATGTTACCTGATCCCTCCGAGGTATTGCATAACACAACTTGCATGCAAGTTGAAATTAAGTCATAACAACCATAAGTCACTTGGGATTCCCTCCAATTCAGCACTAGGATGGCTGGGAGGATTGTCTTCACTAGTAGAGCCTCTCTACTATCATTAGCATGCAAGAAAACCCTCGTAAATTGTGCATGTGTATAGTTGTTCTTGACTGAAAATATTATGAGCAGCAATATAGAAATGATATAAATATGACAAACCCATTCAAGCTTCAATAATGTGATTGATGTAGAGGCGGTGGGTAACCATACAAGGATTGAAAACTCTCCTTCTTCAGCTGCAATCCCATATTCTTGGGTGAAGAGAAAACTCAACTGCTCTTGCTTTTTCATACCTGTACCTGCACATGGGACAAACTTATTGAAGGAAACAAGGGTTACCATCTTCACCACTTCTCCTTGCTTGCAAACAACTAATAATCTATGCACAAGCGATGGCTGTCTAATAATACAATCATGCGGTCCAAATTACAACTGTAACCATTTATTTCATTCAAAATTAAAATGATGGTGGCTGGATTCCCTCTTATGACAGCTGTAAGCATGATGCATTTGTTAGTCCCTTTCAACCAAGTGCTGGAAATTCTTTTGCAGTTGACAAAAAATGGAAAGGGAGCTGGAAATGTTGTGAACAACAAGTGAAAGGAAGGTACAACAACTGTCATATTGAAAACCCTTCATGAATCTCCTCAACAATAATGTAGTGGGGGCTGGGAACGAGTCATTATTGACTGAAAATGTTCCGAAAGATTGGAAACTATCCCTTCTCACGACTCTCCTCTTTTGTGTGGCACCAAACAGAATGTTGGACAAGCTGGGAATGTTTATAACAGCAGTACAAACATTTATGGCAGCAGGTTTTAAAACCCACCAGTCAAGACTCTTATTACTTCCAATCATTCCTCCATTTACCGGCTGAGTTACAATGCTTGGAACAACAAGATAAAATCCATCTTCCTCACTTCCAAACACAAAATTCATGAACTCCACATCTACTTCTATCGGAAAACTTCTTCTAAGGGCATGTGCATTGATGAGGAGCTGAAAATTCTTATGAAATGATTGTTGTACAAAAAATGAAAATGTGGAGCTTATCATGTGCCTTCCCAAAACTAGTGTGAGTTGTTGTAACCTCTTGGTGCAGGAGATGCTGAAGCCATTTTATAGCATCTCAGCCTTCACAAGGACGTTCAAATGCACAACAAGCTCCATATGATTCCGCATAATTTTTTTTCCAACCATATGCACAGAATAAAACACTCACTAACCATACTAACATTGAACCCATCGAGGACTTCATCTTTCTTGTAACTCAAAGGATCTACATGCCCTATGCTACAAGTGGTATCCTTGACCCTATCACACTTCTTAGCATGCTTTCCATGGCGACAAGGATTTTGTAAAGATAACATGCCTCTGTTTGAACCAATACTCCCATGCTTTGAATCATGGATATAGGAAAAATACTTACCTTTCATCTTCCCATCAATTTTAACATGTTGCTCAAGATAAAAAATATATTGCAGCGACATAGGAGGAATTACCAAATCTGAAATATGATCATTGCTATCATACCTTAGGCTGTCCTCAACATGTTCACCTTCCTTTGTCGGATGAAGAATGATTGAGATATCTTCTACACCTCCATCCTTGTGACTCAAAATTACCGAGTTAGGATCAACATTCTCATTTCTCTTAGGTTCTTCATCTTCAACAAGTGAATCCCTTTCCTCTTTGACTTCATCCATACTTTGCGGACACGTGTATGGAGCACCTCCATAGCTCTTGCTAGAGTTGTGGACACCGCTATCTTGCTTCTTATAGGTTGCTGTTCTAAAAATTCCTGCCAGCTGAAAATCAACATTAACAACCGGTAAAGGCCCTTTCTCATGTGTATGCCTCTCAACATGGTCTTCTTGGAAGTTTTCTTCTTTCGGTTCATGCCCTATGATTTCTTCCTTGACCTCTTGAGGAGTTGATGTAACTGCTACCTTAGGCGGTTCTTTTTCTGCTTATGGTCTAGGGTTTAACCTTAGCATCTTCATCCATATACCGGTTGTTCCTTTGATGGAACTCCCAATTGTGGAGAGTGTCACTTTCCCCAAGGCACGATGAGGATCCACTTGTGGCGCTTGAGATCCAGGCTCTGACCTTGACCTACGCTTGCTGACTCTTATGAACTCCACAAGTGAAATGACGTCACAAATCTCCTTTGGAAGAGCCCTATACTCATGAGTCATAGATGTCGACAATGTTGTGACCCACTGAATGCCGTGTTTCTGCCACCAAAATGACTTTTCCTGTTGTAAGGACCTAGGCTGCCAATCCATGTTTTCTCTCATGAGTTAGTAGATGTATTCTTTGTCACCGTCTTGCACGAATACCCTTAGGCTGAGAAGATCGAATGCTTTGATACCACTGTAATGTCCCTTTTAGGGCTGAAACTGATAAAACAAGGAAATACCACAAATCCCAATTGAGAGTAAACTGATTTTACAACAGCCAACCAAAGAGTATTGTAAACCCTAATAGTGAACTGTATTTGCATTTTTAGGGCATCAAACGCCCTCCAAACAAGCTGAAAATGGATGTATAAATTCTCCAAAATATTATGCTTAACAAATGGAACAAACACCAAGCAAAAACACTCTACAGTATATGCAAATTTGGAAATTCTACACAACTGCAATTAAATTTATGAAAGCAGAATTATAGCTCAGAACAATGGCTGGAAATGGAGATTTCAAAGCCTAAAAATCTCGTGAAAGTGTGCAATCAACCTCCAAAATTATGAGGAATATGAATATGAACTCCAAATGAAGAAATGTGCCCTAGATGGCACCCAACTCCACTTGTAATGTCCCCAAATGGACAAATCATGCCCCCAAACGGAACATCAACCAATCTGATCTAAAATAGCAATTTATAGAAGATATACTTGAAATAAATAATGCAAATCGAATTTATAGGGAAAATGCAACTTGCTCTAAGAGTTGTTACTCCACAAAACTGAAGTAATTTATCTGTTAAACAAATCTGAAATTTTTTATTTATGAAAAATACTAGATTTGGATCAAATAAAGGGTTGAAATTTTATTATAAATCTGTAGATGAACAACTCACAAACATGACTGAAAATGGAGTTTCCTTAGCCCAAAAAACATGCAAACATGCAAATCAGCTGATCTTGACTCCTAAAAATTTGATTATGGAACAACAAATCATATATGGTCCAAACGTGCCCTAGATCACTCAGAATAGTCCCCAAGGTAGGTTGCTTCATTGTAGGAAAGCTGGAAATGAAGGGTAGAAATCAACAACAACCTTCTACCTTCAAACCCTCGCCGGAATCAATACAAATCTTCAACTCCGATCTTCAACACTGATAGAATTCTGAAAGAGAACCTTGAAAATCAATGAAAACCCTTGAATAGAGCTTCCTGTCAAAAGGGAAGAAGAGTTTTCATTCTTCTTTTTCTTAGCTTAAAGAGGGATTTTGGCCTCTGAAGCAAAATTACAAAGGGTTTTCGTCGTTTGGAGTAAAAATGGAAAACATGCAAGCTTAGTCCAAATATCAGAGTTTATAGATGTCAAAAGATGTCTTCTACTTGCATGACGACTTGGTTTTATAACTTGCCTTGGCCTATTAGCCTCCCAAAACAACCAATCAACTCACTTTACCTCATTTAATATTTTATCCTTGCTTTATTTCATTTCCAGATGGGTCATGTTTTTCCTCTAGGGGAAAATAAAATAAAGTTACTTTTTTCTTTTCTTTTTCTTTTTATTTCGTCACTAATAAATTAATTTAAGTGCTTATAATAAAATTTCATTATGCACTTTAAAATTTATTTATTACAACTTTGTTTCCCTTGTTCTCATCTCTTAGCCTTCGTGAAACAAAAAAATAGGCTAACAGTCTTCGACCTCCTGCTTTCGAGAAGGGGATATTACACGACCTCCAAGCAAATCGCTACCCTAGGAGAGGGGCTATAAAGTACTCTAGGATCAAACCCTCGCTGAAAATATGCAATATCAATCCTCTTGAAGTACTTCGGAAACCTCAGAATGGAGAAATCCCCAATAAATTGAAGATTTTTCGTTCTTAAATCAAGCAAGGAATGGTTTTGTCCTCCTTGTTAGCCACACCAAAGGACTTTTGCCTTTGAGGGGAAGTGATTAAGCAATTAGGTCAAAAACCATGCAAGTTATAATTTTTTGGCAAGAGATGATGCCCAAATAAGCCAAACGAACCGTCTTTTATACCCTTTTGTGGCGCCAAAAGCAATTTGGAAGCCTCCAACTAGAATTGACCCCATAAGGATACGTTCTTTTTATTTTCCTTTTGGCTTTTCACCTTCTTAACCCAACCGACTTGACTTATGTAGAAAACTATTAAAGAAGAATGCGAAAATGACTGAAAAATATGACAATCACTTCCTTTGTTCATTTTCTTCTTTCCCACGGGAAGAGGAATGGGCTCGAAGTCTCCAAAACGAACTAGCTTGGTAAAGGGGACACTACATACATTGTTTTCCATGCACCGAAACACACATAGCAATCTCTCTACCTGTACCCATTGCTGGCACTTTCCGCCCCTCCTTGATGATACCCTTTCTTGTGCTAGAAACCTTTTGCACACGAACATACAAGAACACCAAGTCCATTATCCATTTATCATAACCAAAGTCAATTTGAAATGAAGTTCAAGCAACATATGTACGGTAATCAAAATTGAAATACAGATCATCAATATCATTTATTGCTAAATCAAGTCAACTGCTAATAAATGTTTTACCCCCGAAACATGGCATAATGATAATCATATCAATCAAAGCAGAAATTAATTCTGTATCAACATGGCAACAACCACCGAGTCATTTGAATCTCTCAAAAACAATAAATGTATGAATACGGGATGTGACATGAAAAGTATGCATGATAAATGAAAAAAACAATAAATGTTGAAATGCTTTGGCCGAATACTTTAACGAAACCAAACAATCAACTACTTGAACCGTTGAGGTTTCTTCCCTTTTTTGAGAGCTTGTGAAGTTTAAGCACAACCTTAAGCTCTCTTTGTTCATGCTTCATGTTCTCTTAAAAAAAGAAGGGAAGACTAACATAAGTTGAAGAGGAACGCAAATGGCTTCACAATTACAATCCCTTAAGACATTTTAACTGATAGAGGAGCCTAACTCTCATACGATCACATGGTCAGTTTTTCCATGTGTGTGGCGGCATTTCATTTGGTATTACAACTTCCCTATCAAGTTACAATTGATCCCTATAAACACTTTTGCCATAAAGAAAGAGATTAAAATATACACTTCCGAACTAGACTGTTTCGGTACAGGTACGGTAAGCTGAAACGGTAAATTTTTAAAAGCCTCGGGTACGGTACGCTGTAGGTACATTCGTACAATATATTTTAAAAAAGTAAAAAATATAAATATATATAAAAATTTAAAGAAAACAACAAACTTTTAGTCTCATCAACCTATTAAATATTAGAAGCCAACAAGAAGTTTGTTATAAATTAGAAGCCATCTCAAGCAAGATTTCTTTGACTGAATACAAGAAGACCACAAAACATTAAATCTATGAGTCCATCTACTAATTGGCTCACAAACATTCCACTTATTGTTAAGGCCCAGGGAAAGGTTTGGGGAGAGAGCAATCTTTTCATAGAGTTGTTTGGAGGTAGCCTCTTGGAGAGGGGGCCCTTTGAGCCACTTCACAGTATCCCAAGAGTCATTCTCATCCTCCATAATTAGTCCAGTAGAGGGAGCTGCGAAAGCATTTCTGAGCATTGTATACATTCAGAACTGAGATTGAGGAAGCTTACAGAAAGCTTTAAGGTCTGTCCATTCAATCCACTTCCCAAATTTGTACGAGTCATGAAATATTTTAATTCCTTTCTCAAACCAAAGGAGGGCAGAGCGGCCTCTTGTCAAGGCAAGGATCTTGTCATTATATTTCAGATTCAACGAAATCGATTTGTAGGCTTGACACCTAGTGTCAAAGGAAGAGAAGATAGGCTGCCCAACCACCAAGTGCTTCACTTGTTCCCATGCCTTCCAAATTGATTGAAGAATAAAGGACCCATGAGGAGCAACAAGAAAGCTCCCAAGTAGTAAGTCAACCAAATGAAGTCCTTTTCATCTCTCTTGACCCTTCGGAGCCTATTGGCAATATTGAATCTCACATGAACCTTCCAAGGTTCAATTCCAGTCAAAGCCCTCAAGTTTTATTTATTTTTTTGCACTTAAAAAAAAACCATGTGGGTAAGCTGTGGGTAGGTATCCACAGGCCCTAGGTACATCCCGGTTACGGTTTTCCATACTTGGTACGTACCCAGAGCCTGTGGGTATGTACCCACAGTGTACCCAGAGAGTACTAGTACCACTTCCTACCCGGTATATTTCAGGCCTGGTACGGGCCGCTATTGGACGTATCAGTGCAGTCTAGCTTCCGAACATATACTCTTCAAATCACAATCACACACACACACGCACACACACGCACGCACACATGCACGCACGCACACATGCACGCACGCACACACGCGCGCATACACGCATGCACGCACACACACACGCACACACACGCACACATGCACACGCACACACACATTATATTCCCTCAAGTACCTATCACTTTTGTTTAACTCTGCCATAGGCATTATCATGTTCTATCCCTCAAGTAACATTCAATCAAACTGCTATTAAACTTCACAAGTAATGCCTCTTGCAAATTCTAAGCAATTTGGGAAAACCAGCCCCTACCTGTTGCTGTCTTTTGTTGTTTTCTAGACAACTTCTCTTTGGCTTTGAATGCAAATTGATAAGCCTCTTCCACAGTTAGCAATCTGATTATACTCATTTAATCATGTATGTTGATTCTCCATTCATTTATATATCTTGCAAGCTTCTCTTGATCTACCTCATGGTGACCACACCATATGGTTATTCTGTAGAACTACTTGGTGTAATTCTTCACAATGAGCTCTCTTTGCCTCAAGTTTTGTACTTCTTCAGCAAATCCAATTGCTAATTTGTAGGTAGAAACTTTCCCTTCAATTTGGCAACCATTCTATCCTATTAGGTAATCTTCTCTATATCCCTTCTACTTCTCTTGGTTCGTACTTCCTTCCACCATAAGGCTTCATGATCTTTCAGCTTGGTCTGAGCTACTTTCACTTTCCTTGGGTCATCCACATCATCAAACTTGAAGTATTCTTAGATCTTGGTAAGCGAATAAATCAACTCTTTGGGGTTTACAGTTCTTGAGACGCTTAGAACTTCCATCTTAGTTCCCCATCAAATCCTTGAGATTGCTCTAATTAGCCTATCTTCGCCTTCTGATGCCCATTTACTTTCTTTGGTTCTTCTTCCTGTATTCTTAGCTCTTCTTCATCATCATTCATGTCTCCCCTTGGTACAAAACCCCTTATTCTGTCTTCTTCAATAGCATCAAATCAGGCTTGCATAACTCTTATGCAAGTCTACAATCTCATCAAGTTTTCCTGCCACATTTATAGCTCCTAATATACACCTTCCAACCCCTCCACTGGGAGGCATTTTGAAACTTTTTGTGAATCAGAACCTACTGCTGTAATTTCTTTGTTCATAGTTCTACATAGACAAGGTCTACACTCAGAAAATGGATTTAAACTAGCTATGATACCAAATGATACAAGTTAAGAACAAAGTTTCAATAGAACAACCTTTCCTTGCATCAAGTAACCAAAGCATTTGACTATGGACCCATGCACAAATGCAATTAAAACTACAGGTTGCTGAATGATATTTTTTTCTAGCAACTATAGTAAACCATTAGGTGTGTTGAATGTTGGCTAGATTTTCTGCACAGCTGAAAACCTAGGCAGTCATGAGATAAATCTCCCTCATTTATCGGTGAGGCTCCCATGTAAGATTTTGTCAATTATATTTCCTAGTATCTATCTGTTGGTTTTACTTTAATTGCGTAACTCATGGACCATAACTAAGCAATTTTGCAGCAAGTAAGCAGCTGTGTATAAGCAATATGTGCAGGAAAGGGAAGTAATTAAATACGAGAAGAAAGGAAAGAAGATGTGCAACCTAACCAATAGTTGACAAAGTTGATCACATGCACATAGACGGAACAAATAGATATTGAAATGCAGAATTTGAAGCAATGGAAAGTTTCAGATCTAGATCTAAGATAACACAAAGTTTATGCAGAGATCTAAAAAGAAATAAGAAACAAATGCATCGTTGACACAAAGTTCTCCGGAAATCTGCCTCTTCTCTATTCCTCCGCTTTCAGAAAGCTATCAGGGGTTTCAGCGCAAAGTCTAGAACACAAGAATGCTGATTACAAAATCCGATCCTTTAACTCGTAGGTTCTTCCTCTACTTATAGTGTGTAGAGGGGAAATTACAAATGGGAAACTGCAACTGAACTAGAACGTGAAGTAGTAAATGAAACATTTGGCAATCATCTTCCTAGAATTCCTCTCTTAGTGACATGCATCAGGAGTTTGAGCCAAAATTGTGTACATCTGTCACCTATCTTAAAGAATCTTTCCAAATAACTTAAAGTAATAGTTTTTAAACCAATAACTTTAATCTTATATTTTCATCCGAGAACATAAGAAATAAGAGAAGAAAGAAGATCTGCCAGCTGTAACACCTACACTTTCCTTTTGTTATAATATTGGATATACTTGTCAAACATGTAATTCAACATCTTCCCATCTGGTTTAACAATAGCCTCTCTCTTGGTTTTGAACTGCAGCAACCCTCTAGACAAAGCATCAATATTAGCTTTTACCTTCTCTAAACCAGGCCCATATCCCTCAACATCTGCCTGAAGTTTTATGAGTCTTCCAATTGAATCTATCGTGAAAGGTATGGCGGCTTCATCAATTTCTTTGTGCATAACCAGAATAAATTCCTCATGGGAAGCAGGTAATTCATCTTGAATGCTCTCCAACACTTTTCCCATCTTATTTTTCAGCAAGTGCATCCTTTTCAACATAAGCTTGATAATCTCTACACGGAAGGAAACTGAAATTTCTAACTACTTTCCCCTTTCCATCAATCCACCAGGTACAATCTGCTTTGCGATTAGCACATCCTCTGGTAACGAGTGTATCTTAGCTAAAGTATCCAGATGACTTTCAGCAACTATGTTTTCATTTTCTATCTGTGTCATTAGTTCCTTTAGCTGAGATACTGCCTTGTGCATATTCTCCAATTCAGCTGGCATTCTTTCGAACTGTTCTGAAGCTTGGTGAATGATTTGCTCTCTCCATTGCATCTTCCACCTATTTAATCAGATGATTACTCACCTGCTCATGTGTTAAAATGGGCTTAGAGGAAGGTTTGACAACCTTAGCAATGATCTCACATGGCTGGGAAACCTGCTTTTGAAGCTTGAATTTCTCAGCCTTCTCTTTGTCAAGCTTAAGGAATAAAGTGTTCATTAGTGTCTGTGTATCCTGCTTTAATCCTTCTGTGGTAGTTTGACCTATTGACACTTTGGTCACTGCTATATCAGTTGCTGTGAGCTCTCCCTCGTGCTTTCCTTCTGCTGGAACTAATAACTCAGCGAACTTCTGTCGCGATTCTTCAATAATCAACCTAGAAGTTATTTTGGCAACTTTAGGTCTTCTGTCTCTTCCACCCAAACTCAGGAGCAACTCAAAGTCGTGTTCCTCCAGGTTGATCTCCTCTTTGGCTTCTGGGATTGTCTGCAAAGCCAACCAAATTCGCCATCGTGTTGTGACTGCCACCCTCTGAATTGTCCAAAGGCAATGCTTTTTCAAACTCCGCCATCTGTGCTTTCAACTTCTCCGCAGGGAGAGGTGAAGATCTGAGTGGTTTAGGAGAAAATACAAATGACGTTGGATTCAACGGAGGAACGACAAGATCTCTCTGGGGTTCCGGGGCTGCTGAAGTGCTATGAGTTGATGCTGGAGAAGCTGGAACTAGCACGATAGCTGTAGATTTGGCCTTCTCCTTTGCGTGAGACTTCTTGTGTACTTTGAGTTTCTCTGGCCTTCTACTACTTTCATCTTCGTGCTTTCTTTTGCTGGAGTCTCTTGCGGTAAAATTACATATGATCTGATTCATCAAAGCTTCATCCAGGCAATACCCCTTTGTCAACAACCAGTTTGAGGTGTTAACCAGAACCGCGAAAGATCTTTCCTCAATCGTCTGGCAGCCACCAATGTTTTCCTGAAGAGCAGCTCTATCCCCTCCCATCTGATGATATGAGTCAAGTATCACATGCCCATCATCTACGAGATCTACAGGTATCCGTGCTAAACCATAATCAGACACTTGTTGCGCCAATAACCTGCTGAAGTCTTTCTTCTTGACTTCATACTCGTTTCTGCACTTCATCCAAAAGTCTTCCAACAAAGGTACATGTGAGTATTCCTGGGAGATTGTCTTCCTCGCTACCCCATATGGATCAAAGTTCAGCCGTGCTGGGAAGAACTCATGCTCATATTCAGAAAATATTTTGGCTTCGATTCCTCTAGCTTTGTGGATGCTCTGGCAGCTGTAGTAACCCACTGTGACCGGAAAGAAACCCGTAGACTTGTGCCGCTTTGATTGTAAGTCATGCATCTCCATGAGTTGGCTGCATAACTCCATGATGACCCACTTGTTGCTTGGATGCCTCAGCAAATTAATTGGTTCTCCCGAGAAGCCAGTTACACTGAGATACGTGAATTCTGCAAACTGGATGAAAATATAACCATGTTGGGAGACAGTTTCCCAAGCTTCTTTGCTTACCCTCCTGGTCTTCAGATCACTATTTAATTTGCAGATGAATCCATAGAAGAACCCATTGTTGACCACCTTGTAATCTTTGTGGCATTCAGGAACTGTCAACTGTGGGAAGCACTCAAAAATAGGATCTTTCGCCAGTATGCCCCGTCTATCCAGCTTGGAAAATATACCCTGCGAGGCTGCTGCATATATCAGGTATGAAGTCATTTTGAAGTTGTACGTCCGCCTCACACTTCGGAGCTGCTCACCGATGTTGTCACTGATGATCTCTGCCCAATTGATTATCGAATCAGCTCTGTTGATCTCAATGGTTCTCACGAAAGCATACATCCATGAGCGGAAGTTGTGAGTATTGACTTCTCCACTTAACCTGCAAAGCAATTTAGTAATATCATCCACCTCCTGCACCAAATTGGATCGCGGAAGAGTCCTCGGGAACTTTGATGGAGACCTGGGCTTCTTCATATATTTGCTATTCATTATGCCCACGCAATTTGCTTTGTGTTTCTCCCATCTGTTGCCAGCATCTAGCATGCTAATTGCAATCACCACCGGTCGTGTTGGAATCTTCAGACAATAATTAATAAACTGTGCATCCAGCCTGATTATTGACTTTTCCGCAGCATCCCGAATTGTTCTGGAAAGAGGATATGACCTTGCACACTCCATAACAAATTCGGGCAACTAAGCTGTGACTGGAAACGCTGATGCTTGAATAATCCACTACTTTTTATTGCCCACATGAGAGATGTCTTTTCGGCCTTGGATATGTCAATTATTTCGGAGATGGGTTCAGGGCCTATGTCCGTGTTGTTGATATCAACAACTCTGGAAGCTATGCATGATTCTGTTGATCCTTCTCTTTCATCACACTTCATCATGGCTAGAGCAATCTTTGTCTGAGTTCTTTTTCTTTTAATCTTGCCGGAATTCTTTGCAACTGGATCAATTTGTGCAGATCTAGCAATTTCTTTAGATTCAGAAGATATATTCAATGTACCTGACATTGATTTGAACTCCCTTTCACTTGTATGAACATCTATAATGAATACCTGCAATTAATTCAGACAAAGATGGAGTCCAGGGCATGAATACTTGATTTCTGTCACCAAAATCTGCATATAAAGCCTGCTGCCCTAAAATTTGAGGCTTTGCTTGCATGCAAAGCAAGCATAAATATTTTTAAATTCACCTGGACACTTATACCAACATGCAAATAATTATCATAGCAAAAATCAAGCTATTCCAACCCTAGGCGCCAAACCTTGAAGCTTCCTGGCAATGAAAAACACTTTTTGATGCACAAAACCTCCTTTCCTTGGCGCCAAAACTGTTTGGGCTGCAATCCTTAGCAAAAAGAATTAATTGCTTCTTTATTATGGCAGCCCATGCTTATATAACCCTCAACAGACTATTTTTAATAATTGCCCTTCCTATTCCTGGCAATTTAATTAATAAATAATCATGTCTATTCACCCAAATTGGGCGCCCAATTATGCATGCTGCTGGTTGCTTTTAAATAAATTTATTTTATTTATTTATAGCATGCATCCTTCAGTTGTCTTTGGCTTGTCTTCTTGCTTTGACTTTTCATTCTATACATGGCCCCAAAATTAGGTGAAAAAGCCATAAATAAATATCATTAAATTCATTGTTTAATGCCAAGGTGGGTCGCACTTTTTGGCAAAGGTGATTTCTAAAAATAAGAAGTCAACTTTGATGGGAATTTCTACCCTGCACTGCAGCTCCAAAAATCCCTCTTCAACTTAAGTTATTTGACTTCCATAATGAGAATTTTTACCCTGCAAGGTAGGTAAGAAATTCCCGCTTGCCTGCCACTATCGAAATTCCCACTGACAAATTAAAACATCTCCCAAAAAGTGCGACTTGTATTGAAAATAGCCTCCTTTGATAAAGTGTGACTTGCATGGGTGAATAAACCTCTTTGGTGGGAAAAGTTAGCCTGCTAGGCAGACAAAAAATTCCCATTGGTGCTTTAAGTGATTTTTCTTTATTTTATAATGGGAATTTTTACCCTGCAAGGCAGGTAAGAAATTCCCGCCTGCCTGCCACCTCTAATATTCCCATTGCAGTTTAAGTGACTTTGACTTCATGGGAAAAAATACCCTACAAGGTAAGTAAGAAATTCCCACCTACCTGCCACTATCAAAAATCCCATTGCAGCTTACCCATTCATTCCAAAAAGTGCGACTTGCCTAGGAGAGGCTTTTTGTGCATGACTTCATCTTCTTTGGTCAGAAGTTTACTTTCTGAGGTTGATTCCTTCTGGTGCTGAGGTCGTAAATGATCTTCAGATACTTCAAGCAATTAAACAGACTATACGGAACAAAGAACGGACCTAGGAGAATTTAACTGACAAACTGCGGAGAAAATCGGAGAAAAATGCAAAAGAAATAAATAAAAGCGAAAAACGTTGCCAAAAGTTGCAGACAATGCTCTGAATTCATTCCTGGTGAAAATCCTATTGAGATGTGTGAATACTGGCATGCAAAACTTCAACAGGTTTCAACCGGAGCACAATTTACTTCAAATGGGGCTTTATTTATTTAATAAATAATTAAATAAAAATTTCCCGCAGACAAAACTTGGCGGAGGGATAAAATGAGTTTCAACATCTGGGTATTTGTCGAAATTGGCTCATATGATTCACTGGGAATATCTTAACGTAATACAGACATCTTCTGGCAATAAAAACATGAAAAGACCCGTTAGTTTAAAAAGAACGAATTTTTTTCAAACGGGTAGTCCCAGATTTTAGGGTGAACTCTGGGGACACCATTGAAGAAATTACATAAGCCAAGGCAAACTCACTTCCTTTTTGCTAATCGTCTTTACAATGATGAGGAATAATTCAAAGAAAGTCCCAGTGGACTTGATTCTTGATCTCTCTCCTCTCTTCTCCTCTCCAAGAAAACGAATCCAATCCTGTCCATCCACATGAGGTATTTTTCCATTTCAACGTTCTTTAAAATGCTCAAGATGAGAATTCCAAAAGATTCCAATCATCACTTTCATTTTGCAACCATCGTGGGCAAAACTGCTGCGTAACACAAACCGGCGGGTATGAAACCATTGGGATGGTTTCACAATTAGCAATTAATGCAGATCAATAGTTTTGCAACTGCTCTTGCAGTAACTGGCAGTTTCATCACCGAACAAGGGACACTCAATTTGAGCCTTGTTAGCCGGCTGAAACTGATTTCTCTTTGCTTTCTAGTGTTTGCTGAAGCTTGATATTTTTCCTAGATCCATCTAATTAACTTCTGCAATGCAATAATAAAAATACATTGAAAAATTGACCATGACACACCCTACATATTTCTGGTTGATGCAAGACTTCTGACCACCCTAGATGCTCTTGCATCAGCTATTTATGAGATCATAACAATGAATAAGGTTTTGACTATAAAACCTAGTGCCTATTCTTTTAGAGGATCAAACACATGATAGAATTTATGGCCATACTTTGCATAACTTAGACAGTAAATTTTAATCTGCAACTCATGAACCATCATGTATTGAATGCTAGTAGTCTGGTTTACTTGTAAGTTAGGAATATATGGGATTTTGGGTGGTTTGATTACCCCACCATCCATGAAAATATATTTGTACCTTGACACTTCTTCCAAAAATGAATATTATCTATTCTCTTTTCAATTTTATATTCTGTAAGGTTTCAAAGCCATATTCTAGCATCTGTGATGATAATATTTCAAGGAATTAAGTTGCATGTGGAAGAATATTTTAATTAAGTGCAGGAACTGCTGAGAAAGAGAGAAGGTTTGTACAATATTATTCCTTGTTAAGGCGGGAAACAAAATGAATAGTTTTCTTTACTGAGGTGAAAAATGAAATAAAATTATATTAATGTCCACAAATTTAGATCGACTGGACTTGAAATTATATGCAATTACGATAGAAAAGTGCTAGCTTTCTACTGTAAGTTTTGGAAATATCTAAAAACTACAACAATAATATAAATTTGCAAGCGTGACTAGGGGGGTAAACCCAAAGTGAGTAAAAACCAGAGCATATGATTCAAGTACGATTCTGCTCAATAAAGCCCAAAGTTGATGAATTGGAGCTGGAGGCTAAGGAGGCAACCAACACTGTCACTCATTTGTAACAAATCTCAAGCCAAATGAACTGACAACATCAACGTCCATCCCCATGAAGGGGCCAGTGCAGGACTTGATAATTAAGTAAGAAAGAAAGAAAGAAATAAACTATATTAATGCCCACAAATGATCAAAAGTAGGTCAATGAGACTCAATAATATGTTGGAGATTAATCTTTATTTGGATATACTAATTATCTTATATTTGTGTTTTTTTTATTTTCATATGAATTTCAATTCATATAATTTAGGGTATATGAGGGGGTATGCAGCCTTCACCTCTTTTGTCCCATTTGTTATATTCTTTATTATGAGGACTACTGGATATAATTGCTTTGTGACTTTTCACCCACACTATTCCCTCACTACATGGGATGTAAGTACATGAAGCATACACTTGGTTAATTAAGGCAAATAATTAGAGTTACTTTGGAACTTTTTTTCTTTTCTTTTTACTTTATTGAAAGAGTCCACTTGTCTCTTCCTTAATGACCTCTTTTAGGTTTTTTTTCTAAGTTTTCTTATAATGCTTGTACGGATTTTACAATCTTCTCTTATAGGGAAAAGGAGACGGTGATTATGAATCTAAAGTTAGGAGGCTGTTAGAGTCACTTAATTATCATAGTTTTAAAAAAATACCGTTTAAAAGATTAAGATTTTTTTAATGCACAAATTTTCTTTTGTGCATTTAGATTATGTTGAAAATATATTTTTAAGGGATTTAAAATAGGTATTTTTCAATACAAAGAAAATTAATATTAGCCCTTGTGAATAAAATCACCTTTTTGGAACAAGCTGATGTGTCACCTTTTTATTGGCTGATTTGTAGATGTGATTTGATGCGACTTGTGTTATTGGCTACCTTTTTTCTTAATTTTAAGTGTAAATGTTATAAATGTTGACTTTGATTTTTACAACTAGTGGTACTATACTTTACATTACCACTCACAGTCATTGGCTTATGCATAGTCATTGGCTTCTTTCCCCTATTCTCTCTTGGAAGAAGCTTTATGCATATTTTGCTATCTTGTAATATTATTGGGCGAACTCTCTATAACACATGAGATTTTCTTCCATTGTGCCAGTTTTCTAAGTTGACAAATTTTGTATCTCAACATTTTTATGGTATGATATATATGGTTATTGATTTTTTTTGCTTATTTTCATTTATGATTCATTGTTTTAGTCGTCGATCTTGGAATTATCTCTTTCATGGTATTGGAGTAGGTTATTACTAAACTTGAAATATAAGTGTCTGCAGCTGCTTGGGCGGAGGAGCAATAGAGATCTTATAACTTTTTAATCTAACCTTATTATTTGTTTTTTTTTGCCTCATCCTATATTAAAAAAACAAGAGGAGAATCTTTTTTTTCTAAAACAACATTCAAAGCATTCGTGGGCTTCTTTTCCTTTTGCAACGGTAAAAGCAAGTATTTGAAAATTTAAAATCCTCATTTCCTTATGCAAAGGTAAAAGCAAGTATTTGAAAATGCAAAATCCTCTTTTCCTTATGCAAAGGTAGAACCAAGTATTTGAAAATTTAAACGCTTCTTTTCCTTATTCCAAGATAAAAGTGAGTATTTGTTTGGATCTGTTATTTTTCCAGCCTTCTATGCAGTGCTGTACTCATGAAATCTTCTCTCTTAGCCTTCTTATTTTTGAATTCTTGGCAGTTGCTCGGGTTTTTTCCTTACTGGAGTGTGTTTAATTGAAACTCATCTTTCCTACCATGAGAGTGGGCTCAATCTCACTTCCAAACGTGTTATATATTTTTTCAAAATCGTTGCCTTCTTTTCTTCTCCTCAGAGAAGCAAATTGTAAATTGTCATCTCCGTTGGCTGCATTTGCTGGTTTTTAAATTTTTTACTTTTCCATGTGAAGATTGGCTTTAGCAAGCCACTCATTTTTGAAACTGCCGTGCTGCATATTTTTTACTTCTCAAGTTATTATTCTGTACAGGTTGCCATTTTATACCAGTCTACCTTAGTGCATTGTCATTATTGCTGCAGCCTTTCTTTGGCTACCCCGAACCTGGTAGCCACTTGGTCTGTGTTTCTGGTAACACTTCCTTGGGTTTCCATTTCACATTTCTATCATCTGACAATAACTAGACTCTATTCCCTTGTGTTTTTCCTGCTTTTGGCGATCTTCTCGAATGTTTCTGCTCTACCCTGAGGCTTTGTCCTTGCAAATGTGCTACTTCTCCCCTCTGTGCATTCATTGCCATTTGTCCATTTGTGATTGCCGTGCTTCACGTTTTTTTCATTGCATTATTGATTCATGTCCCATGGATGAATAAATGGGACATTAATATGCAATAATGCCTAAACACTAATGAGGAAATAAAAATGTTAATTTTGAGTGAGATCATTCTCCCCTAGTCATTAATAAAACGTAGCTCCTGCAAGTTGTCTTCTTCAAACACCTTCCATTTATCTACATCCAAATTATTAATCTCCCACTATGTGACCTAAGTATTGTCCTCTTGTTCTGGTCCTTTCCAATGGACCAAATATTTGTTGTATTTCCCATGTCGTGTGTCCATTATTTTCTTATCTAGAATCTGATCCACTTCTTCTTTCTTCTTCACCAGAACCTGTTGCCTCCAATCTACTACTTCATCAATGCACAGCCTATGATGACATCCGAATCAAGTATGAGGACCGCTTGAAAGTAGACAACCTAACCGCCTTGTTTGAGGAAGTGAGGCTTGACAAAACAATGAATTTTCTAATCAAAATTCATAGTAGAAGATCCAACATCAAAAAGGGAACAATTTTTTGCAAGACTAATAGGGCAGCCCATGCAAAATGGTCAAGCAGTTATGTTGGCTTGGAAAACACTTGTTGCGGCTCTTGGTCCCATAGACTACTTGGTCTCATGGATGTTATTAAAATCTTTCATTCATTCATTCATAACTTTTTCTTATATAATCTTTTGTTGGTGCAAAGAGGAATGTATGCAAGGCTTTAATTAATGAAAATCATATACAATTTTTTAGAGGTAAAGCTTTATGTGGCTTAAAAAAAAGAAATTGAAAATTCTTAATGTTGGTTGATGATTTGTTTTGTGACATGATTGTTGTTTATAATTTTTTTTTTGCTTTTTCTTATTATTATTGTTTTTGCTTTTCTTGTTTGCCATCAATTTTTTGGTGACTTTATTATTATAAGTGCATAGGCATTTATACATTTTTATATATTTGGCATTGCCATGTGAGCAATTAATTTTTAATTTCAACTATCCATTTAGTGTGGTTTTAAGTTAATTTGGAATTGTTTTCAAACAATACTGCATTATCCAACTTCTAGCCTTTTGCTCAATCACCCTCCTAGAGAGGAACAATCTCTAATCCAAGAGGATGATGAAGATTATGTATTCTATTTGAGAAGATAGAAGGTAAAGCCTTATATTTTCATTATAAAGCTTTATGTGGGACCAAAAGCCTTCAAATTGGGGATGTGTGATCTGAAAATCGGATCATTTACATCATCAAATTTAGTTGGTGAAGACAATTGACCATTAACAAGGCTCAAGAACTATTCATGACATGCCTGTTCCTGAAAAATAGATAGTTTATGGTACAAGGGCTGAAATAGTGATGTAGGAACATTCAAGTTCATGAACAACCTTGCATCAACCAAAAACATGGGATTGGGTTCTTGTGTGTGTTTTGCACACGTGTTTATGTTTGTGCAGCTTGTCAACTTTGGCAACAATGTCACACGCTTAGAGGAAGATCATCAACAATTTTGAAATGTCACCAGAAAATCGAACGTGACATGAAAGTCAAGGAGAATGAAGGAGAAGACTGTTTCAACCATCTCCCAAAGTTCAAGTGACGTTGCTTTACACAGGTGACAGTTACAAAACCACTGCAGCTATTGTGTAAACATTGGTCTCTAGAAGCAGCGGTTGTGCAGTTTATGGTTTTGCAACCATGATGGTTGCACAACCGTTGATTTGCCTATATTGTTTGTTTCACTTGCAATGCCACAGTATGAAGAAATTGCAAAGTGGTTGCGCACCTGCTATTGGTGGTTTCACCCACAATGCCAGAATATGGAGAGTAATATCCAAAATCCAAAACTTTTGACACGTGGGTCGATTTGCGAAGAACTTGGGGACTCCATAGTAGGCCCGAGGATTTAAAGTCAGTAGTAGGGGAAGAGTTGTGCAAGAAATGAGCTGAGGAAAACAAGCTCCAATTCTACAGCAGAACAGGTGAACATTCAGAGAGTTTAGTTCAGAAAGAGAAGAAAGTAGAGCCAAGGGCTTGCCAGAGTGATGTTTTTGCATTGTAGCCATTTCTAGGACTGTGTATGTCTTCTTCATAGTTCAATAGGGTTAAGGGAGTGTGTATAAATCTCTGTAATACTATTGAAATTCAATAAAGAGTGTGTGGGATTTCATACTATGTCCTTATGTCTGTGTGTGTCCATTTGTATGTGGGTTGTGAGTCCTATGCTGCGAAGTAAGTTAGCCCCTCACTTGGCCCCCTCATTCCCATCTACATTAGTTGGTATCAAAGAAAGGCAATCCTTGCTCGGTTGAGTGTGTGATGCTCTTGTTGAGTCAGATGTAGGTTGTGAAAGAGAACCCTTTTTTGTTGAAAGTTATGTCACATAGAGGAATGCCTCTCGGAAGAGGAGGGCACTCAAAAGTTGCAGATTTGACAGACATGTCGAGAGGAATCCAAGTGAGATTGGATGCAATAGAGATTGCACAAAGAAGAGGAATCTTAATTGCTGACGTGAGTGATGATGGAAGAGGAGCACAAGAGATTCGGGTAGAAGAGATAGGATATGGACCAGAGAACTGACTTCTGAGAGCTATTGAAAAGATAGCAAGTAAACTCAAGTTGGATACCCCTAGCTATGGAGGAAGCTTGAGCCACAAGGATCTTATTGATTTGATCACAACGCTGGAGGTATTTTGACTTTGAGCCAATGGAGGACCCCAAGAAGGTTAAGGTTGCTTGTACCAAGCTGAAAGGACACACATCCTTGTGATGGGATCAGTTTGCTTGTTCCAAGTTGAAAGGACATTCAGCTGGAAAGGGAGAGAAGGTAAAGACAAAATCAAATCTTGGGATGAACGGTTGCAACGTTGAGACGCAAGTTCTTACTTTCGGATTATCAATTGAGTTTATTCAAGAAGTTTCAGAATTTGAAAAAAAGAGAGATGAACGTAAAGCACTACTTTTGGGAGTTCTACAAACTCACTATTAGAGCTGGTCATGTGGAAGGTGACTAGGGAAGGATATCAAGGTATGTAAATGGGCTTTGTATCTTCATTCAAAATGAACTTGGAATGTTTAAGTTGAAGGCAATAGAAGAGGCCTATCAATATGCATTGAGGGCGAAAGAGAAGCTATCTCGATGGCAACAAAATACCTGTAGAAGTAGAGGGAGGTTCCCAAGAGGAAGAGGAAAAATAGGAAATGGTAGAGGACAACCTACTCATGGAGGAGATGCTAGCACTTCTCACTGTCAGAATTAAACACAGAGGAAAAGGGTATTCTTCAAGAGGAAGAGGATACTTTGGTAGAGGAAGAGGTAGAGGATGAATCGGTAACTGCTTTGAATGTGGAGGATATTTTGGACACAACTTTTAAATGTCCTAAAGCATTTTATAACAGCAGAAAGAGGGTTTAAGAAAGCAATGTTATTGCTCATGTGGATGAGGTGAATGTTCAATCCCTAACACATATGTAAGAATCTGAGCATGGTGAAGCTCTTATGATGAAGAGAGTGTTGTTAAAACCAACCAAGAAAAGACTGAGCTGGTGTAAATAAAGAGTCTTTTTTGGACTATGCGGAAAACGAGAGATAAGTGTTGTGAGGTCGTATTTGATAGTAATAGCACGAATAATCTATTTTTTGGTGAGATGGTAGAAAAGCTTGGGCTGAAAAGATTAGTGCATGCCAATAATATAAGGTGTCTTGGTGGCTCACGGTCTGGTAGGTCATAGTTTATAATTCTAAGCGAATTTAGTGGGTGCATGCTAGATTCAGAAGAAAGCACTGAATATGGACTAGGTCCAGTAGTTGTAGGGTCTACATGATCATGCTGTTGTGGAAAGAGTGCAACAGTGGCTTGTAAAGAGTGTATGAGCAACTCATGGTCTGCAAGTTTTATGAGAGTGCGTTCTGTGTTTTGATGCCCCTGTTATCCTCGAAAAACTTAACAATATCTTCCTGAAGTGAGGATAATTTAGAGAAGAGCATGTCACTCTCAGCTTGCAAGTTATTATTTTCTTGCAGGATTGAGTCAAAACTAAGGTGTCAAAGCGTTACAAGCAATAGAAGAATGACAAGGCACTTTGAAAGCGGGGGCCTTGGTCAAGTCTCCAAATAAGTATGCAAGGCGCAGAAAAAGGGGCCTTGAAGAAGTCTCCAGATAGAAAGTGTGCAAGATGCAAAAAGGGGTCTTGATGAAGTCTCCAAAGAAGTATGTAAGGTGCAAAGGAAGGGGCCTTAAAAGTATTCTCCAAATAGAAAGTGTGCAAGGTGCAAAGAAAGGGGTCTTGATGCAGGGTAAGGAAAAAAACCTTACCAGAATGTCTCAAAAAGGAGGATAACACAAACCTAAGGTGTGTAAAAATAAGTTTCTTGATATGAAGACAAGGACGCCATACAGAAGTGCGCCAAAATGTCTGAACCCCAAGACACTTTATAAATAGTGCGAGTGCAAAAGAGCCCCCCAAATTGCTTGTAATTGTGGAGCGCACAACATTTTTTCCCTGATTACAAATCTGACAAAAAATGCAAAACAATATATACATATATTTTTTTCAATATCAGGAAGATATGATGTGAAATCTGGTTTCTTCAGAAAAAAATGCGCACTTCCAAAAAAGTGGCCTGAAAAGCATCCATATGCAGAAAAAGTTGTATTGTTGGGAATGAGGCAGAGAAAGTGTCAAAAGTTGTAATAAAACAACAGAAGATGGCAAAACGACCCAAAACTGTAAATACCACTGTGAAGCTCTCAAAAAATTATGTGTGTCCAATAAAATGACAGTGAAAATAGTGTACAGGTGACCAAGAAATTGCCATCAGAAGGTAGGTTCTCCAAAATGATGCGCATTGTAGAGGGGGTCTAGAGTGGGACGGGAAACGTGCAAACAAGAGACCAAAAAGTTGGGAGGGTGAGAAAATGGAGCAAGAAGACTGTGAGAAGAAATACAAGTTTTGTTGTGGAGGTTTCTGACCACCTGTTAGATTATTTCCCAGCCTCAGGTCTGTATTTTGGTTGGAATTGCCCTTTTGCAATAATAATGCACATTCCAAGTGCAATAGAATTCCCTCACTTTTAAAAAGAGAAGGCAACTTAAAAAATACCCCTTTTGAAATTAAAAAATCACTTTCCCCACCGATTAATTAAATCTTTCCATAACTTTTTGTTTGTTAAAATGGTGTGTAAAAAAGAATGGGGAGGAGGGTAAATAGACTTTAAGATTACATTGCACACGTGCATTTGACTTGGACGAATGGATAGATTAAAATTCACTCATGGCAGTAGGAGTGGGGAATATGAAGTGGAGTCCCACCATTAACATGCCCACACCATAAATTCTATTTGATACATGTTAACCAAATGCTCCTTAGGTACTCCAAAATATTGCAAGCAGCTGCAAATATGTAACATCAACAAAATAAAGACAATAATATTATTAGAGTATCACTTAGGTAGAGGAGAATATGTCCACCAAGGTAAGCTAGAGTCGTTGCCGCATGGAAGAAGTGAATGGAGATAGGGTTGGGATGGCTGTGGTTTGGAGTCAAGTGTGTTCATGGATGGATGGGCAGAAGGAATGGAGTGAGGAATGAGCAATAGACCGTGAGGCCAAATGAATTTGTTTTAATTAAAAAAAGTCAACAATCAACCCCCTTTTTTAATATATATTTTTTGAAGTTTTAATTTTCAAATTAAAAATAAATAAACTGAGGTAGGCATCATAACCGACCAAGTAAAATACATTTTTTTTTCAAATTTTGTAATAAAAATGCCTAATGTTAAAAAAATGCTGCCCCTTTCCCAAACCTTAAGAAAAGCTAATTTAAAAAAAAATTCAAACTTATTTATACCCAAACATTCTCTTGCAAAAGACCAAAACTCAGGCATCCGGTTCCAGACCATAGTGAAACAAAGGTAACCCATAAATTTTGGACCCTCATGGACGTGATGGCACTATCTGAATTTTGCCAAAATGCCTTGATAACCTGAATGGATAAACTCCTCCTTAGGAGAAATCTGAAACGATTAAGTTTCATCATGAGAAACTCCAAAATCAATGAAACGAGAGTCATTTTGAAAGGTTTTTTACCAATTTGGACACAATGGAGAAGTCATTATCTATCCAAAAGGACCCTATGTTACCTAAATGGAGGAGCTATTCTATCATGGCTCTGATACCATGTTGGAATTTGGATAGGGTCCAAGATCAAATTGAATCAAGCACCAACTCACTCAAATTGGTAGAAACTGAATATTACATTATGAGAAGATACACAAGGCTGTCAGACCCTCTACAATGTCTCATTTGCAGTCTCTTACACTCACATATGGCTCTTACTTATATAGCATTTGAGTGAGAGGAACAAAATTACAATTTACAATGTGAACAAAACTCAATTTTCAAATGAATAGTGCAACCATGTGGTCAAATGAACCATGTGATCAAATACACTTGATACATGCTCAAATACTACTACTACTATAGGGAGGTGCATAAGGTACATAGGATTTTGAATAGAGAGGTTACAACAGTGGGTTAGATTTGTGTGTGTGAGAAAAGAGGTGAGAAAGATGAGTGAGAGCTACATAGCCCAAGTGGCTGAGTTGAAGATTGCGGTGAGAGAGAGGAAATCCCAAACTGAAGCTAAGGAAAATAGGAAGAAGGGTGATTCTTTACCACTAATGTCAGAGATTGAGAAAATGAAGAAAGTGTTGGAGATTGTGCACGCCATACTAGATAGCATGGAAGGAGATGTTATTGCAGGAGAGGCAACGGAAAAGAGGAGGAGAACATTGATCAGTCCATGTGTTGCATAAATGAAGAGGAGGAAGGTCTCTTGGAATGAGAGAACCTTGAGGTTGTTTGAGGCAGCATTTTTGGAAGGAGGAGCAAAAGAAGAATGTCTTTTGAAAGGCATGAAGGTGGAGATGGAGGGTGTGCAAGTGAGTGCACATGATTCGGATTTAGGAGTATTGAGTGGAGAGGAAGTAAGTTTTCTATTAGAGGAAGATGAGGTAGTTATGGCAAGACAAGTTGTGGCAGCTAAGATGGCAATTTATGGTGGTCCCATATTTGAAAAAGGAGAATAAGATGGCTATCTCTTGCTTGAAGAAGAGATGAGAGTGAGTCGGGGGGGGGGGGGGGGGTGTTGGTTCCCTTAATGCTGATTTTATCACAGGAAATGGGGAAAGTACAACAACTGAGGAGGAGCAAGAAGAAATCCTCATGAAGGAGGTTAGGGGTGAAAATAGGCTGGAAGAGGAATTGTTCCAAGGGGAGGCAGATGAACTCTTTGAAGACATTCGAAAGGCGGAAACATCAGAGGAAGATATTGTTATAGTAAGGTTGATAATCATTTTGATGCCCCAAAATGTGGTGAGTTGTTCAGCCAACAAGCTGAGGAAGAGGTAGTGGAGGAGGAATACTTTTGGCGGGAGAAAGTTGTCATGTCCCTTTTTGGAGATTATTGGAATTGAAGACCTTAACCCATTCTTCCTCCCCGTGGGTTTAAGGAAAGAAGCAAGGGGAAGACTTGGATAACATTCTTAAAGTTAATATTTTTATTATTATCATGTATTCCTATTGGGAAGCCAAGCGCTCCAATAGAAGAACTTATTTAATAAAAAAATAAAGTATTTTGAGCATGTAGGCTCCAAATACAAATTAGATAATTAAAAGGTTGGCCATAATTTGTGATGTAGCACCCTTTATGTTATAAAAGGACGATGCTTGGCCATCAGATGGATATGTCGAATCTTATTATTTCTTTTAGGTAAAGGTTGTACCTTTTCCTCTTTGGCATATTTGGGTGGATGTTTGGGCAAACTGATTTGATATTTGCATTCTTCATATTTTTAAACCCCAAGATCCCAAGTTTCGTGAATTTTGGAGCTTCCTAGGTAAAGTTATGAAATTTTAAAGTAACTTTGTAGACAAGGGTTTATAGAAAATTCATATCTTCATTTTTGGGGCACTAAATATAAATTTTTCTTCATATTTTGATTGCTGGTAATTAATCAAATTTTTTGAGCTTGATTGGGCATATTTTCAGCAAGTTTAGGACATCCAAAAGTGAGTGGGAATTCCCAAAATAGGTTGCTGCCCTAGGAAGGGAAAACTTGCAGGTTTCTGTGTGCATTTTCAGTCATATCCAACCCTCGGAAGTCTGATTACAGCCATCTAAAAATTAATTTCAGATTTCTCATTCAGCCCTAGCTATTTTCCGAAGTCACCCAAAAAGAGACATTACAAAAGCCCACAAGAAGATGGAAAAGTGGAGAGAGAGAGAGAGATAATTGGTGGAGGTTGACGGATTGTGCCCAAGCAATGGGTAGGGAAAGTGATGGATAGTGAGAGTTAGGCGGAGGAGAACATTTTAGCACGTGTGGAAGAGGAGAAAGATGCAAGATGAGAAGATTTTGAAGTACCTTGGATGGTGGAATGGCACACTGTGGCCTTACCATTGAGATCAAAAGGATGGTTCTACTATTTAGCTCTTTTTTGTAAGTACTATGCTCACAAAACTCAGGGTGTCTGATGCAGGAGCATCCGGGTCCACAAACAATCTTAAATCACCAAAAAACATGAGTTGGTGTTTTGCACGTGTTTTGGCATAGTAGAAGGTGGTCCAAAGACAATGTTAATACTTAAACACTTCAAGGACATCATGTATTATCAAAGAGGATAAGTTTCAGGTAGCACCATGGTTCCAAACAGGTTGGTTGAATTATTCAATTCTTGGTAGTTGTTACGATTCGGGAAGTGGGTGCATCGGTAGCATGTCCCCTTTTCAAATAAAGCATGATAAATTAATAATATAAGTGTCGACAAAGTAACTTTATAAAAGACACTTATGTTTTATAATTTATTATTATAAAATGTAATTTTTTGATAAAAGTTTATTATTATAAAAAGTTTCTTTCGAAAAAGCAAGTCATAACGAAGAAATAGAAATGGAAAGTTGCTTTGGGAGGCTTTTCGTTGGGAAAACTAAAAGTAAAGTTATAAAAGAGTGTTAAGGGGCCATTTGGACACATCTTTTTACTCTCATCTGTTTGGACATTGAAGGTTTGAGCTGCTGCTACAACTTCTGCATTTGAGGATGAAAACCCTACTTTGCAATCCACATTTGAGGACAAAAATCCTTCGGTGTATTCAAGTTTATGGATGAAAACTGACTAATCTTCAGAGGTAGTTCCAATCAAGAGCTACATTTGAGTTTATAATCACCAAATTTGCAAGATCATATCAAAATTATCATCCAGGGCACAATTTGGATAAGATTTCAGAGATTGGTAGCTAGGGCATATCATCTGCATAGATTTTCAGAGTTTCTTGTGTTGGAACAACCACCAATCAGGTGATATTCGCTTGGGACAGTTTTTGGACATTTTTTGCACAATTTTAGGGCGGCTGTCCAAAATTTTAGGGAGGTGGAACAAATCTCTTAGGAGGCTAGGTCAATTGTGAAAAGGGTTATTTTTGCTGCTAGGGCTTGCACAAGGCTTAAATCTGCCCTAGGGGATCACTTCCAACCTTCCAATCTTTAAATTGTGCATCAAACGGTCAACTGTTTTTATCTTCCATTTTCAGTTATAGAATAAATAAAAATAAATTCAGATCTTTGTTAAAAAAAATATTTTCTTGCATGTACATGTGTCTTAAGGGTTCCTAAAGGCTCTGGGCCTTTTGGGTATTGTTGCTTTGTGGTTATTAAATGAAGAAAGGAAGATTGCATATCGCTGTATTTGTTTTGGTAATGGTTTTATGTAAAAATCAGTTTGTTGCATATTTGGTATAATGGTTTGTTGGAAAACTCAAACTATCTTTATTTGTCTAGGAAAGGGACATTACAATCCGTTGAAGAGCAAAAAAATGATAGATTATGGTGCAAACGAAAAAATAGTACGGGGGACAATCAAAACCAGAATCTGATTGCATATTTGGATTCTCCTTGAAAAGTTATGCATGTTTTTTTTAAAAATGGCACAAGATTCGAAGTCCATGCGCAAAATTTATGGCCTACAGAAGTTGTAGGACATCTAAGAGTGATTCTCTATGGCTAGGACACGACTTTTCAGAAAAAGTGGCAGCTTTCCGTTGTTTTGGTCACACGCTGTCATAAAAAGGCATGGCGCTGTCACTTTCAGTTACAAAGAGAAAGTAATTGCCGAAAACCTTATTCATTGCATTTGTCAAATTCTATCCACTAAATTCAAAATTCGGTGAATGTAAAGCAACCAAAAATAGTTCGTTCAAATATGCGAATTTTACCAACTAGTATGGTCATAAAATAAGTTGACATTTTAGATATAGACATTTACTTTCTAATACTTTTAAGTTCTATCTTAGCTGTGTACTTCCAAGATGTTTGAGAGAGGTTTCAAACATCTAGGAGCTATAATGTAGATTCTAGGTTTTGGAAGGTCATATCAGCTTTTAGATTCAGCCAAATTTCAAGGTTTTAGGGTTTCAGACTTGGCCATATTTCAGGGTTTCAAGGCTCATAATTTCAAGTCAGTAGATATGAAGGTAGTATGATCTATTGCAATATACCTTGAAATGTGAAATTATAAGTATATTTTTTTAGTTGAATTCAATCATGAATTTTATATTTGACTTTTAGAAATGAATTTCTTTCAAATTTTATCCTCCACAAATCCAAATGTGGTGACTTATCCTAGAACAATGAATTATCAGTTGCTGAGCAATTTCAAGATGCTGGGAGTTCGAAGGGGCATCTACATGCGGTGTAAACACATGTTCTTTGGATGAAAAAGGAAGTCTCTTTGAGAGAGGAAATTCAAGAATGTTTTTGGGAGAGTGGGGAGTGGTTGTACCAGTCCATTGAGGGGCGGTATTGTAATGGCTTCTTCTTGTTTGTAGTTAGTGAGATAAAGAGAGTGTGTAATCTTTGTATTGAAATCATTCAATGAAATAAAGAGTAGTTTGTGTTCATTTATGAGTGAATGTATTTGTGAGAGCGTGTCCATTGATGTATGTTGAGGCTAGGCTATATGGAAAGGCTCTCCTTCATTGGACCTCCTCACCCCTGTTGCATTACAATCTCCATTTGATGACTATTACTTGATCCAAAACATTAAATCTGATTACTTGATGACTATTAGTTCATCAAATATGGTGTGGATTCCCTTCCCTTTCCCCTTGTCACGCTTTTTAATCAGGCGGTGTCTTCAGGCTTCCCTAAGTCTTGGTCCCAACACATTATTCACCCCATTCATAAGTCAGGAGACTCCTCTATCCTTGACAACTACAAGACCATTATGATTGGGCATACATTTGCCAAAGTTTGTGCCACGGTGTTAGACATGCAGTTATCAAGATACTTGGAAAGGAATAATATGAAAGTTGTGGCATGATGAGCTTCAAGAGGTATTATCAAACTATTGACCACATCTTTACACTTTGAGCAATTATTGAGGAAGCTCGTCACATGCCTTCTAGAGTCTTTTGTTGTTTTGTTGATTTCAAAAGGCCTTTCACTCAGTTCTAAGATACCTACTTTTCCAGAAGTTGAAAGATGTTGGCATCCCAAATTTCTGATCACCGCAATGTGGAGGCTTTATGAGACAATTATTGCATAGTTTTGCACTTCTCATTGTTTCCCCGACTTTGTGAAGAGTGCCATTAGGGTCAAGCAAGGGTGTTTCTTCAATAGCATTTAGATTGACCCTATGAAATATCCCTAATAGGATACCACTTAAAAATGCACAAAATATTGAAAACTTGCAGCCACATAAAACACTGATTTTACCAGATTTTTACAGTTGGGACAGCGAACTAAAGAAACTTAATATTTGCCAAAATGTCCACCCGAAATACTTGAAAATTTAAATAGAGCTTGATATTATTATAAAGGACATAAGGAAACTGTTTCTGGACTTTTACAGAGATTAAACTGCTGCCAAAAAAGCACAGTGTGCCCTGGACAGCGAGAAAACTACAGGGGCTCGTAACTCTCTAAATACCGGAGCAGAAATTAAGGGTCTATGGAAATAACAATGACAGATATAGGAAATAGTGTTTCCACCTTCAAATCTGGGAATGGCTGATTGGAAAACCCTCCAAATAAAGGTTGCACCTTCAAATCTGGAAACGGCCGTCTGGAAAACCCCCAAATAAAGGCCGCAAGGCGCCTTCAACGTGCTGCCACGCCCAACCCAAATGACTGCCGTGAATCTGATCTAGAGCGCCTCTACTTATCTACCCCAAATGCCATCAAGACCCTTGAGATCCTTCCTCTGAAACCTCTGTTAATGTCTCTGCCGCACGGGCCTGAAAGCGGCCCCAAAATGACAGACTAGGGTAGATCTCTCACTACCGAAGAATGCCCTGCTAGCTAGGGACAGGTCTCTCACCATCGAAGCTAGGGTCCCTGTGGGATTTGACTCCACAAGATGTAGAAGCGCAACATCAGCACTTGCATGAGAAGGGGTCAATAAAATGTATATCCAAAAGTGTCTTTCCTTACTCTCCCCGCTCCTTATATACTTCCCACGGCAAAAGAGCCCCAAGAGACCCTAGACGCATTGCTTTCCATGGAGGGGTCAATAAAATAAAAGTTACTAAAGTTACTTTTTCCCGTTTAAGTCGCCCAGGTCCAAAGTGACCCCCAAATGCCAAACATGGATAATAGTACCATGCGGCCCCTTCTCAAAAGCCCCCAGCATCCACAGCCTCTTGGGTATGACCACGGCTTGGACTCAATTTAACCCTTAGGCCTTTGGCGTAGAAAAAGGGGACATTACACCTTCCCATAGCTCCCAGCGTCCACAGCTCCTTGGGTTTGACCATGGCTTGGACTCGACTTGGCCCTTAGGCCTTTAGCGCAGGAAAAGGGGACATTACACCCTATTCAACATTTAGATTGATAAGTTAAAGGAGTTTCTTCAACAACATGCCCATTAAGATGACAGTTGTATTTTGCATGAGGTGGTTATAACTACCCTTCTCTTTCTCAATAATGTTGTTCTCTCACACTCTGCCAAAGGCTTATAGTGACAACTTGATGCCCTTGCTCATTTTTGTGATCTTCGACAGCTTATGGTCCAACATTAGTAAAATTAAGGTCATGATTTTCAATATTTCCAAGTGCTCTCTCTCCAAATTCTAGTTTTTCCACAACGAGGAACTTCTAAAGATCACATTGTCCTACACATACTTGGGAGTCCTATTTTTTGGTCCATCCTTTAACATGAAGCTTGCCTCTCACTTGCGCCTTTGTAAGGGGTATGCCTCTCTTTCTGTCTTGGAGCATCAGTGTTTCAAGATCCACTCCCAGGACATCCCTTCCAAGTTACGCCTCTTTGATACAATCATCAAACCAACAATTTTATACGGTTTAGAGGTTTGGGGACCTAGTTTGGGAGCAATTGACAAGGCCCATATTGAGAGGGTCTAGATTCTCATGCTACATAGCATGATTTGTTGCAAGAGGACAATTCCTCAGTGCATCATCTAAGCTCAATTTTCCACCCAGCCACTACACCTTGAGACTATCTTCAAGCTTACTTTCTACATCCAAGACTCAAATCCTCGAGGAGATTAGCTTGAGGTTGTAAGAGATATCCATACTTAGCACTTTGTTCTTCAAAGAAGATTACCTCATTGGTCCCACCAGATGCCGACAATGTTGGTAATTTGAGATTAGATTGCTCCTCCTTTCTATTGGCATCTTCATTGATAGCCTACCCCCTTTCATGTACTCCCTTTATGCCCTCCTGAGCTCCTTCCCACAAAGGACATCATAACCAGAGCTACTAGAGAGAACATTTACAAACAGTATATCCAGGCCACCTAGATCCCCCCCCTTTAGTTGCTTGGCCCCAAGCTTGTTTATTACATCGAGCACTTCTTACAAGTGGTGGATGGTATAATTTGTCACCCTTGCTATCTCCAGAGCCACTAGTCCCATGGCATGAGATTTCCCCTTGACCAGATGAGAGGGTGCTCTCACCAGTTTCGAGTTAAATTTGATCATCACATTCTCCTATAGAACCAGATTTGTCGTCTTTAAGCCCTTTGGGAGGTGGAGACCAAGTAACACTTCAGTCTCAGATACCCCATTTACTATGAGATCCAGGGTAGATATCACCACCTCTATAGGATATCCAAACCAGCGATTTCTAGCTCTTTAACTTTGCAAGCATGTCTCCCTTTGGCGTAGATCCCCACAAGGGGGGTCTAGAGGCTCTAAAGTTGCCTTTTTGATCACCTCTTTTTTCCAACCCACCTAGGCGACAAGAAGCACTAAGCACCCTTTGAACATTGGTACATCACACATCAGAGTTGATAGATAGGTCATACGCTTTTCTCCACGCACCATTACTAATCGAATTACTTGGATCCCCCAACCTACTCTCCCTCTGCCTTGTGGCTTTTCCTTCTCCCGTCAGCATGGTTTGGCCCCTTCTCAGCCACATGGAACTACTTAATGGTCACCCCCAAGACCACAACGACAAACTCGTATTACACGTTTCTTTTCAAATACAAGAGCTACACCAACGTTGGATGTTAGGGGAGATTCTAGAGGAAGCTCTTTGCTTCCTCCTAGGATCTCCCAACATAGCCCCTCCAACCTTGGATACTCCCCAGCCAGCATTGTCAGATCTTTCATAGCAGTCGATGATGGCCCAGACAACTCCACTTCATACACAAATAGAGATAGTCGATGGCATTTCCTTCCAGTCTTTATCTGCACATGCTTTAGTGGCTCTTGTATACCCTTCATTGTTATTTGTGTTGATTTCATTACCACTTTGTTAGTGGCACACTACTCTATTTGTCTTTTGTACTTTATTTCCTTGGTTCGTTTTTAGGATTCTCTCTTCCGAGAACTTACTATTGCTAATTGTTGTACCCTTCAGTCCCATTGACGTACTTTTGGTCATTTGTGGACATTAATATAATTTCTTTCTGCCACCAAAAATTGGTGTGATGTCATCATTTATAGGCAATACTGTAATGCCCTTTTTGGGGATTCTCAAGAAACTATGCAAAGCTGAGAATAAATAACACTTTTTAGATTTTTAGCAGGCTGTTAGTGACTGAAATAAACATGTAGAAACTCTTACTAGCTGCCAAAAAACCTTCTCCTAGGCCAACAACCCCTTTGGAGACTTCAATCTCACTTTTGAGCCTTTTAAAACTGCTGAAAATGCTATTAGATAGTCTCCCAAATTTTTATAAATTACCAACAATCACATCATGTGATAAAACTGAATTTCATAAGCTTGGAAGTAAGAAATCCGATTTTTAGTTGAAACCCTCAAACTGTAGAAATTAATTAATTATTCCAAAACTGTAACTAACTTCCACGAGCTTGGAAAAATAGCAATATACCACCAAAATTAATGAAAATTCAGAACTTGGCCTTTAAAAATATGAAGAATATTATTCCAACCTCAGAATCATGAAATTATTGCAAGGCAGTACTGAAATGCTCCCCTAGGTGGGTCGCTCCACTTAGAACAGCCGATAAACGTGCAAAAATACTCCACAAAGTAGGTCACTGCACCTCAAAATAGGCAATTATGCATGCACATTCAGAAATAGGGAAAAGATCCTTTAATTGTTGGCCAAATAGTACCTTAGGGCAATTCGCCTAGGGCTGGAAATAAAGATTACAACAACAAAATATCCGTCAAGGGGGTGGAGACTCCCATGTTGAAGTCTTCCCTAGACTTGGTGAAGGGTTTCTTCCTCACACAAGACTCTCCAAGGGTTTTCGTCCTTAGGAGAGGAAGAGAGATGCTTCACAAGCAATCTTTCCAAAAAGATAATAGAATTGACATAATTATCATTAGGCTAATTAACCTCATTTTATATCATAAGGGATACTAACAATTCAATGATGGCCGACCTCATAAAGTACTTTAATAATCTTTTATAACTTGGGCCTACATGTTCACCAAATTAACTAACTAATTAATTAATTAAGTCCCTCTATTGGAGTGCTTGGTTTCCCAATAGGAATACACAATGAAATAAAAACAAACATCAAGATATTATCATAAACGTTTCTCTTGCTCCTTTCATTAATCCCACAAGGAAGAAATGGGACAAGGTCTTGAGAGTGCTGGTCTTCAAGAAAGGACATGACAGTCCCCCCTTCCCAAATTTGCTTGTCCCCAAGCAATTTCACACTCCTAGATCCCAGATGAATCTCAACTGCTCCTTTGATGTACCTGCACATGAAGCAAACTCATTAAAGAAAAAATATTCCTCCATCCTTCCTTCCTCATGCTTCGTAAGCATGATGATCAGCTCCATTACATGCTTGTCAATCTTCTTGTCTTCTTTGTGTGATCGATAGATAACCACGTTATTGATGGTACAACTGAAATCAATCATTTTCCTCTCTTCATTGAAGTCTTCTTTATCTTCCACTTCTAAAACAACAATAACATCTTCTATTTTTGTACTCAGCTGTATTAAAGTCCCTCCAAATTGTTGTAGTTTCCATCATAGAGCAAGAATTTGATGAATGATCAACTTGACCAACTATCCCTTTGATTACAAGATGCAAATCGGATTGTGGATGGGCTGGAAACATGTTACAACGGCCATAAAATACTTGGGACCTCATCCAAATCAAGGCTATCAGGGCTGATTTATTTGTTTCTTCCAGTTGTATCCTTCTACCCACATCCTCCAATGATGAAATCCTTCCCCAAAGTGCATGCTTGTTGCTGCCCATGACTGATAATCACAGTCCCAACTCTGAATTTCGCATGCTCAACCATATGACTTTGATATAACTATGAAATTTTACTGGAAGGGACAATTTTATGAGTAGTGTAGAAACTGAAATTTTTCTTATAATAAAATATATGAGAGCTGGTCTTGGCTGCCCCTGAGCTGAATACCTCTTGACACTTAGCAATTGAAATTTATTTCATGGGCATGCCTCCCAACAAGGCCACCCGGACTTTTTGCCCCATTGACCTCTTGCAATTCTGATTTTTCTCCATTCTTAGCAACATGATGATTGCCCATTTGCCATGATTTACTATGAAAGATCAAAATTGCCCTTAAGTCATCCTACCCATGACCATAAATCTGAAATAGCATGATAGAAAGAAACAAATCTGAATTACCCTCATACCTTTGGTGATCTTCATGAGAATTTGTTGTAGCCTTCTCGTTGTCCTTTGGCAATTGCACTTCAACCTTTAACTTCTCTTCAACACTTTGTAAATCTGATTTTTTTTCAAACCCTTGTGTCTTCATGGCGTTGTTCGGAAAATCAGTCAAGAGCTCCACTTGGGCAAAGGATGTTGGAGGTTTCTAGGACTCCCAAAGGTTGCTCATTCTTGGTAACTAGCCGCTGCGATAGATATTCTTCTTTCTTTGCCTTAGAGGGATGGTCATCTTCATCACTATTTGCACCCTTGAATTTTACCATGGTTTCTCCTCCATCTTGTAGTTGATCCGCCACATACTCTTTGACTTGTTTCTTCATAGTGGAAGGGTTTTTCCCTTCTAGGGCTGAGGCTTTTCTGTTGTGGCTCCTTGGCATGGTTCCGGTCTTAGACCTTGTGCCAATGCCCACTCTGTTATTTTCTAATTGCGCGAATTCTTCAAAGGAAAGGGCATCACAAACCTTCTTATGAAGAGCTCTAAAGCTAGCCATCAAATTTGGAACCTTGGAAGACTTAGGAGTGACTTATTCCTTGATTTCCCAAATTAGGGCGATGGTTTCCATTAAATCCTTTTGTATCTCCTTGCACCGATCATTGAAAGCCATACTTTAATTTCTTCCTCGGCCCAACAAGCTGGAAGGATGATGCTTTGATACCACCGTAATGTCCCTTTTTTGGGACTCTCAGGAAACTATGCAAAGCTGAGAATAAACAACAGTTTTCAGATTTTTATCAGGCTGTTAATGACTGAAATAAACATGTAGAGACCCTTACTAGCTGCCAGCAAACCTTCTCCTAGGGCAGTGACCTCTTTGGAGACTTCAGGCTCACTTTTGAGCCTTTAAACATTGCTCAAAATGCTATTAGAGAGTCTCCAAAACGATTATAAATTACCAGCAATCATATCATGTAAGAAAATTAATTTTTGTAAGCTTGGAAGTAAGAGATCTGATTTTTAGTCGAAACCCTTAGACTGCAGAAATTAATTAATTATTCCAGAACTATAACTAACTTCCACGAGCTTGGAAAAATATCAAAACACAACCAAAATTAATGAAATTTCAGAACTTGGCCTTTATAAAATATGAAGAGTATTATTCAAACCTCAGAATCATGAAATTATTGCAAGTACTAAAATGCTCCTCTAGGTGGGTTGCTCCACTTCGAACAACCAATAAACATGCAAATATACTCCACAAAGTAGGTGACTCCACCTCAAAATAGGCAATTATGCATTCACATTCAGAAATAGGGAAAAATCCTTAAATTGTTGGTCAAATAGCACCTCAGTGTAATTCACCTAGGGTTGGAAATAAAGATTATAACCGCAAAAGATCTCTCAAGGGTGTGGAGACTCCCATGTTGATGTCTTCCCTAGACTTGGTGAAGGGTTTCGTCCTCACACAAGACTCTCCAAGGATTTTCGTCCTTATGAGAGGGAGAGAGATGCTTCACAAGCAATCTTTCCAAAGAGATAATAGAATTCACATAATTATCAATTGGCAAAACAACCTCCTTTTATATCATAATAGTTGCTAACAATTCAATAATGACCGATCTCATAAAGTACTTTAATAATCTTTTATAACGTGGGCCTACATGCTCACCAAATTAACTAACTAATTAATTAATTAAGTCCCTCTATTGGAGCACTTGGCTTCCCAATAGGAATACATAATGAAATAGAAGCAAACATTAAGATATCATCAGAAACGTTCCTCTTGCTCCATTCTTTAATCCCACGAGGAAGAAATGGGATAAGGTCTTCAGAACGATGGTTTTCAAGAAGGGACTTGACAAATACAACAAAAAACAAATTCAGGTATGAAAGTATTGCAGAATATCCTCACCAAAAACCAACATTGACTGCATTAAGAAATGTGTTTGAATGCATGTTTGATGATTGCTCATCATTGAGAATGCACCCTAAATAAAATTGACCGTTGTGTAAACATAGTGTCAACATAAGAATGAAGTAAAACAGTCACAAATGCAGTAAATAGTTGAGGACAATAAGACATGAAGTTGGCATACTCATAGATTTAGAGGATCTTAATAGTCTTTAAATCTGGTGAAAACATCGGCACAGCCTCATCAGCTTGTATTACCCCGTTGATGATAAAATCAGCTATTATTTCTTTTATAATAAATGCAAGCTTTTTTGACCACCTTCCTCATCAATCTAAAATTCCTTTTCGACTGTACTTAACTCTCTTCTTCTCTTGCCATATGAAAAACGAGGACGATTGAGGAGTGCACAAAATAATCAAATTTTTCCAGCTGGTGATAACTCCAACTAACCAATCCTTACCAGCATGACATGTAATTCAATTAGTTTCTATGTATTTGGATGCCATTCAGGTCTCTCACATAGCTACTAGGCCAGTTGGAATCCATTTTCTAGAGGTTTTCCCCATTATATGCTCCCTTTCACTTGGATCCATCCAATAAAATGAGTTTAAAGATTATGTTTGGTACTCGTGCATTATTGTCTTGTTTTCTTGGGTGAATAGTTAGTTATCTTTGACTGAGAACATGGGGATTAAAATAAAATTTATTGTGTTGCTAATATAGTCTGTATTTCTTGGTGAAGTTATGATGTTGTTGTGGATTTGGCACCTGAAGTTAAATGGATTTCACCTAAAGCATACAAGAACCTGAAGGTTGTCATTGAAGTCGAAAGTGACACAGCCATTAAAAATGATGCTGAAGCAGAATTGAAAGCTCGTCACAAGGATTTGGGATCTTTAAAAATTGTTCAAGATAGAGGAACTCAGGTATGTACTGAATATTTTCAAGGATCCACTTTGATTTTTAGTTTTTCTACTATCTTGATATGAAGATTTGCTATTTTAATATTTGACAACTTTCATGTATTCTGGGCATATTGTTTTACTACACATATAACATCAATTTGCTTCGGCAAGTTTCAAACATTCATGACACATGAAGCTCTATTGGTAGCCTTGATCCTTTATTTCATCTAAGTCCTCTTTTACTTTATCCCTTCATACATGCATTTTGAACCCTGGACATCTATCAAGAAAGAGAAAAATCCAATGTTGTGAAAGCTTCTGAAAGGAAATAAGAAAAAAATCAGTGCATTCTAAAAAGCAATACAAGCATAGTAATAGGGTTTGAAAAGTTTGGTAGGTTTGAGAAGATGAAAGGTTCACCAAAGTTCAGAATTTTTAAAAGGTTCAGAAATGTTCAAAGTTACACAACATACAATATTACGAAGTATGTATAATCATAGAAATATAATATGAAAATGACTTGAAAGAAATATTTCAATGCCAAATTTTTACAGTTTTTCAAAATTCGATACATGACTTTATTCTACAATATTTAGGGAGTAGCAATCACTCTCAAGTCTCCATAATCTAGGCTCTAGGGCCACTAGGCTCCAAAATGACGATGAAAATATCTTCAAATTAAAAACTTGCCACATGATATAATTCATGATCATAATACCATTAATACAATTAGTGTCAACATCCTGATCCAGTGCATCTGTACTACTGCTACAATATCTGCTATGCCCATTATGGTTTTTAAAGCACGTGGGCTGAAAAACAGAGTTTACATGACAAAAATAAGAGTTTACGTCATGGTCAATGTATTAACTTGATATTGGCAGATTTTGTCCAATAGGTTCGGTCCTCTAAACAATTCGAGGTTTGGTGCAAATCGTTAAGGTTCGGTTGAACATTGTTAATGCACAATATATAAGTAGACAAGGGACCCTGAGTCCTAAACCATCCTTATATATATGTATATATTTATATACACACATACATATCTGTATGTGTGTGTTTGTGTGCATGTGTGTACATACAACCATGAAAAGATCACTTATGTGTTCATGGGCAAAACTATAAGGAAGCCTAAAGTGGAATGCACGATCTTTTGGATATTTTCCTAACAATGATAGAAAGTTGTTAAACTGCATTATGTTTGGCCTTAATATGCACCTGCAAAAAATATGTGTTCATATTCGTGGGAACTTCTAACTGTTTTTAATATTCTTTGTCTAAGTTTAGCAGCGTGATCAGGTTATAAATTAGAAAAAGGAATCACTTCCATATAGTCTTCAACTGAGCTCAAGCTTAGCACAACTCTAAGGAACATACTTGGTGACTGTGGGGTGATTATTGATGCCAATCATATTTCTGCAATTGAGGGGTACCAGAGAAAGGTCTCCTTTCCTCCTAAATTTTGCCCATTGCCTGATGTTTGCTTTCTTGCTTTTCAGGGTTTTCTTTTGTTAACCCTTCTGGTGTTTTGTTTTACTTTTTAGATTTTTTTAGGAATATTGGCTTTAAAAATCCTTTGTGGTTATGACCTTTCTGTGTATTTTGAGTCCCATTGACTTATTTTGGTAACTTGAGGATATTTGATACTTTCTTTCTTAAATATTCTTTGTCAACGGTATACCATAATCTAAAAAGGGATCAAAGCACTGACTTTAGGCTTCATATTGCTGAGAAAATTAGAATCCATCATCCTAGACTTCATGCTTATTTCACAAGTAATTTAGATGGTGTAATGTCCCCAAATTAGGGCAATTCAATATTCACCCAAATTCAATGAAACCCTTGTGCAAATTATCCTGAAGTATTCCAATGTCTACCATTTCTAACCCGGAGTGGGATTAGAACTAGTAGAGGTAAGTGGAATAAATCGGAAAATAGCTAGAGCGCACTAAATTAGCACCAATATGATTATACACAGCTGAATATAATTAAATAATCAAACCCCAGACTACTGCAATCTTCTAAAATTAATTCCCGCTCAACCAACCATGCAAAATACTTCAAAATTTGGATATTGGGGTTATAAAATATGATGTTTATGAATGTAAAATCAGAATTAACTCAAAGTTACCTACGACTCCGGGATGACGGGACGGGGTTTCCGGGATGGCAGGTTTTTTTGAAAATTTGGGGACAGTGGGGGGACGGAAAGGGGACGGCTAATAAAAAATATATAAAAATATATATAATTTATTAATTTTACAAATATAACATGAATAATTCAATAAACTAAGACTTACAATTGAAAGTTTGAAGATTGAGACCATTAATGGTTAGGGAAGCCTAAAACTAATTTGAACAAGGCCTACAAACAATATTAATTATCGTTTATCAACAACAGTAGTTCAGTGCTTTTTATGGATCCACCCAAGTTTTGATTTAAAGCTAAAAATTAAAACAAGAATTAAATAAGATTAGTTTGTTAAGTGAATTGTTTAGCTGATTATTCAGAACATTGGGACCCTGTGTTTGCAAGCAAATGATGGAGCCTAGCTGATTGATTTGGGAAGCCTACAACTAGTTTAAACAAGGCCAACAAACATTATGAATGGACCATTTACAAACTGAATTGTCTTCTCACAATTTGTCTTCCTTTTCCTTGGTAAGTGAAGCCTGTGGTGTGGCTGATTAATTGTGGGAAATGCAACTGATTTCCATGACAACATTCAGAATTGAGAGTTGAAACAACTTCAAAATTTTTGCTGAGCTAAAAAAGAGTTAAATATTATTCTCCAATCACTCTAATTGTGAATGATATCATTTTGAAACTGACTTGGATCTTTTTGTTGCATGGTGCTCAATTTTTCAGAATTATCATAAATGGTCAAAAATGGGTCTCCAATTACTTGAATTGTGAACAAAATCCATTTAGAACTTAGATTATTTTGTTAGATGGTGCTTATTACGGCATAATTATATTTTTCTGGAGTTGAGTTTTGAGGATCGATTTGATATTTTTGGGAGTTTTTTCCAAGAGCATCCTCACCAAAACAAGCCTATCCTTTTCAATTTTCCTTTAAAAAAAACTTATATAGAGGATTTCCTTTGCAAACGAAGAAAATGAAATATAATGCTTGTATACTACAGAGATTCATAAATTTCTCAATAAGAAGGCTATCCCGTAGAAGTCCTTCATTTCAATGTGTACTACATCATAGGCCACATATATATTGCTTCCAACCTCCTGTAAAAATGGCAGGAATTAAAAGATAAAATGGTAAAATCTGAGGAAGACTTCTACCATTAATTAGGCTTTAATTCTCTACTTGAATCTAATTCAAATTTAGCAGAAAATTTCCTCTAAAGTGTAGCAACTAAAAAATATATAAGAAAAACCGTATTTTGTTTGTGTTTTAAGCTGAAAAAGCGGTAGGGTCATAGGGGACATCGTGACATCCCCAACGACTCCTTGCACTCGGGACGTCCCGGGTGCGGTCCATGTTTTTGGGGGATGTCCCCCTTTTTTTCTGGAAAAGCGGAACGCCGGGGAAACGTCCTGTCCCCGTCCCCAAGTCCCCGGGACGTCCGGGACATCCGGGACGTATGGAAAAGGTGGGGGACGTGTCCCCGTGTGACACTGAATTAACCCAACTTTCACCAAAAGTGCAAAAATGGCCCTCCTATTTCGCCCAACACAATTAGGGCTGATTATGCACGCAAAAACACTCCAAGGGGGTTTGCTCCACTTGGAAACCCTTACACTTGCACAATACAACTCAAATCTGATATTTATCACTTAATTTTATTCAATTTTCAGATACATAATGAATTCTCCTTCAAATAGAAGAAAATTGGGTATATTCAAAACCCCAAACAACAACAACACAAAGTGTTAACCAGTAGCAACATCAATGGGCATCCATCCCTTTCTTCAAGCATAAAAAAATATCAAATATATTAATCATCGGACCTAAGACTAGAGCCTCGCTAATGCTCATATAGCCTTCCCAAATGGGGCGAACCCATTTTGGGAGGGAGATTACAATTTAAAATTACTTTTATGTTGGCTTGACTTGCTTAAAAACTTGTCTCTTTTATCATTACCCCGACATTACAACTTCATCATTACATAAAGAATTAATTAATTAATTCACCCTCTTGCAAGAGTCATTAAATCACTTGGGTAAATAATTATTTAAAGTACATTCCACTCCAGTTATATTCTATTAAATAATTAAAATTGCCTTATATGTGTAAATGATAAAAATCACTATTTGGGAAACCTTAATTAAATAATAAAATAAGAAAACCCCAAGAATTTCCCTTTAGTCCATGGGGAGGGTGAACTAAGGGTCTGCCCTCAAGCAAATACAAGCTCATGTGTCCAAGTGCCATGTCCAAGAAAGAGGACATGATGTAGCCACTCCCAAAGTCTCGCTCCGGTACCGGTCAAATGGGAGATCATTTGACCATCTAAGCTCATGCTCCTGCTGCATATTGGCCAAATCAAAATGTTGGCCACCTTTTCTTCTTTGCTCTTGATTCTGCGCACATAGCAAACACATTAGAAAAAAACATGAGTGTTGAGCCTCTTCCTCATGACTCACTTAGAAGCTAAGTTCAGCCTCATTCCTCATGAGCTCATGTATCATGTCACAAATTCTCCCCCAAGGATGGCATCCCCAAAGTTTACTTCTGCTGCCCTGCATGCTGCTGTAATCGTTTTCTGTGTTCCCTTGATGGCTAGTGACTACTTTCCTTGCATGTGCAGTAACCCAATTCAGTCCTTTCAATATCATAATTAGCAAATTGATTTTTGATATCTTCAGCTGTAATAACTTATTTCCAATTAGCTGTTGTGTGAGAGGGCATCCCACAAGGTGATTCCTCAAAGTTTGTTTCAGAGTTCACCCTTTCCCTCATGCCTTGAATTCTGATTTTTTATTTTCACCACGGAATTTCAGTTCTTTACCAGGGTGTTTAATGTTAAACTTCCCCAATGATTGCAACCATTGTATCCCAAGAACAACCTCATCTCTAGCAAACTCCATCACAAAAAATATATCACATACCTCATGTTCTCTCAATAGAATGGGCTGCTGTACATACATAAAAGCTTTTGAAGTACGGAGAAAGAATCTCCCTTCCATTTGGTGCCCTTCATCTTCCCATAACTATGAAAACATTGCTATAACATGCTACAAGGATGCTATTTGTCAAATGAATCCCTTGGAACCATAATCAACCTCATACCTCAAGCTGTATATCAGATGGCTAATGTCACCCTGTCTTGTCTTCTTCGTTTTCCACAATTCCACTGCACATGATCTGGCAGTTAACAACCTTTTCATATGTAACCATTGGGTTTATTGCGGGAACGTCTGAGTTCTAATAATGGCTGCAAAAACGTAAAGATATGTACTCTAGTTTGAGTACCCAAGAATAGCTTGAAACTGGTAATGCAACCCCTGACAAATGCACGTACCTGTACCCTGACGTATCCATATCGAATACGTATCAGGCAGGGTATGGGGGGCTGGGGGACGAACCCTGACAACATAGCTCTCAAATGGGCCCTTTTTTTGCCCATGCTCCCTTAGAATGGAGACTTACTTTAAGGGTATGCGACCATTAAAAAGGAGGTCTTCATAAGGGATAACAAATGAAACTTTTGAAATATTTAATTCACCTTTTTCAAATTGAATAATGAAAATGCACGAATAGGTCAATATATTAATTCTTTTATAATTAGCTCAAAGGATGTTCACAAATGAGTGATTAAGTCCAAATTTCATAAGACAATTACCCAAATCGCTCAATGCCTCTAATCCATGGGGAAATCAGTCCCCAAACTTGAATGGTCTAAATGAACGCTTGTTTAGAAACTGTCCCAGAAATGGTTGACATTACATATAGTAGAACTTGACAGGATGCTTTTCCTGTTGTTGTTTCTCTCTCTCTTGTTGATGAATCTCAACCTATCACTCTATGCAACCTTGATGTGCTCATCATCCCATGCTTTCACTTCTATGCATCTACCCATGCAGCCTTAGACTCAAGGTGTGTTTCATGCATATGATAGTGATTTGGAACGAGGGTGTGAGATTCATTTTTTCATGGTTTTTTTGAGTGACTTAAATGCTGTCAGGTGGGGGCCCATTCAACAAATCAGGGTTAGGGTTGGCGGCACATTACATCTCAAAAAATTTTGTTTTTTGTAGGGAACAAAAATCACATTTTTGGTGTTGTATCGCATAGGGGGACATATTGCAAGTTTCTAGGATTGTCGAGGGACTTGGGCAAGTTTCTTTTGCAGGTTTTGAGAAATGTCTCGAATTCCCCTAAACTGTCCCCTGGACTTTGACAGAAATGAAAAGCACTTTAGGGAAACATCCTATGGTATGTCCTCTAGAATTCCTGGTTGCGGTGGTGTTACATTCTGGGGGACATTATCCTAGATGTCCCCATCGCTAGAAATGGTGGAAGAATTTGGAGGGGACATGTCCTTGTGGAACAGTTTGCTAAAAATCGTTGCATGCCTGGTTATAGTTGCCATGCAAAATACTGTGATGAAGAAGAGGCATGTCTAAGTGTAGCTCAAATTGCATCGATAGCACATTGAATTGGTATGAAACCGTAATCTAAAAAATAGATGACACAAAGTTATAACTTGCAATGCCCCAGACTATAATTCCATGCAGTAATACTACAATAGAACAAGGGGGACTATGTGAACTCATAGACAAATTGGATTGCATGATAGTCTGTGGCTCATTTCTAATTGTTCTATGCAATCTCATGTGCAAAACTAAATCAAGACCAGCCACATTTTCACGAGTAAATGGATTATGTGTAAGTCAAAATGATAGGGTGAATTGGTCTCTCCTGTTTGAAACCCTGACTCATCCCCTCAACTGCAATTTAAGCATGGTCTTGTGTGGATTTTCAATGCTCGATAGCTCTCCTACAACTAGATTCTTTGCTTCTCATATTCATAATGCAATGTTAGATTCTTTAACAAAGCCCTTTTCTTTTAATAATAGTTCACAGGTATCATTTACCGAACAATGTTTTCCACAGACTAGAGTCTATGACTTGCGGAAAAACATCACTCGAAGGTTTATGCAATGAGTTGTCTAGACCTAGCAATAACAATAATCCTTAAACTTTCACAACCCCAAAGGTCCTTGTTTATAATTCCTAGACATTATGGGAGAAGCATTCTGTAGGTGTAGGTTAGGTTTCAAGTCTACAGACAATTTGTAGCTCTTTTCAAAGGCCACAGTCCAAGACATACAGTCAAAAGTCAAAAATCATTTTCTTCCATTGCTCGCCTAGGTTGGAGTAGGATATTTTGCATAAATTAGGATTTCAAAAGGGAATGTTACCTTTAAAATATTTGGGTATCCCGTTGGAATCTAAAAGATTAACCGATTGGACTTGGCTACCCACAAAGGTTCTTTAAAAATTTAATAAATGGACTCATAGATGGTAATCTTCTAGGGGATGTATTACTTTGATTAAAGTTGTTCTACAGGAAATTCCTATCTATTGCTCTTCCCTTTTGAATATTCCTGCCAAATTTTTACATCAGCTGGATTCTATTAGCCAAAATTTTTTATGGTCAGGGATTCATTAGGTTAGGAAACGACATCTGGTGAAATGGAAAACATTATGTTTACCAAAGAAAGAAGGGGATTTGGGTTTTGGAACAAGTGTATCGAATAATAAGGCTTTACTTGCAAAGTTATATTGGAGATTGTTAGAAAATCGCTACCATCTATGGGCCATCAACATTAGAGAAAAATATGCGGAAGTGGTGTCACCTAGATTTCATCCTGAAATCTGTGACTACCCTATCCAAAAAAATTTCGTACTTTTAAAATAATGGGTTGTTTTGTGTTTTTATTGCCTGAAAGTTCTTGTATTGCGTCAAGATATTCCCAAAGAGCCATATCAGCCTTTTTCGCCAAATACCCAGATGCCCAAAATTGTTATATTCTGTCGTCGGGATTTGTCTGCGGGAAATTTGTATTTAATTATTTTGAGCCCCGTATGAGGCAATTTGCGCTCCGTTTTAACCCTGTTGTGATCAAACATACCATTATTCCTATATATCAGAAGAGTTTTAACTAAAAATAAGTTTTGGGCTTTATTTGTAACTTTTGGCAATTTTTTGTGTTTTTGTGTTGTCCCGTTTCGTTTTCTGTGAAATTTCTCTAGAACAATTCCTTTGCTGGGTAAGCCCGATTTTTGACTTGGAGCAGCTGGAGAACATATACGCACGTTATGCATTGAGGAAGTCACCATCAGAGGTCTGGTTCACTGGGAAATGGCGAAGTCGTGCACTAAAAAGCTTTTGCGGGGATGGGCGCATTTTTGAAAAACAAAGAATTTAAGCTGCAATGGAAAAAATAGAAGCAACAGGCAAGTGGGATTTTATTGCCTGCCTTGCAGGGTACTTTTTCCCGTGATAGAAAATTCACTTAAGCTGCAGTGGGAAAGTTAGAGGCTGCAGGCAGGCGGGAATTTATTGCCTACCTTGCAAGGTAAAAATTCCCATGATAAAGTAAAAGGAAAGTGACTTAAGTGAAATCATGTGATTTTATTGCCTGCCTTGCAGGGTAAAGAATCCCATTGTGAAAAATTCTTAAAAATAGAATTCTATTATGCAAAAAAGTGCGACCCATCTTGGGTGAATAATAATGCATTAAATAAATATTTGTTAATATTTATTCACCCAATTTTGGCACCTAGGCTTGTGGAAAAGTCAACAAAGGGAAGTGGACATAGAATTTAAAAATAGAATTCCAAAATTAAATAAATTTAATTTATTTAATGCAGCCCCTTTTGAGAAGGAATTAATACTTTTTAAAGTTTTAAATGATTATATTAATTCCTATTTTCAGTGGCTATGGTCAAAGCACACTGTGAAGCTTAAGTGAAGTGAAGTGTGAAGGATTAAATTGGATTAATTTAATTTATTGGATGGCTGGCCTTAAACATGCTATTTTTAAAGAGGAGCATGATTTTTAATTAATTAATTGCCTTTAATTGTTAGGGCAATTATTAATTATTGAATTGTGAGGGTTATATAAGCATGGGCAGCCATATGGGTGAATTATTTAATTCACAGGTAAAGAATTGCAGCCAAGAGGAAAAGTGCACCCCATTTGAAGAAGGATTTTGCTTAGGCAAGGTGGAAACAAGGCTAAAAGCTTCCAAATTTGGCGCATGCTTTGAAGAAGGTTGATTTTTGTCTGCATAAGTGTTACAGGTGCTAAGGAATTCATTATAGGTGTTTCTCAAAAGAAAAGGAACTTATATCAATGTCCAATACATTGAATATTTCCTCCGAATCTGAAGGATTATCAAGATCTGCACCAATTTTGAAGAATTCTAGTCAAATAAGAAGAAAAAGAATTGTTCAGACAAAGATAGACAAAGCTATGGCGAAGAAAGATGAAAAAGAAAGCACAACGGAGTCATGCATCACTTCTAAATTTGCAGATACTGGAGACATGGATCTAGGCTCGAAACCTCTTGCTGAATTGATAGACAGATCCAGAGCAGGAGAAACTTCACTCATGCGTGTAGATTAAAAGCAGTGGAATTATTTGAGTTGCAACTTTTCCATCCATAGCCCAGTTGCCAAAGTTTGTTATGTAGGTGTAGATCCATATCCAGATGCAGATGCAGATCCAGATCTCATAGTTGCAAAAGCTTCCGGCACAGAGGCTTCATCCTCTTGTTTTGAATGCAGCCCGTGAAAAAGTCAGTGCGTGGAAAATTTCTTCCAAGATCCTGTGCATGTGCTCTCATCTTCCAGTTGAAGCCTTCATTGAATTTTCATTCACCCTGAGTGCTTTCCAAAATTTTTAATTGCTCATATGCAATTAAAAATAAGGATGATGAATTATCTACGACCAACCTTTCATCGATGCATGTACAGCAGAAGAACTGCAAAAGCTTCAAGGATAAAAGAGAAGACAATGCGAAGGCAAAATTCCAGCTTGCTTCCAATTCTAACTGCTTGCAATTCCAGCTTGTTTCTAGATCCAGTTGTTTCTAGATCCAGTTTGAATCAGCTGCATGGAGACATGGAAAAGGACAAAGTCAGCTTTCCTCTTCCTTCTCCTTTCCTCCGACAAAGTAATTGAGCGATCAATTAAATTATACAACTTAAGTGATTGGTTTAAAAGCCATTACTTGAAGAAGTCAACTACTTGGAGATAGGTGGCACGTGCAAAATAGAAGGTTCTATTTTTAGTTGCAAATCATACATGTCATGCAAAGAGGAATTCCAGGAGGGAGATTGCTAGTTGTTTCCTTTCCCACTTCCACATGTGCTAGTTCAACTAAAAGCTTCGAAGTTGTAATTTTCCCTCTACATTCTATAAGTAGAGGAAGAACCTTCGGGTTAAGGATCAGAATTTGTAAGTAGCAATCTTGTGTTCTAGACTTTGTGCTGAACCCCTGAGAGCAACTTGGAGCAAAGGAATACAAAGGAACAGGTTTCCGGAGAACTTTGTGTCACGGTGTACTGTGTTTCTTGTTTTTAATCTTAGATCTCCTAATAAACTTTGTGTTATTTTAGATCTGGATCTAGAGCTACCTTTGTTTTAGAATTATGTGTGTTCATATCTATTAAGTTTCTTCTATGTGCATGCAATTAACTCTGCTATCTACTAATTGGGATGCACATCTTCCCCATTTCTTCTCTGTATTTCCTTTACTTCCTTCTTCTATAAAATACTTCATTTCTTGAACAACTGCTTACTTGTTGCAGAACTTCTTAGTTATGGTTCATGAACTAAGTGGTTAAAGTAAGACCCCTGATAGATAATAACATATTTTTATTGACAAATCTGACACGGGTGCCTCACTGGTTAAATGAGGGAGATTTATCTCATGACTGCCTAGGTTTTGTGCTATGCAGAAAATCTAGCCAACAGGAAGGAATGATGCCACAAGAGTTGATTCGACATGGCTTACCTTCTCGGGGATCTCCGATTTTACCGGTCCTCAAAATTGGGGAGATTATTAAAAAATATTTTTTTCGGAAAATTGGGAAAGGTGACTTGGCTAATTTTTGGACTGATTCGTGGGATGGGCACCCACCTTTGATTGAGTAGTATCCAGATTTTAGAAGTATTATGAATACTCTTTATAGTAAAGGAAAGAAAAAGGTGGTCCACTATTTACAATCATCGTCTCAGGGCAATGAGTGGATCTCTCCGTCTATGTGGTAGGCCAACTTGTCTATGGCCCAAATTCAATTTTTTCAAACTCTCCTTCAAAACAAAATGCTTCCTATCTCTTCCAATCGCGGTTCCCTTGCTTGGGGAAAATCTTTGGATAGGAATTATTTTGTAGTTGAAGGATATAGTACTTTGATAGGTATTCAGCCACACCCTTGGAAGGATATTTTTGCTTATCTCTGGCAATCTGCTTTGTGGCCTAAAGTTAGATTCTTTATATGGCTTGTCTTATACAAGAGGATTCTTACTGGAGATAATTTGATGAAAAGGGGTGTGGTTGGACCTTTTTGGTGTCCTTTATGCAAAGAAGCGGATGAAACTCCGACTCAGCTTTTTCTTCAATGCCCTTTTGTTATGTCCCTATGGAAAATTTTGGTTGATTGGTTATCTGTCAATTGGAATTCCTCTATGAATCTTGTGGAAACTGCTAGACTCTGGAAACGCATGGTCTCTGATACTCAAGATAGTAACAAAGGAGTTTGGATTGCTATTTCTCTTATGTTGTGGAATGTATGGAAAGAGTGAAACAAACGCATCTTCAAATACGAAAATAGAGACATTTGGTATGTCAAGGAATTAACTACAAGTAATATAGTGTAAACTATTGAGCATAATGTGACAATCCCTTCCCCCTTACTTGGCAAATGGAAAAATCTGCTACAAAAGCTCAATTTGGAGGAAAGCAAATTGAAGTCTACGCCATGTACTAGACTATCGGTGCCCTCTGTATTAAGGACTTGGATGCCTCTTCTGTTTGATTTTGTTAAACTTAATACTGATGGAGCAACAAGAGGCAATCTGGGTCCAGCTAGTATTGGAGGGATAACTCATGATTCTTTGGGAACTCCCCTTTTCTTCTTTGCTCATCAGTTGGGGTACTCCACTAATAATGTGGTAGAAATATTTGCAATTCAGAAAGCTCTCCTGGAAGTAACTAAATTGGGATGTCTTAGAATTATAGTTGAATCTGACTCTAAGGTTATTATCAACCTTTTGTCAGCTCAAGAGTAACATAGACCCAAAAATTGGCCAATTGCCAGGATTCAAGATAATATTCAAGTTATGGCTAGACAATTTCAGACCATCACATATCAAGATGTTCCTAGAGATCAGAACAAGATAGCGGATGCTTTGGTAAATTGGGCCTTGGATCACCATAATTTGATCAACTTTGGTCCCTTTCCTTTGATATGGTCTCCAGAGAAGCGGAATCGGATTGAAAAAATCCTTCACTTGCAATCATCGGATGGATAAGCAACAAATATGCTCTCTTTCTTCTTTACTATGTCGTTGGAAGTCTAAGGATATTTCCTGGAGGATGAGGACCATGGCATGGCATTGTAGTTTGAATAATTTATTTCTAGTAATATAATTCTGTTTTTAAAAAAAAACAAAAAAAAGATATATTCAAACCGTTGATTTTTCTTCCATCACACCTAGAACTTTAATTGCTTAGGAGTCAACAATGATCTGCATGGTGTATTTAAGCAAAAGGCATAGATTTATCCACTGATATGCTTGGCTGTCATCATTCTTCGCTATAAAATGTACTTTTGATTCTTGAAATGCCTAACCACAAGAAAGGTTAAGAATCTATTCAAGAGTAATTTAAGTCTGGCTTAGTTTCTCATATAACTATCCTTGGGCAATATTCACTCTACCTTTAACTTTTCTATTATTTTCCATCTATAGCATTCCACCCCTTCAATGACAAGAGATTGAGTGCTAAAAGACAAGGTTACATGATATAGGAGATAAAATGGAGAAATAATTGCTATTCAAAAATGGCAATAGAAAAATGTTAAATGAGTCAAATCAGAATGGATTGAACCTGTTAACCCTGCCACTGATGTTAATCATTTACGAATGACTGAAAACCTTTTATAGAAAAACTTTTTTAACAATTTGAAACCAGGTTTCCACAGAAATTTACAACAAACACCATGGTCTCCTAAGAGTTCGATCATTTATTGCTTAGTCTCTGACTAAAGTCACATTGTTTGAGGACTTGATGAGAGGGAATAAGATGTTTGGGTTTCCAATCCCGCTTTTTTAAAAATCAATTTGAACCTAGCGAGAGAGAGGCCTTCTCCCACTATCCCTTGCAGCACTGCCCTAGCTTTTACTAAAAGAGACACTAGTAAAGGTATTTTCAGATCTTAAAATGCCATTTAAAATTTACTTGGACCAAATGACCTGAATCATTGTGATTGAAGCTTTCCCATTTCTGCATTTTCTACCTCTAGACAAAGAATGAGCTACTGAATATGTTGACATAGGTCAGACTGGACATCTCATGTTCCTTGAAATTTCCCTTACCCGAGCTATCTGTTCATTCTCATTACATTTAGATTCATGTTGACTACCTTGTGGACCAAGGGAGGGATAGGAATTTCATCTTTGGATGCCTGACTAAATGAGATTTAAAGTAGATTTCACAACCTATTTAGAAGTGCACAAGGTTCTCTATATACTTTTGTATGTCAACTATAAAGAAAGAAATTAATTAATTATATTATTGCCTAGTAATGTAAATATTCATCATATTAATTCTCTTTGAAGTCTGACCGGTCTCCCAACTTCAAATTCCCTTTTAACCAACATCTTTTGTAGCCATGATGAACCACAGCAGCAGCATTCTGTCCAGTAGTTACCAAGAAATCCCAGTAAGCGAATTCTGAAATACAGTTCTAAGCAGCCGCACACTCTTTCTAGTTTGCTTAGTGAAGAATCCTGATTCAGCATAAATTCTTCCCAAAAATTATTATCTGAACCTCTAAATCCATTTCCATTGAAACATAGGTTTACTTCTAAGTAGCCGAAACGTTTTGGATATGGGAGTGGGAGCGGGATATCCGATACGCGGAAACGACAAATTTTTTTTTGATACGGCGAAGGATACGGCAGTACAAAAACTATATAAAAATTAAAAAATATATAAATCTCAGCCTTCTAAATAGGAATTTAATTATAAACCACATATTATGTATATGGAAAACAAGATAAAAGACGAGTTATACTATTAACTATGAATTTATAATAATGTACATTATATACAAAACGAATAAAATTAAATTCAGAAGATTCTTTCAGAAGATTGCAAGAAGTTGCTTGGTCCAAAAAGGTGCAAAAATGGATTTTATGAAAATAAGAAAAATATTGCCATCAATGCGTAGAGCTTGAGAAAATATACACTTTTAGAGAAAACGACACCTGAAACGGAGCCACAAATTGAAAGTTATGGCTCATGCAAGTTTTTGCTGCTACATCTTCCCGGACCCTTTCCAAAAATGGCAAATTTTTTTCTATGCTTGGGTTTTCTTCATAAAAAATCCAAAAAAGGAAAGAAATGCCAAAAAAGGAAAAAAACGAATCCGCAGGCCTCTGGCCGCTCCCTGGCCGCTCCCACGCCGCTCCCATCACCGCTCCCGCTCCCTGCCGCTCCCGTACCCGCTCCCGTGGCCCCTGCCTGCTGTTTCGGTAACTTAGGTTTACTTCATCCAACAGTGTAGATCTACAGTCCTTGGATCTACTGGCCAATAGAGTTAGCAAAAAGGTTGCTCTGAGTCCTAAAACTGAAGAATTCCATAACAAGTAGAGTGAAGATCAAAAGGCTGAAATTAAGATTTCTGCAGGCAAAAAACTATATGGAATGATCAGCGAAAGAAGGAAGTTGCCAAAACAACAAGAAGAAAAGAAAATTGAATATGATCTTCAGATTGGGACTGAGTCCAAAAAAGTTGTCAGTGATGAACTAGGTAGATGGCCAACACCTGAGTGATTTTTTGGTTTTAATACTGATCGAAAATGATGGGGAAAGTACAAAGCAAGACTCCATTGAGAAATCAGGAAAGAAGCAAAGGCTTGTGAAGCACAAAGAAACTGGCTTGCCCAGTGGGATTTGTCTGCACAACAGAACATTGATGATACCGCTTATGATGTTTCAGATGGTAAAAGAAAAACTGATAGTCTGTTTGATTTGTTTACTGATACCCAAAAATTTGTATATAAAACTGTGTCTGATATTCAGTTTGTTAGTAAGTCTATTTCATCTCCCTCAAAAGTTGAAAATGAAGTCTATCTAATTAAGTCTCAGGTCTATGCTACTTCAAAGTTATTAGCCAATATGAGTCACTTTGAGCCAAACGAATCAAAATCTTACACAAAGTTCCTCCTCTCAAGTCAGTTCTCTCCAAGAACTGAAGCAAGATCAGCGAGCATATTCTGTGTTGCTTACCAGAGTAGCATCTAAAGTAGAAAAGGTGAGAGAACATGTCAAAAAGATCAAAGTAAAGAAAGCTGAACATGATAGTTTTGATGAGGATTGGAACAAGTCCGCTAATAGAAGAGAAATCATCAAGCATCAAAGCTGGAAACCATGCTGCGAACAGTCAACGTAATTTTGCAGAAGATCTAAGACTGCAGAAACTCTTAGGATTCAAGCAGTCATAGAAGAAGCAGCAGAAGTTGAAAAAATAGATTGGATAGCAGAATCCAAGAAAATATCCCAAGAAAAGCTTCAAGCACCACAACCAGTGCACCAAATGCATGAATCTGAACTACAATTTGAAGATATCTCAGTCTCAGAAGAGTCTGAAAAGGAAGAATTTGCTACCTCCATGAAGAATCTTCAGAAGAAGCAGATCAAGATGAACCTCCTGAGCAATACGCAAAGGTCGAACCATCAGAAGCGTTTGGAGATACTATACTTGAAGATACTCCAAGCTCTTCAAGTCACAGGTGAACTAATTTGAATGGATATATTTTAAATATTGATAAATTGATAGATCCATATGATGCGATCATGTTGTGGATAGACAGCTTTAGAAATTTTGAAGCAGGACATCCTGATTTGGCTAGGCAAGAAGGTAAAACAGTTTTTAATGCTGCAAAACTGTTATGTGGAAAATTACGAGATTGGTTGGAACATTTAGTTGAAGAAGGTCCTAAAGATGAAGACCAAGATCTTCATCTCCCTACACCGGCTGGCTATGGCCATAAGGATATAGCTGAATCTGGTTTCATCTCAATTAGAGTTTGAGATTCTGTCTGAGTTCTGTTCAAAAGGAGCTGAAAAGATTCAAGAAACCTGTACTCAGTTATACACTTTGTGGCTTTGTGACCTCAGTTCTTCTCCAGAGTCCAGTTGAACGACATAAATTACCAGAAGAGATAAAAGATGTAATTATTGAGATCTATTATGCTAACAAATGGATGCAGAGATTCATGAAAAGAAAAAAAAATATATGCATAAATGCATATGATTGGAAATTACAAGGAGAAATAGAGATTTATATCCTCGAGGTAATGAGATTAAAAGTTGCACTTATATGGATAGAGCCTATAAAGTATAAACCATAGGTCTGTTGACATCGGCATCAAACATTTTTCAGCAGAATGGCGGTCTCCAAAAAGTATTTCAATCCGTGGAATCGCAGTCCACTTCAAACCCCGGAAGGAGGGACAAAATTTAAGGTTATCTTTGCTTGCAGATCTGGCATGGTAAATTCAGTTTATTTCCTTTGATATCCTTTTAAACATCAGGCCAATGAATACTATACTCATTTTGTAGATAATATTGTTGATTTCTTTGAACAATTGATAGAAGGATTAAGTGGAAAAGTCATAGAAGGCTTGAAACTATATATGGAAGATGTCCAGAATTATCCTATTCCGAGGGCTGAAATTCATCATAAAGGACTGCAAGATTTTCTTCAATAGAGTTAATGTTGTTGTTAGATTAGAGTATAACATGGAAAGTAATGGTATTCACAGAGCAATAGTTCATGCTTATCATGCTACTCAAGAGAGGTACACTGATTCTAGCGATGCCAGTGATGATACTCTACTCTAAGGGTTGGCTGCTCTTTGCTTTGTGTTCTTATAATGAGTGTGAGATGTGCCTTTTATAAGTTTTTTAGAGGCTTTTAGGGTTAGGTTAAAGTAATGACCATTTAGAATAAATAAAACAATAAAATTTTGGCTTAAACTTCAATTTTTTTTTAAATGTTTAAAAGAAGAAAAACCGTACGGGACGTCGTGACGTCCCCGATATGTCCTTCGAACGTCTCGGGGATGTCACTACATCCCTTATGACACCCCCCAAACTTCCAAGCACTTGGGACATCCCAGGGGCGTCCCCCAACCTTAGGAGACGTTCCCTCTTTTTAAATTTTTTTCAGGACGTGGGGGAGATGTCATGTCCCCTTCCCCAAGTTCCCGGGACGTCCTGGATGTCTGGGACGGGGGACGGCTGACGTCCCTGCATAACACTATACTGAACACATTTGTTTGCAACTGCTCTTCTTTCTTGTTTTTTCTCCTCAATGTGAAGAAGCCTAACCTGCACTCTTTAGATAGGGATTGTGAATTTCTTTTTCTTCAATATTATTTTTGGTGTCGTGCAAGATGGAGGACATGCCCATGATTGCAGCAGAAAGAGTGGGCCCACACTTACAAATATCCACATGAATGAAAGGGTGAGGCTGATTGTCTTGAATATAAAATTCTAGACTTGGATTCCTTCAATCACTTGATTAGTGTTCCATGCGAAATAATGTCCTCCATGTGTCTGAAATCCAGAGTTAGATGGGAAACTGTAGGCATTTGAAGAGAGCTTTGAGAAAAACCAAACTGGTTAAAGGTGGGAGCCAAGGAAGCTCTGTTCCAGGCACTCATCCCATGAATATCTCCAAGAGAAAAATATTGGGATGTTGCAGGAGGCTTAGGATAAACTGGAGGGAAATTTACTCTCATTCTTTGAGTAGGAAAAGTAGTGTTGTCTATAACACAATTAAAATTCAGCTCTTGAGGAGGATGCACCTGATTCTTGAATAGTAGTATGCTGTGCATCTATACTCACTGGGATCCCTTCGTAAATATCTTCATCATCTAGATTGGTTCCTTCTCATGTTGTCCATATCCTTCTCCTTTCTTTGACTTCAATTGAGCAGCATGATTGTATGTCTTCACCCTCCTTTTCTTCTCTCTCATATAAACTTGCAGTTTCTTATTTGATATTTCCACTACACTGACATTTAAGGAACCCCAATCCTTCTTTTAGAGCAGATTTCTAAAACTTAAATATCCCCCTTCTTAAATACCTTCATCATCATTTGAATTGGTTCCTTCTTATGTGATGCAGCCGCAGTTAGGGATCCCATTGAAGGGATGCTTGAGACCATGCAGTCCACAAATTTAGAGTTAGATCTCATTGAAGCAAGATCTCATACACAAATTTGACAAGAAACAGTGGAATTTTCTTTTATTAGTATGATTAAAGATTACATAATCAGGCACAATGGTGTAATGACCCCCTTTTTGAAATAATATAAATTGAAGGCTTCTTGCTCATCTTCCTTCCCATGGGCAAGAAGAAGTGGAACAAGGGAAGAACTTGAGCGATATTTCAATTTTCTTTATTCATATTTGAGTTATTTTGTTTTTTGCCTTTCCAGGCTGGTCAGCTGGGTTAGAGAGCTCCCGAGATGAAATTAGAAAATAAAGCAAGCTTCCAAAGAGGTCGGTCTTGGGGTAATTCACCCCTTAGACCTTTGGTGCCACCATAAGGGTATAGAGGGAGTTGTATAGGCTCATTCTGGGATCATCTTTTGGCATATATACTTTTCTACTTGGTTCTAGGGCTGATTACTCTAATCCAAATTCATTAAGGAGCGAAAACCTATTAGTGTGGCATCCAAGGAGGATGAAACCCTTCTTTGTGGGATATTGGAGAACGAAAAATCTCCAAGTTGGTGGTGTGAAGGCATTCATTGAAGACCATTTTGCTGGTTTGCAACTAGGGCATCAAGAAGAAGACGTATCAAGGGTTTTGGCATTGTTTGGAGCCCCTCCTAGGGAGTGATTAAGGTAGGAATGCATTTGGGTGCCTTCTAGGGCAGAAATCTATATTCTAAATTGATATTTGGACTTATCATATTTTATAAGGCTGATATATTGCATATTTGTCATTTGTTGGGGTTTGGAGACCTCATTTTTAGCTCATTTTGTGGACTGCACTTCTGCTGTCATAAAATTAATTGCAGCTGGGTATTATTTTTTATTTTGACACATGTTTGGGTTGTTTTGGCTTGTTATTTGTTCCGTTAATTAAAAATAATTTGAACAAGGATTTGTACACTTGTTTTCAGCTTATCTGGAGGGTGTTTGATGCCTTGAAGTGCAATTTTCAGTTCGCTGCTAGGGTTTCAGTTAATATTGGAACTGCTGTTATAAGAATCAGATTTCATTCATATTTGGAATTGTGTGAATTCCTTGTTTGTATGTTTAAGCCCTACAAAGGGACATTACAAATGGCTCCACACTTAATGGTAATCTCATGACAAGTCTTTGCAAGAATTCTCGAAGAATTTCAATCCTATGATCTATCCTATCTAAGCTTGCAGACTTTGAGATTCTACAAAACCAGACTTGGTTCAATTCGGAAAGTTTTCTATAGATGCCCAGATCAAGAAATTCCTTTTCTTGGATGAGTCGCTCGATCCCCAAACTAGAATCCGATGCCTAACATGTTCACAATTCCCTTCTATTTATAGAATCTGTCGTGATTTGGGTGGAAGAACAAAGATCCCTTTGCAAGTAAAGATACCCTTGCAAAGATTCCTTAAGATACCCTAGGTCCCCATTGATCTCCTCAACTAGTTTGCAGGTAACTTCCCAGGAAATTCATTAGATCAAACTTTGCTAGGTTGCTTGGTTTAATCTCAGATGAAGAAAACAGATCAAAGCCCATGTATGTTTCCCCTACCTATGTTGACGTTGAAAGGAGATTTGGCTAGACGCAAGATTTCATCATACCAGCATCAGCAAGTGGTCCTGCAGGGCGTGTGCCATATAAGGCTTCACGGTATCGTGCAAGATCTCCGCAGCTTCCCTGTGTAAGAATGGGTTAATGCAAGGCTTTCGCGGCTGTGCAAGAGCCTGACAAGCATTCATGGTGTAGAGATGACTCCCATACGAGCTAGAGCTAGAATCTGCACTAGTTAGTTTAGGTAGTTTGTGTTTAGAGAGCGATACTTGTAGAGACTATGACTTAGCAAGAAAAGATCTGCAGATCTAGTGTGTGTGCTGTAAATCATATCAGTTTGTGAGATTGCTTCAAAGTTCCTAATTTCCTATTGATATTGAATCGATTAAATTTCTGAGTTGTGTGCATTGTATGCACAGTTCCGTTGTGTGATTCTAAGGGCTGCATCATATGAGGTAGCTCTTAATTGGGACCCCTAACCACAACCGTGTGAATAGTAACGAAGAACTCTTAGATACTAGTAACATGTGGCCTTTAGAAAGGAGATGTCTAGGAACAAACTCAAGGCCTTTCTAAAGTACACAGAGCAGCAAAAGACCTTAGAAGCCCGCTGATGAGCTTTTTCAATGATAGGTCAAAAAGTAATTATGAGATCAATGGTTTGGAAGTCTCTCCTAAAACCTATTTTCCCCCTTGCTCTAAAATTACCATACTTCAAATGCTCAAAAAGCTTCATGTCCCACACCATGACATAAAGCCTAGAAAATGCATGCCCAATCATAAGAGTTCCATAGTTACTCATGTATGAACTATCCATTCAATTATGGATGGTATGGATGATGTGTTGCAACCAAGAGGGAGGAAACCCATAGAAAATACTGTCATCAAATAGCTATGCATTGGGAATGCAAGTGATTCCATATCATGCTTGAGAAACTCATCATGAAGCCCTTCATGATTTGCTGCAGTGCTAGTTCATAACTTTTGAGAAGCTTCACTAATTTCACTTAAGAAAAATAAAAGATTGGGAGGAGAAGAGGCTTGGGCAATGGGCCGATCAAGAATATCATAAAGAGCATTTAAGGTCAATTTCTGAGTGGCGATATTTCCTTACATGTTGGAGACAATGATAATTCCTACATGTAGAGGATAAGGAAAGGGGGTGAAAAAGCTTGAAAGAAAAGACAGTTTAGAAAGATGAACCGTATGAGGAAAAAAGTAAGGAGCATATTAACTCATACTTGACAGTGATAGTAGAGAGGGAATATTAACTGGACCAGGTATCAAAATAGATTGTGGTGCGGTGAATATTGGAGGATCCTAAGGGAGGATGGTAGAGTGCAAAAATGTAATAGGTAGAGTGAAAGCCAAAACAACATGATCAGCAATGAGGAACTGCTGGGATATATGAAATCCTGAAGTTAGGGGATCAGCGACATGTGAGGAAGGACATAATCTGCCTTTTACACCCCAGAAGGAAAGCAATCAAATATTTTGGAATCAAGGAAACACAATAGCCTATTAACTAGTGTGTGACTCACCCAATTGGAGAAAATATCTCTCATATGTTGTGACTGGATTATTCTCGTCTTGACGAGGTTCTTTGCAACCAAGTTCTTAAGAATCTAACTCTTGAAGCCAATGTCCATTGTTTGCAAGATCAAGTAAATGTGTCTAGTGGTTCCAATGTCAGCATTAAAATTCCCATAAGAATACCATCACCGAGTGAAAATGAATGAGAAATCTGAGCATAAAGGTTGAGATACATGTCAACTTATCATTGCATTTTGTAGCCTCTAGATGGATTTATGAGCAAGTGACTTGGTGTTATATTATTATAGAATATCCTTCTAATGTCAGACAACAAAATGATGCTAAGATATCTCTCTTTTTCATCTAGGAAGTTTTCTCAAAACAAGTCCCTCAAGGATCTTCATGCATATCCATACTTCCTTTTGTCTTTGATTCCAAGGTTTAAGGCAAGTCTCAGGGGTAAACTGTTGTTAAGATTTGCCTAGGGCTCAGACTCGGTCACATCCCTTTTTACACAATATTAGTGTGTAGACCAATCAATCGAGACCCGACGAGTCTCAATGAAGACTTGCAGATATGGGTCCAAGTTCACTTGGGTGATTTCTTGAAGATAACTCGGCAGCTCAGCGAGTTTGCAGGTGAGTCATGTGTGTAGACTTGCTGAGGCTTGCCGTTTTTTGCTATTTTAAAAAAAACTAAAAAAAAATTGTACAATAAAGTTTAAAAAACACACTAAACTAAACCTTGAAAATCACCCTAACACACTAAAACACTCGTTCACTCTTTAAACTCTATTTTCATGAGCCCATTCCAAAATTTCACTTTCCTCACACTCACAAACTAATTCTGGTTTTTGGTTTTCCCTTGAAAGAGCTGATTGTTTGCATGCAATGAGTGGATAAGAAGTAATTAGGGACGATTGTGTGCATTAGTCGAGCTGATAGGAGGGATTGGCGCTTTTTTAATTCATTTTTCAATCATCTACAAGAGGTAAATAAATCAAAACTTCAAAAATTCTCTCTTTTCCTCAGGTGGACCACGCATGGGTCGATTAGGTTGATATTGAGGTGGAGCTTGTAGCGTTTGAGGGAGGAAGATCGAGCGCGTATACCTAGGGTCAAAAGTGTTGTGGAGGATGATTATGTTGATACCTCAAGGGCGGTTAGAATGGCTGGAGCTGCTTCCTTGATGCACACAAAATGTCGCATGCTCCAATGTGACACATTTTGTCTTGGGTGTAATGTTCCTAAGAGGGCACTTTAAAACAATTCCAGATTTCCTTGAAACCCTAATTTTTATCCTTAGGGAAGAAGTAATGGAAAACTGATTTTTCCATAAACCCTTATTAAAAATGCAGGAATTTGGAAATTCTGAAAAAATACCCACATAGATGAAGATACTAAATTCTGAAAATACCCTTTTTTTCAAAGAAATATGAACAATGCAAACCTATATTTTTATTGCAAATCCTAGGGACAAATACAGAATTTTTTATAGGAACTGATAGCTGTCATCAAAACCTCATGGACAGAATACAACAATCTGATTTCTTTCTTTTATTTATGAAATATCAACAAAATAGAAATACCCGCAAGGGGCAAAGCATAGAGAAAGCCTTTGGCACATGGATATGATGGAAAATAATTTGCATAATTTTTTTTTGAATTTATTACTATTTTTTGTTCCAGCTGAAAGTAAGCAATAAATACATCTAACCTTATGAACAAAATGAAGGTAAAGGAGAGGCCCCGGCTGGCTGAAAATACTGCCCTTGGGCAGATTATGACATGAAGCAAGGCCCATCACCTAATGAACCTTAGTTTGCAGCTGAAATAGCTTCCAAAGGGGGTCGTCCAGATCTAAAATTCCCCAAAACTGCCCCCAAAAATGCCCAAAATAAGGGTCAAAACCCTAAAATGTGTTGTTCGAACTGACATTGTTGATGTCCTAGCTGTAATAACTTTCAAAACTGCCTTTAAAACATGCCCTAGCTTGACAAATCTGACTAAAGCTGAAATTCCTTGTCTGAAAGCACAATTGTAACCCTTGCATTGAGTGACCTTTGAGGATTAGAGGGTTTTCATCCTCACTGTAGATGTGAATTGGAGCAACAACCCAAAACCACAAAATCACAATGTAATGTATGCAAAAAATGTCCTCAAATGATCCCCTCACTCTCTTTTATAACTTTCCATGTCACGTTCCATGATGAAAGAGTCCCAAAAGCAACTTTCCCCTTTTCTAATTCCTCATTGATATTGCTTTATTGCCAGTAATTTTTTATAATAATAAAACTTTATCAAAAAGTTATTTTTTTATAATAATAAAACATAAGTGTCTTTTATAAATTTAATTTTTCAACACTTAAGTTATATTATTAATTAATCATACTTTATTTGAAAAAAGGGACATTACATTGGGTCAAGTGATTTAGGCTCTTCTCAACCTTAGTTCTACCTTATACATTATGTAATGTCCCTTTTTGGGGGAACTCAGGAAATGACCCAAAGATGTTTTAGCTGTGTAGAAAATCTAGCCAATAGTTTTTGGTGACTTCGTTGGGGAACAAATTAAATAAAAAAAGACTTGTGCTTATCCTGTGGGTGTCGGAGAAATAACTGTGAGTTGTCTTTAGACTGACTTAGGAGTTTGAACTGCTTGTTGTGCTCATAGTGAACTAACAGTTATATATATTAAAAAAAATAAAAAAAATTTGGTGACTCCGTATCTGCCTTGTCCTAACGTTTCTTTCCAGGATCTAGCTGGCAAGAATGGCGTTCACTTAAGAGTGATTCTCTACAAACAATCTTCATGGCTTTGCAACAACCAAAAGCTCTGGTTCCTTGGGGTCCAACTATGGGCCCTCTTTCATTAATGAAAAGTGAGCCAATAAATAAATGCCACATTTTCCTACCTTATCAGACTTTCCTTTGCTTTGACTGAAAAAAATGAAGCAAGAGCCAATAGGAAAAATACACTCTTTATCACAATTCACCCTTTTAATAGCCCTTGGGAGTTGACTACTGTGAAGCGTGTATCTATTCAATGAAGAAAGCTCCAGGGCGCTGCTTCACAATGGTTTCATCACATTCTGTATAGCATCTTCTCAAAAACTGGGCTAACACTATTAGAACAATGTTTGAAGCCCCACATTCCCACCTGTCACATGATTTACCTGCTTTCTTGGAAAAGCCTCATGCAGACAATCACGAAATAAGAGCCAATAGAAAATCTCCAGGGATTTCCTTGCCAGGTCTATCAAATGATTCCTTGCATCATGTCTAATTTTGATTGGTTCATCCTTTGTGATCGCAGACCTTAGAAGGTCATTTTAGGGGAATTAAAAACTTTTGGATCACCTGAAAAAGGTTACCAGCATATCCTTCTTTGACCTTTCTCTTCTTCCACTTGTTGGCACCTCAAAAATATTGCCATCGTTTCTTTGACCTTCGCTGATCCCATACTTGGTACCCATTAGAATTATCTAAGCAAAATTTCAACCCCTGGGGACTTGCAGGTTCTACGTGGAGCAAATTTTTTTTGCAGGAGATGGCCAATGATATGTTGCAGATTACCAAGCAGTTGACGCCTCCTTTTGCCCTTGTAGATTCTTGCCACATGTCTCTACTAACCTTTGCTACTTAGAATTTGAACTAGTAAATGGATGTCAAACGAATTCTTATCAGAACATGGAAGATCGCATTGAAGATGAATTAGCCATTAGAACTCACTGCATAGGTTTCATCATCTGATCTTCCAGTGTCCAAAATGCTCTTGCTGAGAGAGTATACTCCTACAAATCAGCCATTTTGAATGTTTTAGTCTTATTTAAGAAGCTGCTGCCTAAGTCCAGTTTTAATCAGGAGATTTTTCAACCATTCGATTGCAGATTTGAAACTCTTTATGGTTAAGTTACATGCCTGTTTGCAGAACTATCTGTAGATTCATTTTTTGGGATTAGATCAACTTGGATGCAGCTTTATTCATGGAAAGTTAAGTCTGCAAGAATGTCCTCTTTACAAGATGTACTTGCATCTCAAATCATCGAGTGAGCCATGAGGATTAGGCCTTGCCCATACTTTAAGAAAACTAGTTACCACTAAACCAGTCCACCTGACAATTTTTTTCTGAAATCAGTTCTGCATTTATTTCAGAGCATGAGGATGAGCCACAACGCATCTATTACAAATCAGACCACTTTTTCTTGACTCAGAATGATCTTTGAAGCATGGGGAGAAACATTAAGCACATACAGAGGTCAATTAATTTATTTGGGGATTCTATTGGTAAGAAGGGCGGAGAACTGAGTTCAGAATAGTTTTTCACTCTTACTATGGAACATGGATTGAGTACCAATAATCAACTACATCATCAAAATTTGTATGTAAAGGCAGCTATTTCTGACTAGATGTTGCGTGATGAATGGCATAATAAGATGTCCTATATGCCCTTTGGGCTTACTGTACAAGTGTGCAGTACTCATACCAATGCCACACCGTAAATCTCTTGTATATGCACACTGGAAGAAGTGTATTCCGCTTGGAACTTGAAATCCGATTATTACGTGTTTGTACTCAAAATTATCCTGCTAGGATAATGAATATCTTTGAGCGATCAACTAACATGAGCTGGAGCAATCCTCTGAGCTCTCATTAAGTGCTCCACAGATCAATTTAAACATATCATTCATAAGGTATTCCCATGATAATCGTCACATGATTCGGTGAGGCTAGATACTCAAAGAGAATTAGATCAAGGTTAATACTCGATTGTAGATCCTTCCCTGGACAAGCCAAACTTAAACCTAGATTTCCTGGGACCCATACATTTTTACTGAATTTTTTTTCCATGATGGTCTATTTCCTCAAAAATTTCTTGGGTAAACCTATCCAACTAATGTACCCATGAAAATTATGCATCTTAAGAAATACTACGCATAGTCACATCACTTTTCACACTAATTGGGGCATACCATTTCCCCCTCACTACCCGATGATAAACTCTTATTCTCAGGATTCCTTCAGGAGATTGCAAGAGGTTGCTTGGTCCAAAAATGTGCAATAATGGATTGTATGAAAATGGTGTCCCCGTGATTTCACCCTGAAATTTGGGACTACCCCTTTTTAAAAAAATTCGTTCTTTTCAAAATAATGGGTTGTTTTGTGTTTGTTTTGCCTGCAATTGTTTGCATTGCTCTAAGGTAACCTCAGAGAGTCATAAAAACCAAATTCGACAAATACCCACATGCCAAAACTCACTCAAATCCTTCCCCAGACCTTGTTTGCAAACGTTTTATTTATTTATTTATTAAATAAATAAAATACTTTTAAAAATAGATTGAGCTAAAATTGGAGGATCTAGGTTATATAAAGCACTTCACGCCATCATTATTACCACAGAACATTCACCCGGGGGGAAGAATTTTTGCAGATCAGCTAAATGGATAAATTTTTCTAGCAATTGCCCGCAGCTCCTTTTGTTTTGTTTTATTTCTTTTTGTTTGTATTTTGGTTTGTTTTCTCTGGCAATTCCCGTAACCTGTTCATTCTTGCCAGATCTTTCCCTAGGCCTAGGGTTTTGAAAAGCTATCCAGTTTTTTTAATTATTAATCTATCTAAAGGCGATCAGAGCTTAGGATTCTTTCAAAAGATGGCAATAAGTCACTTGGTCCAAAAAGGCGCAAAAATGAATTTTATGAAAATAAGAAAAATATTGCCATCAATGCGTAGAGCTCGAGAAAATATGCACTTTTAGAGAAATCGACACCTAAAACAGAGCCACGGAATGAAAGTTATGGGACATGCAAGTTTTTGCTGTTACACCTTCTCGGACCCTTTCCAAAAATGGCAAATTTTATTCTATGCTTGTGTTTTCTTCACCAAAATCCCAAAAAGGAAAGAAATGCAGTCTTCATGCTAGTCGCAATTTTCAAGGCTGCCTTCCGCGTCTAATTTCCATGTTGTCTTAAGTGGTGAAATTTTATGCAATTTTAAAGGCATAAGTCATAACTCACACTTTTGGAAAAGAGCTATCTTTCATGCAAGTCCCATTTTTTTTTTGGAAGGAATCACTTAAGCTGCCAATAAGAATTTTGGTGGTGGCAGGCATGCGAGAATTTCTTGCTTGCCTTGCAAGTTACTTTGTCCCATCAAGTCAAATCACTCAAGTTACCAATGGGAATTTTAGACGTGGCAAACAGACGAGAATTTCTTGCCTGCCTTGTAGGGTAAAAATTCCCATTATGAAAGTCAAGTCACTTAATTGAAAAACGGGGATTTCTTGGTTGCCTTGCAAGGTGAAAATTCCCATTTCTTTGGCTTCATATTTTTAGCAATTCCTCTTGCCAAAAAGTGCGACCCACCTTGGCATTAATACACTCATTTAATAATATTTATTAATGTTATTTCTAGCCAAGTTTGGCACCATAAATAGAAGGAAATTCAAGGCAAGTGGATGAGCTAAAGAGAAGTCAAGGATGCATGCTAAAAATAAATAAAATAAATTCATAAAAAAACAATCAAAAGCATGCAAACTTGGGCGCCCAAATTGGAAGAAGAAACATGTTTTTTTTAATTAATTAATTGCCAAAAATAGGGAAAGACAATTATTAAAAATAGCATGCAGATGGCTATATAAGCATGGGACGCCATAAGGTAGAAGCAATTAATTCTTTTTGATGGAGCTTGCAGCCCAGAAGAATTTTGGTGCCAAGGGAAGGAGGATTTTGCATTAAAGAATATTTTCCACTGTCGAGAAGCTTCCAGTTTTGGCGCCTAGGGTTGGAATAGCTTTATTTTTATTATTCCAAGTATCTGCATGTTGATGTGAGTGCACAGGTGAATAAAATAATATTTTTAGCTTGCTTGATATGTAAACAAAGTCTAAAAATAGAGGGCAGCAGGCTTTATAATCAGATCTTGGTGAAGAAATTAGATATTCATGCTATGGACTACATACTTGTCCGAATTATTTGTAGGAATTCTCCATTTATGCCCATATTGGTGAAGAAAGAAGAAGTCAATATGTGATACATTGAATATATCTTCAGAATCAGAGGAAGAAAAAGATCCAACTCTCATAATTGCAAAGGCTTCCGACAAAAATTCATCCTCTTGTTTCTAATGCAGCCCATGTGGAAGTCATTGCATGGAAAATTCCTTTCAGGAGCTTGTGCATGTGTTCCCAATATTCTAGTTGAAGGCTTCATTGAATTTACTTGTGTTTTCCTTTGCCTGGAGTGTTTTCTAGAATTTAAAATTGCTCATATGCAATTAAAAATAAAAGATGATGAGTTTTGTCTGAATTATTTACGACAAACATTGCACTGGTGCATATACTGGAGAAGAATTGCAAAAGCTTCAAGGATAAAAGGGGAAGACAGGTCAGAGGTAGCACCCGCATGCAAATCACAGTCAGATGCTTCCTGATCGAGCTTGGTGAGGATCAAAGGCAAAAGAGTCAACCACATACAGAATATGAAAAAAGAACAAGACTGAGAGTGTTGCAACAACTTTCTTCTAATTTATTCTCCTCTTTCTTCTTCTTTCTCTTATTTTCTCCAACAAAGTAATTAAATAATCAATTAAATTGTAAAACTTAAGTGATTGGTTTAAAAGCCGTTACTTCAAGCCACTGGAAGAAGTCAATTACTTGGAAATAGGTGGCAGGCATGCAAAATAGACTGTTCTATTTTCAGTTATAGATCATGCATGTCATCCAAAGAGGAATTCCAGGAGGAAGATTGTCAGCTGCTTCCCTTTTTCATAGCTTCCACATGTGGCAATTCACTAAAAGCTTCTTATTTGTAATTTCGCTCTATACACTATAAATAGAGGAAAAACCTACGGGTTAAATCATAAGAATTTGTAATCATCATCCTTGTGTTCTAGACTTTGAGCTGAAACCCTTGATCTCTTTTTGAAAGATAAGGAATTGAAAAGAGACAGATTTCCAGAGAACTTTGTGTCAACGGTGCATTCATTTCTTACTTTTGTGTAGATCTTTGCATAAACTTTGTGTTATCTCAGATCTAGATTTGAAACTTTCCTTTCTTTAAATTCTGTATTTTGAGATCTATTTGTTTTATCTATGTGCATGAGACCAACTTTGCGAACTAGTGGTTTGATTGCACATTTGCTCTTCTTTCTTCTCGGATTCAATTATTTTCCTCTTCTGCAAATATTTCTTTACAATTGCTTATTTGCTGCAAAATTGCCTAGCTATGGCTCATGAGCTTTGCAATTAAAGTAAAACCCACGAATAGATACTCACATACATAATTGATAGAAATCTTACACGGGAGTCTCATCGGTAAATGAGGGAGATTTATCTCATGACTGCCTAGGTTTTCAGCTGTGCAGAAAATCTAGCCAACAGAATATAAGAAAAATATTGCCACCAATGCGTAGAGCTCGAGAAAATATGCACTTTTAGAAAAAACGACACCTAAAACGGAGCCATGGAGTGAAAGTTATGGCACTTACAAGTTTTTACTGCTATATCTTCCTGGACCCTTTCCAAAAATGGAAAATTTTATTTTTCTTTGTGTTTTCTTCCCTGAAAATACAAAAATGGAAAGAAATACAGTCTAGAGCCAAAATGTGGTTTTTCAAGTTGGCCTCATCATCAAACTTCCAAGCAATTATCCAAAGATGAAGTTTTTATGCAAGTCGTGTTTTTTCATGCCTTTGTCTTCTTGTTTCAAGCAACATTCACTCTAGAAATCCACGCCATATTTTAAAGGGGCAATTTCATTAAACCAAATCGTGGTTTCTAGTAGCAAAGTCTTCTATTTTTTCACATGCAAGTTGGAAGATGTAAACCACTTAAGTGAATTGTGTGGATGTTGGGTGTCTTGTCTTACTTTTGCAAAGTATCCTCTCCCTTCTAGATCCACACAATCCTCCTCCCTTGGAATCCACACAATTGTTTTAAATAAAAAGTAAATCACTTAAGTGAATTGCGTGGATGTCCGACGTCTTGTCTTCTTTTTGCAAAGCATTCTCTCCTTCTAGATCCACACAGTCCTCCTCCCTTGGAATCCACACAATTGTTTTAAATAAGAAGGAAATCACTTAAGTGAATTATGTGGTTCCTGATAGCCTAGTCTTCTACCAAGTCGTGGATTTCCAACAAAGAGTCTCCTTGGATTTTAAGTGCATTTTTTGAAAGGGTAGAAGCAACACGTTTGGAGGCAAGTCGTGGTTCTTAGGGGGCTTGTCTGCTAAGTTAAAAGCTTTCCTCTCTTTGCAAAATCCACGCCAAAATTGGATCACCACTTAAGCTAAGTTTTCCATATTCCACACAGCCACTATAAATGCATGCAATCTCCCAGCTGAACCCACTTCTCTTTGCTTGCATTTGGAGTAATTCCCAGAGTTTACGACTGCTAATAAAAAAAGGCAGGATGGGTTGAATGTTTGTCTAAATTCTTTCCGGACAATTCACTTATGCACATACTTGTGAAAATTAAGCAGAAGTCAATGTCTGATACATTGGAGATATCTTTACAATCAGGGGAAGCAATTGCAGCTTCTGCGCAAATAGATCTAGCTCTCACAACGGCAAAAGCTTCAGGAAAAGGTGGAAAAGGGAAGTCTCAAACAAAATCAGATTTAGGCAAACATGGAGTGTAGCAGCTGGCATGTCTTCTTTCTTCTCTTCTTTCTTATTTTCTCGGACAAAATTGTAAAACTAAAAGTAATTGGTTAAAATCCATTACTTCAAGTTGTTTGAAAAGGTCCTTTAATATAGAATAGGTGACAGACATGCAATGCTTTGATTTAGTCTTCAGATGCATGTAGTATAAAGAGGAATTCGAGGAGAAAGATTATCAGTTGTTTCCTTTATAGTTTCCCCATGCGGGAGTTCATTGAAAGATTTCTATTTGTTATTGTCCTCTATACACTATAAATAGAGGAAGAGCCTACGGGTTAAATGATCACAACTAGTTTTATCAGAACCTGTTTTAGCAAGAGCTTTTGTAATTAGAGTATTTTTGAGTTTTTAGACTTTGTGCTGGAACCCTTGATATGATTGCTGCGAAGGCTTGGGATTGAATAAAAGACGGATTTCTAGAGAACTTTGTGTCTACAATGTTTTGCTAAGTTCTTCTTTTCAGAGTTTTTTGATAAACTTTGTGTTATCTTAGATCTAGGTTAGAAGTCATTTCTTTCCTGTTCTGCTGAATGTTGCGATTTATTTATTTTTATTTAATTTGTGTGGATGATACCAACTCTGATAACTGTTGGTTGATTCGGCACATCTTCCTTTCATCTTTCCCTACTTCTGTTTTTCCCCCTTCTGTAAATAATCCTCAACACAACTGCTTGTTGCAAAATTACCCAGCTGTGGTTCACGAGCTATGGTAATTAAAGTTAAACCCCAAAAATAGATATTAGGATTCACATCTACTAAATTGATAAATATCTTACATGGGAGCCTCACAAGTAAATGAAGGAGATTTATTGCATGACTGCCTAGGTTTTTTTAGCTATGCATAAAATCTAGCCAACAAGCTGAAGATAAACAACACTTTTCAGATTTTAAGTGAGCCATTAGTGACTGACATAAATGTATAAAAACCCTTAATTGCTGCTAGCCAACACCCTTCTAGGGCAGCGACCTGTTTTGGGCTTTCACACCCACTTTTATGCCTTCAAACCCCTTCAAATCAGCTTCACTTGAATTTCTAAAATTATTATATATCCTCAACAATCATATAATGCAAAAAATCTGATTTTTAATGCCCTAGATATGGAGATATGAATTTCAACATACCCTTGTCTGCATTGTTATTTTAAAAATCATAACTCAACTTAGGAAGCACCAAAAATCATGAAACTTAATAGATTGGCTTTATAAATTATGGAGAACAAGCTAGTAATTCCAAATTTGCCAAATGCACATCACACACAGCACGTTTCCACTCCAAGGGACCTCCACTTTAAATAAATATAATATTGCACTAAAGACACCACACATGTTTGAGAAAGATCCTTCATTGCTTTTCCAACCAGCTTGCACAATCAAAACCTCATGAAGGGTTTTTGTCCTTCACAAGTTTCTCAAGGGTTTTCATCCTTGGAAGAGATTCTCAACCCAAGGGATTTCATCCTTGAGAGAGAGAGAGTAAAAGAGCTACACTAGCCAACTTTCACCAAATAATAATCTCCAAAAACATAAATCATTAATGCCCAAATGGCCTCCTTAAATAGGCATAAGGATTGCTTAAAGCAATCATTACATCATGGCCGACCCTTAAGTAAGTGTATTTTTAATATTAAAAGGGTAATTGGAGCCTATATGTTCACAATACCATTATTACTAAACTACTAATAGGTTCACTATTGGAGCATATTCCTTCTAATAGGATAAATGTTAATAAATGAAGTCAACTATCTAAGCAACAATAATAATATAATTCATTTTCCCCCTAGCTTTTCTCCTTAGACCCACGGAGAAAGAATCAATTAAGGTCTTTAGAAATCAACTTCCCAAATGGGACATGACAGTCTCCTCTCCCCAAGATTGCTTGTCCCCAAGCAATCGAAAATATGGATGCTCCAAGATAGTTTCTCCCTCCCATGTGGTATCTTCCAGTGGTAGGCCTTTCCAACGTACCAAGTATTCCCGTATGCTTTGGATTCTTAGCTTCCTCTCTCAAAGAACAAGGATGGTTTTTGGAACAAGAATGATCTTCCTTTCCTCATCTAAATGGGGCAGCTGTAGTGAAGGAGTAATATGCTTCCCCAATGCCTTCTTCAGACAAGAGACATGGAAGTCATCATGTATCTTGCTTTCTGGAGGTAGCTCAAGACGATATGCAACCTGCCTTATCCTTTCCTTCACCTTGTAGGGTCCATAAAATCTTGGTTTTAACTTCTTAGCTCCACTTTGTTTAAGCGAGGACTGTCTATAGGGCTGCAACCTTAGGAAAACCAAGTCTCCTACCTCAAAAACCCTCTCTATTTGTTGCTGATCTGCATATTGTTTCTGCTGATTCTGAGCTTGTTGGAGGTTCTCCTTGAGTGCCTTTAAGATGTTTTGAATTTCTTGGATCAGATTTTTAGCACCGGGAACTCTACTATCTCCAATGATCAAATCGATGAAGGAAAAGGCCTCATATCCATAGAGTGCTCTAAAAGGTGACATGCCAATGGATACATGGAATGTCGTATTGTAACAAAACTCAGCTGAGTGAATCCATTTGATCCATGCTGATTGTTGTCCGGAAACGTAGTTTCTCAAACATCCTTTCACCCATTTATTCACAATTTCAGTTTGCCTATCCGTTTGGGGATGGTAACTAGTGCTTGGAGTGAGTTCGGTACCTGTTAGGCAGAAAAACTCTTGCCAAAATATACTCATAAAGCGGCGGTCTCTATCATTAACAATATTTTGGGGAAGCCCATGGAGTCTAAATTTTTTTGTAGAACACATTAGCTATCATAGGAGCATTAAACTTGGTAGGAAGTGGATAAAAATGGGCATATTTGGTTAATCTATCCACTACAACATATAAGCAACTCTTACCTTGGGTCATGGGTAGCTCCGTAATGAAATCCATGGAGATGCTTTCCCATTTTTGAGAAGGGTTTCGTCCTCACAAAAGACTTTCCAAGGGTTTTCGTCGTTAGGAGAGGGAGAGAGGTGCTTCACAAGCAATCTTTCAAGGAGACAATAGATTTCACATGATAATCAAATGGCCAAACAACCTCCTTTTATAACAATAAAGGGTGCTACAATTCAAATGATGGCCGACCTTTTAAAGAATACTTTTAATTATCTAATTTGTGTTCGGAGCCTACATGCTCAAAATACTCTATTTTCTAACTAAATAAGCTCTTCTATTGGATCGCTAGGCTTCCGAATAGCAATACATGATAATAATAAAAATATCTACCTAAATAATAGCAGAAATGTCATCCAAGTCTTCCCCTTGCTTCCTTCCTTAAACCCACGAGGAGGATAAATGGGTTAAGGTCTTCGAGAAGAGCAGCCTTTAGAAAGGGACATGACAGGCCCGTGTTATATCATTTTGTGGTTAGAATATACATTTGCTTGGCCTTAAACCAAATACACATCTGTTTGGAAAATATTTTTTAACTGATGAAAGGGATTTTGTTAGACTGGTCCTGCTATATATTTGAAAGCTCATATAGGTTTAGAATGAATTTAGAAGAGAATTCAGCCATTTTCTTATTTTGTTCAGAATGAATTATGCACGATTAAGTTCATGTAAAGACGAAATGCACATGTACCTTTTGCATATCTATTATTAGTGGAAAAGTCATTACCTAAACAAAACTTTGTAATGGAATTTATATGAGAGTTTGGAAATTGCGCCCAACTATTGGGCTGAAACTATTGCTCTCTTTATTTGGACACTTGTGCATGCTTTCTTTTGGATGCCTACATAAACTGCCTGTTCCTGAAACCCTTCTAGAAAATAGTGAAAAAGGATAGAATTTGTGTCAAATATTTATATTATATCATCTAGGAGTGGTTTCAAATTTTTGTTGGCCTCTTTTGAGACATTTTGTACCAGTGTAAAAAGCTTCTTCGGGAACAAGGAATTATGATATATGAATACCTTAACATAATTTTAATCTAGTTATTGTACTCATAAAGCTCTAACTATTGTTGTAGACTGGCGATGTTTTGGTTCTTGATGTCTCAGCTTTACGAATAAATGAAGATGGAAGTGATGGCGATGAACTCTCATTTTGGGAGCAGAAGGGTGAGTTTGTGTATTCGCTGTTTTTGAAATTCATTAAAACAATCTTTTGGATGTCTGAAAAATAGTTTTGTTCTGTTTATTATGACATATTGTCAATTTTTTTATTTAAATTTTTTCAATAGGTAGGGTGCCAATGCCACAATGCTATAATGAATAGCTTAGATTCCTTGAATTATTATCATGTTTTGCTGAGTGATTGCGTATTTAAAAAAAAAAAATTCTTATATTATCAGTTGCTAAGTGCTAGCTTAGGTTCCTTGAATTATTTTCATGTGTTTTGCTGAATGATTTTGATTTTTTTTATATCTTACATTATAAGTTCCTAAGTGCTAGCCAGATGTCTTAGGGGTTAGTATAAATTGTTTTACACAGAGAGAGAGAGAGAGAGAGAGAGAGAGAGAGAGAGAGGCAAAAGTTTGTGTGTTCTCCATGATTCAGAAAAAACTCTTCTTGGAGGTCTGCAAACAAGTTAAGTTCTGTTTTATATGACACATAGTCGAATTGTAATGTACAGGTTTTTCAACTAGTAGAGTGCCAACGCCACTGCTAGATAACGAGTATCTTAGGTTCCTTGAATTATTATCTTGTGGTTTGTTGAATGATTTTGCATTTTTTAATTTTTCATCTTACATCATCAGTTCCTAAGTGCTAGCCACTCATCTGGTGCTGGTGCCAATATAGCTCTACAATCAAATTTGTATGTATGTATGTATGTATGTATGTGTGTCTGTTTGTATCTGTGTGTATGTGCGCGCACACTCGTGCGTTTTGAAGCAACAATAAAATTCATTGCTATATGTGTGTGTGATCGACTGCCCATTCATGTGTATGTTCTTAGGTATGGTAATAATTGGCATGGTATTTAAGAAGTGAATGTCATTTCTTCATTTTTACAAAACTAGTACTTGACCTTAAAAATGCATCCTATATATTGCCTTTTTTCATCATCTATAGAAACTAACTTAAATAAAAACTAACTTCATTAGCCGATAAGCATTCTACAGTAGCAGCTGGGGGTGGTGGTGGTTGACTTTAATGTCTGAGTTGTTAACAATTAATTTCTTTCTATAATTTTGACGTCCATTTGGCCCTCATTTAGAAGTTTTTTCTTTTTGCTTTACAATGTCAATCAAAGAATCATAATATCTTGGCCCTTTGGTGGAGTTTGGAGCCTATTTTTTTTTTTTCTGGAAATATTTCTTCAAGCCTGACACAATTGAGTAGCTAGATTGACACAATTTGTCACTAGTAAGTGAGAAATTCGTGTTGAAGGTCGTGGAGTTATTACTTAATAAAGGCCTTGAAATTGATATCTCTTGACATTTATGATTTTTTAGATAGATGTATTTAAGATATCAGTACTAGTTTTAATTGCATGAGATCAAAAGTGTTCCATAGAGCATGCCCCTAAGCTTTATTATTGTTGAATCATTCTCAAAATGATAATAATCATTATGTCATCACTTACATCTGGAAATCCCCTGTATTTTATGGTTGTTGTAGCACTCTCAAGATGATGAATACAATATGTAATTGCTTAATCCAACTTTGTATGCCCTTCATAATTTTTAAGTTGAATGTGTTTATCAGCCCGCTGTACATGTCTAGACTCTATCCAATGCATGTTTAAATGACATTATTGCTTGGAACTAAAATCCTTGTAAGAAAGCACAATTTATCTCTAGAAATACCACAAAAAAAATGCTCATGACAATGTCAGATAAGGATTATTAGTGCTTATGATTGGGGTATAGTCCCATAGTCATACTCATTTGACAAGATGTAGGCTAAAAATTATAGCTCCAATTTCTAATCATTGACATAATTTAGCTTAAGGAGTGTACCCCACATTTAATGATTTGTAGCTCCATAATTATGTTGGATTTGGGCAGTGCTTTCAGCTCTAGGGTTGGATGCCAAGAAGGATATGATTAGTTTGGGAAGTCATTGCTAAGTGAACTCGCCTCTAGGGTGTGGAACAATGATGAATGTCAAGAGTCAATAGCCATATGAGTTATATGCTTATGATAATTTTGATGATAGTTATATCATTTCTAGTTCTTTCCTTTAGGGTTGAGTAATTACTTAACTGTTAGTTACTCATAGTGCTTGGGTAAGTTACACTGCACATCTCAATAACTATACATCAATAGTTTCTCATATTTCATGTCCCTTTTTCCAAAGTAGAAGACCCATTTTGAATTTTCTAGTCATTCCTTCTTCGTGGTTAGAAGGAAAGAAGAGTCACGGAGAAGAGCAGAAATTAATGTTCATCCATTTATATGTATTTTTTATATAAATAATTATATAAGTATGGGTCAGCCATAATAAAATAAAAATGATATTAAAGGGGTCGGCCAAGGCATATGAAAAGACATGTCTTTTGGGTTTTGGCGCCAAGCTAGGGAAATCATTATAAATAGGGGTTTTGGGATTCATTTTGTCATATCGACTTGACTTGTAATTTCCAGATTTTTGAGATAAATTCTCATATCTTCCATTTGGGACGAAAACCCCAATTGAGGACCAAAGCGAGGGACGAAAACCTCTCACCTTTGTCTTTAAACATTTCAGATTTGCAAAATATTATTTTATAGAAGATCTTTTTGGTGCCAATTCTGATTTTACAGTTTATTTTGCCAATTCGACTTGGAAATGATTAAATATTTAATTGTTGTGAGCAAATAACTCCAAATAAATCATCCAAATCAAGTCACCCCATATTTTCAAGCACAAATCTAAGTTTGCACGATTTCTGGAAAATTCATTAAATCCCTAAAAAGGGACATTGCAGTGGTATCAGAGCTTTATCCTCTTAATGCTTGATCGTTTATGGAAAGTAGCAATAAGGAATACATCTACTACTAGAGGAGAAGGAAGGGAAACGAAGAAAAAGCCATCGAAGAAGAACATATGGATTCAACAGAAGCGAAAATGGACCAATTAATTGCCGGGCAAGAAAAACTCGTTGATACATTGGGCTTTTTAGCACTTTTTCTCCAGAAGATTGCAGAACCAAGAGTTCATAATGAAGGAGGAAGTTGGAATGAAATAAGCCATGCCAAACAATCCTTTACTTCATCTTGAGGATCAAGATTGATGCCCACTTTCATACAAAAAGAAGCCATACCCAATGTTGAGCCTCAAAGTAGCAGTGACATTCCGGCAAAGTTCGCTGAATATAAGTCATTTTCCAAAGACATTAGAAGAGCCATGACATTCACACAATTCATGGAATTAGAGGGAAGAAACTCTAGGCCTGAACCTAGACATACTACATCCCACAGTGAAGTGCAAAGTGCATTAGGAAATTGTCCTTTTCCACTTTTGATGGGACTACTAAAGGCACTGCCCGAGCATGGATTCAAAAGCTAAACACCTATTTGTCCTTAAAACCCATGGAGGAAGAAGCCATAAAATTTGACACTTTTCACTTGGAAGGAATTGCTCATGAATGGTGGTTCCACGGATTGGTGACTTAGGGCCATAGCGAGATACACACCTATAGTGGGTTTTGCCAAAAACTCATAGATAGATTCGATCATGTGGATCCAGAAGTTCACTTTTGTGAACTTGCTCAACTTAAACAAGAAGGCACAGTTGAAGAGTATGTAGCTGATTTTCAGAGACTTTCAGTAATGATCGAAGATGTGTCCGAAAGAAGACTAATTGTCCTTTTTGTTGAAGGATTAATATAACCCTTAAGAGGATTAGTACTTGCCTTTGACCCATTATATTTGCAGGAAGCAATCAAGAAGACTCTGAATTTGGAAGGAGCTGCTCCAAAAACAGCAACAAACAGCAGTTTACCCAAGCATGGAGGAGGAGGGGTACAAGCCCCTAAGCAGCCTAAGAGCACCACTTTGGAGCAGCCAAAGAAACCCTTGTCTAAGGTGTCCTAGGATCTGCACAAAACCAACCTTGAGAAGGAGTCAAAGAACGAGCTAAGAAGGAAGAATATTTGTTTCTCAGGTAAAGACCCATGGACCCCAAGACACCATTGCTTGGGGAAAGGTAAAGTTCACTACATTGAAGTAGTTTTTGATTCTGAAGATGATAACATTGATGATAGGAAAGAAGAAATAGAAGAAGAAAAGAAGGAAGAATCAGAAGGAAGAATCAGAAGGCACCCTTGCTACACTTTCCGGAGCACCGAGATATCACCCATTTTGGGTAAAAGGAAATCTACAAGGCTAGAAAGTAGCAGTTCTCATAGATAGCGGAGCCACCCATAACTTCATCGATGAGAATTTGGTGAAGAAGTTGAAGTTGAAGGCTGACGATTTCAAGGGCTTCAACGTGATAGTGGCAGATGGATTCATCCTTCATTGCACCAAGAAGATACTGCAACTCTCACTCACCTTAAGAGACCATACAGTAAGGGATGATTTCTATGTTATCAATATTGATGAATCTGATTTGGTTTTGGGTATTCAGTGGCTTCATTCTTTAGGAGAATTCACCCAAAACTACCAAAGTATGGAGATCAAGTTCATGGAGGGAGACAAGAAGGTCATCTTGCATGGAATAAAAGGAAGGACACCGTAGATGGTAACAACAAAGAGCATGGAGAGAACTTTCAAGAAGGGGAAGGTTACATGGGCAACACATTGTTTGGTAAGAGCTGATTGTTCTTCCTCCCACTCTACTTTTCATGTTGATATACAAGCTATACTTGAAAAACATGCTAAGGTCTTCAATGAGCTTCCTCATGGATTGCCACCGGAAAGAGGTTTTCAGCATGTGATTGAGTTGGAACTTGGTTCCAAACCAGTAATAACAACCCCTTACTGCCACCCCCAGATATACAAAGAAGAAATTGAGAAGACTATCAAAACTTTATTGGATATGGGGTTTATTAGGCCTAGCTCCAGCCCATGTGCTTCTTCAATAATGTTGGTGAAAAAGAAAGATGGTACTTTAAGAATGTGTATTGATTACTGGTTGCTGAATAAGAAGACCATTAAGAACCGGTATCCCATTCCCAGGATCGATGAGTTAATAGACGAATTACATGGAGCAGTCTACTTCTCCAAGATAGATTTGAGGTCCAGATACCATCAGATAAGAGTGAGAGAAGAAGACACTCACAAGACTGCATTCAGATGTCACTACGGGCATTTTAAATTCCTTGTCATGCCATTTGGTTTGACAAATGCTCCTGCCACATTTCAGTCCTGTATGATCCATATTTTTGATAAGCAACTAAGGAAGTTTGTACTTGTTTTTTTTTATGACATCTTAATTTATAGCAAATCATGGGAGGAGCATCTACAATATCTAGACATAGTGATGGGTATTTTGAAGCATCAGTCTTTGTATGCCAAGAAATCCAAGTTTGAATTTGGTATGCATGGAATTTTGTACTTGGGACATGTGATCAATGCACAAGGAGTTTACGTTATTCAAAGTAAGATACACGCAATTTTAGATTGGCCTACACCAACCAATGTATCTCACTTGAAAGGATTTTTGGGTTTATGCTCTTGCTACTAGAAATTTTGAAGGGTTTTTCTCAAATTGCAGCACCATTGACTTCTCTCACGAAGAAAGATGCCTTCAGTTGGTTGGAATCAAGCCCAAGAAGCCTTCGAAAGATTAAAGAAGGAGATGTGTTCATGCCCAGTACTCGCTGTCCTAGATTTCTCTCAGCGCTTTGAGTTTGCATGTGATGCTTCAGGTGAAGGGGCAGGAGTAGTACTAATGCAAAACTAGCACCTGATTGAATTTGAGAGCAGAAAATTGAAGGAGCATGAGAAGAAGATTTCCATCTATGACAAAGAGATGCTTTCCATCATGTATGCCTTGACTAAATTCAGACAATACTTGATTTGTGGGAGGTTTATGGTCAAAACCGACCACAACAGTCTGAAATTTTTTCTTCATCAGAAAGAATTAAATGATCTGCAACAAAGAAGGGTGAGTAGACTCCAGGCATTTTATTTCGACATCGAATATGTTAGAGGGAAGCAAAATGTGGTAGCAGATGCATTATCTAGAAAGCCATCATCCCCTTCAGAAGATGAAGACATTGGTACAGAGGCAACAAATATGAGGAGCTTACGATTGCTTGAGGGCAAGCAACTTGGGGAGGGAGGACTGTCATGTCCCTTTTTCCAACCTAGAAGACCCAGTTCGAATTTTCTAGCCATTCCTTCTTCGTGGTTAGAAAGAAAGAAGAGTCAAGGAGGAGCAACAATTAATGTTCACCCATTTATATGTATTTTTTATATAAATAATATTTAAGTATTGGCTGGCCATAATAAAACAAAAATGATATTGAAGGGGTCGACCAAGGCATATGAAAAGACTTGTCTTTTGGGTTTTGGTGCCAAACTAGGGAAATCATTATAAATAGGGGTTTTGGGATTCATTTTGGCATATTGACTTGACTTTTAATTTCCATATTTTTGAGATAAATTCTCATATCTTCCATTTGGGACGAAAACCCCAATTGAGGACCAAAGTGAGGGATAAAAACCTCTCACCTTTGTCTTTAAACATTTCAGATTTGTAGAATATTATTTTATAGAAGATCTTTTTGGTGCCAATTCTGATTTTACAGTGTATTTTGCCAATTCGACTTGGAAGTGATTAAATATTTAATTGTTGTGAGCAAATAACTCCAAATAAATCATTCAAATCAAGTTGCCCCATATTTTCAAGCACAAATCTAAGTTTGCACGATTTCTGGAAAATTCATTAAATCCCTAAAAAGGGACATTACATCATATTTATCGTGTATGCAAGTAGGGGAGGAGATCTATAATAGTGGGACTAGAGCCAAGTGAAAATCCCTTGTTGAAATGCATGCATGAGGTTTCTCACCAAATGTATAATGTTAAAGGTTGATATAGTTATAAAAACACTTGAACACATAGTGGAATGCTTGGAATGGATCTACGTACTTTCATAAGAACATCAAAGAAGAATATCGATGTTAACTGGATGAGATCAGATAGACAATGACCGCTCTCTAAAAAAGCACCTTGGATTTTGTTGGACTAGATAAATACATTCACCCCACAGAAAAATTGAGTCTCTGAACGGGGAAATATCTTACAACCCTAGTTTTGTAGTCTTCTAGGTTGACTTGCATGGGGTTTATTTCTCAAAAAAGTAAAGATTATGGCAACATAAGATATCTGCCAAGGGGGAGATATCTTACAACCTGAGTTTGGTAGTATTCTAGGTTGACTTGCACAGGGTTTACTTCTCAAATAAGTAAATAATATGACAACATAAGATATCTGCCAAGGGGGAGTTATCTTACAACCTATGTTTGGTAGTCTTCTAGGTTGACTTGCATAGGTTTGCTTCTCAAATAAGTAAAGAATATGACAACTTGCATATTCCATCTATTCATCCTCGTCGTGAATTCAAAATGAGTCCTCACAAATTAGCTCGAACATTAACCATTTAAACGTTTTTGTTCATAAATATTCAAGTTTTGGACCTTGACTCATTGTTACATTGGACACATCAAATCTAAGACATTTGTTCGAAATATAATTTTCTGGTTTTCTTTTCTACTTACGCAAGCTACCCAAATTCCTAATTCTTTGTATAAGAGCACTTGACTATTTTCTAGTACAATTCACATTGGACGTCTGATTTTGGACTTATGCTCCTTAATTAAAGGTTATGAATGTTTGGTACACCCATTTGACGTTACTAACCTTGAAGATTATGCATGCCAACAACATCTTCCCAATTTTCTCTTGGACATTTTCCATGTACTTTTCGTTCATTTGTAATGGCCTCCTCAAATTGGCTGTGCTCCAAGAACCAAGAGTATCCTATACATAGAGCTCTGACAAAAGCTTTGAGATCTGTATATTTCCAAGTGAACACATTTTTATGTTCCATAACTTTTTTGAATTCTTTTGCATTCAACACCGAGTCCTAGTTGTCTCCCATGTTTATTGTATGTGTTTTTGTCCCTAGGTTGATCTTTATGGTCACTGATTCCTTATAATTTATGTGCTCTGGTTTGTCATATAGCTATGTAGGTTCCATGTTCAATTACACATCCTTAACATCAAAAATTGTGGATTGCAGAGCAAATGTGTGGCGAAAAGAACAAGTGCTAGGATCCATCTGCATTGCTTACTCAGTCGCCTCCTTAGCTACCTTTGGCCCAATCTTTTCTACGTTGATATAGTGAAAATATTGATTAAATCATCAAGCATCTCATAGTCCACCCGCCAATGTAGCAATCACTTGTTTGACTTTCCTTCATCCACTAAACACTCTTGGAATTTCAAGACTCCCTCCTTTGTAGGATTCATGGTTTTTATGTCCAAGTCTTCGTCTGAGTCTAATAACTCTTATGATGTTGGTTCTTCACTGATAACATGGTTCTTATATCAGTTGTGCACCTTCCGCCACACATCTCAATGGGAAAGGAATGTTTTTCCTAGTTATGGTCCACCTTGGTCGTATGCAACCACCTTCATCGTAGGAGAGCATCGTATGCATCATTTTTTAATTATATTACTACAAAGTCCAGGAAAATGTTTATGTGGCAATCACCACCTTCTGGGCTACCAACACGCCTAGAGGTTGTGCTAGTGCTACTTATCCAAGTTGACAAGTTTAGAAGTGGTTGGCCATAAAGTTGGTGGGCCTAACTTCTTCCATGTCTCCTTGGGATGTACATTAATGTTTGATCCTTTGCCCACTTTCAAGATCATCGAGGTAGACCTAAGAATGTCCATACTAATGATAGTGGCCTTCTCGCCTTTCTTCATCATGAGTAACATGGGGTCCATTATTTGCTCCCTTGTTTGCACCTTGGGTTCCATTGGAAATGTCATTGTGCTGATGATGTTCCTCGAGTATGGAATCTTTTAAAAATGTGTTTTCATTCTTATTGGTATTAGGGTACAACTTGTTCAACTATCTCCTTGTTGAAAGCTAATGGTTGATTAAGGGTTGGGTTGTATTTGTCAAGGCTTTTGCTGAACTAGTCTGCATGGACAAGATGTGGTCCACTTCTCTTTTTTCGTCCTCCATGGCTTTCTCCACTTCATATCACGCATCAACAATTCACTACTTCTTTGTTTGAGGGTTGGTATATTGTGTCCTCTTGGCTTGTGAGTGGCTTATGGTCATCACTCATTTAGTGTCCACCATGTTGACATTTTCCCTTCCATTCCCTGGGCAACTTGATTCGTCATGGTTGTCGAGACCACACCATATACACATCTTGGTTCCATTGCTTTGGTTGGTGATACAGTTCTTGAAAAAGTTACCTTGTACTTTTGGTATTTCTTCGTGGGTTTGCCACTTGAGTCGTATTGAATATTTCTGCCAGCACCGCAGTTATTGGTATGCCTTTTAGTGTTGTGGTTGTTCTTGTACCCAACATTGGTCACACCTTTCTATTCATTGGAGGACTCTCCTTGGGTAAACAAGATCTATGTCTTCTTGTTCTTCTTGTTGAATGAGTGGTCCTTGATCGTGTGACTTGCCAATTGCAGATGTCGTAGAACACATTTTTCAGACAATTAACATCGGTATGGTCTTCTATCCTAAATTTGGTACACCAAACATCCTTAGCTTCCTTTCTTCTGTCTTCCTTGAGTTGATCATCCATTCACATCATTTCTTTTCTCAATGAGCCCACTTGTTGCACTTTGGCATTTCACTATGGGTCTGTCACTTGAGTCACATTGAATTTTTCTACCACCGACACACTTATAGTTTTGTCTTCTATTGTTGCATTTATTCTTATACCCAACAATTGTGGCGCCTTTCGAGACACTGGAGGCTGCTCCTTGGGAAAAGAACCCACATTTTCTTGTTCTTCATGTTGAATGGGCAGTCCTTGACCAATCGACTTTTCACTTGGCAGATGTCTTAGTTCACTTTTTTCAGAGAATTAGCATCAGTATGCCCTTTTATCCGACATTTGGTACACCAGACATCCTTTGCTTCTTTTTTGGTCTCCCTCAAGTTCATCACCCACATCATGTCTTTTCTCAATGCTTTGAAATTGATGTAGGCTCATATTTATCATTTTCCTTCAAGTCGCTATAGGCTTTTGACCTTGTACACATCTTCTCATCGCTCTTCAGGTTCATTGCTCTATCATAAGCTTTGTCTTGTGCGCATTCAAAAATGTTTCTTTGTATCTTTATTGTTCTCTTTCTGACTACAATATTATCCTTCTTTGGTAAACTAGGAACTTCTACTTCTGTTTCATAATCCCATACTCAATGCTACCAGATGTGTTTTGTTCCTTAGTCACTTGGCCTTGAGCAATCCTCTTAGCTTGAACTTTGATGTCCACTTCAGTCTCGTCCTTATAGTCACCTTCACGAGTTGTACAACTGTCACCACCTTTAGTTCCTTGGTTCTCCACCAATTGGAATCCAACCAAACTTGGCACACCAAATGTAAAGGGTGATTGCAACACTTGTTCTTCATTTGAAAAAACATGTTCTTCATTGGTTATTAACAGTTGTTCAATGCCTCTAATGTTCTCTTTGAAGGACAATCTTAATCTTCTCAAAAAGGGGTCCATCCACTCCTCTGTTTGAGGACTTCTCTCAAATAGAGGGGACTCAAATTTCTTTTGACTTTGTTGACTGTGTCAAATGGTCCATAGGGTCCTCGATCTAGTAGGGGAAAGTTCCTGGTGAACTCCACGAGGTTAGGCCATTGCGTCCTAAGAAATTCCTCATGGGAACTTCTCGCTGTGATGCATCTGCACTCAACACCATTGTGATCTCCTTGAGAGGCATCTCTAAAAGGGAAGCAACTAATGACGAACTAACCTCCTAGCTATCTCCAGGAGTCTTGCATTATATAATCTTATTTTTGTTGGCCACACAGATCTTCTAACTAGTAGTGGTATCCTTTCTCCCTAGGGCATTGTCTGTCATGGCCCTCCTAGAGTCATGGGCATAGACCGCCCTACTCCCTTCTTGGATGTTTACTTCCTTGGTGGTTTTATTTGTTGTTCTTGGCCACCTAGACTACGATGCTCTTCTTCTCTTTGCTTCTCCACTTGTTGGACTCAAGGATTTTCTGCCCATTAGTGTATCTTCTTTTTTCTTTATACAGGTCTTCCAACATAGGTAGTGATGCGTCAAAAATATCGCCAAGATGGAAATCATTCTCTTTGCAAGTTTTTCTTCATCTTCATCCGATGTCATGTGCAGGTTTGCGATTTCTTATCTTACAACTTGTCTGATCACAATGTTCTTCAAGGAGAAGTCCTTTGTGAGGTTTTCTTCTCTTTTTTTGTGCTTGCATGGGCTGCAGTCAAACTCTCTACTCGTGCACTTGTTTTACCATCATTCAACTCTATTTTGCAGACGTCTCTTGTATGTCTCCTTCTCCAATAGAATTGTAGATTGCCTAATCTAATCGTACAGTAAAAGTAAAACCAATAACACAATTGTGGTGTAGAAAGAAATATGAACTATGTAACTACACAAAATTGAGAGCAACACAATATAGAAACAACAATGATTGTATTATAGCAATAGAAAATTACATCATAACATAGGCCAATGAGAATGCACATGTGAGAGCTTCTCTGTCTAGGTCACGACCATATGTACACTTAAGGCCAATGGGTGTGGTGGTGAGGACAACTATTGCCAACCACCCAACAACCTAAGCCAACCAAAATTTTAATAACGACTGTACAATAATTGCAAAATTTTAGTTGAGAGCTTTAAGTGGTATCTTATTTCATAGGATCCATATAAATAGCTTGAAGAAAGACTACAAAAAGCAATGCTACAATCAAGGAGTAGTTGTAGTATACTAACAATAAGAGTGACCATAAGAGTAGACTAACAATAAAGCTTTATGGTAAACCTACATACTAACAAATAACAAGCTTACTATCAAACCATTAGCAAACTAATCTAATATTCTAATATCCTCCCTTAATGACTGAACTGGAGATAACTCCAAGCTTATCTTTACATTTTACAAATTTATCTTTGCTTAGCGGTTTACTCATTATATCAACGTGTCGCTTAGAGGTAAGACAATAATAAAAACATAACTTCAATATTAACCCATTGCCAGATGTAGTGATGATGAACCTCAATGTGCTTAGTCCCGGCATGGAAACTTGGATTCTTCACCAACTTTAGTACACTCTAGTTGTCGCAAAAGATAGGTGTGGGTGCTGATGAATCAAGTTGAAGATCCTTCAATACTGATTGAATCCACATCAATTCTTTACCTGCACTAACAATTGTTTGTACTCACCCTAATGGAAGACAATGCAACTGTACTTTGAAACTTACTCTGCCATGAAAATGCTCTTGATCCAAGGGTGAAAATGTAACTAGTAGATTTTCTAGAATCAACTGATCCCATACAATTTTAACGAGTATACCCTGTCAGCTCAAAATCAACAGTTTGTTTATAAAGAATGCCAAAGTCAAGAGTTCCTTTGCCACATCTACGAAATTGTTTTGTAGCTTGCCAATGTTCTGAATGTGGTTTAGCCATGAAGCAAGAAAGACAACTTGCTGCAAATCACAAATTTGGTCTAGTAGTAATAAGATAAATTAAATTACCTATTAATTGCGGATACACTGTTTCATTGACTAGTGGTGAATAAGTGTGAGTTGAGAGTTTTGTCCCAACTTCCATAGGTGTAGCTGTTGGATTACAATCATACATTCTGAATTTTTCTAATAAGGATTTGGCATATTTTGTTTGGGATACAAAAATTGTATAACCAAAATTGTAGCATTGTCAAAACTCTACACCTAGACAATATTGAAGCAATCTTAGATCAGCTATATCAAACAGATAATAGATGTCGACTTTCACCTGTTTAATCAAGTCATTACTTCCTCCGATGATGGCAAGATCATTAACATAGACAACTAAGACCACAATGTCATCACCAATCAATTTAACATAAAGAGTAGATTCTGCGTCACTTCTTTTAAATCCATACTCTCTACGATATTTATTCGTTTTAAAAAACCACGTTCTAGGAGCCTGCTTAACTCCATACAAGTACTTCACTAATCTGCAAACTAGATGCTCATTTCCAAGAATTTGAAATCCCTATGGCCATGACAAGTATACTTCTTTTTCTAAGTCTTCGTTTAGGAAAGCACTCTTGACATCCATCTGATATACTTGTCAACCAAACTAAGCAGAAATAACAATAACCATTCTTAATGTTACCATTTTTGCTATAGGATCAAATGTTTCCACATAATCTACTCCTTCTTGTGCATATCCTTTGGCAACAAGACAAGCTTTACACTTATCTAGATAACCATTTGACTTACATTCTACTTTGTAAATCCATTTACAACCAATGGCTTTCTTACTTGGGAGTAAATTTGACAAGACCCAAGTTCCATTTTTTATTAGAGCACCATACTCCACTTTCATGGAAAATTCCCATTATGACTTGCCTTTTGATTATCCATAAGTATGTGGGTCAAATATCTGTGAAACAACTGAATTTAAAGCAAAATTTATTTGTTCCTTGCTTTGCACTGCTTGTTTCCTCGATTTCATAGATCTTCCAATGATGCTAGAAGCTCTTCGCGTTTGACATCCTACAGTGTTCTATAGTACATATTTGGTCTTTTTTATCTGATTAGTTGAATCATTGTTTGTTTCACTAGATCCTTCCATCGAGCTAGACATTTCTGGTGTGGTTCTTTCTAGGACCTGTTCCATTTGAGGATTACCACTTGGCTCAAATCATAAGTAGGAATCCAAAAGTGTACCATCTTTTGAGAAATATCGAACTTTATCATTTATTTTCATGTCTCTACTTATAACAACCTTCTTTGTAGAGATATCTAGTAATCTATATGCTTTGGATTTCTCACCATATCCCACAAACATGTACTTTTTAATTTTATCATCTAAGATTCTAAACCACTCCTTTTTTCTTTACAAATTAATGCTAAAGAAATACAACCAAAAATGTAGAAATCACATACATCAGGCTTTCCACTCGACCACGCTTCTTTAGGAGTGATGTCTTGCACAACTTTACATGGACTTTGATTTAAGATGTACATTGCAATATTTACAACTTCTTCCAAATACCGAAAAAGTACATTTTTGCTTTGCACCATACAACGTGCCATCTCCACAATAGTGTTATTTCTCCTTTCCACTGCTCCATTTTGTTGCGGAGTGTAAGGAGTGGTATATTGCTTATGTATACCTTCTTGTGTGCAATAATCATTGAATTGTTTGGAAACAAATTCCCCTCCATTGTCTGTCTAGAGTGCTTCGACTCTTCTACCTATTTTATTCTCAACAAGTGCTTTCTATTGGTATCCAAATTCGTTCTCCTTTTCAAGCTGAGCAGCAACAACGATTCAACAGGGAGCTTAGAGGCAGATAAATCATAAATGTGTATTGTTTTGTAGCCGAGGATGAAATCTAACTGACCCTTTATTACTCAAGTTTGTGGAGAGATGGATAACACCTTAAAAGGATGTGATCTTATCCTAACTATTTTAGGTTGTGCCTTTCAACCAAGGTATGAGAACCTATTTTGTAACCTCTGATTATTGAAGGATGCTGGTAAATCCTTTCTTTTGCACAAATTTTATAGAGAAGACCTTGGGGAAAATATGATCAACACACCAAATCTGACTCTCACGAGTTGTCACTTCTAGATTATGGAGATATTTTCAACACAAGGCTAAGGTTACTGAAGACATTTGGAATCCTGATCTGTTCTGCATACTTTAGCAAATGGATTTTATTCTTTTGTGGATATACAGAGCAAAATAGGGGTAGTTCAGGGTAGGATTGGTTATTTGAAATACATTTTTGGTGGGAGATCAACAAGATAGATTGGGCTTTGCTAGATCCTTGAGAAACTTCACAACAAATGGAGAACTCAATAACAGAAAGCTTCAAAATAGTTAAAACATTCCTTCAACCAGAAGGTGTGCATCAATGGAGGCCCAAACATGCACTTTTTCACACAATCTTTGAGATTCTAGCACGAAGGCTCGAGTTAGAAGACCCAATAAAACATCAAAATCTAAGATCAGTCACACTTGAGGTACACCCAGAGGCTTACAAACAATCTCTGTCAACAGATGAAAGAAAAGTGATTTTAAATCATTTATTTCATTCCCAGATGAAAGCTCTTCTGAAAAATGAAATTGCAGATGCCACTAAACTATCACAAGGATTGAGATCTGTGTGATTCAAAGAGATTTTGATACAAGATTGCAATAGGAACAAGAAAAACTACTTGCAGACATTCTGAAAGTGAAATAAACACAAAATTTGCCAGAGATTTAACACGAATTAACTCAAAGTTTATCAGATTCATCAGCAGGGGAGAGTTATTTAAACAATCTCAGAGCTTGTTGATGGCTATACACTCGTAACCAACTCAACATGAATGAAAATCTAACACAGAGGAAGTTAACCTGGTTTCTCAGAGGATGAGCTTTTCTCAAAATTTTCTCGTGAAAATGAACTCCTGACCTTTTGCAAGAGTAATCTCATTGTATTTATAATGCATCCTTTACATCCAATTTTCCCGCACCAAAAGAGGAATATTCGAAGCATCTTTGTTGCACATATCGGATCATGATTTGCAGAAAGTGACGTTCAACAGATTCATGAAAAGGTTGCCAGGTGCTTTCGAAAAGGCAAATCATTGCAAATATCTGCATCATTGTTCTAACTGGAGGTATATTCTTCATCCTTGGTGCCTGCAGCACCTTTTCCCTCAAAACAGAAGAATATTCGAGGGACCTTTGCTTGTTACCAATTTGTTTCAAACAGAGACATTTAACAAATTCAGATCTGAAATTTGCCAGGTGGACCAACTGTGAACAGATCACGTTTCTTGGGCCCTCGACTACTGACTAGGATGCCATGCCACAACTTCTCGGGAGTCCCTTTAATCATTTCATCCTTTTTCCCTTTGAAATTTTACTCTGTAACTTCTGGATCTGGCGTCTTACTTTCTCACACGAGCCCGAGCAAAAATCCATCTCAAAAGTACTTCAGATTTACAAATTGAGCTCCCAAATTGATTCAATTGAACTTTGCAGACCCAAACGACACAAATTTGGCAAAAATTTGATGAAGAATGATGCAAAGATGCGTGTCCAAACATCCTGGAGCTTCAATGGTGGCAAAATAAAATGAAATGCATTGCTACCGTTGATCTTGTGTTTCAACTTTTAATCTGAGCCATCGACATGGCAAAATGCGATTGGAAATGGGTCTGGGGGCACCTTTTTGACATTTTATAACTTTTGGAAAAAAGGAAAATTTTCCAAATTTTCCCTGCAGCTCCGGCGTTGCACGTTTAGCCTCTGATGTGGGTCCCAACGGATGTGCGCTTACTTTTTTCATTTTTTATTTATTTTCCAAAAAAGAAGAAAGTTCCATAATTTCCCCCGCGGGCCCGCACCTCCATATTTGACTATTCACGCTAGCATTACTTTCCTGTCGGGGCCGCACTTCAACTTACAATTTTATCCCTTTTTTACAAAAGGCCAAAAACCTTAAATGACCCCGAAGTTCTGTCTCTCAATTTCCCCGCCTGCTACGTGTCTCAATGGCACACTTTGAGATGGTCCCGAAAAGTAGAGACCCCAAACAAGCGCGGGCCCAACACGTGTCTCAGTCCGACAGAGTCTCCAAGTGTCCTCTTGGCGCTTCTTCAAAATAAAACTCATGGGCCAGTCCCCAAACATGCGCGGTCCCTCCACGTGTCCCAATCCCCTTTAGGAAGTTTCGTGAAAAGTCTTTAGTACGGGAAGGCCCGGCGGAAGCATCCATGTGGATATGTTCTGTGTTGAAGTGAGCCTTAGAACTTTTAAAGTGCCTCACAGTGCCACATCCAATGAGAAAGGGCCACTTTTCAAATGATGGCGAGAAGTAATTTTGACTGGGAAATTACACCCGTCAAACCGTAAAATGCAGGACAACCACCATTTGAGCCCGGGGAGATAGAAAACATAACAGAGGCCGCAATCTGAAGAATTTTAATGACAAATGGGGCGAGACAAATTTGAGCACCAACACAGGCTCCGACTCGGGGATGGGTACTCCCTGTGAGTGCCACAAGAACAAAAGCAGACCAAGTGCTAAAAAGCATCCATTGGGCAAAGGAGTCAGCTTGCAGAGTAGACAACCACAACCATCCTCCAAAAAACGAACCGAAAAATAAGCAAAACCAGGTCACCAAGGAACAGAACAAATTAAAACACAAAAGTCGAACAAAACCAAAGAACTATACACTGTACAATGGCGAGCATCCTGATTCAAAGAAAATAATCATGAAAGACCTCAAGTGCCTGCCTTTTTGGATATGACCATGCTAAGCAGTTCTGATATGTCTTTAACAACTGGTCATATGGTTGTTTTTCTTTTCCATCCGAGTTGCTATCTGACCATACTTTTTCAGGCTTACCCCTTGTGCCTGTGTCAAGTTTTTCAACATCTTTTGGGGCTGCATCAAACATCAAAGTCTCAAGAAAATCATCTTGCTCATGATACCTGCATTGACCAATTTCATATTCCTTGAAAGCAACATAGCTCACAGAGTTATCAATATCAATATCTGCATGCAATACTTCATAAGAAACATTGTTGGGGTCCTCAAGAAGATATAACATTTTCTTTTCACCAGGTAACTTGACAAGGTTGCCCTCAATCGGGATGGTGGCATAGGACATATCCATTTGAACACTCTCACCAACATTTGCAGCCCATTTTCTGGACAACAACATACCCCATTTGGCAAGGCAATCCACAATAACAACATCAAGTTTCAGGTTCTTACCCGGATAAGCTGCAAGTTGCACTATCAGACCCTTGACACATCCAACCACTGGCACCTCCCTGGAATCCATGGCAGTACACTTCCCATAAGCTGTTGTTACTTTGAGATCCAACTCATTCATGACCTCAAGAGGCATAACATTGCATGATGCTCCAGAATCAAACATACAGTTGTGTAACAACTTATCCTTAATAATCAAAGTAGTAAAAAATGGATCCACCTTCAACTGAGACTCAACCAAGGATGTTCCCAAATATACTTCAGGTGGCTCACCTAGTTCTTCCAGTACTTGGGGTTTTTTCAACTCTGAAATGGTAGGCGAAGTCTCAACATTTCTGCCTTGGGTGACCTTTTCTTCTCTAAATCCCAAATATTCGAATGCTCTATCCCTATGCTTAGGGATTCTAAGCAATTCAACAACAGGAACAAAAATCTTGATCTGACTCAACATTTGGGCTATGTCATATGGAACATACTTGGGCAAGGCAACATTGGGAGGGAGATTGACAAACTCATCAGATGGCACAGGAGTTTTTACAGTCTGAACATAGGGAGGGACACAAGTTCCACTTGAGACAACAAGGCCTTTGCCGGTTTTATCTTTCTTTGGAGTCTCTTTTGGGATACTAGTAAGCACTGGAATTTTTGGTTTGGCTTGAGGCCTTGCCCCTTTGGCAACCTACTCCTAGTATTATATTCTTTTTCATGGCCAACCACAACATTCATTAACAACTACCTATCCTCCTCAGAAGGGATCCCTCCATCATACTTCTCAATCATTAGTGCCCTTAAGTATTCAAAATCATTATTAGGCAATTCAAAAGCTTGCACCATATCAATTTCAAAAGTATGAGTGGGAGTAAGAGGTAATACTCGATGAATGCAATCCCAGAAATCTTTAGCAGTTTTGACACTCATCAGCTCAGTTGAGGTTGCTCCCTGCTGTGAACTCGTAGAGGAATCCACCATGCATGCATCATCACCAGTACCATCATCATTATTTCTTCTTCTTGCTGATTTACTTCACATGGAGGATGGGGCAGAAAGCATCTATCACACCAATCAATCACATTGGCTTCATCCACAACAGCAACCCGGGCAGTCAGAGGATCAGGCACCATTCTACTTTCACGTGCTTGGGGATGTCTACTTGCAGATCCCATGGGTCCTTTACCTCTGTCATCTGACCTCTGATCACCCCTAGGATGATTGCCAAATCTGTCATGATTTTGTGCCTTTTGCTGACCTTGTGAACTCTGCCCAATTCCTTTCTCTGCCCGGGCTAGTTTGTAGGAAATTTCTTTGACAACCCCTGCCAAAGTTTTAACAGCCTCCTCAAGATCCACACTCTTGCTTGCTTGAGGTTTTTCTAGGTTTATCAGTTTAACCCCTTCCCTCTTAGGAGGTTTTCCAATGGCCTTGATGTTGTTCTCAATTTGCAGAGCCATGGTAAAGGCCTGCCTCAAAGTGCCAGGGTTTTTATCCCTCAAATAGTATGCAGCCTTCTTGTCAAATGCATCAGCATACTTTATAAGACAAGATTCATCACATGGCCTCAAATTCACAGGCAATCTTCTCAATGTCTTATTAAATCTCGTATTAAAGTCATGCACTGGCTCATTAGGATTCTTTTTGTTCTCAAATTCTGACTAGAGAAACCTAGGGTCGGTCTTGTCACCATACTGTAATCTAAATGCATTCTTCATTTCAGTCCAAGAATCAATAGAGTTATCAGGATAGAGCTTTATACCAGTCCCTTGCATCCTCTTCTAATGTATGAATAAACAATTTAATGTATACATCTTCAAACTCTATTTCAAAATCCTCCATCATATTGACAAAGAGTTTCAAGTGCTGATCACCAGTTATTACATTATTTCCTTGAAACTTAGGCAATTTGTTTCTTACATCCTATGGCACAACATTCAGATAGCCATCCATACCTCTAAAACTGATGGGACCAAAAGTATTAATGACAAATGGAGGTCTGGGTGGAGGCTGAGCCATATTATTATGAGGAGGTGACCTTACAGGAGAAACAAAGTGATGAGGAGTGAGGGGTCTGTGTGGTACAGGGATACAATTTTCAGAATGACTATCCCCTAATGGCTTTGTCTCTTGGAAAACTTTATTAGATTTTGAAAACACAAGGGAAGATTGAGAAGCAAATGTTTCATATACAAATGATGGACCCTCTCCAGATGGAGAATTCAGATTTACAGAGATGCTACCTGATTCAAAAGCAGTTGAGGAAGTATTACAATCTTCAACTACGTGCCGATCAATTTCACCAATGGAGATCTCTTTTCTTTATGCTTGATCTCCCACAACCTTCCAAATTTTTCCTCCTTCTGAATTAGACTTTTCAAACTCTGGAAACAACCTTCTACTAGGGTCCACAGTGAAGAAAGATCTTCTTCCTTCCAACTTTGCAAAGATTAGTAACAAATTCACAATTGACAGAGGTTAAGACACTGACATTTATCAAAATCAAAACAACCCAGAGTCGCCACTAAGGATTTTCACCCTAGTTGTGCAAATGCACTAAAATAATCTGTCAAATGTTTGTCAGCAGAAAAAACCATGCAAAGCTTTACAAATCAGACCCTTCTTCACCCAAATTTATCAATGGTGAATCAAACTTAGTATAATAATTGCTGAAAAAATTGGACAGACATCACACAAAACTTATAACTTTATTCAATTCTTAAAAATCTAATTAGAGAATGATGTTTACAAAATATATTTGCACACATAACTACAAGAAACATTACCAGGGTTTGTACACTTTGTTCAGATAAGTCCCCAGCAATGGCGCCTGTTTGGGCTAAATGGATAAATTGACTTCAACAAAGAATTCCCGTAAATCAGCAAGGTGTTGTGAACTTGCAATAAATCAAAAAATCCTAGGCCACAAGTGTTGGTATCCAAATTCATTCTCCTTTTCAAGCCGAGCAGCAACACAGATTCAACAGGGAGCTTAGAGGCAGATAGATCATAAATGTGTATCGTTTTGTAGCTGGGGATGAAATCTAACTGACCCTTTGTTACTTGAGTTTGTGGAGAGATGGATAGCACCTTAAAAGGATGTGATCTTATCCTAACTATTTTAGGTCGTGCCTTTCAACCAAGGTAAGAGAACCTATTTTGTAACCTTTGATTATTGAAGGAGACTGCAGTATACCTTTCTTTTGCACAAATTTAGATAGAGAAGACCTTAGGGAAAATATGATCAACACACCAAATCTGACTCTCACGAGTTGTCACTTCCAGATTATGGAGATATTTTCAACACAAGGCTAAGGTTACTGAAGACATTTGGAATCCTGATCTGTTCTGCATACTTTAGCAAATGGATTTTGTTCTTTTGTGGATATACAAAGGAAAACAGGGGTAGTTCAGGGTAGGATTGGTTATTTGAATAATTTTTTCATGGGAGATCAACAAGATAGATTGGAATTTGCCAAATCCTTGAGAAATTTCACAACAAAGGGATAACTGAGTAATAGAAAGCTTCAAAATAGTTAAAACATTCCTTCAACCAGAAGGTGTGCATCAATGGAGGCCCAGACATGCACTTTTTCACACAATCTTTGAGATTCTAGCACGAAGGCTCGAGTTAGAAGACCCAATAAAACATCAAAATCTAAGATCAGTCATGCCTGAGGTACACCCAGAGACTTACAAACAATCTCTATCAACAGATGAAAGAAAATTGATTTTAAATCGTTTATTTCATTCCCAGATGAAAGCTCTTCTGAAAAATGAAATTGCAGATTCCACTAAACTATCACAAGGATTGATATCTGTGTGATTCAAAGAGATTTTGATACACGATTGTAATAGGAATAAGAAAAACTACTTGTAGACATTATGAAAGTGAAATAAACACAAAATTTTCCTGAGATTTAACATTAATTAACTCAAAGTTTATCAAATTCATCAACAGGGGAGAGTTATTTAAACAACCTCAAAGCTTGTTGATGGCCATACACTCATAACCAACTTAACATGAATGAAACTCTAACACAAAGGAAGTTAACCTGGTTTCTCAGAGGATGAGCTTTTCTCAAAATTTTCTCGGGAAAATGAACTACTAACCTTTTGCAAGAGTAATCTCATTGTATTTATAATACACCCTTTACATCTAATTTCCCCCCCCCAAAAGAGGAATATTTGAAACACCTTTGTTGCACATATCAGATCATGATTTGCAGAAAGTGACATTCAACAGACTCGTAAAAAAGTTGCCAGGTGTTTTCAAAAAGGTGAATCATTGCAAATATTTACATCATTGTTCTAACTGGAGGCATATTCTTCATCCTTGGCACATGCAACACCTTTTTCCATCAAAAGAGAAGAATATTCGAGGGATCTTTACTTGTTACCAATTTGTTTCAGACAAAGACATTTAACAAATTCAGATCTGAAATATGCCAGGTGACCCTCGAATACCAACTAGGATGCCATGCCACAACTTCTTAGGATTCCCTTTAATCATTATGATTCTATCATGCGAGAAATCCCCTTTTTAATCATTTCTCAGAGCCTCGGCATAGCTGATCTTGACAGGTCATCCATTTTTGCTCTCGTGGCAACACCTTTTTCACCTTTCGTACCTGTACCTTCATCATTTCATCCCTTTTCCTTCCTTTTCCTCTAAAAGTTTATTCTACAACTTCTGGATCTGGCATATTGCATTTCTACACAAGCTCGAACAAAAACTCCACTTCAAGAGTACTTCAGATCTACAAATTGAGCTCCCAAATTGATTCAATTAAACTTTGCAGACCCAAATGACACAAATTTTCCAAAAATTTGATGAAGAATGATGCAAAAATGTATCTCCAAACATCCTGGAGCTTCAATGGCAGCAAAATCAGATGAAATACACAACTACCATTGATCCTACGTTTCAACTTTTAATCTCAGCCCTCCACATGGAAAAATGTGATTGGAAATGGGTCTGGGGTCACCTTTTGTCATTTTATAATTTTCAGAAAAAGGTAAAATGTTGACATTTTTCTCCGCCCCTCCGCCCTCAGAAAATGGGCTTGACACGTGTCCCAATGTGGGTCCCTAGCAGACCTGTGCTTCAACTTACAAATTTATTCCTTTTTTACAAAAGGAAAAAAACCTTGAATGACCTCGAAGCTCTGTCTCTCCATTTCCCCGCCTACTACCTGTCTACATGGTCTCGAAAAGTAGAGACCCCTAACAAGCACGGGCCTCGACACGTGTCTTAGTGGCAGAGTCTCCAAGTGTCCTCCTGGTGCTTCTTCAAAATAAGACTCAAGGGCTGGTCCCCAAACATGCGCGGTCCCTCCACGTGTCTCAGGCCCCTTTAGGAAGTTGCGTGAAAAGTCTAAGTATGAGAAGGTCCAGCGAAAGCCTCCACGTGGACATGTTTTGTGTTGAAGTGAGCCTTAGAACTTTTAAAGTGCCCCATAGAGCCGCATCCAACTAGAAAGGTCCACTTTTCAACTGATGCCAAGAAGTAGTTTTGACCGGTAAATTACACCCGTCAAACCGTAAAATGCAGGACAACCACCATTTGAGCCCAGGGAGACAGAAAACATAACAGAGGCCGCAATCTAAAGAATTTTAATGACAAATGGGGCGAGACAAATTTGAGCACCAACACTTTCCATGCAGCAAAGTTAGAAAAGCAATTTGTTTTTTCTTCAAAAAATACACCCACATTTTTTGAGAACAATCATCTACAATCAACAAAAAATATAGTGCACCAGATACTGTACTAGTTTTCATGTGAGCATGAAGATTTGCATGTACCAAGTCTAATACATTTTTTTCTCTCCATGCTTTGACAATAGGAAAGGATTGCCTAATCTTCTTACCCAACTGACATCTTGCACATATATCTTTATTTTCTTGAAAAGATGAAAGTCCATTCGCCATGTGATTTTTCTCAAGACATTCAAATATTGATAATTAAGATGACCATATATTTCATGCCATAAGAGTGCTAGTTTTCTCAATTGTTGCTAAATCATATTGCTCTATTGATTGTGGATCTATAAGTTTGTATAAACTCCTTTCCCCTATACCAATAACAACTATATCATCATTGAGTGTAGCTACCTTACTTTTGTTTCCTTTGAACTTAACTACCAGTTGTTTGTTTTTGGTGATTTCATTTACATATAAGAGATTCTTGTTCATATTAGGTACATATCAAACAATACAAAATGTATATTTGTACTGATTGTTCAATGTAATTTGCACATCCCCATATCCTTTAATATCATGCTTCTATCCATCACCCAAGGAAACAGTTTCATGATTACTAACATCCTCAGTGAAATCTACATACCAATCTTTATGACATGTATATTGTTGAGATGCCCTTGAGTTGAAATACCATGTCTTTGACTTACTGGACTGTTCATGTGATGCTATAAATGCAACCTTAATAGATGACTCTCCTTCTACTGCTTCTGCAACATTAGCATGTCTATATTTTTGTACGAATTAGCCATATCTTCTTGTCTCTTTCTACAATCATTCTTAAAATATCTTGGTTTCTTGCAATAATTTTTTTTCCATTTGGTGTTCTTAGATTTTTTTTCCTTTTGGAGGTTACCTTTGTGGAATTGCTTGTATTCCATTGTGTTTCCTTTCCCTTTGACCTTGCCATGAATGCACTCTCCATAGCCATTGATGTCGAGGAAGTTGCATGGGTTTGCCTTCTATCCTTCTGCATGAGAAGTGTAGATAGCTTCTCAAAATCAATCTCCCGTGTCTCTGCGATTATATATGCAATGAATCAACAAATGATTCAAATGATACTGACAGGTTTTGCAATACTGGAGCAATCAAATCTTGCTCATCTATAGGATTTTCCACCGCTTTTAACTGATCACAAATGTTCTTCAGTTGCAACAAGAATTCAAAGATCGAACCACCCTCCTACATTTTAGTGAAAAATAACAATTTTTTCAAGTATAGTACTGTACCGGCTTTTGTAGCTTTGGTACTTGGGTGTTAACCTTTTCCACAAATCTGAAGCACTAGTTGCATTTCTAACTTCTGGAGTCAAATTATGAGCCGTTGAAAGTTTTAGCAACATCAATGCTTCCCTATGACACTTATTATAGTTATCAGGTTCATCAACTGAAACTTCATTATCATCTTGTCTTGTTTCTTGTTCAAGTTCAATTTTATCAAGGTTCCGATACTCACATATGGTAAGTATCTTTGGTGTCCCCGAGATTTCACCCTGAAATCTGGGACTACTCTTAAAAAAAATTCGTTCTTTTCCAAGTAACGGGTCATTTTGTTTTTCTTTTGCCTGCAATTGTTTGCATTGCTCTAAGGTATCCCCAGAGAGTCATAAAAGCCAAATTCGACAAATACCCATATGCCAAAACTCACTCTATCCCTTTGTCAAGGTTTGTCTGAGAGAATTTTATTTATTTATTTATTAAATAAATAAAGTTCTTTTAAAAATGGATTGAGCTAAAATTGGAGGATTTAGGATATATAAAGCACTTCACCCCATCATTATTACCACATAACATTCACTCGGGGGCAAATTTTTTTGTAGATCAGCTAATTGGAGAAATTTTTCAAGCAATTGCCTGTAGCTTCTTTTGTTTTGTTTTATTTTTTGTCTTTGTTTTGGTTTGTTTTCTCTGGCATTTCTTGTAGCCTATTCATTCTTTATGTTAGACCTTTCCCCAGGCCTAGGGTTTTGAAAAACTATCCAATATTTGTAATTACTAATCTGTCTAAAGGTGATAAGAGCTCAGGATTCTTTTAGGAGATTGCAAGAAGTCACTTGGTCCAAAAAGGTACAAAAATGGATTTTATGAAAATAAAGAAAATATTGCCATCAATGCGTATAGCTTGAGAAAATATGCACTTTTAGAGAAAATGACACCTAAAATGGAGCCACGGAGTGAAAGTTATGACACTTGCAAGTTTTTGCTGCTACATCTTCTCGGACCCTTTTCAAAAATGGAAAATTTTATTCTATACTTGTGTTTTCTTCACTGAAAATCCAAAAATGGAAATAAAATGTTGTTGATGAGTTTTCATGCAACTTCAGAGGCTTTCTTCATGCAAGTCGCACTTTTTGGGAATAAACTTACTTCCACGCAAGTCGCACTTTTTGGGAAGAAGCTTTCTTCCATGCAAGTCGCATTTTTTGGAAGGATGGTTTTTAAGTGCGACTGGGAATTTTGGCGCTACCTGGAAGGTGAAAAATTCCCATCATTAAAGTCAAATCACTAAAGCTGCCAATGAGAATTTCAGTAGTGGCAGGCAGGTGGGAATTTTATGCTTGCATGGAAGGTTGTTTTTTCCTATCATTAAGGTCAAATCACTTAAGCTGCCAATGAGAATTTTGGTAGTGGCAGACAGGTGGGAATTTTATGCCTGCCTGGAAGGTTGTTTTTACCCATCATTAAAGACAAATCACTTAAATGAAGGATGATATTGTTGGAGCTGCCTGGTAGGGTAAAAATTCCCATTGCTTTGACTTCTTATTTTTAGCATATCTTCTAGCCAAAAAGTGCGACCCATTTAGACATAGCTAAATGCCTAAAAAATGACCTTTTTTAATTGTCAGGAAGCATCCAGTTTTGGTGCCTAGGGTTGGAGAAGCTTTCTTTTTATTATTCAGAGCATTTGCATGTTGGTATAAGTGCTCAGGTGAATAATACAATATTTTTAGTTTGCTTGGCATGCAAGCAAAGTCTAAAAATAGAGGGCAACAAACTTTATAATCAGATGTTGGTGAAGAAATTAGATATTCATGTTATGAGCTTCATGTGTGTCTGAATTATTTGCAGGAATACTTTATTTATGCCCATATTGGTGAGGAAAGCAAAAGTCAATGTTTGATACATTGAATATATCTTCAGAATTAGAGGAAGAAATAGATTCAACTCTCGTAATTGCAAAGACTTCCGACAAAAATTCATTTTCTTGTTTCTAATGCAATCTATGTGGAAGTCATTGCATGGAAAATTCCTTTCAGGAGCTTGTGCATGTGCTCCTAATCTTCCAGTTGAAGGCTTCATTGAATTTACTTGTATTTTCCCTCACCAGGAGTGCTGTTCAGAATTTAAAATTGCTCATATGCAATTAAAAATAAAAATGATGAGTTTTGTCTGAGTTGTTTACGGCAAACATTTTACAGGTGCACGTATTGGAGAAGAACTACAAAAACTTCAAGGATAAGAGGGAAAACAAGTCAGAGGCAACACCTGCAAGCAAAATCACAGTCAGCTGCTTCCAGATTCAGTTTGGTGAGAATAAAAGGAAATGATTCAAAAACATATGGGAGAAAAAGGCATCTCAGATTCAAGGCAGAGATATCATTTTGATCATTCATTTTTAAAGTGAGCAGAAGTGCAATACAAGTTGGATCAACACGTAGAGTATGGAAGAAGAACAAGGCTGAGAGTGTTGCAAAACTTTCTTCTCGTCTTTCTTCTTCTTTCTCTAATTTTCTCTGACAAAACAATTGAGCAATCAATTAAAATTGTAAAACTTAGGTAATTGGCTATAAAAGCTGTTACTTCAAGTTACTGGAAGAAGTCAATTACTTGGAAATAGGTGGTAGACATGCAAAACAAAAGGTTCTTTTTTCAGTTGTAAATCATGCATGTCATGCAAAGAGGAATTCCAAGAAGAATATTGCCAGCTGCTTCCCCTTTTCATAGCTTCAATATGTGGCAATTCATTGAAAGCCTCCTATTTGCAATTGCCCTCTATACACTATAAATAGAGGAAGAACCTACGGGTTAAAAAAATCACAATTTGTTAAATCAACATTCTTGAGTTCTAGACTTTGTGCTGTAGTCCTTGATGTCATTTCTGTGAAAGCTGAGGAATTGAATAAAGACAGATTTCCAGAGAACGTTGTGTCCACGGTGCATTTGCTTCTTACTTCTATGCGGATTTTTAGATAGACTTTGTGTTATCTAAGATTTAGATTAGAAGCTTTTCTTTTCCTTTATTTCTAAATATTGTGAGATCTACTTGTTTATTTAACCGATGTGTATGGAACCAACTCTGTAAACTATTGGTTGAATTACATATCTTCCTTTCTTCTTTCCCAAATTCCATTATTTCTCCCTTCTACAAATACTTCATAAACAACTGCTTATTTGTTGTAGAATTGCTAAGCTACGGTTCATGAGCTTTGTGATTAAAGTAAAACCCCCACAAATAGTTATTAAGTTTCATACGTACCAGATTGATAAACATATTACACTGGAGCCTCATCGGTAAATGAGGGAGATTTATCTCATGATTGCCTAGGTTTTTAGCTATGCAGAAAAACTAGCCAACAATCTTGTGACTCAAATTTTTGCTTGTCAATTTTTGTGAATCTGGCAATAAAAGGTGTTGTAGACTAGCCATTTGGACCTACTTTTTTCAGGAAAACAATTAAATCGGGAAAACCATAAATGCTTTTACAAACATTCCTTTTTCTCACTGATTCTATACAAAAAAATGGACAAATTGACCAATTTTCAGCTCAAAACTCCAGATAGTTTGAGAGATTTTAATTTTACAATTTCCTATAAAATTGCCAAAAAATTACAAAAAAATGAAAATCTCGAGTGTTACACACTCTTTTGCAAAAATTCCTTTGCGTGCGGACAAGGACTTCAATCCAGACAATGTTGCAAAATTTCAGGCGATTTTGAGTTACGGTATTCTGTCAACGGAATTAACTATACCGTTTTTCAGGCAAATATAGGTTTCTAAGGCAAAATTTAAAGTTCAAGTTCTGAATAAACTTTTAAAATAAATTCCTTTTACCCTAAACTTGCATGAGTGAATAAAAATTTGGTTTAAAACTGAAATGTTTTTAATCACCCAGTAGAAAATGACCTGTGTATTTAAATGGAAATGGTGTGGCATCCTCTTCTTCAACCGAATGCTTCAACTGAAAAGTAGATCAGATATTTTGCATGAAAATCAGTATTTTTGCAATGCAAAACACAACAGAACAAATAGAATGGTTTAGAACAGCATAGAGACTATCACACTTGCACCAAAATTCTGTTTTGTTTTGCCTTGAATGGATTTTTGCTCAGACCTTCGCCCCTTCAAGATCCTACCATGCCTTGTGCTGCCACGCCTTGTCTCAAGATTGCAACGTCCTCCTTGACACCAGCTACGATGCCTGACACAAATAGATTGGAATGCCTTTTTTCAGGACAGCAGATCAGAATAATGAATGGCGTCCTCCTTAAACGAGCACCAATCCACTCAGCCCTTCACTAGATGCTGCTCACAAGCTCTCCACCTCACTATCAGGGATTAAAATGAGAGTTTAATTTCTTTAGGGTGTGTGATTCACCACGCGCTTCCTCCCTTGTTCCAAAAACACTCTCACCAAGCTGCTCGAACATTTTTTCACAAAACATACGGATGTTTTCAACAAGATCTCCACTGGGTAGTTGCTTCCCGACAAGATCTCTTCCTCCAGGCTCTACAAACCATAGTCTCCGAGACCATAAAATTTTAGCTGAGAGCTTCAAGCCGTATCTTATTACATTGAAGGAGCCATATAAATAGCTTGAAGAAAGGCTACAAACAAGCAATGCTACAATCAAGGAGTAGTTGTAGAAGACTAACAATAAGAGTAACTATAAGCTTAGTAAAACTATATGGTAAACTTGCATACTAACCAAATAACAAGCTTACTAACAAGTTTGATTATTAACAAACTAATATAATGTTCTAATAATCATGTTTAGACATGGCCAACAAAACTAACATTACTTTGCTTTATTTCAACATAATCATCTATTATTTAGTCTTCATGGTTGACCTACTTCATAATGGTGGGATATAGCATAAAGCAATTTCAAAATCCTTAACTAGTGAGGACACTAATCAGAGTGCCTACATGGCGAAGAGGATCCTTTCTTCCCTCTTTGTCGAATTTAGGCAACTTTTGCCTACCAGTTGGATGTGGCTAGCCATTTTGCTCACTCCTTTTGATCTCTTCTAAAAACTTGTGAGTTGTCGATTTAAATAGAATTGCATGCTTGCATGTTCGAGTCCCCTCCCATGCAACACCAACTTGTCTAAATTTACTCCTATTGAGCACCGAGTAATCCTTGCAACCTACGTCTTTGTGCCTTGAGTCAGCTTAAGAATAAAAAGAGTAGGAAACCAGATGGCATAGCTAGAAAATGACTCCTACAGAAATTATATATCAGCTAGATTGCATAAGGATGTAAGTGATCTTGCTTGTAAAGAGAGTAGATTCCAACAACAAAGAATGATTGTAATGTCCTCTTTTTCGAACTATTTCAATTTGAAGACTTCTAGCCCATTCCACTTCCTGTGGGCAAGAAGAAGGTGAACAAGGGAAGTGTTTGTTGATGTTTTTAATCTTTTTTGTGAGCATTTACTTTTTTCTTCCGTGGTTTCTCTTTGGATGACTGACATCCTTAAGAGGTCAGTCATGGGAAAGACTCCCTAATTGACCTTTGGCGCCACCAAGAAGATATATAAGGGGATGCGTGGACTCATTTTGGGCATGCATCTTATTATAATTTTACACTTGGTTTTGGGGCTGATTGCTCAAGTCCATTCCACTAGAGGGTGAAATTCATTTGGTGTGGCACATAAGGAGGACGAAATCCTTCCTTGTTCAAGTTGGAGAAAGAAAACTCTCCAAGTGGTGGTTCCTAAGGGCTTCAAAGAAGGTGATGTTGCTTGTTTGAAGCTAGGGTTTGAAGGAGGAAGAACTACTAAGGTTTCTACATTCATTTTGCACCCTCTCCTAGGATAGCAACTTGGGTGGAGGAAGGGTTTAGTGCCTTCTAGGGCACATTCGGGTCATTGGAGCTGTTCTTCACTTCCCTCATAATTTATAAGGACGATTTCTCATTTCATTGGTATTTTTGGGGTTTTAGAATCATCATTTCCAGCCCTTAATGTGAGTTGTACTTCTGATTATTTAATTAATTATAGCTGTGTTTTATCTCTTGTTTCTCATTTTCTTTGAAGTATATTGGCTGGATAAATATATTCATGGTTGGATAAAATAATTTGAAGCATTCTATGTCATTTTCAGCCTGTTATTGCACGAGAATTGATGCCATTAAGTGCCATTACAGTTTGCTGCCATAGGAGGATTTATTTACTAATTTTCAGCTGAAGGGTGTGTGATTCCCTAGAGTGTGGTTTTCAGTTCGCTGCTAGGGTTTCAGAGCTGCTGTTCTAAAAACCTGATTTCTCTCATTTGGGTTTTAGCCCAAACCATTATTTTCAGTTTCAGCCCTAGAAAGGGACATTACAATGAACCCTCAAAAGGTGGAGTATGATGAACAGCAGTTGATGTTGCAAGTGGGTTCATTTGAAAAACAATCAAATGAACAAGATAATTAATACTAGGATAAGACTTCAAAGCTGGAAAGCTGAGTAGCACAATTGGAATGAGGTGGTAAATTGCAAAAAATAGTGTAAGTTTTTACATGTATAGATCAATCTTCAAAGGAAATGAATTTAGAAACAACCCTTGCCAAGCAACACGCTAAGCTTCAGGAATGTCACAAAACCTTGGAGAAGTTTAAGGCCTAAGAAAAAGAAATGTGTATTGGATTTAGGATTGTGCACTACAGGTTAAATGCGAGACTAAGGTCAATGGTGTAAAAGAGATAAGAAAGAGATTAAGGATGCAAAAAAGGTACTCAGAGCACACAAGTAATTGGAATAGTATTACAGATCGCTGTAGGGTACAATAACAGCGGTTGCTTCACCCTTCTTGTCAAGTTCACATTCCAAGGTGACATTGCAGTCTAGGTCTGTAGCTTCTGTTGCCTTGGTGTCATTTGATGTTACTCTCTCTGTGGATTCTAAATCACTACTGTCTTGGAGAGGGGCACCAACTACTTTACAGAGGGGGATGGATGTAGAGAGTGTTATTGGCATTATGTGTTGTTATCACTTGTATATATGCATAGTCATGAATAAAGCACGTGTTTAACAAAAGAAACGATTTAACTGATGGAATGTACTTGTGACCTCTGATTTAAATTTTGGATTATTGATAGTTAAGGATAGGTGTGGATGGCTGCAGTGAACTGGTGTACGTACCATGTTTCCTTCCGAATGTACTTGCTGGGTCAATTCATTTTGACTTCTCCACACATACATACAGTTCTCCAAAAGTTTCTTTATATGTGAGTTAGGATTGTGTATGATGGAGGCCATGCTCATTGCAAAAACAACTAATGAAGACATTCCTATAATTCTGATATTGTGCTATGTTCATTTTTGCATATAATTGTTCCTATCTTCTATAGAGTAGTTCTTTTATGCATATATGCATTTGACATAAATGTGATATTTCACGATGAAGTTTATGCATGTGGAATTAAGTAGCTACGCACTCAACGGCCCTTGGCAAGTGGTGTAATTTGTGACTGTGTTTTGTTTGTTGTTTTAAGCTTAGCTGATTCACTGAAATTGTTTATAACGTTTTCATCCATTTTATGATTTTTGCATTCATATAACTAGCCTAAGAGATGATCATGGACATTGCAGTCACCAAAATTTTCTGCCTATTTTGACAGGATGTAGCTTTACAATTATATACATTATTTAGGTTGAAGGTTGGGGCTTATAGCTCTTATTTATAATCATTTGAAAGATTCTACAGTCCCATGATTGCAGCCTCATTTTTCATATCATTTTACTGCTCACAGATCCATAATTATATTCACTTGAAAAAATAAAGCCCTGTATTCATGTTCAAACTGAGAAGCATTACAGCATTAGAAGGATATGTTAGTTGAGAAGCATTATAGCATTAGAAGAATATGTGAGTCTGTGGAATCCCATATAGGTGACCTCAACTCTGAATGAGGGAACAAGGATGAACTTTCAAGTGTACTAGCTATAAACTGTACTCCTGTATTTTTTTTTCTTTTGTCAAAATTTATTTGGATATTGTACCCCACCCCTTCCATGGGCCACATCATCATGAGTGGATTAACACAGGGACCATGCCAACGGGGCTTGCTCACGGGTCATCATCTTGGAATACCCTCCTTATGGCTAGACCATGGTCTGCCATGGTCTGCTGGACATTGATCCTGTAGTTTATTAGAATAAACAGAGACACGTAATAGTTTCTTGTACAAGTGTTATGTAGGGGAAATTTTGCATATGGTCATCACCTAAGTGTCTGGCACCTTAGTTGGCAGGCTCTATATATTGCCTACCTACATCAAGGAAAACAGTCATTTGGCACAAGTCTCATTGAGTTCTTATCATTGATAGAGAATGATTCTTAGCATATTGTATATTTTTTTGAATAATAAAGCAATCTATCACCTTTTTATTCACTTTCACTTGCATGTCCTTGCTCTCTTACTGTCTGTTATGCTTCCTTCCTTTCTCTGCTTCCTTCTATTCCTTCTCTTCATGTTTGTTTGAAGAATATATATTTTATGACAAGGAGCAGAAACCTTGTTTTCAATGCTATTTGGAAATCATCAATATTTTGTATATGGGAAATAGCTCACTTCATAGGCGCACATATATTATCGTAACCCTGGAGCACATGATGCTTTAGGAGGTCTCAATTGTGTTATTTTTCCGGCTGTAGTTGTGTCGCATCAATCTACTTTGGTCCCTTGTTAACATCGATATACTTATTTTATTATTTTTTTCTTTCTAATATTTCAGACTGTAACGAATGACGATAAGTTTTTTTCAATTAATGTCATTTTTTTGGGAAAAGGGTGAATGTGTCTTTGTTGACAGAGTGGGATCTACCTCCCTACCTTATCATAACCACATTACCACAGGCTACTTAGCGCAGGCTTCTCTATTGGGGTTGTGGGCCGCCTTAAGACAGGGAAGGGGATTTGATCCTAGGTCATGATATTTTGAGTGCACCTCCAACACTAATAAACACTTTGACAAGGTAGACTCAACAATTATTCATTCATATACTCAAATATAATCAGGCAACAACCTCAAGCTCTGTTTATTCAAACTTGAAGTTTGAAGATATTTCTCTCTTATGTGAATGACTTCTATCTCATTTAAATATTGATGCAATACATGCATTTGTTTATTTTCATGTTGTATTTCTTCGTAAAGCCATACCATTCATTTAGGTTTCGCAAAGATGATTTTGTTTGTGTGTTTCAAATCCATTAGATGATTTCTAGTGCGGTTGAAAGTGATACATGGTTGGGACTCTGAAATCATCGAACAAACCAAAGAGTAAGAGTGAAAACACATATAATATTCAACATTTCACAAACAAAATCCACTTCATAAAAAACAGATCAGATATATATATATATATATATATATATATATATATCAAAAATTAGAACCGACATAAATTTCAGGTTTATAATACACAAGCTTGAATACTCACATGTACATAGTCAAAAATACATAGATGATGGGCCATGGCATGATTTCCTATCCCAACAGTTATGTTTTATTGTTGAATCCATAGTTGGAAAACATGGCGAGTACCCGCCAAAAACCTGCAAAAGCAAATATTTGCTGTTAAAACTCGCCACTCGGGACTTGGTGAATATTCGCCAATACTTGGTGAGTTCAAGCCCAGTATTTGTGTGACGCGGGAGAGACGTGAAATATGCAGAAGACGTGGAAAAATGCTAAAAAAACACTGCAATTTCTCTTTTTAAGGCAACAATGATTTTGTTTTTGGTTGTTTTTGAGGCAACAATGATTTTTAAGGCAACAAATATTCTAAGGTTGTGCAAGACGACAACAATGAACGTGATTCTTCACAGGTGCATCAAGGTGTGTTAAGGAAAGGGAATTTTGATTATTTGACTCATGACAGGCTGATAGCAAAATCTATGGGTTGTCCTTTTTTTGAAGGAAAGCCAGAATCAGATAAGCTCCTCTATAGTCAGATAAGTATAAATTGGCAACATGAGAGAGTCTCATGAAAGTTAAAATCAATGTTCAGCCTTGCACTTTGCTTACATATTTGAAGTACAAATATTCGGTTGGAGAGGATGAGAACTGTTAGTAGTGCTAAACTTGTTGGTTAGCCCTCTCAATTTGTCATGGTTCAACAGTGATTTTGTTTTTGGTTGTTGAGAGCCTTGACTGGTGCAAGTGATACAGTATAGGTTGACGTTTCAATGGAAATAAGGTTCTATAAAAATCTGTTCACAACAGGTAAGCAATTGTTATATTTGAATTTAAATGGGTGACTCTAGTCTCCAAGTTCACTCAACATTAGATTCAAATCTGATTTTGCATAAAATTTATATTGCACTGTATCATTGTATTCAAATTTTATAGTTTACTGTATCACTGTAGCTATATTTTGCATAAAATTTATGTTTTTTAAAGAAATTTGTGTATTTTATAAGTTGCCAAATATTCCTGAATATTCACCAAGTCTTGCCGAGTTTTTGGCGAGTCAATTTTTTCTGGGTTTTCCAGAGACGAGTATGCAACTATGGTTGAATCAATCAACAAAGCTTGTCTTTTGCCAAACAAATACCTGTGCTACAAAAGAATGTTTGGGATATACCCTCTATCAGACTCCATTATTTCTGGAAAATTAGTTTGATTGTAGAAAAAACATCTTTTGGTGAACTTGTTTAAGTTGGTTGCAACAAGAATGGTCAAACTAGAACAACAGAAAAATGAGTCTGAGCGAGGAGCTGTCATTTTTATAATTCGTCTATTTGCTCGCTTGAGTTCAAGAACAAGTGTAAATGGCATATCATTCGAAAATTTGCCTAGTCTGACTGGGTGGAGCATGTCTAACCCAAGTTTATAATGAGTGTATAATTCTAACTCTTTTTTTTTGCTAAGGTGAGATGAATTATTGTGAGTCATGATGAGTAATATGACTACTGTTGTTGAGTCTGTTGAATTTTATAGGACCCAGGAGTCTAGAAAAATTAATTCTAGTAGTGGTTTCAACTTTTCAAGTAAGTTAGCACCCGTATACTTACTATTTACAGAGTTTTCAAGTGTTTGGGCGGTATCATTTTCTAGTTTCCTTCGAAACAACTGTCATTATAGCGATGTAGTCATTTAAGCTAGAAGAGAGATTTGGGGAGATGATTAGTTATGTCAGCATTCTATTTATTAATGATGATATACTTACTTTCTCTATGGCTGCTTATAATGCCTTTTATTTTCTTGGAATGTAGAAGACATGCCTTGATGTATTTTATTGCAGTTTCATTGGCTCCTGCAATATACTCCTTAATGTAGATAGTCATAACCTCAAATTGTTTCTAATTGTTTTCTGAAAAACATTCACACTGTATTCTTTATGATACTTCAATTGTTTTAAATCACTTATGTTTGAGCTCAGAATTATGCATGTTTGGATTCAACTTGTTAAATAAATCAAAGTAGGTATGTCATGGATCGTTATCGTACGTGTTGAATGCAAAATTATTAGAAAGAAAGAAATGGGTCAATATGCCCGAAAATTACATTCAGTGGTAATGCAATGAAAGGAGTACCTAAGCATCTTCTACCAATGAAATTGAGTTCACCAAGGGAAATGGTAAACCATGACAAAAAGTAAACCTTAAAGATACAAGGAACCAACAGGCATATGACCATCCAAAGAAAGAAAAACAAGAAAAACTTCTCCTGAAGAAGAGAAGCAGCAGGACATAGTATAGATGTCCTCAACAGCATGAGAAGGAGAAATCATAATGATATGAACTTTAATATATCTCTGTAGTCACCAGTTATAGTTAAGAGTGTTTTCTGTAGGGTGGCTTTGGCTGAGAGTGTTGTTCTTTCATTGTTTGGAGTAAGCGAAGTATATAATTGTATTTGATGATCACTCATGTAGGGTTGTTTGAGTCATTATTTTTCTCTGTTTTTTGTGTTTTGAAGGCTATATATATGCTTCCTTAATAGTGTGTTCACCTAGTATAATGGAGACATGTTCTTGAAATGGAATATACTATTTTAAACCAAAGAATGTATTATACCATTTCCCCTTTTATTGAAGATTAGGACCAAGCTGGTATTCTTGAAATATTATGCTATTGACATAGACCATAAATTATTTGCCTCCACAGGTTTTCATTTGGACACTGAAGAAAATGCACATCTTGTTCCTGGTTTCATTGATGCGATATTAGGACTTGAAAGAGGACAAACACGATCATTTGAACTTGCATTTCCATTAAATTGGAAACAAAAGGAGCTTCAAGGAGTCCGTGCTCGTTTTACTGTAAATTCTCTGCCTGTTTTGCTACCAACAATATTTAGCTACTGCATAGAATAAGATTGCAAGACATTATTATAAAACAAAAAACACATAACTCAAATTTGCCTCTTATTTTCTGTAGCACTTAGAGAAGAAATGGTAATCACAAATACACAAATCTTGAATACCAAATTTGACTAGAGATTTGATAGTTACTAATATTTTCTATTAACCAATGAATATATCCTGGGACTTCTATTAGTTACAAAACAATGCAAATTGTGTGCTCAACCCAACGTCAATTAAAAAAACGTCTTAAGAAAGAAACAGCTAAGAGAGCTTTTCATTTTTGATGCTTTCTATATAAAACCAACATAGATGAGACTCTTGGAAGAAGGAAGGGGATGAAGCAATTTCTTTCCATTTATAGCATCTCCGGATGGAAAAATGCCAGCATTGGAAGCATATAAAGTGGTGTGTTGGGTTCTTTATGTCTTTAGCATCGAAGGTTGTTATGGTAAAATGATTATCAGGCCATTTCTGACTGGAGCCTACTAAAGGATGAAAGAGGGAAATGATGACATAGGTACATGATATTTGCATATATCTTTTCTTAGAAAACTCTTTATGTGCTGCCACAAATCCAGAATGAACAGTGCCACATATGTTTGATTTATCTTAGTCTATCAGAGTTTTTAAGGGATCTTTCAATCTTTTAATAGACAATAGAGATTCATCAAGCCATGTAATCTATGCTGCCAGGAAATGGAAACAGTTCTGAAACACGGAAATTCAAAAAATCCTTGGATATTAAACGACACAGAAATGTCCGTACAATTTATTATAAAAAATATAACTATATTAAAAATGCATAATGCAGTCTTTAGATTCTAATTTCAATATTATTTTATTAAAAATAAATTGCATACAAAGAAGTTCCAAGTCATAAAGCAATCGTTAGATATTAATTTCAATTTCACTATATTAAAAATCAACGGCATACAAGAATGTTTGTCATAGAGTTACGCAAGGGCGTCATTCAAGCGACACCCCCATTTAGAAAAGTAACTCAGCATGAAAACATAAGGTGCTTAGCTTAGTAAATTTTAAGTCAACATAAAAACACCTAAAAAAAGTAACTTAAGTTTAAAATGACTTTTCCTGAGAAAAGTAGAGCAAACGATTTCCACTCTTAGATTAGGTTCTATCACAACCAGTGGATTGACCAAACCCTAAAAGTTTCTCTAATCCATAAGGATGTCTCATAAAGGTCAACCTATGATATGGAGGCTAATTTGCACATGAGCAAGGTTGGGAAAAGGAGAGAGAGAGAGTGGAAATGTTTTTACATGCGTTGTCCCTCCTCCCTCAAACTCTAGAAAAGCCTCCATGGACTCTCAAGCTAAAGCTTCACAGGGAAGTGGAGGCTTCATAGTTTTAGTTTAGAGTTAGTTTCATTTGAGGAGTAAAAGCCCATAAGGTTTCATTTCCATTTGTTTTAGATCTATTTTCAAAGTATGCATATTGTTTTGTTTATCTTATTATTGATTTGCAGGTGTAGATGTGTGTTTGAAAGCATGTGGAAGCTTCATGCCCCCTTCAAGGCCGCAAGGGCATCTCCAAGCCATATTGTCCTTTAAAAGTCATTGCTAAGGCATTCATCAAAGTTGAAGAGAGTTATGCAAGGTTAGGGTTATATTTTTAAAATGTTTTAATTTATTAATGTTATTAAGAATCTGCATTACCGAAAAATTGCCCAGAAATGCCTCAACACCTGCCAGAAATGATACGGAAATGATTGTCATTTCCCTACCTTTTCGGCACATGCCTACGAAAACTAAGAGTTTTTGGTGTGTTTCCATGCCAGTTTATACTTGCAAATTGTACCAAGTACGTTCCTAGGAAGAAATGATAAAGGTGGGGACATTTCCTGTATCATAACATGTAATAATATATTAGGCACATGAAGAAGCAATGATCTATCTCTAGCTTTTTATTACAAAGTTTGCAGATTGTTGATCTCTAGAAAGGTGGTGGTTCCTCTTGAATTAGAATCCTTGAGCCAAAATTGTAGTGAGCATTAAGAAACTCTTAGACCATGAGATATGTTGTTATACATCGAGGTTGTAATGAGGCTATTCTGTGTTTGGAGATTAAAAATGTAGCAATGGAGCACTAATTAAAAAGGTTCCAATAGTTCTATCAATGTGAATGCAGTTGCAGGGAAGGATGAAGTGGTACAAAGTTCCTTTCTTTGATGGGATAGAAGAGATCTCTGCTAGGTGTTGGTTGCAGGAATTTAAAACATTCTTGCTTGGTAATCCCTTGTGCCAAGAGGATGCTCTTGAGCTCATCTCTATGTACATGGCTGGAGAAGCACATACATGGTGGCGTTAATTGTTGAAGACCTAAGGGGTTGAATCTGTTGATTCACTTGCAGGTTTCTCGCAAAAATTTCTTGAGAGATTTGATGTGCGGGATGAAACCATGGAGTCTTTTCCCACAAAGGAGAACAAATCAGATCTGCAGCCAAGGGTGGAAGAAGAAGGGCGTAGAGCGAAAGGTATGATTCCCATTAGTAAAAATTTGCTTGCTAATAAACATGAGAAGAAATATATATATATATATATATATATATATATATATGCAAGCAAAGATGATGTAATGGATACTCTTAAAAGGTGTGAGGAATGGAATAGCAGAGCTAGAGCTGCTAGGTTGATAGCCGCTCAAGCAAGACAACACCTACAAGAGTTCAAGGGAAAGATGTTTTCGCTTAGTTGGCAGCAAGGCTTGAGGAATGCCATTCCTCAATTTGTGGCAACCAAGAGCGTGGAAGGAGCAATTCTCGAGGAGCAGAAATCAGCGATACTCCAAGGTATGAAGAGCGTGATAATGTATCTTATCTATTGCTGCCAATTCAAATTTATTTTCATCATGAGAAGCATGATAAGATAGAGGATGAAGTCTACTATATGGAGTATGTTGAGCCATTATTCCAAGTCTATGACTATGAGCATCCGGAGAGCTATGTATTGTGGCTAGAACTCTCACACTTAATAGGTATAGGAGATCAGATTCTGCAGCACTACAACATGTTTTGTCTTTTGTGCATGGCCCTTGGACAAAACAAATTGGGAATTGTTCGAGGGCAAGCAATTTTGGGAAGGGAGGACTATAATATCCCCTTCCCAATCGAAGACCTTTGACCCATTTTGTCAACCCGACGGACAAAAGAAAAATCTAAGGGTGACTTAAGTCACAATAAATTAATATAAGTGCCTAAAATAAATAAAATAATATTATTAAGCACTTATAGTTAGTTTAATTGGTTTGATAAAAAGTAGTTATAATCCCTAGAGTAAATTTGATTTGCCTTAAGAGGCAAATATCATTGTAAAAGGGATTTATTATATTTTTATTCCCTCTAGAAAGGATATTGGCGACTTGCCTAGTGAAAGGTAAAGTCAAAAAGCTGAGTAGAAGACCATGCTTATTTTTCTATTGTCCCTGGGCAAATATGGCGACTTGGCACCAAGGGGAAATAAGGAAGTTAGAAAGGATAAAAAATATATTAATTTTGTGCCTCTCCCAAGAGAATTGCGATTGGGCCTAGGAGAGAGAACCGGGCATGGAAACAACCAATGCAGCTGATTGCTGAGGAAGAGGGTGGCCTTCGGGTCAATTTTCCTATATATGAAGAGTTCGACTTGGCTGAGGGTATCACTTACTCATATATCAATTTCAGAATTTGTCTTACGCCTAGTGCTTTGTATGAAATTACCCTAGAGGATTAAAACCTCTGAGTGAATGAGAAGAATTTCCACCTTGAGAATTCTATAGAGCTTTCACAGAATTTTGTTAGTATTTTCCAGCAGTAGTGGTGAATTTTGCCAAAAAATAATTGAAGAAATGATGTGCAGCAGTTGTATTTTCTCTATACCGGCTGGAGCGACTTATCTAGTGGATGATTTGAGTTGAATATATGTTGTTCCAGGTCTGATCTGTTTTGCCCACTGCTGTTATGATTTTAATGCGTCAATCTGAATCGATTTCAGCATTTTTTGGAATAGTTATAGTGTTGTTCCAGCCCATAATAATCTGCAGCTTTCTGAGATATATTTTATTGGGTATTTGGGCTCTAAAATCTGTTTCCATCCATTTATGCTTGGCTACTAATTATTGGACCTGTTTGGTATTAAAAATATGTTTGTTAGCTGCTTATTTTCAAGGGTTTATATCACACCCATAGTCGCTGTTTTTTGGAATATTAATTGTAGCAGTAACCAAACAAGATCTTGCTTGGATTATAAGCTGATTTGGGTTCATAAATTCTAAAAAATAATTTTTGGAGTGAAGAATAATAATTCTGTGAGCTGTTGGGAGAGTTTATTGCCAACAATCATGTCGCATTTTCAGAATATAATGCAAGGTTGCCAGATAAAAATCTGATTTGCATGATTTAATCTTATACTTGATTGTGGGATTGGCCTAGAATCTGAGTAAGGGTCTGAGTGTTCCAATTGGGGACAATACATCTTGAATTAGAATCCTTGAGCCAAAATTGTAGTGAGCATTAAGAAAGTCTTAGACCATGAGATATGTTGCTATACGTTGAGGTTGTGATGAGGCTATTCTTTGTTTGGAGATAAAAAAATGGAACAATGGAACACTAATGAAAAAGGTTCCAGCGGTTCTATCAATGTGAATTTCAAAATGTTGTTGGAACTTGGTACATCTCATTTCAAATACCCTTGTATTTCTTTGTTAGATTTAGGGAGGTGCTATAATAATGGTAGGAGGCCTTTCTATCTCTAAAATAATGATATGAAGAGTATTATGCGGCCTTGGACATACTAGCTATTACTAAACCTTGAAAAACGTTGCCTTATGGAAGACTATACAACTAAATATAATGTTGGTTTTACAATTTTTGTTTACATGTAATTAAAACTATTGAGTTCAATACCCATGTCAAATGCTGGCTAAGAAAATAGTTTGTGGGCAGGAAAATATGTGGAATCCTGTTTTTGGAACCAATTGGATCAAGGAAAAATAAGACATAATGATCTTCAAGGAATTGATATTATTGAACCCTAGATCCTAACATCAGAAAAGAAAGATTTAATTATTGAATCATTAGAATGACACACTTTGTATGAAGTAGCTAAGTGACAGAATTTCTTTTTCTTTTGCTAAAGGTGTTTAGGGATAAGGGACACTAGACTTAGAAAAATTGTTGGCAAGATGCCAACTCCCATTTGGTGTTAACAAGCCAAATTGGGAAAATAAAATATGACATGGTATCTACAATCAAATTTAAGCATCTACTATTACACCCATAGGGAAATCTCTATTCTTTAGCTCCAAGCACATTCCCCCTGCTAGAAACTTAATTAAAATAAAGCTAGTGGTTGTTATCATTTATCCATTGCACTTTTTCTTCTTTTATTATTCTCCTCTATCCGATTAAATCATGAGAAGAAACTATTAAGTGCACATGGATATTTTTTAATGCATAGAAGTCTTTTCTCTTGTTGATTCTTAGTTTTACAATTTTTAATGATCTTCCACTTTGGCAAAATCTTTCGAGATTGGCTTTATTGCCATGGAGGGAAAGGAACGTGTATAAACCATCTCGCCCAACTTTTCCACCCCCAAATATTGAAAAATTATTTGCAAATGAATCTTAAAGAGGCGTATTCAACTAGTATATTCAAATGGAGTAGTCCCAACCAATTTGGTATGGATGTTGACCATTTAAGATATATAAGTAATTAGGAACCACCTTAATTTGGTATGGATGTGTTTGACCATGTCATGTCCCTTTTTGGAGATTAGTGGAATTGAAGACCTTAACCCATTCTTCCTCCCTGTGGGTTTATGGAAAGAAACAAGGGGAAGACTTGGATAACATTTTCTAAGTAGATATCTTCATTATTATTGTAATGTCTTTGGCATGGCTGTTACTATGATGACTTCCACTTCTGACATTGCAAATGTTGACATGTGATTTTTCTTAGGAAGGTGTATTCTTTTGACGTTTGAAAATCATGTTTGCAATGGATAAGTTATTACTGTTCAGAAGTTCATACTTGCTGTAATTCTGTTTACTGGGAAATGAAGCCATTCTGCTCTGTGAATTGTAAGTTGTAAGTCTGTACTGTTGTTTTCATACTTATCATACGATAACAACACACCTTGAATCAATTCCATTGATCCAAGGTATGCTTCAGTTCTTCGTTATTATCATCTTGATAACTGACATTCTGAAATGGAAAGGTAATGAGGAATTGAGCTGTGTTTTGTTATAAATTATAAGGACCCAGCTTTAGGTGTTCTTACTAGGCATCATGTTGCAAACGGTGAATTTGGACGTCCTTTATAAATGTTTCATAATGCTAAACAACGTGAGGAGATAAAGGATCTGTTACTGGGCCATTAAGGTAAATACCTTAGCCTTGATCAGAATGGTTGATGCTATTTGGATCTGACCTAAATTGTGATGTTTTATCCTAATTGGATTTTAACCTACTGTAATAAGACCAACCTAGGACCTATTCCTAAATTACTAAGGTTTATGCCTTAACCTAGGATGTAATATCCTATTCTATATGGATTCTAACTAAGGGTTATAACCTAACCTAAGATAGTGTGCTTTATGGTTATGAGTCTCGAACTAACCTAAGGCAATTTTTAATGACCTAAGAACTAAAGGGAAACCTAGCTAATGCTAATGTAATCTAAACTATTACTAAGCAAAGAAAGGGGACCTAAGGGTTACGTGGCAAGTGGGAAGTTGGTGGCGATGGTTTCTAAGGTATTTATGAGGAATAATTTCTGTCCTTATATCCTGAACCTGCCAAGTTTGGCGGAGACATGGAGAGATAGTGGGATGCCTAGCTGCCATCATTGCTAAGTTTAAAATACATGTAAATTTTGAAATGGAACCTCGCCAAATTTGAATTGGTGGTGGCGTGAGGAAAGAAGAGGGAAAGTGGCATTCAATGCATTCAATGGCCTCGGGCTTAGTGGAAGAAACCACCTAAGAGTTTAGGCAGGCGGAAATTGGGGGAAGTTGTTTGGTCATTTGTTCGTTTTGGTTTTTCGCTCTGCATGAGGGTTCTGGTTGTTTGAACCAGCAATTTCATTATTGATCCTTTGCGATCTTTGGCATTTTTGAGCTATTTCTAGACCTGTAGAAGAATAAGGGAAGCAGGAAGATTGGTTCTTGACGTTGTTTTGGAAAGAAGAGATTTCTGGGAGGCTCGGCTGGAAATTTTCTGCAAATCTGGTGTCCCCAGATTTCACCCTGAAATCTGGGACTACCCTATGTAAAAAAAATTCGTACTTTTAAAATAATGGGTCGTTTTGTGTTTTTATTGCCAAAAGGTTTCTGTATTGTGTCAAGATATTCCCAAAGAGCCATATAAGCCCATTTCGACAAATACCCAGATGCCCAAAATTGTTTTATTCTGTCGCTGGGGTTTGCTTGCGGGAAATTTGTATTTAATTATTTTGAACCCCATTTGAGGCAATTTGTGCTCCGGTTTAACCCTATTGTGACCGTACATGTCAATATTCCCATATTCCAGTAGGGTTTTAACCAGGAATGAATTATGGGCTTTATTTGTGACTTCTGGCAACGTTTTGTGTTTTTGGTGTTTTCCTGTTTCGTTTTCTATGAAATTTCTCTGGATCAATTCCTTTGCCGGTTTGGTCTGATTCTTTGCCTGGAGTATCTGGAGATCACCTATGGTCGTTATGCCAGAAGGAATTTGCCACCAGAGGTCTAGTTCTCTCTGAAAAGACGAAGTCACGCACCAAAAAACTTCTTCTGGGCAGGCCGCATTTTTGGAAAAAGAGAGTTTTACGTGGATCATGGGATTTTTGGAAGTAGCAGGGAGGTGGGAATTTTGTACTTGCGTTGTAGGGTACTTTTTCCCATGGAAGCAATGCCACTTAAGTTACAATGGGAAAATCAGAGGCAACAGGCAGGCGGGAATTTCTTACCTGCCTTACAGGGTAAAAGTTCCTATTGTGAAATAAAATAAAAAATCACTTAAGGCATTGATGGAATTTTATTACCTGCCTTGCAGGGTAAATCCCATTATGAAAGTCAAACAACTTAAGTGGATCATGGGATTTTTGGAGTTGCAGTGTAGGGTGAATAATCCCATTGTTAAATTGGCTTTTAAAAATAGAAATTGACTATGCCAAAAAGTGCGACCCCTTTTGGGAAGGAAGGGAAGCTTTAAATGCATTAAATTAATTAATTTCTTCTCTAAAATTGGCGCCCAGGTTTGTGGAAAAGTCAACAAAGAGAAAGTGGATAAAGGGGATTGGAATTAGAAGTTCTAAAATTAAATAAATATTATTTATTTAATGCAACCCCTTCATGTCAAAAAGTGCACCCCTTTTGGGAGAGGAATACTATTTTTTTAAGTATTAATTGATTTAATTAATTCCTATTTTCAGTGGCTGAGGTCAAAGCATACTGCGAGGCTTAAGTTAACTGGAAGTAGAGAGCTAAAATTAAATAAATTTAATTTATTTAATGGCAACCATGAACATGCACAAAATAGGCGCCCCATTTGAAGAGAAGAGCTTATTAATTAATTAGTTAATTGCCAGGAATAGGAGGGGCAATAATTAATTATAGAATGATGAGGGTTATATAAGCAAGGGCTGCCATAAGGATGAATTAATTAATTCAATAGCAAAGAAGTGCAGCCCAGACAAAAAGTGCGCCCCATTTGAAGAGGAATTTTGCTCAAAAGGTGTAATTGCTACTAGAAGCTTCAAAATTTGGCGCCTACGTTTGAGGGATCTTGCTTTGTGTCTAAATAATTGTTTGCATAGTGGTACAAGTGTTCAGGTGAAGTTGGTAAAATTCATGCTTGCTTTGCATGCAAATAAAACATCAAATTTTGGGGCAACAGACTTGATATATGCAGATTTTTATGATTAAAATCCACTGTTCATGTTCCGGTTGCCATCTTTGTTTGAATTAATTGCAGGAATTCATTACAGGTGCTTTTATAAGAGAAAGGGAGCTTAAATCAATGTCCAATACATTGAATATATCCTCTGAATTTGAAGAATTATCCAGATCTGCACCTGTTGTGAAGAATTTCGGCCGAATAAAGAGGAGAAGAATTGTTCAGACAGATAGATACGGCCATGGCAATGAGGGATGAAAAAGAGAGCTCAGCGGAATCATGCATTACTTCTAGATTTGCTGACATCGGAGACGCCAATTCAGATCCAGATCCAGATCCATAATTGTAAAGGCTTCATCCTCTTGTTTCGAATGCAGCCCGTGAAGAAGTCAGTGCATGGAGAATTCCTTCCAGGACCTTGTGCATGTTCTTCCAATCTTCCAGTTGAAGCCTTCATTGAATTTGCATTCACTCGGAGTGCTTTCCAGAATTTTTTAATTGTTGATATGCTATTAAAAATAAAAATGATGAGTTATTTATGGCAAACATTGCACTAATGCATGTACTGGAGAAGAGCTACAAAAGCTTCAAGGATAAGAAGAAAGACAAGTCAAAGGCAATACCCGCAAGCAAATCATAGTCACTTGCTTCCAGATCCAGCTTGCTTCCAAATCCATCCGCTTGCAGATCCAGCCGCTTCTAGATCCATCTGCTCCCAGATCCAGTTTGGTGAGAATCAAAGGCAAGAGAATTAGCTGCATGCAAAGTATTAAAAAGGACAAGACTGCAGCTTTTCTCTTTCTTCTTCTTTCTCTTATTTCCTCTGACAAAGTAATTGAGCGATCAATTAAATTATACAACTTAAGTGATTGGTTTAAAAGCCATTGCTTGAAGAAGTCAACTACTTGGAGATAGGTGGCAAACGTGCAAAATAGAAAGTTCTATTTTTAGTTACAAATCATCCATGTCATGCAAAGAGGAATTCCAGGAGGGAGATTGCCAGTTGTTTTTTTTCCGACTTCCACATGTGCCAATTCACTAAAGGCTTCCGACTTGTAATTGCCCGTCTACATTCTATAAGTAGGAGAAGAACCTTCGGGTAAAGGAAAAGAGAATTTGTAAGCAACATTCTTGTGTTACAGACTTTGTGCTGAAACCCCTGATAGCTATTTGAAGCAAAGGAATATAAAGGAGCAAATTTTCGGAGAACTTTGTGTCACGGTGCATTTTGTTTCTAGCTTTTTATCTCAGATCTTCTAATAAACTGTGTTATTTTAGATCTAGATATGGAGTTGCCTTTGCTTATAATTATGTGTTTTGATATCATTGGTTTCTTCTGTGTATGCAATCAACTCAGTTATCTATTGATTGGGTTGCATATCTTCCCTATTTCTTCCCTGTGTGTTATTATTTCCTTCTTCTATAAATATTTCCTTTCTTAAACAACTACTAAATTGCTGCAAAGCTATACAGCTATGGTGCATGAGCTGAATAGTTAAAGTAAAACCCCCATATAGATACTAGCATATTTTTATTGACAAATCTGACACGGGAGCCTCACCGGTAAATGAGAGAGATTTATCTCATGACTGCCTAGGTTTTCAGCTATGCAAAAAATCTAGCCAACAAAATCAAAAGAAAACTCTATCAGGCATGATAGGCTCTTCTTATTAAATAGTTCTTTTTACTAAACGTTTTCATTAGAACAACTCTGCTCTTGGAAACAAATGGGTTTTTGTTGTGATGTTATTTTGTGTCCATGCTTGAATAAGTTCACTGTATTTTCTGATGAGATTCACTGTTTTTTCTGATGAGATTCACTGTTTGATAAAATTGAATGTGGGTTGGTTCCTTGTTGAAAATATGGGTAAATCGTGCTTTAACCTTTATTGGATCTGGAATGTTGTCAACTATGTGAACTGCTATTGTCTGTGCAAAACGGATTAAGGGAAAGACATTGTTTGATAAAGATTCGATGTGGTTTGTTTTTCCTCTGTAGGAAGAAGGTATGAAATGCATTGTCCTCTGTTGAAACTTGAGTTGCTTCGAATGTTGATTATTTTGGTTGGGCTATGCTGTAATAGATATTTGGATTCGATGTTTTTGTGAATTCAAAATTGTTTGAAAACAACAGTGATATGTTTACTCCTGAGTTTAGTACGTTTGAATCTGTGAACTTTGTGGGATTGTTAAGAAAGGATTTCGTTCGGATTTGTTCTTCCTTGCTCGAAATCTAGTAAAATATGATTTAACTTCTTTTGGAACTGTGTGAGGATATTGTTGTTTCTCTCACTTGCATGTTATGAAATGGTTTGTGAATAACCTTTTGATTGACATCTATTAATGTTGTTGTAAGAATGGATTATTTTAGTGGAACTTTGGATTAGTTCAGTTTTGGTTATTTGAAGGAAATGAGTTGGAATGTTTCGATTTTACTCTTCTCCTTTTAGTTCGATTTTGAACACCGAATTGGGGTTAAGTCACTTCGATTTGCCTTCATTTTTGTTCGAATCTGGGTTGGAGTTCTATACTTTTTACCTATTGACTGTTTTTTTTATTCTTGTAAAGAGGGTACATGGTTGGCTTGGCTGTAATCTTGTATTCGTTTCCTTTGGACGCATAGGAATACATTGTAGGCCTCTCTCTCTATTTGGGAAATAAGAGAAACGTCTAGGCAGATGCTATCTTCACTGAAACGAAACTAAGGAATCAATTAGTGAGCTTATTGCTTGAAAACTTGTATTAGTTTTTGGTACAATAGTGGTTGTTCTCTTTATTAGATGAGAAGCCTTCTCTTTCGGGCTCTGCCTTATTGGTTTCAATTGTGTATCTTATATCTATTCAATTTCGACTATGGTGTTGTGTTACAATGGTTGTTAAAATCAGATGTTGCTAGGAAGAATTAGTTCAGCCCTTTTGATTTCGACTATGTTCCTCCTTTCTCTCTTTTCTGAGTTAAGGTACTCATTGTTGTTTATCTTTGAAACCTAAAGGAAGTTATATTTTGTTCTCTCTCTCTTTGCCTGTTATTCTCTTCTATTATTCCTCCTTGCATGAAATCGACCTATTTGGTTGTGTAGTTGAAGGAGATTGCGGAGCAGATAGAGGAAATATCTTCTTTTCCTTTCTCCTCTTAACAAATACTTGCTAGGGAGGTAAGGATGTTGATGTGTGACTACCTTCAGGTGTATGTAATGGAACTTATGCTTTACAAAACTTGTTGATGGTAAACAAGAGACTTAGGCTAGAGTTGGCTTAAATTTGAATGATATATATTAATTGGGAAACTATTAATTTTGGATGTTGTTGGCTCTTCCTAAATCTTGTCGTAGAGAATGAATGTGCTTGATTCTGGTTATTGTTGATAAAGTACATTAATGTTGAACATATGAGATCATTGCTTCTCAAAAGTGTCCCTATTATTAGTAGACCATTAAAGTTATTACCTCTCTTGATTAGGATTGAATGAATCAAGAAATGAACTATAGATAACTATAGTAAGAATGAGGTAAGTAATTTAGATTAAATATTACTTATCTAATGTACACTTCTGGTAAAATCATTGATTGAAGAGTGTTGATTTGATCATGATCTTTACTTAATGAAATGTGGTTGTGCACTCTATTCTTCTTTTTATGATCCTTATTCTTTATTAAGTATCTAGTTGAATTGCTTTTCTGTTTCGTAAAAGCAGAGTTCTTTTTATGAGACAGTTAGTTGAAAGCACATCGTTTTAATGTTTAGTGTTTATCATGCCCAGTTCGACGAACTAACCCCGTGCTAACAATTTTTGTAGATGGATTCCGTAAGTGATAAAAGAGAACAAGTTCTTTTATGATGCTTCTTATGTTTACCTAAAAGTTGGATCTTTTATGAGGAATTATGATTCTCACTGGAATGTAGTAAGGGAAAAGTTGTAATTCTTACTTAAGTTTATTAATGTTGATTGGCTTGAAAGATGTCTGAAATGTTTAGACTTGTAAAATGTGTATTTACTTAACGAATGGAAAAATGATTGAGTGATATATGTACTTGATGTGTCATTCTCTTTGGACATACTCGTAAAGGGAATTTGTAAACTTATCCCTATTCTCTCGTAAACATATTTGTTTTGAATCATTCAAGTTGGACTCAAATGAAATAGATAAAAAGGGAATTGATACTCTATTCTTTATTAAATACAACTTTTAAGTTGGTTTGCATAGATACACATTCAACTAGTTCATTATGGTATATTAGTTGACATTAATAGAAGAGTAATTTACTTACGATTTCTAGTATATAGTAAATGGTTGCAATGAACCCTAACTAATATAAGTCAAAGGAAAGACAAACAACTTGTAGGGATAAGCATGCCGTTAAGATGTTTGAGAATCATACTTAAATGAGATTCGGAAGGAAGAAGGTATACTCCTTGTTAAATAAAAAATCAGAATAAGATAACTGAAAATGAAAAAATAGAGATATAATAAATAGACTTCATTATAATGAAGTCTATTATTAAGGAATCTGAATCTAAATTCAATCATGCTTAAATTTGATCAAGCTAAGTAAGATAATCTTACTGTTGGTATGCTGATTCTGTTTATAAGTCTGAATCTTAAAATAAGATACCAAGAGATGAAATACAAACCTTCAGGAAGAGGGATTGGTTGCAGATTTATCTGCATGTCAATTGTAAATCATTTATGGCTGGCAACCGTAATGATCAAAGAAATTAAGAATCAACAGGGTTGCTGAATTTAAATCTTAATTAAGAAGATAAGCAAGTGTTTAACTTCTTATCTGGATATTGGAGTGATTCCGTAGGATGTTGGTACACGCCAACCGCATTACTATGTCATCATGAAGACTGGGGTCTTCATGAGGATACAGTGTTGCAGCTGACACGTCGCAACACCCTTCCAAATTGGACCATCTAGATCGACATAAACTCGGACTTGGCCTTAGTTTTACTCTAGGCCAGTTTAGGGGCATGCTTTTGTATAGGGGGTAACTCACGATGACTAAAGGTATCTAGACACACGCAATCGACCTATGTCGATTGAGTATGTCTATGTATCCTTAGTCACTTTGAGTGATTCTCTATACTAACCCATGTTGCTAACCTAGGTTAAGGTTAAACCTTAGACAAGTGGACTGACAGGAGTCAGTAAAGACCATTCTAGATAACAAATGAAGTGGGGTGAAGGACGTATTTTGTTTGACGAGTATGCCGTCTAGGAATATGAACATGCACAACATGTGAAAATCTTTGGCCAAAGTATCGCAAGCTACTGGTTGCATTGTCCTAAGTCACCTAGTTTAAGAAGCAAGATTTCAGATGAATATTAGTAACAAATATTCAGATAGGCCTCTTAAACGGAACACTTCAATACCCCCCTAAAAAAAGGGGTAAGAGAACCAAGTATACTTAGTATACGATACATTGAGTTAACATGAGAGATCGGTAAGAAACCGAGTCATGAAATGAGAGATCGATGAAACTCTGAGTCATGAAATGAGAGATCGGCAGTTCACCGAGTCATTACAGCTGCATATGGTTATCTGTTATGAGATTGATTGACATGGAATGTGTGTTCTAAATTATGATTATTTGGAACAGAGAACATTATTTATAAACTTGAAACATGTGTTCTAAATCATGATTAGTTAGAACAGAGAACGTTATTAAAAAAAAAATTCCCTTGTTTCAAAAGTTTTAAAATGGGAATGTTACAATTATCATGTATTCCTATTGGGAAACCAAGCGCTCCAATAGAATAGTTTATTTAATTAGAATATAAATTATTTTGAGCATGTAAGCTCCAAATACAAATTAGATAATTAAAAGGTACTTATTATAGGGTTGGCCATAAGCTATGATGTAGCTTGCCTTATTGTTATAAAATGAAGTTGCTTGGCCATTTCATGGATATGTTGAATCTTATTATTTCTTTTGGGTAAAGGTGGTACCAATCCTCTCTCTCGTCAAGGACGAAAACCCTTGTTGGAGACCACTCCAAGGACGAAAACCCTTGATAGTGGAATTGGTCTTGGGATGAAAACCCTCAAGAAAGGATATATGGAATTATTGAATATCTCAAGGAATTTGGAGCTGATATCTTTGTATTTATCAACTAGAAATGATCTGCAGATCCTCTTCATTGTATTGGATCTCGGAAAGTGTAGAATAAGTCAAAGGATACAAATGTGTATTTGCATGTCATACAAGTAGTCTCAATCATTGGTGGTTCCAGTAAATGGAGAGTTCTTGGACATTGTTGAGACACATTCCATCAATGTTGGGTATGCTTCCATGCCTCCCATCTCATGGATAGTGTGGGAATTCTTGTGAAACCCTATGATGTCATACATACAAAATCTTGTACCTGTGATGTGAAATATTGTTCACAACTTTAACCATGAGTTCAAGACTCCTAGTTATAAGAAATGTTAGTGATTGAGGTTCCAAGCTGTAATCCATACCCCGACCTACATATGACACTAATCCAAAAATGGTTTCCAAAGAACTAACAGTTCTGATACTTAGAGAGGGCAATATCTATATTACATGCAAGTATATTTGGAAATGTACACTTAGGGATAATTGCTTAAAACCAGTGGCTTCGGCATGGTATTTATGATTAACTTTGGCTTATAACTGGGAAAGAAATGAAATTGGTTTGGAGTGCTTCACAAATTGTGAAGGGTGCGGCTCCGAATGTGTGCTAAAATTACACCTTTAATTCATTATTAAGTTCATTTGCATGTGCACCTAAATCTGACTTTAGGAGTAACGATGTTGAGATTTATTTGGAATAAAAACATATTTGTTATTGACTTAAAGTGATTTATTAAGCAATCTTGGGAAGGGGGGACTGTCATGTCTCTTTTTGGGGATTAGCAAAATATTAAGAGCATTAATTTATTCGGCCTCACTTTAGGTGTAAGGGTTAGAAACAAGGAGATATACTTGGATAACATTTTCTAAGTAGATATCTTCATTATTATCATTTATTCCTATTGGGAAGCCAAACGCTCCGATAGAAGAACTTATTTAATTCAAATATAAAGTATTTTGAGTATGTAGGCTCCAAATACAAATTAGATAATTAAAAGGTACTTGTTATAGGGTCGACCGTAAGTTGTGATGTAGCACCCCTTATTATTATAAAAGAAGATTGTTTGGGCATTTGATGGATATGTTGAATCTTATTATTTCTTTTGGGTATAGGTGGTACTTTTCCTCTCTCTCATCAAGGACGAAAACCCTTGATAGTGGAACTTGTCTTGGGGGACGAAAACCCTCAAGCAAAGATGTTTGGAATTATTGAATATCTCAAGGAATTTGGAGCTGATACCTTTCAAACTCTAGCCCCAGGTCCAAGACCTTGCATCATGAGCATGTTGGATATGTTTTTGATGATATGTATGGTATGTGTTCTTGCATGGATGGACTTATACTAATTATTAAAGGTGAAAACAATAGTTCTCCTTGCATGTTTGAGCCACTAATGTCATTATTTCCAAGAGGGGCAAATTGCTTGTAAGTCAAATTTGTCATGTTTGGGTGAATGTTTGGACAAGTTGAGTTGATAGTTTGCATTTATTCATATTTTGGGGGCAAACTTCCAAGATCCCAAGTTTCGTGAATTTTAGAGCTTGTTGTGTAAATTTATGAATTTTAAAATCAAACTTTGCAGACAAGGGTTTATAGAAATTCATATCTTCATGACTTGTAGGGCACTAAAAATCAGTTTTCCTTCATTTTTTTATTGTTGGTAATTAATCATAATTTTTAAACTTGATTGGGCATATTTTCAGCGAGTTTAGGGCATTTGAAAGTGAGTGGGAATTCCCAAAACAGGTCGCTCCTCTAGGAAGGGAAAAATTGACAAGGCCATCCTAGTGTGCATTTTCAGTCATATCCAGCCCTCAGAGAAGTTTGATTATAACCATCCAAAAATTAATTCAGTCATCTCTCATTCAACCCTAGCTATTTTTCGGAAGTCCCCCAAAAAGGGACATTACAGATTAATCTTAAGACCATGTGTAATTAGCCACCATCCTTGATTTACCAATGAGATCTATTTGATTTTTGCACCACTAGGGTCGAAGAGCACAGCATTTGATAAGTGACCCAGTGATGCGAAAACTTGTCTGCTCAATGATGGGAACCACCCCAAAGGGGATCTTCGACCAGTGGTTGAAGAAGTTATGGTGTGACTCTCTTAACTGATCCTCAACTGTTTCTCTTTAGCCAATCCAGTCCAACTCATTTGCGTAAAAAAATGGATCCTCTCCCGAATGAAAGTTTATTTACCAGGAGCTAGTGAAATGGAGTGGCGGAGTGAGCCATATTTCTCTGAGTGGGACATGCAACCTGGGTTTGGGTCTTTAATTTCCACCGAGTGATGCCACTTAGCAAAGAATGAACCTATTATGCTCCCACATTGCAGTACAGTATGGAGAAGTTCAACCCCTATCTTGGTGATCCCAAAACCACTTATTGAGAGGATTGTCCTTTGGGAAATTTGGAACTTGGGTTGATTGTATTACACCCATTACTGTGTATTGACTGCACCATGATCCCTAAGACCATTGAGCAAAAATTTGGATGTTAAATTCTTTTTACTATACCAGAGCTATGAACTGAAGTGGAATTGGAGGAGCACTTTCTCTAAGTGGGACATGGGGGGTGGGCTTGGGTCCTTCATGTTCATCGACCGATCCACATTCAGTTTAGTTCCCTGCTATGTTTCTACTTGGTCCATATGGAGAAGTTTGACCAGCTACCTCAAGGTGTGTCCGCATGGCCACTTATTGAAAGCAGCCAATTAACTCAATGGGAATGGAACTTGGGTTGATGATTACAAACTACTTGTAACTCACCAACACCTTGGGATAGTCCCATTGTTAGAAAAGGTCAAACTGAGGTAATCGAGTTTGGTCTCAGTAGGTGGTGCAATCTGCAGGTTCGTGCACAACAATGTCTTCCAAACTCAAAAAGGTTCTTGGAATATATCACCCTAGCTTACATCTCAAGATGCAGAAGCAACATTGGCTTTTGAAAACGAGGTCATTTGTTGTACAAAAAAGGAAGTTCATCTTGCATCAAGCTAGAGCCCACCTGTCTCGCATTGCATCTAGTCACTTGGCTCCCCATTTTTGTGACCTTGCCACAATTTCTCGTTCATTTGTGATGGCTACCTCTATCGCATGCCCTTAGAGGATTCACCTCTTTCACGAAAGAGTACAAAATCGACCAAGTCGAAAAAAGCTATTTCAAAATGAGCTAGTTTTAGGGACTAGATTGCGTGTAATGAGCACATTGCAAGACTGTGTATGCAATTGATGACTTCTTGCCATTCAATGTTGTGAGGTCACCATATTGGCCAAGAGATGGGGAAAGTACATCAATGAGGCCCCAAGTGATTGGTTTACAAAGTTTTCAGGCTATTGTTATTAAAGTTTTTCTTTGGTGTTTTACCACCCTATTAGAAAAAGGAAAGCTGGAATGTCTGGAAACTCCTCATTACATGACCAATTATAGACTCGTAGACCAGTAAATATCATTAAGGGGCCGGCAGGGTTACGAAGTTTCCTACAAGGATATAGAAGATAAAGCAAGCTTAAGAGGTCGGTCTACACCTTATGACTCAATCGTAGTTGTAATATGCCCTAAAGAGGCAATGTTTTTGAAGGTAGTTGATTGTGAGGGGTAATTGAAGGATGCCCAATTCATTGTGAAGATCATTTTTGAAGCCATTAAGGCGATGGGGCCTCAAAATGTTGTCCAAGTCATAACAAACAACGCCAAGAATATGCAAAGCCGGTAGCGGCATGTTAGTTGAGGCACAGGTATGGGCATACCTTGTTTGGATACCATGTGCTGAACGAATTCACTCCAATTTAGATGCTAAAAAAGTTGAGAATAGTAAAATAAAGTGGATTCAGCAAGATGTATAGCTAGAGCATTAAGAAGAAGATCTACAAAGAGCTTTGTGCACCATTTTGAGTCCATCACCTAGTGAATGACTACCGTTGAAGTCATTTTAAGTCCCTTATAGGGCAAGACACTAATGTATTAGTTGGTATTCAGACTTTGCATAAACTATAGTACTCAAATCACTAATCATTTGGTAATTGTTGGGGTTTTGAAACTCTCTATTTCTTATTAGGTTGCTGAGACTTGATTCACATTATAGATGATCGTCTTGAGATGACTTGTGAAGGTGCGGAGGCACTTAGTAGGATGGTAACTTCCAATCGTTGGGCTGTATGGAGACAATCAAACACTATATGTGACCAAAAAGTGAAGGCAATGATCTTGGATGACACCTAGTGGGATCAAGTAAAATATTTACTAAGTTTTACTGAGCCCATTATGAGCATGATCCGCTTTACTGATATGGATTCAACCATTAGTTTTCTGGGAGAAATATATGATGGTACCCAACTCGATGATTGGAGTTTGATGTTAATCCATCATAAATGCAAAAGTTTCAAGATCCGAAGGAGAAGTTTTTCAAAAAAGTACAAACAATCCTTATTGAGCGGTGGAACAAAATGACCACCTTGCTACATTTACTTGCCTTTGCATTGACTCCTAGGTTCTATAGCACAAAGATCCTTTCTTTTCCGAGGAGGATGACACCATATAGGGATGCAGAAGTGTCAATGAGGGATAGCCATGCCTAGCATTGCTCCTTAGGCATTCCCATTCATGTTATGATTTGTTTGCAGTTGTTTGCTTCTAGAAGGACATGGCTTATGACAAAGTTTGCCAATTTCATATCTGGAGATCGGGTCATATCCTTCTCGCTGCTTTGGATGCAGTTTTTGACAAGATGAGATCGCTCGATCCCTGTGGTAAGTAACCTACATGGTAACCAAATATGTGCATCTTGTGTATTTTTCCAACGGCTCAGTTGCAATCAAGGTCTTGGTACAGGTACGATTTTTTTACTCCCATTAATGCTTTCTCTGTGGTGTCATTCATAAGTTGCAAATTTTCTCAGTTTTTTAAGCATCTATCAGAGTTTGAGTGTCTTGATTTTGTCACATTGCTCCGCATATCGGATATTCCATTATACCACATTGCCCACCTTTTTCAAATATGGTTCATAGTTTTTAACTTATAGGTGCAAAAGTATTAAAAGGCAAGATGTCTACCAATTTTGAATGTGTCCCTACAACATTTGGATGGTGCTTCCCACAAATGGGGAGATGGGTTTGTATGAACCTTGATGGAGACTTCTCCGATTTTGCTAACATGCCAACACAGAGAGCAAATTATAACTGGGATGAACTGTATGATACCTAGGTAATGCAAGTGTATTGAAAAGATATCTAGTGAAGAGAGAAGTCCATAGAAGAAAAATTCCATGTTTTGGACAATGCAATAAAGTCAATTTTTCACTTGAATTTGGTGGTAATGAAAGCATATACAATTTCCAATTTGAAGGGTGAGCAAGAGCCTCGAAGCATGAGGTTGAGGTTGTTTGAAACCAAGTCTCATTGAAAGGGCTATTATTGTCGAGGCTTGAAGTAGAGTCGTCTAGGAATACAATTCACTATTAAAGGCCGAAAAAATAATGTTGGCCAAGTAGAATCCTATTGCTGGAGGGGCTTTTAGTTTTGATAGAAAAACCCAAGGATGAGGTAAAGCACCTCCTCTAGAGTCGTCACTATTTAAAAACTCTGGTTATTGTTTTGTCCCAATGTCGAGTGTTGTAGACCCTTGTCGTAATTGTTTTCAACCATGGAGCAAGGGTGATGTATGTCATAGTAAGAAAACTCGGCGAAGTTACTCGCAGAAGGGGTAAATACCACAGACGAATACTCGTGGGATTTTAAGCCTCAAAGTCGAGGAGTAGGCTCAACGAGTATTTGATGTAATAGTGGTCGCATTGAGAGAAGCACTTCGACTGACTTATCTACTAAACTCTAATACTTGCCGAGTACTGCTGTCGAAAGGGTTCGCAATATGCAGACAGTATGTAGAACATGTCAAAAAAACGCCAAAAACACTAAATATATATATATATATATATTTTAAGGCACCACAACACTTCATTTTCATTCACACAACCATTAAGCTTGCATTGCATGAGTTGAACTGATTTTAGAGCGAATTCAAAGACATTGCATTTGTCCAGGTAATTTATGAAAAAAAAAAATCTTTAAAGTTTTTGCAAATTTGAGTACTTATATTATTTACATGTTCTCCTAAATCTCATATTGTAATTTTAAATACATCTAATGTAATTGCGAATGATTTTAAATTTTTGATAGTCATCCTGAGTTGGAGGTAGCAAAGACAACTTTTTTAGTTCTTTTTGCAAGATTCGTTCTAAATTAGTTTAAATTTTTATACTATTCGTATTTTATTCGATTCTTCGAATACTGTTTTGTACCAGGCTTAAATGCATACCGAATGCTAGTACTGCGTAATGATGTGCTGTGGATAATCTGTGGGTAATGGATCACATTGGAATTGTAGGTACTGTTTTTTTTAATAAACTTACGATTAAATCAGGGTGTACCTACAGACACTTTTTTTAATGTTTTGAAATTTTAATTACATGGTTTTTTTAATTTTATAAGTGTAAAAAAAAACCTTGAGGGCTTTGACTGGAATTGAACCTTGGAAAGTTCGTGTGAGATTCAATATTTCCAATAGGCTCCAAAGGGTCAAGAGAGGTGAAAATGACTTCATTTGGTTGACGTACCATTTGGGTGCTTTCTTGTTGCTCCTCATGGGTCCTTTATTCTTTAGTCAATTTGGAAGGCATGGGAACAAGTGATTCACTTGTTGGTTGTGCAACCTATCTTCTCTTCCTTTGACACTAGGTGCCAAGCCTACAAATCGATTTTGTCAAATCTGAAATATAATGACAAGATCCTTGCCTTGACAAGAGGCTGCTCTGCCCTTCTTTGGCTTGAGAAAGGAATTAAAATATCTCATGACTTGTACAAATTTGGGAAGTGGATGGAATGGATAGACCTTAAAGCTTTCTATAAGCTTCCTCAATCTCAGTTTAGAATGTATACAATGCTCAGAAATGCTTTCATAGCTCCCTCTACTGGACTAATTATGGAGGATGAGAATGACTTTTGGGATACTATGAGGTGGCTCAAAGGGCCCCTTCTCTAAGAGGCTATGTCCAAACAACTCTATGAAAAGATTGCCTTCTCCCTAAACCTTTCCCTGGGCCTTAACAATAAGTGGAATGTTTGTGAGCCCATTAGTAGATGGACTCATAGATTTAATGTTTTTTGGTCTTCTTCTATTCAGTCAAAGAAATCTTGCTTTAGATGGCTTCTGATTCATAAGAAGCTTGTTGTTGGCCTCTTATATTTTATGGGTTGTTGAGACCATAAGATTGTTGTTTTCTTTAAATTTTTATATATATTTATATTTTTTACATTTTAAAAATATATTGTACGAACGCACCCACAATGTACCATACCCGAGGTTTTAAAAAAATTGTCGTTTCAGCGTACTGTACTCGTATACATATCTGTATCCTTCCGAAACAGTCTAGGTTTCAACCTGTAATTGGTAAGAGCATATTCTCATTTGGCCAATGGAAAATCTCAAGCCGTGGGACTAGTGGCGTTAGATATAGTGAGGTTGACAAATAAAACCATCCACTACTTGTAAGAATGCTTGATGTAAAAAGCAAGCTTGGGGAAGTGTCATTTCCCTTTTTGGAGGCTAATCCTGAAGACCTTAACCCATTCTTTCCCCATGGGTTTAGGAGAAAAGCTAGGGGAAAATCTGAATTATATTTTATTGTTGTTTAGGTAGTTGTCTTCATTTATTATCATTTATCCTATTGGAAGCCTTTTTGCTCCAATAAAGGAATTAAGTAGTTTAGTTTTATTGGTATTGTGAGCATGTAGGCTCCAATAACCTTTTAATATTTAAAAAGCAATTACTTAAGGGGTCGGCCATGATGTAATGTTATCTTTAAGCACTCAGGCCTATTTAAGGAGGTCGCTTGGGCATTTATGAATCATGTTTGGTGATTATTCTTATTTTGGTGGAAGTGGCTATTGTAGCTCTTTTACTCTCTCTCTCAAGGACAAAACCCGTTGGGTTGAGTCTCTCCTCCAAGGACGAAAACCCTTCATTAGGTTTTGATCATGCAAGCTGGTTGGAAATGCAATAAAGGATCTTTTTCTTGCGATTGTGGTCTTCTTTGATGCAAATTATATTTTTTTCAAGTGGAGTGACCTATGTAGAAGTGGAATTCGGGTTTGTGTGGTGACATTTTGATAAATCGGAAATTATTCTCTTATTCCTCATATTTTATAAGTCCAAGATTCTGAGTTTGGTGATTTGTGGTGCTGTTCTACTATTTTTTGCATGCTCAGGAATGTTTGCTGGTTCGGGTCTCATAATTAATTAATTTCACATGCAAATCTGAGTTCTAACAGCTGAAATTGATTACCAAGGGTTTTCTAATTACTTTGGCACAAGTTTGGAAGCATTTTTACAAGGTTTTTCTCCTTTTCAAAGGGTTGATCTTCACTAGGAAGGTCGCTGCCTGAGGAAGGGTTTTGAAATCAGTTTTGCAGGGTTCATAACAGTAGTATTTTCAAATCTGATTTTGGGAGCTTTTGGCCATTTCCTAAGGTCCCCCAAAAAGGGACATTACAAGAAGAGTGACTCAAGGGGGGAGATCTAGGTGGCCTAGATATACTATCTATAGATATCCTTTCTGGAAACTCTAATGATGATGTCCTTTGTGGCAAGTATCCCTGGGAGGCGTTTGAGGAGTACATGAAAAGGGTATCCTATTAGTATAGATGTCAATAGAAAGAAGGAGCAACCTGGTCTCAAAGTACCCGTAGTGTCAGTGCTTGATGGGGTCTAGTGAAGAAATCCTTGATGAAGAGAAAAGTGCTAAGTATGGATGTCTCTCATGAGTTGAAGATGACGTCCCCAAAGATTTACAACTATGGATATAGAAAGTAGGCCTGAAGATTGTTTCAAGGTGTAGCGGCTGGGAAAATTTTTAAGCTTGGACGATGCATTAAGGAATTGTTTGCTTGCACTCAATCATAAATTGTAACATGAGAATCTAGGCCCTCTTAATACGGGTCCAGTCAATGGCTTGCAAGCTAGGTCTTCAAACCTTTGAAACCATATAAAACTGTAGGCTTTATGATTATATTAAAAAGGCATAACTTGGAAGGGATGTCTCGGAAGTGGATCTGGAAACACTAATGTTCTAAGACAGAAAGAGAGATATACGTCTTGCAAAGGCGCAAGTGAGTGGTTGACTTCATGCTAAAGGATGGACTAGAAAATTGGATCCCCAGTATGTTTAGGCCGATGTGATCTCTAGAAGTTCCACTTTGTAGAAAAAGTCAAATCTCAAGAGAGAATTCGTGGAGATTAAAAATCACGACCTTTGTTTTACTAAGGTTGAGAACAAGTTGTCAAAGATCACAAAAACGAGCAAGGGTATCAAGTTTTTGTTGTAAGTGCTTGACAGAGTGTGAGAGGACAACATCATCGACGAAAAGAAGGATAAGTATAACAATCTCGTGCAAAATAACACCATCATCTAAGTGGGTATCTTGCTGAAGAAATTCTAACTCATCAATGTAAATGCTGAATAGGGTCAAAGAGAGATGACACCCTTACTTGAACCCAAATGTTACTCTTCACAAAGTCGTAGAAACTGTGAGAAGTACGGCACTGCCCAATATCTGTCTCATTAAGCTTCCAAGTAGTGGGAATCAAAGAATATGGAATCGGTTTCACTCAACTTTTGGAAAAGCAGGCATCTTTGAATTGATTCAAAGGTCTTTTTGATGTCAACAAAAACAACAAAAGACATTGGAAGGCCTATGACGAGCTTCCTCAATATAGGTCAGTGTGTAAAGATGTGGTCAATGGTTTAATAGTCCCTCCTGAAGCCAATCTGCCCCTTAGCTTTGATAATATTCCTTACCAAGTCCTTTGACATGTACATGTCCAATATTGTGGCATAAAGTTTGGGTAATGTATGCCCTATCATAATGGTCTTGTATTTCTAGGGGTAGAGAGATCCCTTGATTTATGAATGGGGTGGATGATGTGATGGTTCCACGAATGAGGAAAAACTGAACACACCACCTTATTAAAGAGTGTGGCAAGGGGAAAGGCAAGGGAATCCATACCATATTTGATGAATTCAGCTTGGAGACTTTTGCAATTGCACAACTTTGAAATAGCTCTCTTGATGAAAGATGTGGAGAAGGTAGAAGAGAATGGTAGAGGAGTGGGGATATTGACAACAGGATGGTTTAGAGTATTGTAGGTGGAACTATTATAGGAGACCCTTTTGATGGGGGTAATGTTGGAAACTATGTTTTTCACTGTAAAAGAGTACGCCAAAAGGTCTTAGGTGAGTGGTGGATATCAACAAGGAGTGCAAACCTCATCTAGATGCACGAAGCCTCCATTTCTTATGTTAGAGAAGACAATGATACTCCCTATGGAGGGTGGGCATGGAGGGAGGGTCATGGGCTAGGGAAAACTGAAGTTGCCGATGAAGGGATTCAAGTTCATCATCATGCCACTAGTTCATGGGTTAGGATTCGTGGCAAGAAGGGGATTTGGAGTAATGTATGGTATGGGGACATGTCAAGGGTAGCATCCTAGAGTGTTTGATGTAAGAAATCATACATGGAGTCGATCATGGGAAGAGGGAGAGAGAGCAATGGCAACAAATGAAAATAAGGCTTTGTCCATGGAATGAGGAGAAATCAGAAATTAAATTTGAAGACTAAGCCCCAATAGAGGATAAATATGAAACCCTAACAACAAGGAACAAACTCGTAGGTTGGTGTAGATCGATAGATAAGCGGGCTCACCAAAATGTAAGATCAAATTTAGAGTTTATCCTATTTAAGATATTATTGTGTACCAAGATAATTTAGAGTAGTAAAAGCAAGAATCATGGTCCAAAATTACGTAAGGATAATAAAATTGCTAAAAACACTTATAGAAAGGAGACTAAAGCATCATTAGGGTGATGGTTTATAACATATTCACCTCACTTTGAGCTCAAACTTTATGACAGTGGACTATAACTAGCTGAAATTGTCGTGCAAAGTGTTGTAAAGGTATCTGGAAAATCTAGGTATTTAAAACCGAGCATAAGACAAATTTGTCCTGTAGGGGATAAATTCATTCGCTAATTTTTAGGGCATCAATGAATGTGTCCTCAAATATTTGATTATGCAATCTGACTCCGACACCTGCTTTGCTTGTGTCTTTGGACATGTTTCCTATATATATGTCTTCTCTTTGTCTTCAAGCCTCAACTCTCCTCCTTTTGACTTCAAAAGGGGTTATTCCAATTGAGTTGGACTAACCTCACCGCACATTCACTAATATGATGAGTGTTGCATTGTGTACCAATACTCCGAAGAGGGATCAAGCCACACATAGTTCTCCAAATCCTACGATGATGTGGAGGTTAGAAAATGTAAAAAGGATGAAGCCCTTAAGTCGGCCCTCAACACTTGACAATTGTTGCTTGGTTTGATTGTAATGCACATATGTGTGGGCTTGATTGTAATGCAAAGATGTGTGATCTAGGGAAGCAAAATAGATGTATTTAGATTTGAGTAGCTTTTCTATAATGTGTTCTAATAGAGAGGTGCTTCAATGCCTGACTCAAAGTCCCTAGAGTGTGTTTTGATATGGGATCCTTAGATGCCCCTAATTGGTAAGGGTGCACATGTTTATATAGGTGGTTGATTTGAATGATTTTCTTGGTCAATCGACCCTAAGTAGACCAAGGTAACTTTTGCATTTGACAAATGAGTGTTGCATATAATGGACATGTTCATCAACCATGAGATAGATAAGTTGGCAAAACGTGTCCTGGGCCCACTAATCTATCAAGGCTTAAGCTAGAACCAGATCTAAGATGAGATTATTTGTAGAGAGTCTGAAGATGTGTTCTGTATAAGGTGCATTGTTTCTTGAAGTGCTAAGCTAAAGAACAAGTCATTACCTAGTGGATTTGAAGTCTAGGATAGAGCAAGAAGCTTTAAGTTTAGTCAATAAATAGGTGAATCAGATAATGTTACGATATATGCCGATGTATTATTGCCAAGTGCCATAGGACCAAATTCTTGGTGCTATAGTGGGGCATAAATATTTGTATATAGAAATTTGCCTATGCTTCTTCATGTGATGTCAAGATTACTTTTTTTTTTACCATGAGATACCATGTACTACTTCTGGGATTTGATGATTTTTGTTTCTTTTAACTCTCTGCTTTTATTGTTATTATTGAATATTTTATGATATGAAGCTTTATTTGAGCTAACCTTTGCACATCTCTGTCCTGGTTAATGTTTTTACAGAAATTATTAAAATTGTCCCTTTTAATTTCAATAGAATGGGTTACGGTGAGTTGATCTGAATTCTAGGAGATGTCTAGGAGACAAATAATGAATGGGATTTTTCCTGAATTGTAAATTAAAAGCAAGAGTATACAACACATATACATATAAATAAAATCACAATGTAGAACAAGAAGAGTTAGAAACAATATCATATATATTAAGAACTGTTTTTCATTTGTTGAAAAAAGCTGTCCATAAGCCTGTTGAAAAAATGTGTAGATATACACATGGCATGGTCAAGAAGGTGGTGCGATTGGGAAGTTGAAGTGGTTCAATTTCCAGCAGTTACAAGACTCAGATTCGTAACTGATGTTTCTTTCAGTCTTTTCTCTTGGGGGAAGGGTTACTGGAAACCTCCTTGGATTTATCCACCTTGAAAGAAATGTTGACTTCTTTCTCCATTAGTTCTTGCAAGAGTGTGGTAATAGGACTTCTCACTTAATGAATAAAAAGGTATTCTCTAGTTATATGTGGGAGGTCAACCATTAACAATCCCATGCTATAACTATATTGTTTTCCAATGTTCATTTTATTTGGATCCGTTGATTGAATGCCTTGGGTGTGTCGTTGTCCAGTGCTGATCTTCTTATTAGGGAAATTAATTCTTTCCAGTTATTTATGGGATTGATCTAGGAGGATATGGGATTACCAATAATTCGTGGTATCAAAGTGTTGCTTCGCGTCATGATCTGACTTCAGCAATGGATTCAACATCATACCGTGCCCTTGTGTGCATGTTGCAGGGGCTTAATTCGTATTGGCATTCTGAGACCTTTAAATGGCTTGCGACATCAGTGTATTGCAATGCATTATGATCTGACTCCACCAATGGATTCAACGTCATATTACGCACACGTGTGCGTTCTGTGAATTCCTAACTCCTCTCTGTGACATTGCCCAGATCAACAACTATGTGGTGTCAGTATTATTTAGCGTAGTTCCGCAGTGATGCCAACAAAAGGTGATGATTAGTTATAAAGTGGTTGTAACTGTCTAAGAAATGCTTCATCTTACTCAATTGTATGTTTAGGCATTCTACTATTCTTGTATAATATACACTAGATTAAAGATTACACAGACGTCCTACATCCAACCTATTGGATCTTATATAGGGCTTTGCATAGTATAACTTTGCATTACAATTGCACATTTGGTGGCTTTTGTTCCTCTGCATTTTCTTCTATGATGCAAAAGCACCCTAATATATCTTTTGGCCTCAAATATTCTCATAATATTTTTTCACACATATCACATCTAAATTCACATTTAAATTGTTGTCCACATGGGCTCCAGCTAGGCCCCAAATCAATGGTATTAGAGCACATACGCACTTGTAAAGTCCCTTTCCGGGCTCTAACTGAAACAAAGCGAAATTGCACAAACCCCAATAGATTGTAAACTGAAAATTATGACAATCAATTGAAAATTTATAACAGAAAAGTACAACAGTCTGATTTTTATAACAGCAAGGAAAATGCAATATCTCTTCAAAAATGCATCATTCACACTATCCAAAGCATGTAGGGCAACTTACTAATATTTTAGAACAAGTATAGACCAAGAAATAAGACTTCAAACCCCAGCTGGAATTTATTTAAATAAATATAATAACAGCAGTGTAAACCCTTACAAAGAATGGGCTACACCAAAGAATCTCATAGAGCTTTGCAGTTTCCTTCAGAGTAACAAATTTCTGCATGAGATTTGTACCTGGTTTCTCTCACATCATTTGGTCTTTGAATTAGGTTACAAAGGTGACACCAAAGAAGCATTTGTCTGCTCAGCCACACAACATAAAGATTTTAAAGAGTTGAAGTGTCGACTTTGTTCCGTGCCAATACTTGCATTTCCTGATTGTCAACAACCATTCAAGATAGAGACTGACACATCTGATCGTGCACTTCCATAATGAAACATTCACTATTCCGGTAATAAACTACCCAGCATATGATCGCGAGTTTTATTCTATTGTACAGGCATGCAAGCATTATATATTGGGAAAGGTGACTGTGATCCACATCAATCACAAGCCGCTTTAGTTCTTGCAGACATGGAACAAGTTGCAAAAAATGGTTTGATCCTCAACATCGAGCATAAGGAGGGGAGTGCCAAGCTAGGAGCTAATTGTTTAAGACAACCTTCATTCAAGCTCTGTTAATGATGCTTGAGTCTTGTGGACATGAAATAAACATTTGATTGGAATTGTAGCCTTCGGATCCCAACTTCGTAAAAATCTACCACAACTTGTTCAACAGTAAGGCAGTTCCAAATTCTTCGCGTGGATGGACTCCTATATCACCTTGGTAACTTCAATGTTCTGCACGAGGGCAAGAGGAAGAAACTAATATTGGAAGCCCATTTCAGTAAGGTTACAAGACACTTTGGAGTTCAAAAGACTCTTATGGTGCTAGATACACCATAAGATCTGATGTCACCAAATACATCAAGTCTTATACCATTTGCACAATTGCCAAATTGGTCAATAAGAAACAAGGTATGTACACATCTTTGCCAATTCGAATGAGACCGTATGGATTACCTCTTAGGCTACCCAACTACCAGGCATAGTAATGATTGTGTTTATGTAGTAGTATGTAGATTTTCCAAGATGACAATTCTTTTATCTTGTAAGAAATCTATTTCCACTGTGGAAACTGTGAAAGTGTTCTTTGCAAAGGTTTGGGTCCACATTGGATTACTAGAAATTATCTCTGATAGGGATACAAGGTAGTTGGGGAATTTCTAGAAAACATTTTTGTCTACAGTGGACACAAAGTTGAACAAATCTACCGTATTCCTTCTGCAGACCAATAGACAAACAAAATTGGTTAACAAGATGATCTTGCATGTTTTTAGAATGTATGATTTGAAGAAGCGACACACATGGGATGAAAAACTTATTTTCATTCAACATAGCTACAACAGAGCTCTTGACAACTCTACCGCACACTACCCTTTGCGGGTTTGTCTGGGTTTCTAACCTCTGTCACCTATTGATGTAGCTTCTCCTATACCACCATCAACAGTTACAACTCTAGCTCAAAAGGAAGTTGACAAAGTTGTTAAGTTCATTGCGCACATTCAACACATTTAGAAGCAATTGTAAACCAATTTATAGCAGGCAAACGCTAAACACAAGCAGTGCCATGATAAACACTGCATACAGCACACCTCCTAGGTTGGTGATCGGGTATGGCTTCTCTTACAGAGAAAAAGACTTGTAGAATCTTATCGCAAGTGTCGTTGTCTTCGGTATGGGACCTATACCATCACCAAACAAGTAGGAGATGATGCTTTCGAGCTTAAGTTGCTTCGCGCCATGATCCGACTTCAGCAACGGACTCTTCATCATACTGCACATCCATGTGCATGCCACAAGGGCCTAACTACTCCTCACCGTTCTGAGACCTTTAAATGGATCATGGCATCACCACGTTGCTTTGTGTCATGTTCTGACTCCACCAATGGGTTCAACATCATATTGTGCACACATGTTCCATCTGCGAGATCCTAACTCCTCCCTGTGGCATTGCCCAGTTCTGCTGCTTTGCAGTGGCAGTAATGTACAATGCAGTTCTGTGGTAATGGTAGTGGAAGGTGATGATTAATTATTAAGCAGTTGTAACTGTCTATCATCTTCCTTGGTTGTATATTAAGGCATTCTTCTATTCTTGTAAGATATAAACTAGACTAAGGATTACATAGATATCCTACATCTGACCTTTCGGATCTTGTACCGTACTTTGAATAATATAACTATCTACTATAGTTCTACATCCGGTGTCTTTTGTTCCTTTGCATTCTTTTCTATTGCATAAGCATTCTTATATATCTTTCATCATCTACCATTCTCATGATACGTTTTCCGCACATAATACACCTAAATTCACATTTAGAGAGTTGTCCGCCAGGTCTCCTCCTAGGCCCTGGCTCAGGGACCATGCCTTATAGTCATAATTTTGGTTTGGCATTTGTTCCATCATTACTTCGTGGGCATCTTTAAAGACAGGGTAGCAATGACATTCGTGTCATATTAATGTAGCTCACTGTCCACAAGCAATAAAATAAATTTCATGTTGTCGGATCCTAGATTTGATGGTTGCTTGGGTAAATTCTCCATCCTACAATGGAAAGTTCATGCTCTTCGCATGCTTTTCTTTGTCCACATCATTGTAAAAGTTTGCAAATTCCTTCCACTAATACAAGCACACAAAATGATCACCTGAGCAGTATGAAAGTCGTTGACACTTGAGACTGATTTTGGTTTTCCTCCCAAATATCTCAAGTAACTTTACACTAATCCTCAGACCAGGCAGTCATTGTTCTTCAGTTCCTTGCTCCTTTGTCTCTTAACTAATTGCTTTCTTTCAGAATATTGTAACATCATCTTCCAAGGGGAGAGCTTTTATTGCATGTGATAATTATCAATGCCCAACCCAGGTAACTTTCACAAACACCAGCACTCTCAGTAACATAGACATCCAACAATGATGAGAAATCTCTTAATTACAATAAACAGTAACAAAATACTAGAAAACTACCAAATAAAGTCCTTTTCACTACTAGAAAACTACCAAATGAAGGCCTGTTTACTTTTAGATTTCAAAATATATATGATAATACACCTGATGTATTAATATGTTATTTATCATGTATTATTACAAAGGTGTTGTAAAATTTATTTAAATTTATGACAAGATTATTAATTTTTGTAAAAAGCTCAATAAATTCACGTTCTACTCTCTTTGATACATGAAGTTCTTGTGTTTTGATTTTTAACATTAAGTTTCTATTTCTTAATGATGTAGGTGGAATGCAAGGAACTATTTTATAGAGATTTACCTGTCTTAAATGACACACTTGCCGATAAACTTATAACTGGTTGTAGCACTTTGAATCAGGTTTGGTTCCTACCACTCATTGGTTATTGTAAAATTCTAAATGCCATTCCTTTTGTTCTAGAGAGTCGCTTCTAATGCTTATAATGTTTTAGAAAGTGTGAAATATACGAATAATGAAATCTGAATTTCTCATGGTTTCTCATTGAGCATTGTAAAGTGTTATATAAATCCTAATAGAGGATATTATGAATAGCCATTTGGCCATGCCATTGTTAAATCATTGAGAACTTATTTTTTGCTTATTGCATACTGGTGCTAAATTGGAAACAACAGGTTCGAGAGACCATATTACAAAAGCGGAGGGAGATGGAAGAAATAAGAAAAACACAAGCAACTCAGCAAGCAATTTTGCAAGAACTCTCCAAGGTAAATGATTTTAAATTGTGTCATAATGTTTATCTTGGTTATCAATTTTTTTTTTTCAGAAGTTTGGTTCTGTTATTTCTCATCATTGTTTGAAGTTGATTATCAATATAAATATAAATTCTTGAAAACTGATGTCTTTCTCTTACAATTCTCCCTATTCCACGTGGATCTTTCATGTAAATAGTAGATAAAGAATCTCCCCACTTAAACTCTTGTCATTGAATAGGAAAATGGCACAGTAGAAAATTCTGTGGAATTTTCATTATTTTCCATTCAAGTTGAAATTAATGATAGAGGAATGTTAAATTGCATGGAAATCAATTGAATCAAGTCAAATTAAGCTGTTTGATGGTCTTTGCAACAAACATTCTGAATGACGTGGTCACTGAATTGGACTACTTACATGACTCCTTAAACTAATTATCAATCTACAAACATTTTCAATGAATTAGTTATGCCTATTTCCTAGATGTGTCAATTTTATCAAACACATTCACAAATTAATCAAGCAGTCACATTTATGCAACAGCAGAGAAAGAAAGAATTTGTATTAATGTCCATTAATGATGAAAACAGTTTAGTGACACCTGAAAGTACAGAAAAATACATTAGTAGAACAAAACGTTAAAAAAAATCTGAGGAGCTGAAAAAAGTAACAATGCAAAGTCAACTAGAGAGGTTGAAGCCAAGCAGGAAACCCTATCCATATAATTTAAGTACAAATATAAATACAAATGGCTATGCACTTGAAACAATGTTAACACAACTGGAGGGGGTGAGCCCAAACAGGAAACTCTGGCCATATAATCCAAGTACAAATGTGAGTAGCCATGTATTTAAAGATTTTTGTACTTAATGATTATCAAATCTTAGTACACTACGTCAAACCATGTCACAACAAGTTGGTTCTTATACATAATAATAGCACCAAAATACATGACTCGTCACTATGACATTGCCTACTTGTCATTAGTTACAAATGCATCAGTCAACATACACATAATCACCCAAAATACTTTTTTACTACGTAACATCCCAATGTGAAATTCATTTGGGTGGGATAGATCATGACTTGCAATGATTCACAAATAAATGTTATTATAACCATAGTAGAAGAAAAACTATATCACATGTTTCAAATGCATTTTCTACTTGTTCTATTTGGATACCACGCTGTTCAGCTATATTGCTTGGTACATGAGTTAAATCTTACAACTATTGGGTCAAACTCATGTGCATTTCAAAATAACATTGTGTAATTGAAAACATGAGAAAAAAAATCCGCCAATTTTTTCTAATACTATCTTTTTAAAAAAGAATTGCTGAACATTTCCCGTTTTAAACCTCAGTGATTAAGAACATTTACTAATCACAGAGGTCATGCCAATGCTGTGCGAATATTGTATTACTATGACTCCAACTTTGATCCATGCCGAGCCCAAGAGATGCATGGAGGACTATCTACAACTAAGCAAGCTAAACATGTTTTCTTAATCAGAATTGTAGATCATTAAACATGCAATGGAATCTAATAGAAGGGGATGTGGAATAACCATTATTCATTTGGGATTAAATGTGAGCAGAATGCTTCTCTTCTACTATGAGCAGAAAAGGAACAGAAAATAGGCAATGCAAGTGTCGAGTTGTGAGTATCCTGTATACTGAACCTTGTTAAAGGTATTAAATGGCATCGGAATGTTACAGACAAGGCTGGAGTGATGAGCAGATCGGTGCTTGCAGATTATTCTCTATCTTCCCAGCTTTTGCTATATGACTCTAAGAAAAAAATAAATATATTAGAATAGACTACATAATACAGAGCATAATCAGAACCCTTCTTATGCTCAATTGATTTGTCATCCATAACCATCATCAATCTTGGAAGATGATGTGTTGACCTGCCTATTCATGTGGACTCTGAAGTAGCAAATGCTTTTTGGTGTTGTACACATGTGGCCCACAGGGATGACGGTTTGATTTGTGGCATTATTTTCCTAGAGAGATTTTCTGGGCTTCGCAAAGACGGGGAGGTGTGCAAAGAAGAAATGAAGGTAGAGGTGTGCAAAGATGGTAAGGTGCGAAAAGAGGTGGAGCTTCGCAAAGAAGTGGAGCTGTGCATAAAAAGAGGGAGGTGCAAAAGGAAAGTAAACTTCACAACGAGGAGCTCACAATGAAGAGAAGATTTGCAATGAAGAGGGAACTGTGCATCCAAGAAACTGCTTTGCAAAGACGGAAAGGATTCACAAAAAAGGGTTTTTCTTGGACTTTGCAAAAGGCCTGCAGGCATGCAAATGCCTTGGAAAGCTTGCGAAAGGTGTGCAAAATCCTTGGCAAGGTGAGAACCTAGTCTCAGAGTGCTGGAAGTAATCTGATCAAAAATCCTCCCATAATGTTTATTTGAGAATCTGAATGCAAATGATCTACAAAAGGCATTATTTATCTCTTGGGTCCTGAAAATTAACATTTGTATTGATTGACCTTCACAATCATCATTTTTTTCCTTCTTCATAAATGTGTTTGAGCTCTACGTACAATTCTTGTTCTTCAAAGAACATGTTTCACCTTTGTTGAAGCTGACATGCATCTTCTTTCTCGATAGCTCCATTGGCCATTGCAATAATTGTTTGTCTAAGAAGCCCACTTCTAAACAACATGTGTCATCAACACCTCAACTACCTTCTCGAGGAATGCAATAGTTGGCTGAACTCTAGGTCTATTTTGTTTTGGAAAAACTACAATTTTCACACTTTTAAGATTCGTGCCACTGTTGGTTTTATCACAATTTTCACACTCATATCAACATCAGTTTAGTGAATGATTTATTTCACAATTCTTGGCATGCATTCTTGTGCTAACACTCTTCCAAAGTATGATTTATCCTTCTACAATGTTCACAAAAATATCTATGTTTGGCTCCACTAGATGACGCATTCCCAACAGATACTTGTTGCTGTCCCAAAGTGATAATTTCTAGCTTCGAGATTTGAATTTCATCATGCAAATTGGCCACTACTCCTTGATTTCCTTCTTCCAATTGGTGTATTTAAGCTATCAAGCTTTCCACCTTTGCCTTAAGTGTCAAGTTGGTTTTTCCAAGGCCACACTTGAAATGTTTTTAGGGGTCCATGGCATGTGTTTTGTATCCATTGTGTACAAGAATGGGGAACAAGTTGAGAACATCCTCCCTCCCTCTTGTAGTCACAGTGCATGTGATGATGAAGGATCCCACGAGTTCTTCAAACCAAAATCAATGATGTTTGGGGGGCATTTCTGTAATTTACCATGTATTGGGTAGTGCCCAAACATCTCTTATCCCAACTATGGATGTTTCGACAAGATTCAAGCACAGCCATGCCAGTCTGTGCTCTGCTTCTAAGGGATTTTTTGCTTCAAGCACACTTTTGCATTCCACACAGTTTGCACACCTCAGCAGCATCTCGCAGTATCCACACACATTCTTCACAAATTTTGTGTCATTGTGCTGTGTCAAGGGGCATACCGCAAAGGGTCCAGACTCTGGGCAGCATTTGCAGTATATCATGGCCATGTGGAAACTTCACTTTCCTCGCACTTTCCCAGGTGGCATATACAGAGGTCGCACGACATCAAGAAAAACAAACTTATCACATACCACACAACAGGGAGACCAACCGTCACACCTGCAAGAAGGCAAACTGTTGTTTGGTGTAGAAGTTGAACCATTTCATATCCATACCTTTTTGTAACTGCTTGATTGTGTTGATATATTGTAAATCTGTTTGATTCCAAGGGGATAGCATGTCTTGAGCACCTAACATTGAATGTCATGTGTTTTTACATTCCAGCCTAGGAAAATCAGTTAGGAAGTGTTTTCACCTTTAAGATCATGAGAATTCTCATTCTCAGCCTTGCTGCACATTGTGCACATAAGTAATACCCTATACGTTCTCATTAAATAGAAGTTGCATCATTATGCAAATCTCATGCATTCAAATGTGTAATCGATTAGTGCTGTTAATGTTTTCAATTACACTTTCTATAACTCTGTCATTTACAAGCTAAGTAATTGGGTTGTGCTATGTGCTACCATCCTAGGCCCCATGTTGTGGATCAACAGGAAACCTTAACCCTAATGGAAACACCCCTCAAAAGTATCCACACGCTATCATTTTGTAATTGTGCACTTTGGAGAGCAGCCCAAAAGGAGGAAAGCAGGCATATTTTCATTTGTAGAGCTGAATTTTCCAACTGAGGGAATGCCAACAACAATGTTCTTTTGCAGTTGAGTGAGTGGGGGCAGCATGGGGAGTACGGTTTTACTTTTTATCCCTTCATTTTGATCTCATTCGAGCAGCGTTTTGGAGTAACAGCATTCATTGTTTTTAAGTTTATTCTTGACAGCGGGGGCATGGGGTGGTCACTGTGCAGAGGAAGGGAAGCTGCGGGATGAGGCTAGAGATTAAGGTTTTTCTCCTCTCATTTTTTCATTTATCTTGAGAGGTTTTTGAAGTAGTAGTGTTAGCCATTTTTTTTGTTATTTTTTGAAGTTTTTGAAACATACGTCCTCCCTAAAAAAAGGAGTCAATCAAAGAGCATATCGTGAAAGTAAGGGAAGTCCGATGGGAGAGGCATAGGGTAAAAAAATAGCAGGACAGCAAGAGCCCATTGCCCATCCCATTTTGGATGCGTTTGCAGTGGGCCCTTCCAACCCTTGGAAAGCCCTGCTAGAAAGTGACATCCAATGTGACTGGAAAAAGCCCAAAATGTTTAGTGGGTCACCTTAGTGGAATTGTAACGTTTGTTTACAACATTGGAAGGGGAGTTAGGAGGGCAATGCAACATCTTTTGGGCATATCGGGGGCTCAGAGTAAGCATAGGCAACATGGTTTTGAATTTCTTGGATTGTAAATGGAAACTAAAACAAATGAAACATTTTGTAGCCAAAATGTCTCATCAAAATCAAAAGAAGATGAAGAAAGGGACACATGTTGAGAGTAGTGGTGTTATTGAATTTCAACTTGGACAAGTGGGATCTTCTTCTGAAAGGAAGTTTGCAGTAGGTTTCTTAAAATGGTGTGAAGATGTGTATGAAGCATTTGCAAAAGTCTGATTTGGCAATGACATCCCTTCTATGTTACACTTTTTTTCCTTTTTTATGGGCAAGTGTGGGTTTTAAAAATTCCCAACTCGAAGAATAAATCAATACATATGATTAGCATCGGACAAAGATAAAACAAGGCTTAGGTTGAAAAAATCATAGCCTTAAGATCTGCACTAAAAACAACAAAACCAAAAGGTTGATATTAGTTTCAATAAAAAAGACAACACCTAGTAGAAACTAAGACGTGATCAAGAACACTGAAGTCAGCCACTTGCCTTTTCCATCGAGACCACTTGAAAACTCTTCCAATGGAGTGAACATAACCTGATTTTTAGATCCAAGATTTCCAGAAAGAGACACATTGTTGAAGCATATGTAATGTCCCCTTTTCCATTCTAGTCACTATGAAGGCCTTGGGTCCATTCCACCTTCCATGGGCTTCAAGGAATGAAAGCAAGGGAGGCGAACGTTGCCATAATTGTACTTGATTGTATTTTCCTTATTTATTTGATTACTAGTTATGGCTTGGAGTGAATCGATTAGGTGACAGGTGAATGACAAAGAAAAAAGGAACTTCTATCTTCTCCTTCATTAAGGTCAGTCTTCTTGAGAGCTACAATGGAGATAAAGAAATACTCTTTCCCTTTTTATGAGGACGGTCTTTTTAAGTGAAGATTAAAAGTGCATTTCCTCCTTCATTAAGAGCTTGGTCATGAAGATTGATCTTCTAATTCATCCTTGGCACCAAAGAAGGGTATTTAAGGAGGTTTGAATGCAGGAGGAGGGGGATCATTATCATTCATCATTTGACATTTACTTGGATTTGGAGCTAGTGTAGCTTCTCTTCTTGTCATTGAAGGATGAAACCCCTTCCTTGGTTACCTATTGAGGACATAAATTTTCAATAGGATCACACTTGGGGACAGAAACCCTCTTGTGTGAATTGGTGGCTTCATTCGGGAGTCACAAGTGGACTTCATTGGCAGATTTCTGGAACAACAAGGTGTTTATCCGTGCATAGGGCACTCCTGCTCCAACTAGGGCACTTTCAAGGGTGTTGGCACCCTTCCTCCACTTGATCTACCCACCTGGGAAGTTCGAGGTCACTTTTGGAGGGGTTTTTGTGGTTGGAAAATTGTTATTTCACTTTTATTTGATAGTTGGTCTCTCCGAGATCATTTTGAGCATTTGTTTGTGTTGAAACGTATTGAGGGAGTCATGAATTTTCGAAGTTTCAACTATGTTTGCACTTGAATTAAAATTATTAATATAGATTTGCTCCAAATTTCATCTTGTTGGACTTATGAAGTGTTTGGGATATTTCTATATTCATTTTCAGTCTATATTGCATGAAAATATTGTCTTGAAATGCCCATACAGTTCGCTGCCCTAGGAAGGAAATAGAAAACCAAGTTCATCGTTAGGGCTAAGTGGCAATATTGTTGGATGCCATATGAATTCCTTTGTCATAAATATTCAAGTTTCTCTTTGTTGCTAATGCCATTTTCAGTTTGTTCCTCTAAGGTTAAAGTGATTGACTGGTGGCTACGCTGCATGGATATGCCAAAACCCCTCCCGAATCCCCTTGGAAATGTGTCGGATACGGATACGTTATGGATACGATACAGATATGCTCGTGATACGTACGGGGTACGTTAGGATACGTCACGGATACGTACCGACGTATCCTGACGTACCCTGTACGTATTAGGAACGTATCCAGCAGTATATATGTTTTCTTAAAGTTCTATTTCGTTTTTTTTAACGTATCCAGCAGTATATTCATCATTTCATGTTAACATGATATTCGTATATCATATGTATGGCAGCCATAGGATCGATAAAAATGCAAAGTCTTAAGTATATTGAATGTTTTGAACATTGATTCAAGTTTTGTATTATTATTTCAGTTTTTTATGGACTAAAAAATGAGTAAAATGTACATAAAAAATAAAAATAAAATATATATATATATTGTTAATATATATGTACGGACGTATCCAAGACGTATCGTATCCAAGGGTTTTTTAAAATTGACATATCCGCGTATCATATCCGTATCCAAACCGATACTCGTATCCGTATCCTGGCAACGTAGACTGGTGGCTGTAATAAAATCAGTTGTCATTTGGGTTTGAGCCAAAACCCTTATTTTCAGTTTCAGTCCTAGAAATAGACATTACAACATATCTCAATAAACTGCATACAAGTTATTTAAGTTTTTGAATATGAGTTACTTCACCTAATGCTTTACAAAACAAAGAATGGACTATTGGCACAAAGGGCCATTGGAGCCAATGAACCTCCACAAATAACAATTGGATGATGTAACGTGGCCAAAATTACATTTTCCAATTGAATTTGCATGAAAATCTCCAAGGCTTTCTCAGTAAGTCCCCAGTGTGCAAATATTATAAGCATAGTTGGAAGACTTGGCGAGTACTAGATGAGTTGGCGAGTACTTGCCAAAGAAAACAACAAACAAGTATTGGCATAGAAAACTTGCTAAAAAGGGCTCGTCGAGTTTTGGCGAGTAAATTCATATTAATTGGTAGTGATATTTTACAAATAATTTAGAAACTACCTCACCGATTGTTGTATTCGCATGATGATGCAATTTTGTATTGTATTTGTATTCAAATTTAATAGAAAACACTTCTGCAACATTTTATGGACTCATTTGATATATTTTGCTTTAAATTTATGTTTTTTAAAGAAATTTGCATATTTTTAAGTTGCCGAGTATTTGCCGGGTCTTGCCGAGTCAATTTTTTTTGGGTCTATCGAGTATTCGCCGAGTACGAATATGCGAACTATGATTATAAGCATTACATTTCATGAGACGACTTTTTGTTGAGGTTTTTTAATCAATAATTTACAAGCATTTGAGCTTTTTTGCAAACATTTATGTTAGAGAAGACACAACCACAACAAATGATAATAAATAGCTTTTTTAATGTTTTTTTGAAGGAACATCGCACCCTCTTCCAAAGCCCCTGATTCGGCTCATGTTGGGAGGGGTTGGAAAAGGCACTCGAGTTTTTCTTTACACCTGTCTAATGGAATGGCTTAAAAACATACCATTTTTAACATAACCTACAAATACTGTAAAACCATGTGACTGTTCCATGTGACCGACATATGGATATTGTTAGCACTTCTATGTATTATTCAAGATGATTCTCTGAAATATTTTTGAAGCATTATGCAATCCAAATGACATTCATCGTACACAGTTTTTTATTGACTATGAAGGTCATCTTCAATTTGTCCTCTTATGTGATGCTTATCGTATCGTAACCACTGAACTTGTCAATGAAGGTATATATCTTGTGACATACCATTACGTCTAGGATCAAACCAATAAATGGGATTTGAAAGGGGTTCTTCAATGTCACCGCATTCAAATTCTGAAAATCAACATATATGCGTATCTGTCGATGTTCCGTAATTAAACTTATCACTATCGGTAATACCTAGTCACTATTAAGATTGGGATATGCAACATCCATTTGGCACCTTCGTAGGCTGCCCGACAACAAATTGACAAAATATTTCAGGCAGTTCAACTAACAAGATAAATAAAATAGGTGTCGGATAGTTTCCAAAACATATGCGTATGCAGGGTGGTGAGGTCAAAGTGATGGTAGGTGGGAATCACAAGATTGAAACCCAAGAAAGAGAGTTAAAAATATTTGGTTGGCAACGCTCGACTATGGGCAGTTGCCGAGTGCAAAATAGTTGTTGTTTAGCTCTCTGTGTCATTATTGTTCACTTTGTATAAAGAAAAGAAAGAAATAATATTAATGTCCACGAATGACCAAAAGGAGGTTAGTGGGACTCATGAATACATCCAATTACAATAGAAAGTGCCAGGGTAAAAGGACCCTAGACACAACGACCAACAAAATAAAAGAAAACAAGAAGCACTAGAAGTAATGAGGGGTAAACTCAATGCAGTAAATTTCTCAACACGTGGTTTGGGTAAGAACAAAAATAGCCAATCCATATCGTTGTAAAAGGATGTAATGTCCCCTTTTCTAAATTAAAAATAATTAATAATATTTTAAGTTGGCCCTGACCAATTTTTCATTTTGGAACAACTTAATAATATTATTATTAAAATAAAAGGTATTTTTAAATACTAAAGTAGAAAAAAAACCCTTAGCCTATTTTCATTATTTTTAGTCACCTAAAAGGGAGAGGTTGTCCCTCTTTATGAAGGAAAAAAATGTTAAAAAAAAAATAAAGAGGCCTACATGGAGCGCTTCACAAAGAAAGGAAATAAAAGGCTATAAAAGCAAAGGTGAGGGCTCATTGTAATAATCTTGTGAATTATATACTTCTCTTCTGAAAATTGGAGCATTGAGATCTCATTTTCACCCTTTTAGGACGAAAACTCTCATTGGATTCTATTTGGGACGAAAACCCTCAATAGTCATAACACTTGGGGATGGAAACTCCAGGGATCTCATTTTCACCCTTTTAGGACGAAAACTCTCATTTTGCGGCCTCTATTATGTTTTCTATCTCCCCGGGCTCAAATGGTGGCTCTCCTGCATTTTACAGTTTAACGAGTGCAATTTCCCGGTCAGAATTACTTCTCAGCATTAGTTGAAACATGGCCCTTTCTAGTTGGATGCGGCTCTGCTGGGGCACTTTAAAATTCTAAGGCTCACTTCAACAAAAACATGTCCATTGTGGAGGCTTCCGCCGGGCCTTCCCATACTTAGAATTTTCACGCAACTTCCTAAAGGGGCCTGGCACACATGGAGGGACTGCACATGTTTGGGGACCGGTCCTTGAGTTTTATTTTGAAGAAGCGGCAGGAGGACACTTAGAGACTCTACCAGACTGAGACACGTGTTGGGCCCGTGCTTGTTTGGGGTCTCTACTTTTTGAGACCATCTCAAAATGCGCCATTGAGACACGTAGCAGGTGGGGAAATGGAGAAATAGAGCTTCGGGGTTAAATGGTTTTTTTGCCTTTTGTAAAAAAGGGATAAAATTGTAAGTTGAAGCACAGGTCCGACTAGGACCCACAGGACACAGCCCATTTTTAGCAGGGCGGAGGGGCGGGAAAAATGTTAACATTTTACTTTTTTCCAAAAAATTATAAAATGTCAAAATACGTGCCTCCAGACCCATTTCCAATCACATACCATATGGAGGGCTCAGGAAAATGTAGGATCAAATATTTTATTTCATTTGATTTTTCCAAAAATTATAAAATGTCAAAAAGGTGCCCCCGAGCACCCATTTCCAATCAGCATTTTGGCCATATGGAGGGCTCAGATTAAAAGTTGAAAATGCAGGATCAATTTAGCTTGCATTTCATTTGATTTTCAATATTGTAAGATCTGAAGGATGTTTGGAGATGCATTTTTGCATCATTCTTCATCATTTGAGCAAATTTGTGTCATTTGGGTCCAAAGTTACAATTGAATCAATTTGGGAGCTCAATTTGTAAAGGAAGTACTTTTGAGTTGGATTTTTTCCCGGGCTCATGCGATGAAAGTAAGACGCTAGATCCACAAGTTAAGGTGAAAAAATTTCGAGAGGGATGAAAGACCATCTACATGGATGAAATGATTAAAGGGGATTTCTCACATGAAAGAATCAGAATGATTAAAGGGACTCCTGAGAAGTTGTGGCATGGCATCCTAGTCAGTAGTCGAGGGCCCAAGAAACGTGATCTGTTCACAGTTGGTCCACCTGGCAGATTTCGGATCTAAATTTGTTAAATGTCTCTGTCTGAAACAAATTGGTAACAAGCAAAGGTCCCTCGAATATTCTTCTCTTTTGAGGGGAAAAGGTGCTGCAGGTGCCAAGGATGAAGAATATGCCTCCAGTTAGAGAAATGATGCAAATATTTGCAATGATTCACCTTTTTGGAAACACCTGGCAACCTTTTTGCGAGTCTGTTGAATGTCACCTTCTGCAAATCATGATCCGATATGTGCAACAAAGGTGCTTCGAATATTCCTCTTTTGGGGGGAAATTGGATGTAAAGGGTGTATTATAAATGCAATGAGATTATTCTTGCAAATGGGTAAAGTTTGAGTTCATTTTCACGAGAAAATTTTGAGAAAAGCTCATCCTCTGAGAAAACCTGAGAAACTAGGTTAACTTCCTTTGTGTTAGATTTTCATTCATGTTGAGTTGGTTACGAGTGTATAGCCATCAACAAGCTCTGAGATTGTTTAAATAACTCTCCCCTGCTGATGAATCTGATAAACTTTGAGTTAATTTGTGTTAAATCTCTAGCAAATTTTGTGTTTATTTCACTTTCAGAATGTCTGCAAGTAGTTTTTCTTGTTCCTATTGCAATCTTGTATCAAAATCTCTTTGAATCACACAGATCTCAATCCTTGTGATAGTTTAGTGGCATCTGCAATTTCATTTTTCAGAAGAGCTTTCATCTGGGAATGAAATAAATGATTTAAAATCACTTTTCTTTCATCTGTTGACAGAGATTGTTTGTAAGCCTCCGGGTGTACCTCAGGCGTGACTGATCTTACATTTTGATGTTTTATTGGGTCTTCTAACTCGATCCTTCGTGCTAGAATCTCAAAGATTGTGTGAAAAAGTGCATGTCTGGGCCTCCATTGATGCACACCTTCTGGTTGAAGGAATGTTTTAACTATTTTGAAGCTTTTTGTTATTGAGTTCTCCATTTGTTGTGAAGTTTCTCAAGGATCTGGAAAAGTCCAATCTATCTTGTTGATCTCCCACCAAAAATATTCAAATAACCAATCCTACCCTGAACTACCCCTGTTTTTCTCTGTATATCCACAAAAGAACAAAATCCATTTGCTAAAGTATGTAGAACAGATCAAGATTCCAAATGTCTTTAGTAACCTTTTCCTTGTGTTGAAAATATCCCCATAATCTGGAAGTGACAACTCGTGAGAGTTAGATTTGGTGTGTTGATCATATTTTCCCCAAGGTCTTCTCTGTAAAATTTGTACAAAAGTAAGGTGTATGCGTCTCCTTCAATAATCAGAGGTTACAAAATAGGTTCTCTTACCTTGGTTGAAAGGCACAACCTAAAATAGTTAGGATAAGATCACATCCTTTTAAGGTGCTATCCATCTCTCCACAAACTCGAGTAACAAAGGGTCAGTTAGATTTCATCCCCGGCTACAAAATGATACACATTTATGATCTATCTGCCTCTAAGCTCCTTGTTGAATCTGTGTTGCTGCTCGGATTGAAAAGGAGAATGAATTTGGATACCAACACTAATGGCGCCGTTGAGGAACTGATTTAAATGTAGGGACTCTTTGAAGAATTTGTTGAAAGTTCGTATCCAAACCCTGTCAACAACACTAATGGTTTCTGGGGAACTTTGAAGAATCTAAAGTTTTACACACCCTGGTAATGTTTCAAATACATTTTGTAAACATCATTTATCTAATTAGATCTGTAAGGATTGAACAAAATTATAAGTTCTGCAGATATGTAAGTGTGTGTTGTCTGCATGTCCAATTTTTCCAGCAGTTATTGTACTAAGTTTGCCTCACCATTGATAAATTTGGGTGAAGGAGGTCTGATTTGTAAAGCTTTGCATGATTTTTAGTGCTGACAAACATTTGACAGATTATTTTAGTGCGTTTGCACAACTAGAGTGAAAATCCTTAGTGGCGACTCTAGGTTGTTTTGATTTTGATAAATGCCAGTGTCTTAACCCCTGTCAATTGTGAATTTGTTACTAATCTTTGCAAAGCTGGAAGGAAGAAGATCTTTCTTCACCTGCGGACCCTAGTAGAAGGTTGTTTCCAGAGTTTGAAAAGTCTAATTCAGAAGGAGGAAAAATTTGGAAGGTTGTGGGAGATCAAGCATCAAGAAAAGAGATCTCCATTGGTGAAATTGATCGGCACACAGTTGAAGATTGCAATACTTCCTCAACTGCTTCTGAATCAGGTAGCATCTCTGTAAATCCTGAATTCTCCATCTGGAGAGGGTCCATCATCTATATTTGAAACATTTGCTTCTTGATCTACCCCTGTGTTTTCAAAATCTAATAAAGTTTTCCGAGAGACAGAGCCATTAGGGGATAGTCATTCTGAAAATTGTATCCCTGTACCACACAGACCCCTCACTCCTCATCACTTTGTTTCTCCTATAAGGTCACCTCCTCAAGAATAATATGGCTTAGCCTCCACCCAGACCTCCATTTTTTGTTAATACTTTTGGTCCCATCAGTTTTAGAGGTATGGATGGCTATCCGAATGTTGTGCCACAGGATGTAAGAAACAAATTGCCTAAGTTTCAAGGAAATAATGCAATAACTGGTGATCAGCACTTGAAACTCTTTGTCAATATGATGGAGGATTTCAAAATAGAGTTTGAAGATGTATACATTAAATTGTTTATTCATACATTAGAAGAGGATGCAAGGGACTGGTATAAAGCTCTACCTGATAACTCTATTGATTCTTGGACTGAAATGAAGAATGCATTTAGATTACAGTATGGTGACAAAACAGACCCTAGGTTTCTCTTGTCAGAATTTGAGAACATTAAAAAGAATCCTAATGAGTCAGTGCATGACTTTAATACGAGATTCAATAAGACATTGAGAAGATTTCCTGTGAATTTGAGGCCATGTGATGAATCTTGTCTTATAAAGTATGTTGATGCATTTGACAAGAAGGCTGCATACTATTTGAGGGATAAAAACCCTGGCACTTTGAGGCAGGCCTTTACTATGGCTCTGCAAATTGAGAACAACATCAAGGCCATTGGAAAACCTCCTAAGAGGGAGGGTGTCAAACTGATAAACCCAGAAAAACCTCAAGCAAGCAAGAGTGTGGATCTTGAGGAGGTTGTTAAAAAATTTGGCAGGGGATGTCAAAGAAATCTCCTACAAACTAGCCTGGGCAGAGAAAGGAATTGGGCAGAGTTCACAAGGTCAGCAAAAGGCACAAAATCATGACAGATTTGGCAATCATCCTAGGGGTGATCAGAGGTCAGATGACAGAGGTAAAGGACCCATGGGATCTACAAATAGACATCCCAAGCACGTGAAAGTAGAATGGTGCCTGATCCTCTGACTGCCCGGGTTGCTATTGTTGATGAAGCCAATGAGATTGATTGGTGTGATAGATGCTTTCTGCCCCATCCTCCATGTGAAGTAAATCAGAAAGAAGAAGAAGCTGATAATGATGATGGTACTGATGATGATGCATGCATGGTGGATTCCTCTACGAGTTCACAGTAAGGAGCAACCTCAACTGAGCTGATGAGTGCCAGAAATGCTAAAGATTCTTGGGATTGCATTCAATGGGTATTACCTCTTCCTCCCACTCATACTTCTAAAATTGATATGGTGCAAGATTTTTAACTTCATAATAATGATTTTGAATACCTAAGAGCTTTAATGATTGAGAAGTATGATGGAGGAATCCCTTCTGAGGAGGATAGGCAGTTGTTAATGAATGTTGTGGTTGGCCATGAAAAAGAATATAATACCAGGAGTAAGGTTGCCAAAGGGGCAGGGCCTCAAGCCAAACCAAAAATTCCAGTGCTTACTAGTATCCCAAAAGAGACTCCAAAGAAAGATACATCTGGCAAAGGCCTTGTTGTCCCAAGATTCAACTTTCTCCTCATATGCCAAACTATCAAGAATCCCATGCCATCTGATGAGTTTGCTAATCTCCCTTCCAATGCTGCCTTGCCAAAGAATGTTCCATATGACATAGCCCAAATCTTGAGTCAGATCAAGATTTCTGTTCCTATTGTTGAATTGCTTAGAATCCCTGAGCATAGGAACAGAACATTTGAATATTTGGGATTTAGAGAAGAAAAGGTCACCCAAGGCAGAAATATTGAGATTCCTCCTACCATTTCAGAGTTGAAAAAACCCCAAGTACTGGAAGAACTAGGTGAGCCACCTGAAGTATATTTGGGAACATCCTTGGTTGAGTCTCAACTAAAGGTTGATCCATTTTTTACTACTTTGATTATTAAGGATAAGTTGTTACACAATTGTATGTTTGATTCTGGAGCATCATGCAATGTTATGCCTCTTGAGGTCATGAATGAGTTGGATCTCAAAGTAACAACAGCTTATGGGAAGTGTACTACCATGGATTCCAGGGAGGTGTCAGTGGTTGGATGTGTCAAGGGTCTGATAGTGCAACTTGCAGCTTATCCAGGTAAGAACCTGAAACTTGATGTTGTTATTGTGGATTGCCCTACCAAATGGGGTATGCTGTTGTCCAGAAAATGGGCTGCAAATGTTGGTGGGAGTGTTCAAATGGATATGTCCTATGCCACCATCCTGATTGAGGGAAGCCTTGTCAAGTTACCTGGTGAAAAGAAAATGTTATATCTTATTGAGGACCCCAACAATGCTTCTTATGAAGTATTGCATGCAGATATTGATATTGATAACTCTGTGAGCTATGTTGCTTTCAAGGAATATGAAATTGGTCAATGTAGGTATCATGAGCAGGATGATTTTCCTGAAACTTTGATGTTTGATGCAGCCCGAAAGATGTTAGAAAAACTTGACCTAGGCACAAAGGATAATCCTGAAGATATGTGGTCAGATATCAACTTGGATGGAAAAGAGAGGCAATCATATGACCAGCTGTTAAAAACATATCATAACTGCTTAGCATGGTCACATCCAGAATGGCAGGGACTTGAAGTTTTTCCTTGATTATTTTCTTTGAATCAGGATGCTCTCCATTGTACAGTGTATAGTTCTTTGGTTTTGTTCTGCTTTTGTGTTTTTGTTCATTCTGGTCCTTGGTGACCTGGTTTTGTTGGTTTCTCGGTTCATTTTTTGGAGGATGGTTGTGGTTGTTCTACTCTGCTAGCTTATTCTTTGACTCTGTTGCCCAATGGTCTGTTCTTGGCACTTGGTCTGCTATTGGTTCTTGTGGCACTCACAGGGAGTGCCCATCCCCGAGTCAGAGCCTGTGTTGGTGCTCAAATTTGTCTCACCCCATTTGTCATTGAAATTCCTCAGTTTGCGGCCTCTGTTATGTTTTCTATCTCCCTGGGCTCAAATGGTGGTTCTCTTGCATTTTATGGTTTGACGGGTGAAGTTTCCGGTCAGAATTACTCCTAGGCATCAGTTGAAACGTAGCCCTTCTGGTTGAATGCAGCTCTGCTGGGGCACTTTTAAAAATTCTAAGGCTCACTTCAACCCAAAACATGTCCACGTGGAGGCTTCTGTCGGCCTTCCCGTACTTAGACTTTTCACGTAACTTCCTAAAGGGGCTTGGGACATGTGGAGGGACTGTGCATGTTTGGGGACCAGCCCTTGAGTTATATTTTGAAGAAGCGCCAGGAGGACACTTGGAGACTCTGCCAGAATAAGACACGTGTTGGGCCCACGCTTGTTTGGGGTCTCTACTTTTCAGGACCATCTGTGCTATTGAGACATGTAGCAGGCGGGGAAACGGAGATAACGGAGCTTCAGGGGAATTTATGGAACTTTTTCCAAAAATAGGGATAAAATTTGTAAGTTGAAGCACAGGTCCACTGGGACCCACATTGGGACACGTGTTCAAGGGTTTTCAGAGGGCGGAGGGGTGGATCAAAAATGGGAAAATTTTACTTTTTTCCAAAAAATTATAAAATGTCAAAAGGTGCCCCCAAACCTGTTTCCAATCACATTTTACCATATGGAGGGCTCAGATTAAAAGTTGAAATGTAGGACCAATGGTAGCTATGCATTTCATTTGATTTTTCCACCATTGAAGCTCCATGATGTTTGGAGACGCATCTTTACATCATTCTTCATCAAATTTTTGGCAAATTTGAGTCGGTTGGGTCTGCAAAGTTTCATTTGATCAATTTGGAGTTCAATTTGAATCTGAAGGATGTTTGGAGATGGATTTTTGCTCGGGCTTCATGCAGATTTTTTTGCAAATTTGTGTCCATTTGGGTTGCAGAAGTAAAATTTGAATCAATTTAAGGGATGCTCAATTTGTAAATCTACAAGTAAAAGTGAAAAAGGATTGTTGCCCCAAGAGCGAAAAATGGAAGACCTGTCAAGATCCAGAAGCAGAGGTAAAATTTCAAAGGGAAAAAGGATGAAATCAGAATGATTAAAGGGACTCCCGAGAAGTTGTGGCATGGCATCCTAGTCAGTAGTCGAGGACTCCCAAGAAATGTGATCTGTTCACAGTTGGTCCACCTGACAGATTTTGGATATGAATTTGTTAAATGTCTATGTCTGAAACAAATTGTTAACAAGCAAAGGTCCCTCAAATATTCTTCTCTTTTGAGGGGAAAAGGTGTTGCAGGCACCAAGGATGAAGAATATGCCTCCAGTTAGAGAAATGATGAAAATATTTGCAATGATTCACCTTTTTGGAAAACACTTGGCAACCTTTTTACGAGTCTGTTGAATGTCACCTTCTGTAAATCATGATCCGATATGTGCAACAAAGGTGCTTCGAATATTCCTCTTTTGGGGGGAAAATTGGATGTAAAAGGGTGCATTATAAATGCAATGAGATTACTCTTACAAAAGGTCGAGAGTTCATTTTTACGAGAAAATTTTGAGAAAAGCTCATCCTCTGAGAAAACTTTCTGAGAAACCAGGTTAATTTCCTATGTGTTAGATTTTCATTCATGTTGAGTTGGTTACGAGTGTATAGCCATCAAAAAGCTCTGAGATTGTTTAATTAAATCTCCCCTATTGATGAATCTGATAAGTTTTGAGTTAATTTGTGTCAAATCTCTAGCAAATTTTGTGTTTATTTCACTTTCAAAATGTCTAGCAAGTAGTTTTTCTTGTTCCTATTGCAATCTTGTATCAAAATATGTTTGAATCACATAGATCTCAATCCTTGTGATAGTTTAGTGGCATCTACAATTTCATTTTTCAAGAAGATCTTTCATCTGGGAATGAAATAAACAATTTAAAATCACTTTTCTTTCATCTGTTGACAGAGATTGTTTGTAAGCCTCTAGGTGTACCTTAGGCGTGACTGATCTTAGATTTTGATGTTTTATTGGGTCTTCTAACTCGAGCCTTCATGCTAGAATCTCAAATATTATGTGAAAAAGTGCATGTCTGGGCCTCTATTGATGCACACCTTCTGGTTGAAGGAATGTTTTAACTATTTTGAAGCTTTCTGTTATTGAGTTCTCCATTTGTTGTGAAGTTTCTCAAGGATCTGGAAAATTCCAATCTATCTTGTTGATCTCCCACCAAAAATTATTCAAATAACCAATCCTACCCTGAACTACCCCTATTTTCTCTGTATATCCACAAAAAAACAAAATCTACTTTCTAAAAATATGCAGAACAATTAGGATTTCTTAATGTCTTCAGTAACCTTAGCCTTGTGTTGAAAATATCCCCATAATCTGGAAGTGACAACTCGTGAGAGTCAGATTTGGTGTGTTGATCATATTTTCCCCAAGGTCTTCTCTATAAAATTTGTGCAAAAGTAAGGTATCTGCGTCTCCTTCAATAATCAGAGGTTACAAAATAGGTTCTCTTACCTTAGTTAAAAGGCACAACCTAAAATAATTAGGATCAAATCATATCCTTTTAAGGTGTTATCCATCTCTCCACAAATCTGAGTAACAAAGGGTCAGTTAGATTTCATCCCCAGCTACAAAATGATACACATTTATGAACTATTTTCCTCTAAGCTCCGTATTGAATCTATGTTGCTGCTCGGCTTGAAAAGGAGAATGAATTTGCCTTTTATTCCAAAATGGTGGAAACTAGAAATAAAAGCTATAAAATATTGACATAAATCCTTTTGACAAAGATAGTTTTGACGAAGAGGAAGAAGTTAGACAACCAAAGATCTTAGAAAAAGAAAAAGGGAAAATAGATGAACTTCTAAGACGAAACAAACACCAATTTCTTCTTCGTCTCCTAGAAATGGGAGCTAAACTAAAATTTCAGTGATGAGAATTTGAAACATCTCATAGATAAACCCGAATATAGCAAAAACAAACAAAAATCTAGTGCTTCAACAAATACATCAAATGAAGTCTTACTAGCCAAAATTCAAGAAATGACTAGTGAACTTGCTAGTATGGCATCTAAAATTGCCAAAAACAACGAAGAAAATACCTAACCTACTCATGAAACAAAAACAATAGTGGACATCCCTCTCACAAACTCTCCATTCACACAAGAATGTTAGAGCATGAAAGAAATGATAGTGGGAATGCAAAATCAAACGAAGCAATTCAATTTTGAAGAAATTTTCCTCTATCCATTTGACAAATAAATGTTGCATATACCATTTCCTCAATCCTTCAAAACCCCAAAATTCTACAAGTACAAAGGAAAACATGACATGAGAGAACACGTTAAATAATTTTTCATGGCATGCCAGGAAGTAGCCTACAACGATGTTTATCTCTTTTGTATTTTCCCAAAAATTATAGGAAGAAAATCTTTAGATTGGTTTTTACATCTCACAAAAGGCTCAATCACAACCTTCACTGACTTGTCAAAGAATTTTGTTAAACACTTATCCTTCAATATAGATTCAAAAGTCACTATGATCGACCTTTGTAATACCAAACAAAGGAAAAATGAAACATTCACATCATTTCTCTAGTGGTGGAGAGGAATCACAAGATAGTTTCCTTGTTCTATACCAAAAAAATTATTAGTGAGAATTTTCATTCCAAATCTTAATCCGAAATTACCCTTCCAAATGCAAATGCATTGCTTACCAAACTTTGAGTAAATCATTGAAAAATGAGCACAAATTAAAAGGGATCTCATTTGTAATGGTCTAATCAAAACTCCTTCAAAAGATAAATCCAATAAAGACAATAAAAAACATTAAGATAAATCAAAATTCTTCAATTAAAATCAGAATGTTGTAAATGATGGGGTCACAGATACTCGTCATGTTCAAAACATGTAAAATAAACCTTAAAAAACAACCAACTCAAACAACTAACCAATCAAAATCTCTAGCAAATAAACTACTCCCTGTGACATCAGACGAAGATAATTTAGACCTGTTGGAGAAAATATTTCTAGTGCCATTTGCCTATTAGAAAGTGATAACATGGTAACCTATATGATTGTAAGAACCTTCGAAGATGGGTAACCAAAACCCACGTGATACAAAGGATCATAATATTGTGAATACCACCACATCAATGGACACTCTACTAATCATTGTATAAGACTTCATCATTACATTCGAGATTTAATTAATTGTGGAGATATTGAAAGGGAAAACAAAATAAATACCAACACACATGAGAGAATAAAGGTGTTTAAGGGTCCATTTCCGAAACATGATACAAATGATACAACTCAAGATAAGGGAGAATCCTCAAATAATGTTGATTTCAGTTCCCATTATTTACTTCATCGATCAAACACCTCATTTTTTATCCACCATAAAAATCAATACTCCTACTTAAGTAGTGACAACATGAAAAAATAAGGTTTAGGTATCTATGTCTAATCTACCTATTACATCAAATTTACCTTCAACATCTAATCCTCAACCTACCATTGATCCAAAATTATCTGATGCTAAGTCTTCTTCCCACTCATATGATATTGTCAAATGATTGGAGAAGATGAATGTAAAAATATCACTCATATACTTACTCAAATCATCACCTCCACTTCAAGACATATTTACTCATGCACTTTGGGAGGCACGTGTTCATAAGGATATCAACAACAATAGTTTTAAGCCTTAATTGTCAATCTCTCACCAAGTAGTCTAATCCTTTCATTTGGTTGTCATGACCTTTTGAATCCAAACCTAGAAAATAACAATTTGTTGTATATCGAATCATTAATCACCCATCCCAAAATCAAAAGGGTGCTTATTGGTAATGAAGTTCCATTTAATATATGCTCCATGAAACTATTATGATGCCTTGGTCATAATAAAAAAAAGTCTAGGAATTAATATTATCACTATTTGTGGTTATGATAATAGTGAGAGACAATCTTCGGTCCCTATCATATTATCAATAAAGGTTGGGCCTCAAATGTTGGATAACTTCTATCAAGTTGTAAATGTTGATTCCTCCTATAATATTCTCCCTAGTCATCCATGGATTCACGCTATGAAAGTTGTGCCTTTTACTTTCCATCAATGTATAAAGTTCCCTTATTAAGGAAGAGAGTTTACCCTAATAGTTGATACAAACCCCTTTGAATATTGCAAACTCCTAGAGGGGAGATATAATCTTGTAAATTACAGTCCTTTTGTGGATAGATCTAAATATCGTTATTATCATTCCTTTCACAGATGAAAACCGCATTGATTCAAAGATCCTTTTGAAACTTCAACATTCTACATTCAATTCTCTACCCAAACTTAAAATATTTGAAAAATGTATTGGTGAATATGAAATCTATAATACCTTTTATATTGGTAAAGTACCTTTATAAACATGAAGCTATGGTAAGCTCAATGCTCCCCATCTCAAAGAATCTCCCATTTAAAATCTTGGTACAACTCGTTGGAAATAGTTTGGATATCTAAATGATGAACACATTCAGGGTTCTATGAACTCTTGGTTATACAAAGATTAGATAAATACATGCTAAAAATATCTTGAATACAACAAAGTACATAAAATGATGATAAACATGCAGTGGGTAGGTAAAGGACTCATAAAAATGAGCAAGGTCATTTTGATCCAGTTGAGTACACTAAAAATATCTATCGCCATGGCCTAGGTTTTGAAATATTTGAAAAAATGCCTTAATATTTGATGTAACGAATAGTGGTGAGGATACCGACTCATACATTAATACAAGTTGCACACATAACATCTTTGATGACTTAGCTAGTACCTTTTTATTCGAAGACCTTTCCATCCATATAATTGAATTCAACATTGTATACCCTTGCCTCATCAATCAGGATAAAAAAACTCACATATCTATGGATATATTTTAGAATGATGAAGCCATCGAAGAGTTCCTGAGGAATCGAGACCCTATTCCCCTTGTCTATCACAAGAAGGGATTCAATATTGAATTAAATACAAATGCTTATTTTAGTGAAAACTCAAGTACCCCAGTTCATAAGAGAAAAAACAAAAAATGAAAAAAAAAATATCTCATATGGTAAACCTCATTGCGGCACTATCTAAGAAACAAAAAGAAAAAAAGAGAAAAATTATAAAAAGCAAAAGGGGCGAATATCCTAGTGAAAATATTTCTGAGGCACTAAAGAGGGGAATCTCCTTCAAATCTGATGGAAGATCAACCAGAGGATCTACATTAACCTAGAACAACTTTTCAAGAAAAATACACATAAAAATGCTAGTAGAGGATACCATTAGTCCCAAGCTCTTACAACTTGGTGTGAACCTAACATAACAAAAAATATAAGCATTTACATCACTCTTTGTTGATTTATGAGATGTCTTTGCATATACATACAAGAATATTCCAATTGGATCCATCTCTTGTAGCTCATCATCTTGTGGTTTGACCAGAAGTAAAGCTCGTCAAACAAAAACTTAGAAAAATAAGTCCTAAAGTTGCATTGCTCATCAAAGCAGAGCTATAGAAACTCTTAGAAGTAGGTTTCATTAAACCCATTGATTATTCAAAGTGGATGTCAAACATTGTACTAGTTGCTAAGAAGATTTTGAGTATCAAAATTTGTACATAATTCTATGATATAAACAATGCATGTCCAAAAGATGACTTCTTGTTACCGAATATTGACAGATCGTTGATTCCACAACAGACCATGAAATTATCTCATTAATGGATGGGTTTTTTTTGTTATAATCAAATAAAAACTACTGAAGAATATCAACATAAAAAAAACATTCATTATACTGTGGGGCACATTTTGTCTAAAGGTCATGCCTTTTGGTCTTAAAAACATAGGAGTAACTTATCAAAGAGCCATGATAGTTATATTCGACGACATGCTACACAGAATAATGGAAGAATATGTAGATGATATCCTAGCAAAGTAAAAAATGAGAGGTGATCATCCAATATTTTTAAGGTGCATCTTTGAAATATTTCCTGAATATAAGATTTGGCTCAATCGAAAGAAATGTGTATTTGGTGTGACTTCATGAAAACTCATAGGTTTCATTGTTTCATGACGGGGTATTGAAGTTGACCCCACAAAGGTTAAATATATCATGGAGATTCCTCCTCTGTAAATCCTTCGACAATTATAAGGTCCTCAAGGGAAGATATAATCCATCAGATGGTTCATATCACAACTATCCGATGAGTGTCATCACTTCAAGAAGTTTCTCAACAAATATATAATACACACAATTCAAATGGAATCAAGACTGTCAAGATTCTTTCTCCAAGCTAAAAGAATATATAACAAATAAGCTAGTGCTCATATCACCCATTCCAGATAAACCAATGCTTTTATATACATCTACCAGAGAACGTGCAATAGGAGCATTTCTATCCCAAAAAATGATTACGGACACGAACAAGTTGTTTGATATCTTAGTAGGGCATTGATTGATCACGAACTCAAGTATTCACGAGTTTAAAAGGCATGTTAGGTCATGGATTTCACATTTCACAAGCTACGTCCCTATTTACTCAATCATACAACTAAGATTATTGTAAAAATATATCTACTCAAGTATCTACTATCCAGACCTGTTCTAACAGGAAGAATGTCTAGTTGGGTTGTTTTCTCATTGAATTTGACATATAATTTTTCAATAAAAAATCCATCAAGGGACAAGCCCTTGCAGATCAGCTTGTTACAACACCTCTACTAGGATCAGAACCTCTTCACTTTGAATTTTTAGATGAAGAACTCTTGTATGTTGATGCAATTCCCTCTTGGAATCTATTTTTTGATGGATCTTATAATATCCATGAGTCAGGAGCAAGTATTTTACTACTTATGCTAGATGGTGATGTCATTACAAAATATTTTCACATTGGCTTTCCCTGTACGAACAATATTACTGAATATGAAGCTCTCATAGCTAGTTTGAAGTTTTACATTTGATGAAATCTCAAAGAATTAATAGTTTATGGTGATTCCCTCTTGGTCATCAATCAATTCAATGATGAATATCAAGTAAACGATGAAAAATTGATCCCCTATAAGCTCATGGTTGCTAACCTAAAAGGTTACTTTCAACTTATCACATTTGAACACGTTCCTCATGTACAAAACAAATAAATATGTGTCATGACAACTATAAAATCCCTTCTTGAGTTTGGTCCAAATAACACACAAAGTTTATCATATCATCTTCTGATTCCAGATGTCCACCATGTGAAAAGTTGGTCTTATAACCCTTGGACCTTAATTCTTCTCGAGTTAAGGTCCAAAACAAAACACACAAATGAGTTTCCTCGGTTGAAAATCCCTACTTGAGTTTTGTCCAACTTACGAGTTTATTTGACATCTTCTGATTCCATATTACAATTTTCCTAAGTGCACAATGATATGTGAAATAGTTGGTCCTGATAACCCTTGGTATCATGATATTTACACCTTCATCCATGAAATTTTTTTCCTGATAATATGATTTATCAAAAAAAAAAAAATCCCTGACACAACATGCTTCATGCTACACTATCCTTGCCAATACCCTATATCGAAGAGGCTATGATGGAACTCTCATAAGATGTCTCAATCAAGATGAAGAAAATCAAACTCTAGTCAAGGTACATGTTGGTATATATAGTGCACACACAAGTGGCATGGTTCTAGCTAAAAAGATTTTATGCGTGGGTTATTATTAGTCCATTATGAAGTATGATTCTTGCGAATTTGTTAAAAATGTTTGGCGTTCCATTAACATGGAAATATAATTCATAAACCCTCACAAGATATCCAACCAATCAACACACGTTGACCTTTTGCCTACGGGGGCTCAAACTTATAGGAAAAATCAAACCCACTTCCTCCTCATACATTCATTACATCACAACTAAATATTTTATTAAATGGGTATAGGCCATGCCTCTTACTTATGGTAATAATATTTCCAAATTTATATTTAACCATCTCATTTTTCACTTTAAATCCCTTCCTCCATTGTTACAGATAATGATACATCCTTCAAAAATGTTAAAGATCTAGCCAAACCCTTTCACATCTAACTCAAATGGTCCACTCCATACTATCCAGAATGTAATGGCCAAGCTAAAAGCATCCTAATTGTCAAATCCATTTTGGAAAAAATTATTGAAAAAACATGGTCGCAATTGGCATACACAATCTCTATCCTTCCTTCTGGGCCTATCACACATCTTACCATACTCCAATAGGAGCTACAACCCTTTTCACTTGTATATGGCACTGAAGCCATGTTACCCATAGAGGTTGAGTCTCACATCACTCTGTATATCCCTTAAAGATTTGATCAGTGAAGATAAATACAGAAAATGTTCATCTTGTAGAACTTCACCTCTTGGATGAGAAGAGGCTTAATGACTTTGGATCATTTGAAAGTGTATCAGAATCAACTTCATGTAGTTACGAAAAAGGATAAAACCGTAAGACATTTTGAAATTGGTGACCTTGTTTTAAAAGAAAATAAAAAAAACACAACAAAATATTGGGAAAAGAAAGGAAAATTTGAACCTAATTGGTTAGGTCCTTATATTATCACTACAAAATACAGATCTAGTACATACAAGCTATCCACTGAAGATGGCCAAGAGCTTAAGGAACCCATGAATGCGGTTCATATGAAGAGATTTTATTCTTGAAGTCATATGATATACCCTTGTGCTGGGGGGCATTTTTGGTACAACCACCTATACCACTCCTTCACCCTATTCCTCTTACCATTTCATCCCAAACCATTTTTTGTCTCTTGTTCCTTATAGTAAGGATGTTTACAATTTTTTTATTATCCATATTCACTCATATCCATTTTCATTCATCCCTTGATTATTATAGATATATTTCAATTCTTAAGACATTCAAAACCTAGCAAAATCAAAATTCAAAACATTCAAAAAATAAAAAAAAACATTAAAAAATAAATAAAAATCCAAAAACATTCAAAAATCCCAAAAACATCAAAACAACTCAACAAACTCAAAATTTTAACTCTTATCCTAATGATTGTTCCAACCATCCTATCATAAAAAATCATCTTACCCTCACATGTATCCTTTCTTGGGGGCAAGTCAAATCAAACCCTCACTGTGTATCCTTGCTTGGGGAAATATCGGCTCTCATTTTCTTCCTTGCATGCATCCTTACTTGGGGAAATGACCCTTTCAATATCAGATTAAATCTTCAATACAGATCCAAAAAGCGTGTCACTTGACCCCACTCTTTATTGTGATCAAATTCCCTCACATGTATCCTTTCTTGGGGCATCCAAATATGCTCAATCATCACTGTGGAACACATTAGGGGCATAGTTAATTGTCTTTATTTCAAGTTGTGTTGCATTGTTATTGTGCTTTACTTTTGACCAATTACAAGTATTTTTTTATCATCTTTGTTTATTTATAGCCATGGTACATACTATTACTGTGTATATTCGGTTTGATTTACTATTTGTCTTCTTGTTTTATTTTTAACCAATTACAAGTATTTTTGTTTACATCTTGGTTCATTTATAACCATGGTGTATACATCTACTATGTATATTGGGCTTGTTTTTACTTTTTTGTTTTGTTGTGTGTGTTTGTATTACGCACATAACGAGTTACATATCACGGTTCTTTAATAATCATGGTGCTAACTATGTTGTGCAATAGCAAAATAGGTTGCTCGAAATATCAATATCTGAATCGAAGCTCATGTTACGAGAAAAATCAATCATATCATCATCAATATCATATCTACCATACCATTTTACCATAAATAATGAAAATCAAATAAACATCCATCCATGAATAAATTACAATGTGCCAAATAAACCAACCATCATCTATATACATCAATAAAATGTCCATGTACAATGTCCGAAAAGAATGTCATATACATGAGTATACATCATAATGCCACAATCGATATTTATACAAAAAGAATATGCCTTCATCGCAAGGTGTATACCAAACTACTATACATATACATAATACATAGAGTCATCCCTGACTCTCTCCCACTCCTGGACTTCCTGGTCTATCATCTCACCTCGGTGGTGGCATCTGGACTGATCTAGCTGATCTAGATGGCCCATGTGATCTAATCTGACCTCCCTGACCTTGTCACTATCCTTTGACTGTACCCTGGAGCTGTCTGGCTCTTAGGAATGACCACCTCATATAGATCTCTATAATACCACACATCATGTGTGGATGTCACTAACTCCTATAACAAGTCTCCCATCCCACTGGCCTTAGCTACACCTTTCCATATCTCTCTTTGTTATCACCTACTTGTAAAAATAATGATAACTAATCCCTCTCAGCTATTCTTTGCTATAAATGCATCTGCAATCTATGAGCTATAATCAGAGAGGCATCTCTTTGCCACATGGCTCTATCTATCTATTCTTGTGTAGCCTATAACTATGCTACTGACAGCCCTGGAGGATGTACTGCTAGAATCTGACTCCACACATCAGCCTCTCCTTTGTCTCCCCATCCATCATATCCATCCATAACACTGTCTCCATCTCCCCATCCATCATCTCCATCTTTGTCTCCATCCTCCTCCTAGAACTCGGTGGCCTTCAATGGTGAATCCTGTACCCCATGTAATAATGTCCTACTACCTATAAAACCTTGTGTATGTACACCCTATGCCTATACCTATAATGCATGTTCCTATGGCCCTATCCTTGTCGACCTCCCCTCTCCTAAATCTCTTTGTAGATACCCCTCGCTAGTTGTTGCTATACCACGTGCCATAACTACTTGAGGAATGGTCATCACATAAAGGTACTATAGTTCGTATACCATACTGCATACTCCACTGATACACTAAGATCCATGATGTCTGATCGTGCATCCCATACCTATGGTAATACTCCTCCAAAATTATCCCTTTTTATGCTCCACCTAATGCGTGACCAAAATCTATGGTCTCTTGCACTACCCATGCATACCACTGCTCTCCGTCTGGAATATCTGTGTGACTCCAAGTATGTCACATGACCCTATCTGGTCTGTATTGCTCAATGATATATGATTGAATCCCAATAATGTAATGCTCTATCTCCACTATCCCTAATTCTACAACTTCTATCACCCATATATATTGTATGTATGGCCTTATGTACAATCATCCACAACTGTAGATCATCCATACTCATTTGTAGAATCCTAAATCTCGTCGGTGACCTCTTTGACCGCTACCAACTATCTCCCATCCATAAACTGATGGCTCCTTTGGCTGTCTTTCTCTCAATACACCCATTGACAGACCTACTGTGATATGGTCCCATGCCCAAATATGTAATAACATCTTTGGAGCCAAGTTCCACTAACTCCTATATACAACCATATGCATGTCTCTATATGGATGTGCTAGTATGCATGCCCCCCATGCAAATACTGTCGTTGTATCCATCAACTCCACTACCCACGCTAATTAAAAACCAAGCTGAAACCACTTCCCAGTCTTATCAGGCAACAAATAGCAGTTGATAACATCCATCAAATAAATCAGAAGTCACATCTAATGTGTCATTCTCCATGCACTTTGTAAGGTGCACCACCATACCCTCTCCATGAATCTCCTCTACTCTAAAAGTAAGAGCTTTATTGTGCTCCTGAATCTATGTTGCACTCCTCTCCCACTGAATCAAATGACCCTACATCGGCACCCTTAGTATGTGATATATATACTCTACTGTCACATACATCTCCTCGGTAGGTAATCTGAATGTTTGTGACTCGCTATGTCATTGCTCTACTAACACAGTCAACAATTAGTGATCTGGTCTGATGTCTGACATCCATGCTATGTATGCCAATCCTGATGCCTCAAGTATCACCACAAGTCCTCTCCGCTCTAGACCTCGTCATTTGTCTCTCAAATGATAACAATCATCCATGTCACTCTCACACGTCCTGGGCAATTAACCTCTCCTGCACACATCACACTACTTCATTACAATCATTTTTCTTCTATTATCATCTTCTACATCTAACTATTCCTCATAATTCATGGTAGCGCACCTAAAGTTACATCTAGCGCACATGTTTAACACTAGAACACCCAATTTTCACGCTAGCGCATTCTTCACTATATGCTAACACATTCAATGCTAGCGTGTGTATTATCATGCTAGCACACTCAAAACCACACTAGCACATCTTTTCATGCTAACTTGCATGTATTTCAACGCTAAACACATTTTCTTCATGTTAGCACATGAAAGCCTATGCTAGCGCACTTGTGGGCTACGCTAGTGCAACTACTTCCTTGTATGCTAGCGTTACTTTTCACTTTTAAATACATATAACAAATAATAAATACACTAATTACTTCATTTTTTGTGTACTTACCGTAGACCATCATTGCTAGGAGCCCGCCCGAACTCTCAAATATGATCGATGATGAACAAAAACACTGGATATTATGCCATCTCTCCCATAATCCAGAGCTCAAAAATCTCTCTGGGGCATAAAATACTCTAATAGAAAAAATGACTAATAATATTTTCATCCCTCCCACCCTTCTATTTAACCCCTTCTTCTAAACCCTAATTTCTCTTTCTCAACCCTAATTTTGGCCTTTGCGCTCTCATCACTCATTTTCTATGCCCTTTCTTCATGATGTTATCCATGGATCTCTCTCTCTCATATTTGTATCAAGCAGATGTCCACCACTTTTGTTGAATCACCCACCCACTTAAGGGGGCACTCCCTTAGTACCATCCTTAACTCATTGGGGCATCCAAATGCTTCACTGGGGAAAATCAGGCAGTCCACCACACTTCTTTATCATTTGTTCACTGATCTACACATGTCTACTATCTTTAAAGCGCTATTACTTCATAATAACACTTTAAAGAGGGGAAAATGTAGACACCCTAAAATATCACATTACACATTCTAAACCTCCTGAAATCATCCCGTAATTACTTCACAGTACATTTTGACCATTTTCAATCACTTTCGACCACTTTTGATATATTCCACTATTTTATGACCTTTAATGGCATTTTACGACATTGTCCCACAACTCCCCTAATCATTCCTATCGCTCACACATAGGTCTCAAATTATTAAATATTCATGCTATGAACCCTATTACACTCATATCCCATTCCTAGGATTAATTAATTAATCATATCATTCTTATTATTCATCCCCTATCCATTAGCTAATTTTATTAGCTAATTTCATATTAAAATAATTAAATAAATCCTACATATATCCATTTCCACCTCACCTCTTATTCACTTTCACTTCACTAATTAACATCTCAAGTTAACTAGAGCAAAACAAATCAATTAAAGATAAAATCATTAAATATATGCAAGAGGACAAGTTTAGATTAAATCAAATCATGCATTTGAGTTAACTAAACATATCCCATAAAGCATGACATTCCAAAATTAAAGCAAATCTCCCCAAAGCTAAAACTCATGTCACTTTTTTGGGTGAATAAAACAAAATACATGAATTTAATATTTCAATGCAAAAGCTAAAAATATTCAAAAGGCATGCCAACTTTTCCAACTCAATGAAAACTCATTCAATCAATCTCAAAACAACAACTTCATCTTGCCAATCAAGTTGGAAACTCAAAGTAAATATCCAATCATGCTTTAGTTAGCTTCAGATAAACAATCAATCACACAAATCAAGGATTTGGGATTCTATCCCCTCATCTATAAATAAGGACTAATTCCTCTCCATTTATCATATTTGGCAGCTTTGAGAATTGCATTGTTATTATGTTGAATTTACATTCAATTCTACATGTCGTTATGTTGTCCAATTGATCATGAATGATCATCAAAACCAATCATTCAATCACTTTGCTTGTAGCTAAAATCTACTTCCATTCGGAACATATTTCGAGTATCCACAAAAAATTGATCAAGAGGTTCAAATTATTGGTACTTCATTCAAAGCTTCAACAATATCATCCGAGGATGCAAGGAGATACGAAGAAGGATCAAGTTTGCAATTTATTGTTTGTTTTCTTCAATTGTGTAGTATTTCTCTGTATACAAAGAGCAGTTCTAGTTCTGCATAATTACTTTTAATTCGCTGGAATTTTCCAAACAATAGTCAATGAGGGGCAGATTGAGGGAGTTAATAACCTCAGAGAGATTTATGAAGATGTTCTAGACAAGTACCAACAAAAAAAGGGTGAGCTCCTTGTTGGCAACCCAAGGTATGATAGAAATGATCACATTTTATCTCCTCCTATGTGGCTGCCATACTTGTGCCATTATGGGCAGCTTGTTGAAAAGAATGATCATATGTCATGTTTGACCGCCTCATAATATAATTGGTAAAAATGTGAAGAACTCATTGAGTAACATAGGGCACATAGATCTTTTCTTGCAAGTTCAAGGTTATGTGAACATAAAAGTTTGGGTTCCGGTTGATCTTTTGAATTATAAGAAAGAGGAAGTCCTGGTTGAATTCAATTTTGCTACCCCATGCATCTGGTTAAAAAGAAATTTTATAAAGGATTGTTTTGAACTTGTTATAGTTGTGAAGGACTTACTCCTAGAGTGTTCCTTGAAGCCAAGTTCTACACTCCAAGGCAAGGATATCAAGATAATCAGAGTTGCTACAGCCAAGAAGAAGGGGAGAACTTATGAAAGAAGGCAAAGTATATGGGCAACACATGATGAGGTAAAATCTACAATTTTATTTTCAAAACAGCAGCGAAGACATAAGAGTATTGAGTTCCCAAGTGATAAACATACTCAAGTAAATGTTGAAATAGTAATTGTTTTGTATGAAGATGAGCAAGATGGATCCTATCTTGTTACCCAAAGCATCGTCACCCGTAACCGAACATGGAAGGTATGGTTGTGAGTTGTAAAAATGTTGATTTTTATATTTTCAAGCATGTTGTCATAAGATTTTGTACTACTGTCATAGACATTTCCAACTTGTCTATAATCATATCTTGTTGTCATTCAAAAGAGGACAGCCATAGTAATTTCCACACTTTTGAGGTATTTTCAGTCATCAACAAAGTGTTTCCAACCCCCACTATGTTGTTTTTGCTAGATTTCATGAGGAATATTCAGTATGACAACAATTGTACTTGTTTTTCAATTACTGTCCATGCAATTTCCAGCGCCTTTCTGTTGTTGTTAATAATTGTAGAAGAATTTCCAACCATTTGGGTGAAGGGTTCTAACAATAGCGACATGCTTACATGTATCATAGGAGGTTTTCGATCTACTTTCATTCTAATTTTTGAGGGAAAAATGCATTATTACAGTTGTGTTCAAGGTAACCTGACTGAGTTTTTGGACAGCCATCACTTGTATGAAGTTTGTGAGAAGTTTGCAAGCAAAAAGGAGCTGGCCATCATATCTACAAGGCATGAAATGAAAGAACTCTTGTTTTCTCTAATAAGTTTGTTCATTGTATAGGTAAAGGTGTGATGGAGGAACAACTGAGTTTTCTCTTTTTCCATACAAATGAAAGAGCAAATAAGACTGTAGCTGAAGCAAAAAATGACATCACGAAGAATGTCAAATTTATGGTCACATGTGACCACCCTTTGTAAGGAGATGAAGCCTCTTCCTTACTTGGGTTGAAGCGGAAAAGATTGGAGACATTGAAGAGGCAAAGGGCAATAGCGAGTATGTAGCATGAAATTCCTTATTGGCAGACACAAATCATCATTTTTGGACAACAAAAGAAACCTCTACAACAATGTGATTTTCTTGTGTTGTACACATTGGGACAACTTTGCACAATGTTTCCTAGTTCGTCTTGGACAGTAGAGCACCATTGGAGATTGGTGAATGGCGAGTTTTAAAGGGCAACCCTCTTGAAAATCAGAGCAACACAACAAAGGCAAGGTATGAGTCCTCATAATTTTGGTTTTTTTTGCAAAAAGGCTCCAGTCAAGGATAGAAGAAATAAGGGGTGATGTTTGGTTACTCTCAAGTGTTAGAATAAGCATCCTTATGACGGCTATGAGACCATTTGTACTCAATAGTATTGTTGACATCATGTTTGATAGCTCTCATTCTTTTTCAGTTGCATTCATGCATGTGATTAGAGGGTGTTCTTCTATTATAGTTGACAAGGGTGAGATGAAAGGTGAAAATGCCCCATTGGGAAATGCTTTTGTTGGTCAAGTTGTTGAGCATTTTTCAAATTTTTCCCTTTGTTTGAGCTTACAGCTGGCTGGAAAGTGTTTTGTACACCTAAGTGTATAAGGGAAGAGATTACTACTATTGTTTTTGAGGATAAAATTGGGACAACTAGTTTTTTTTTTCAAGAAAGCCCTAAAACTTCATGGGCTTCCAAGGGACTTTAATGAAGATAGGGTTAGCCATTGCATAAGTTTGTTTTTGCAGAAGTTCTCTCACTTGACAGGCACGAGAGTTAGATTATGGGAGTATTACGTCATGTTCTTTCACTTTGACACATTGGCACTTGGGTATGAGAGCTTGCATTTGCTTGAGGGCAAGCAAGTTTAGGGAGGGAGGACTGTAATGTCCTCTTTTCTAAATTAAAAATAATTAATAATGTTTTAAGTTGGTCTTGGCCATTTCTTCATTTTAGTACAACTTAATAATATTATTATTAAAATAAAATGTATTTTAAAAAACTAAAGTAGAAAAAAGACCCTTAGCCTATTTTCATTATTTTTAGTCGGCTAAATGGGATAGGTTGTCCCTCTTAAAGAGGGAAAAACAAATGTTAAAAAAGAAGTAAAGACTCTTACATGGAGCGCTCCATAAAGAAAGGAAAGAAAAGACTATAAAAGCAAAAGTTGGGGCTCATTGTAATTATCTTGTGAATTATATACTTTTCATTTTGAAATTGGAGTATTGAGCTCTCATTTTCACCCTTTGAAGACAAAAACTCTCATTAGATCCTATTAGGGATGAAAACCCTCAATAGTTGCAACACTTGGGGACGGAAACCCTCATTTGTTGCATTGGTGACTTCATCTGGGAGTAACATTGGAGCTTCAAAATTCAGAATTTCATAATGACAAATGTTTCTATCAATGTCAGGGCACATATTCCAACTAGGGGACGCTTTTTTGGGGCTGCTACATTCATTTCTAGCTTGATCTTCCCATTTGGAGATTTTGGGATCACTTTTAAGTGGGTTTTGTGGTTGGAAAAATCCGACTCTAGTTTTATTGGATAGCTGATATTTTTGTGGTCAATTTGAGCTATCATTTGCACTTTATCTCCAAGTATTTATGAAGATATGGATTTTTGAAGTTTCAGTTTTTGAGCAATAATTAATTCTAGTAGTCTGTAATTTATTGTTGAAGCATTTATTTTGCATGAATTCATCAAGTGTTTCATGTTGTTGATGTATTTTTAAAGATTTGTGTGTGGGACAGGCTAAAATCTGAATTCTACCTCAGTCGCTTAGGGTTTTTTGGACCTAAAAAAGGTCGCTGCCCTAATTTTTACATAAAATAATTTGCTCTCAAAAAAATCAGGTTTTCTAGATGTGGTTGGCATCATTTTCAGCAATGTTGCATTAGAGTTTAGGGGAAAATCCAAATTCCTCAAATTTGAGCCCGAAAGGAACATTACAAAGGATAATACAAGATCTGAAAAATGTTTTCCATGTTGAATTTCTAGGGCATAGGGGGGCAGGTTGGGTAATTCTAGGAGGAAGCAAAGTACTTCCCCTAGAGTCTCTTCTAGCATCCACAGCTGAAAAAGGAACTCCCAAGGCAACAAAGAAACTTATAATGTGCACTTGTTTCCATGGCTCGTGATGTGGTGGCAAAGAAGCAAAACCATGGCATCAAGGAACAAATCCTTGACTAGGAGTGGATCCCTATTGGTGAGAACTAGTGCATTGGGGTACCATAGTAGTAGAATTGTGCAAATAATGAATGTCACATCATTGACCCAATGTGTGAAGCGTCAGTATCCAAAGGGCACTTCGCGCCGCCAACTTGTGTGAGGGGCTGAAAGAATGAAGTGACCAGCTTGGGGGCATTTTGAGGTACTAAGGGCGTTTTGTAGTGATCTACTTCGAAGGGTGATAACTTCTCAAAGTAAAAGGGCCAGACACCCTTGATTCAGGTGTTGAAAGAAAGTGGAGAAAGAGTTTCTTTAGTTTCTATAAAGACAAAGGTATCTCCCGTGGATCTCATAATAAATATGGCATCTGAAGATGTTCTCCTTAGTCTCCACCTCCTATAGGGGCAAAGATGATAAATGCAGTCCTCACCTAGAATATGATTATTATTCTCAAAGTGTAACTAGTTTGAGAATACCCTCAATTGGCCGAGATGAAACATCAATTTGTCAGACCAATGGTGGTGGTGGAGATAGTTAGGGTGACAAATGATACCATCCATCACCTACAATAAGTGTTGAGCATAAAATGCAAACTTGGGCATGAGCGACTAAGAAGGAGAGGGCCAAGTGACTTGGATGTACCCCCTGTAAATATCCTCTTTGACAAGTCTAATGATGACCTCATTTAAAGGAAAAGATGAGGAGTGGTATCCAAATAATACTCGAAAGGAGGTAACCTATCAATAGAGATGCTAATAGAGTAGACGAGGAAGCTAGTCTATGAATACCGACAATGTCAAAGTCTGTTGGGGTCCAAAGATGCTATCCTCTTAGAAGAACATACGACAAAGTATGGATACCTTGCAAGGCTAGAAGTTGAGTACCCCATGTTTTTGAGTTTGTGAATGTAGAAAGTAAGCCTGAAGATAGTCTCAAGGCACAGAGGCTTGCAAAAAACACAATTTGGATGATGAATTGGGGAACAGTCTGTTTCCAACAAATTATAAGTTGAATCATGAGAGTTAGACCCTCTCAAATGTGAGCCCAATAAATGAAACCTAGACTAGGTCCCTAAACCTCAGACCCATAAAACTATAGGCTTGATAATTGTATTGAAAGAGATATCTTGGAAATGGATCTCAAAGCATTGGTTCTCCCAAACAAAAAGGGAGGCATATCCCTTGCAAAGACGTGTTTGAGAGATAGGTTTCAAGCTAATATATGGTCCAAAAAAATCGACCCCCAAGTAAGTGTAGGACAATGTGATCTCCAATGTTTGCCTTTTGTAAAGGAATTGGGATTGGAAAGAGAAAGTTTGGAAGTGTTGAATATCATGAGCTTAGTTTTTCTAAGGTTGACTGCTAGCTGATGAAGATCGTAGAAATGAGCAAGGACATCAAGTTGTGTTTGGAAACCTCGATAGAGTGAGAAAGAAGAACACCATTGGCAAAAAGGAGTATTGCTATCACCACATTATGTAAAATGCAACCATGATCTGCAAGTGTATGTTGTCGAAGAAAATCCTTTAGCTCATCAATGTGAATATTGAAGGTTGGAGAAAGAAGGCATCCTTGCTTGATCCTCACAAAGCTAGAAAGACTGCTAGAAGTACAAAACTGTTCGACAACTTATTTATAGAGCCTCCAAACAACGATAATGAGAGAATTTATAATCCTAGTATCTAGCAACTTTTGGTAGACAATATGTCACGGAAGCAATTCAAAGGATTTGCAGAAGTCTACAAAACAACAAAAGACTTTGGAAGGTCAGCGATGAGCACCTCCAAATACTAGTTTAGTGTGTAAAAATGTGGTCAATTGTCTGGTATTCCCTCTTGGAGTTGGCCAGTCCCCTGCTTTGAGATTCCTCCTCTCTTAGTGCTTTGAAAGCTCCATGTCAAACATTGTGGCACAAATTTTGGAAAATATATGTCGAATCATAATAGTCTTATAGTTTCTATGGTTGGAGCTATCCCCAAACTTAAGAATGGACTTGATTATGTGCTAAGACCAACGATGAGGGAAAACTGATTAAGCAACTTCATTAAAAACCTTTTGCAATGGGTAGGCAAGGGAATCCACGTCATATGTGAGTAGCTAGCCTGAAGGCCTTCACAATCTGTTGCTTTGTTGGTACATAACTTCTGAAAATCCTTCTTGATTGCATTGGTAGAGAAAATTGTATTGGGAGATGGCGGGCTGGAGACAATGAGAGTTGGCTTCCATGGGATGCCATAGAGATAGCTAGCATAGGTAACTTGTGCCTAGGGATGAATGTCAGAAGTGAAGGTCTTCCTAGGGAAGAGAGTGCGCCAAATGGTGTTAGGGGCAGCAAGGAGAGAACGTCGCCTAAATGTAAGAAAAAATTCTTATCATTGGAGTAGGCAACGATAATCTTTACGAGTGGTGGGTATGGAGGGGGGATTATTGGACTAAGACAAAGAGAAGTTTGCAATGTAGGGACCTACATCCTTCATCATACCATCAATTCATAGGGAAATATTGATAGGAACGAGGTGAGATAGAGTATTGCACAGTGTTAGGGCAGGCATCAAAGGTTGCATTTGAGAGGGCATGACATAAAAACTCTACAATGGACTTTGCAGTGGAAAAAGGAAGGGAATAATACCCAAACATAGGTCAGGAGAGATGAGCAATGTAGTCGATGGTGTAATCATCATCAAAGTGGATCGTGGTGTGGCAAGTCTTTGGCTGTGCGTTGGGAGGTGGCGGGGGTCAGAGTGAGAAGCAACATGGAGGGTAAACGTCAGGGAAGTTTTGTCAACAAGCGGGAGCTAACAAGAAATAAGGAAATACATGATGTGGTTGTTGAGGGATTTGCAAGTGAGAACATATTCCACGACACTCACTTCCCCCAAACTCCCCCAAGGGGAAACAAGTGTGTAATGTCCCCTTTTTTCGAATTGAGGCCTAAATATGGACTTCTTACCATTCACTTTTCATGGCAATGAAGAATTATTAAAAAAGGAAAGGAATTGCATTTCATTTCAGTTTTTTTAATTTGATTTAATGCTTTCTTTAAAGTGTGTTGGCTAGATTTTCTGCATAGCATCAAACCTAGGCAGTCATGAGATAAATCTCCCTCATTTAACCGGTGAGGCTCCCGTGTCATATTTGTCAATATAAATGTGTTTTTTATCTATCAGAGGTTTTACTTTAACAACTTAGTTCATGAACCATAACTAAGAAGTTCTGCAGCAAGTAAGCAGCTGTTTAAGAAAGGAAAATTATAGAAGAAGGAAGTAGAGGAATTACAGAGAAGAAATAAGGAAGATGTGCATCCCAATCAGTAGATAGCAGAGCTAATTGCATGCACATAGAAGAAACTTAATAGATTTGAACACACAGAATTCTAAAGCAAAGGCAGTTCTAGATCCAGATCTAAAATAACACAAAGTTTACTTTAAAGATCTAAGATTTAAAAGCAAGAAACACAGTAGCCGTGACACAAAGTTCTCCGGAAACCTGCTTCTTTGTATTCCTCTGCAACAAGTGGCTCTCAGGGGTTCAGCACAAAGTCTAGAACACAAGATTGCTTCTTACAAATTCTGATCGATGATTAACCCGGAGGTTCTTCTCCTACTTATAGAATGTAGGAGGGAAAGTACAAATAGAAGACTCAAACTGAACTAAAGTATGAACAACAAGTAAAGATGACATTTGGCAATCATCCTCAACTAACTTCTTCTTAAGTGACACATGTATCACTTAACTAATAGAAAGGTTCCACATGACTTCAAGTAATGGTTGCAAAACCAATAACTTAGAAGTTTACAATTTCATCCGGGAACATAGAAAGTAGAAGAAGAAAGAAATAGAAGAAGTCCTGCCAGCTGTAACATCTACATCTTCTTCTTGTTCTGATATCTGATATACTTGTCGAACATATAGTTCAGCATCTTTCCATCTGTTTTAGCTACTGCTTCCTTTTCTGTCCTAAATTGCAGCAATCCTTCATTCAACACTTTGCTGCATGCTTCCACTTCTTCCAAACTTGGCCCAAATCTCGCAATGTCTGCCTGCAGTGTCACCAGCCTACTGATAGAGTTCATCGTGAAAGGCTTGGTGGCTTTGTCAATCCTCTTTTGCACCATCAGAAGAGAACCCTCCAGGGAATCATGCACCTCGTTAGAAACAATCCGCACGTATGAAGTAATACCTCCATCCACTCTTTCCTCAGTGAAAGAAATAATACTGTCCGGCAAATCTGATGTTCTACTCTCAAGCGCCTGCATCCTCTTCAGCAAAACTCTGCAGATCTCCAAACGGAAAGATACTGCAAACTCTAGCTGCTTCCCCTTCTCGACTGATCCATCCGGCACAATTTGTTCTGCAACCAATACATCTCCCGGCAGCTTGTTGATCTCGGCCAAAATACTCAGGTTACTCTCTGCAACTGTATTTATTCCTTCTATGCTTTCTATCAGTTGCTTTAGTTGATTTGCTGCATCGTTCATAACCTTTAGGCGGGCTGGCACTTCCCCAAGTTGCACAGAAGCTTGACGAATAATCAAATCCTTCCATTCGTCAATAGCCTTTACTTGATTGCTTGCATCTTCCATTTCCTGCATAAGATGATCACTCACCTGCGCTGAAATGGGCTGAACGGAAGGTTTAGCAACCTTGGCTATGATCTCACATAATTGAGATATTTGCTTCTGCAGCTCTTCTTTCTCCGCCTTTTCACTGTCAAGCCTAAGGAACAAAGCATCCAGCAACGTCTGCGTGTCCTGCTTCAATCCTTCAGTGGTAGCTTGACCGAGTGGTATTTTGGTCACCGTCACATCTTCTGCCGTGAGTTCCTCTTCTACCTTTCCTTCCGCCGGGATTAATATCTCAGCAAACTTCTCTCCCGAATCCTCGATGATCAACCTAGAAGTTGCTTTAGCAACTTTAGGCCTTCTGTCTCTTCTGCTCAGATCCTGAAGTAGCTGCAAGTCATGTTCCTCTAAGTTCATCTCTACTCTTGCTTCCGGAACCAACTGCAAAGCTAACCATTCCGAGAAATTACTTCTCGGAGAGTGAGAAGTTGCTGAGTGCACTACCATTTCCCGCTCTGCATCCTCTCCATCAGAAAGTGCCACAGTATCATGGCTGCCATCCTCTGAAACATCCAAGGACAAAGCTCTTTCGAACTCCGTCATCTGCAGCTTCAACATCTCCTCTGGAACGGGTGCTGAACGAAGTGGCTGCGGAGAGAAGATGAACGTTGCTGGTTTTAATGAAGGCATGGAAGCATCCTGCTGCTGTGGTGCAATAGTTGGTGATCCACTACGTACTGGAGAAGTCGGAGTCAAAGCTATGGTCGTAGAAGTGGTCTTCTCTTTCTCTTGAGATCTTCTGCGTACTTTCAACTTCTCGGACCTTCTGCTGCTCTCTCCTTCATGCTTTCGCTTGAGGGAATCTCCTGTGCCGAAGTTGCCTGTGATTTGGTTCATCAATACTTCATCAAGGCAGTATCCCTTCGTTAACAACCAGCTCGAAGTACTCACCAACACAGCTCCAGATCTTTCTTCTATTGTGCTGCAGCCGCCATTGCTATCCTGCAGTAGAGCTTTATCTCCTCCCATTTGATGGTAAGTGTCAAGTACCACGTTCCCATCATCTTTAAGATCCGCAGGTATCCGCGCTAGTCCAAAGTCAAATACTTGCTTTGCCGACAGCCTGCTGAAATCTTTCTTTCTGACCTCGTACTCACTTCTGCACTTCATCCAGAAATCTTCTAACGAAGGCACATGTGCGTACTCCTGGGAGATTGTCTTCCTGGCTATTCCAAATGGATCGAAATTAAGCCGTGCAGGGAAGAACTCTTGCTCATACTCGGACAACATTTGTGCTTCCATCCCTCGAGCTCTGTGAATGCTGATGCAACTGTAATATCCCACAGTGAGTGGGAAGAAGCCCGTAGACTTGTGCCGCTTCGACTGAAGGTCGTGTAACTCCACAAGTTGCCTGCTCAGCTCCATGGCAATCAATCTGTCACTTCGGGTACCTTGGCATCTTTGTTGGTTCACCTGAAAAGCTCGTAACCCTGATGTATGTGAAATCTGCAAACTGGATGAATACACTGCCAATCTTGGACACTGCTTCCCATGCTTCCTTGCTTACCCTGTGAGTCTTCAAGTCTTTGTCTAACCTGCAGATGAAATCGTAGAAGAAACCATCGTTGATCACTTTGAAGTCCTTCTCGCACGCAGGTGCAGTAAGCTGCGGGTAGCACTCGAAAATGGGATCCTTGGAAAGAATACCACATCTATCCAGCTTGGAAAAGACACCCTGTGAAGCTGCAGCATATACCAAGTATGAAGTCATCTTGAAGCTGAAGGTACGCTTTACGTTCCGCAGTTGCTCACCGATGTTGCTGCTAATAATTTCTGACCAACTGATTATAGAATCAACCTTGTTGATTTCAATGGTCCTGATGAAAGCATACATCCATGTCCGGAAAGTGTAGGCATTCGCTTCACCATTCAACCTGCATAGCAATTTGACAATATCATCCGCCTCCTGCACCAAATTGGATCGTGGAAGAGTTCTCGGGAACTTGGAAGGGGATCTAGGCTTCTTCATGAACCGGCTATTCATGATGCTCACACAGTCAGCTCTATGCTTTTCCCACCTACTGTCAGCATCCTGAATGCTAATAGAAGTCACCACCTTTCGTACTGGAATCTTCAAACAATAATCGAAGAATTCTGCATCCAAACGAATTATTGTCTTTCCCGCTACATCACGCACTGATCTGGATGAAGGATGATAAGATCTAGCACACTCCATCACAAACTCTGGCAATTGGGCTGTACATGGGAAAGCTGCAGCTCGAATAATTCCACTACTTTTGACCGCACGCATGAGTGAAGTCTTTCCAGCTCTGGATCTGTCAATCAAATCAGAAAGAGGTTCTGGGCCTAGATCCGTGTCTCCTATGTCTGAAAGTTTAGAAGCAATGCATGAATCCATCGTGCTCTCTTTTTCATCTCCTTTTGCCATGGCTTTATCAATCTTTGTCTGAATAATTCTTTTTCTTCTAATTTGGCCGGATTTCTTCAATACTGGTGCAGATCTGGACAATTCTTCAGATTCGGAGGATATTTGCAATGTATTGGACATTGATAAATACTCCTTTTCTTTTATAAAGCACCTGTAATGAGTTCCTGCAATTTATTCAGACAAAAATGGCCACCGGAGCATGAATAGTGAATTTAAATTATAAAAATCTGCACTTTTCAAGCCTGCTGCCCCAAAAATTGGTGTTTAATTTGCACATAAAGAGAGCATGAATCCTTTCAATCAACACCTGAGCTCCTGTTACACCTGTGAAAACAACTATGCCGACGAAGATCAACCTTCTCCAAAGCATGCGCCAAATCTGGAAGCTTTTAGCCTTTGTTAGCACTTTGTCTGTGCAAAATCCTTCCTCTAATGGGGGCGCACTTTTTCTCCTAGCTGCAATTCTTTACCTGTGTGTTGAATAATTCATCCATATGGCTGCCCATGCTTATATAACCTTCACAATTCTATAATTAATAATTGCCCTAACAATTAAAGGCAATTAATTAATTAAAAATCATGCTTTTCTCTTTTAAAAATTGCATGTTTAAGGACAGCCATCCAATAAATTAAATTAATCCAATTTAATCCTTCACACAGCACTTAACTTTAGCCTCACAGTGTGCTTTGACCATAGCCACTGAAAATAGAAATTAATTTAATGATTTAATGCATTTAAAATCATTAAATAACTCCTAAATGGGGCGCACTTTTTCCAAGGAGAGGGGCAGCCACTAAATAAATTAAATTTAATTAATTTAATTCCTTTCTTTTATTCTTCCTTTGACTTTTTGACCTCCTCAAGCTTGGGCGCACTTTTTCCAAGGAGAAAGATTATTAAAAATAATCAATTTAATCACTTTAATCCATCACCAAAGGGGGCGCACTTTTTTGCACATGTAATTCTATTTTTAAGAATTTTTTCATAATGGGATTCTTTACCCTGCCAGGCAGGCACCAAAATCCCATGATCCACTTAAGTGATTTGACTTTTGCAATGGGATTCTTTACCCTGCAAGGCAGGCACTAAAATCCCATGATTTCACTTAAGTCACTTTCCTTTTATTATATCATGGGAATTTTTACCCTGCAAGGCAGGCAATAAATTCCCACCTGCCTGCAATTTTTCCCACTGCAGCTTAAGTGACTTTTATAACACGGGAAAAAGTACCCTACCAGGCAGGCATATAATTCCCATCCTGCCTGCGGCTTATATTTTTCCCATCGCAGCTTAAATCCTTTGTTTTCCAAAAAGGCGCCCATCCCCGCAGGGGCTTTTCTGTGCACGACTTCGCTTTTTCCCAGTGATCCAGACCTCCGATGATGACTTCCTCCGGGCAAAATGTGCGTGTATGTTTTCCAGCTGCTCCAGGCCAAAAATCGGGCTTACCCGGCGAAGGAGTTGTTCCAGAGAAATTTTACAGAAAACAGAACGGGACACCACAAAAACACGAAAAATTGCCAAAAGTTACAAATAAAGCCCAAAACTTAAAATAAGTTAAAATCCTTCTGGTATATAGGAATAATAACATATTCGCTTATAACAGAGTTGAAACGGAGCGCAAATAGCCTCATACGGGGCTCAAAATAATTAAATACAAATTTCCCGCAGACAAATCCCGACGACAGAATAAAACAATTTTGGGCATCTGGGTATTTGGCGAAAAGGGCTAATATGGCTCTTTGGGATTATCTTGACGCAATACAGGAACTTTCAGGCAATAAAAACAACAAATGACCCACTATTTTAAAAGTACGAAAATTTTTCGAATTGGGTAGTCACAGATTTCAGGGTGAAATCTGAGTGACACCAAAGTGTTTTCCTTTAGGAGACAGGTCGGTTGCGTTTGGAGAAAACAAAGAAGAAATTGAAAGATAAAGTGAGGCTTAAGAGGTTGGTCCACTTCTAATTGGCCTTTGGCGCTAAGGGAAAAATATAAAATGGACTTAAGGGCTTCATTTGCAATCATCTTTTGGCACATTTTTCATATACAATTGGTTTGTTGGGCTAGTTGCTCACTACCTTTCCCCTTGATGATGAAAACCCTCTTGTATGGCATCCAAAGAAGACAAAAACCTTGTGGCTTGGTAGAGGACAAAAGCCCTCCATTTTGAGTTGGAGACATCAAGAAGAAGGATTGCAAAGGCTTCACATCATTTTTGAGCTCTTCCCTAGGGAGCGACTAGGGTTTGAAGATGGTTTGGTGCTTTCTACGACACAAATTTCAAATATGATTTTATATTATGAATCTCCATATTTTATAATGCTGTAATCTGAACTTTTGTGGATTTTGGTGGAGATTGACTATTTTTCCTAGCCCTTTGTTTGGCAGGTTTGTTGCTGTTATAAATAATTAATTTCCACTGTGTTAATTAGATATTTCTTCAATCTTTTGATGTATAAATATTGTCATGGCTACATAAATTATTTCGTGGCATTCTACATCGATCTACATAGTGAAAAGTGGACTCGAATCTCATAGGCAGTTTGCTTCCCTAGGAGACTGCTGATTTTGAATCGATTAATCACTCTAAGTTATTTTTAGCTACTTTTAGATTGTTGTGTGTGTACTTAAAGGTGTTTCCATATCAGATTTATTGGGAATGGTTGGTAAACCCCTTTTCTCCATTTTCAGCTCTAAAAGAGACATTACAGTGGTCTCAGAGAATCTATCCTCCCAACCTAGAGGGTTTTTATTTAGAAGGGAAGATAAATGGCAAACATACATTTTGATGATGTTAGGTTTGAGAGGGTTTCCCTAGGGCAAGAAAGGTTGGCAAATTGGATCACACAGTTGATCCAAGCCGTGTAGAACTACAATGGGCAAGGAAGTTCTTCAGAGATCATAGCGCAAGGCATCCGTTAGGGTCTATTTTGGAGTTGCTGCTAGGCCATTCCAGCCTACCTTCCTCCATAAGGAAGAATCCGTGCCAAAGTTCGAAACACGGCATTTGGGGAGCCATAACATCGCTACCATCTATGAGGAGTACAAGACTCTTCCAGGTGAGATTCGTGATACCTTGACTCTTGCGGAGTTCATAGGGTTAAAGAATGATAGATAAGGATTGGGACCAAGGTCCAGACACTGAGTTATACCCAAGGAAGATGGGAAAGATGTTCCAGCTGTAGAGAGAAAGAATACTTCCATCATGATCAAGGATGATGAAAAGCAATTAAAGTTTTTGGGCATTTAGAGGGAGTATTCCATTAAAGCACCCATCACTCTTCCCAAGGATGAGCCCTTAACAGATTTTCAGGACAACAGTATGAAGGGCCAAGGGTTTGATAAAATCTTGAAGCACAAGCCTAGAAAAGAGGAGGAAATCATGAAGCACGAGTTGGAAGGTATACATCCTTTGATATTTCATGACGATTCATTGATTTCTATTGATGGCATGTTATAGGAAAATAAAGAAGAAAAATCTGATTTACAAGATGGTGAAGAGAAGTTGAAGGTTGAAGCACAATTGCCAAAGGACAAGGAGGATGCTCATCTCACTAGGACCTCTTAGACAACAAGCAATAAAATACAAATTGACGATGTTCAAGATTTCGGCAAGATTCATGATGTGGTCTCTTACATGTATCAACAAAATGACAATGCTTCAACAAATTCTCATATGGTGAAGAAAGATGAACATTATGAAGACAACTGGAGGTATGGAAGTAATTCAGATTTGTTTCTTTCTACCATGCCATTTCAAACTTATGGTCATGGGCAATTTGTTGAAAGGGATGACCTTGGGGCAAATGTGATGCTCCAAAACAAATCACGACAAATGGGAAGTCTTTGTGATGCTAAGGATAGAGACAAATTGGAATTGCATAGGATCAATGGACCAAGACTTTTGGGTGACCTTGTTGGGGGTCGTGTGGATGAAGAGAGTGCTTTTCCAGGTGACGACACTCACTTTCAGCTCGCTGGAAATGTCACGACAATAGCATATGGTAAGCAATTTCATCATCTTCTTAACAAAATGCTACATTTTGGTCGTCATGAGAAATATTCTAACAAATTTGTGAGGATGAAGGGTACCAAATGGGAAGAGGATGGTACTTTAGACCCAAGAAGGGAACTCTTAGTCGGCAGCCCTAGATATTACCATCATATTTCAAATGTGTTGATTCCTTCTATGCCGCTGCCATATTTGTATCATGTAGGGCAGCAAGATCGATTTGATAAGAGGAAGAATATATTGAGGGACAAGGGGCACATAAATTCTTCATTGCAAATTTCGGGTTGTTTGCACCTTGAAGCTCGGGATCCAGGGAACCTTTGGAAGGATGCAGATACAAATTTGAGGACTGATGTCTACATCCTTATGGCAGCCATAAGAAAATTAGCAATCACAAGAAAAATGCATTTCTCATCCATAGTAAAGGATATAGTGTTTGCATGGGATACAAGATGGTCTTCCACCACCATCATGCCAATTTTGAATGAGACAACACGATGCTACAGCCAAGGTAAAATGCTCTTCCTAAATTTGCATTGTGGATGGATAGTTCTCTCCTTGGACAGATGTAGGTTGATATTTTATTTATTTAATATGATGTGCGGAAGGGATTTCAAGTATTACAGCTGTTGCACCCTTCCTATGTCAATAACATTCAAGAATTTTGAGTTAGACTACAACTATGATGGGTGACTGTCCTCTTCAAAATTATGCATGGGGCTGTGCATTGCATCCATGGGCAGGGAGAAAGAGGCAGATTTGGGGACACTCTTTCCTCTTAATATGCAGGGTAAGAGGGTTTACACATGGCGATTGAGCAAAGCCAACATCCCCACATCTTTGGCATTGCTTATGAAAGAGTTTAGAGTTGTACTTGGACACTACACCCACTCATCCACACTTCTATGGATTGATCTAAACTCAATGGGGTAGAAAATTTGGTGGGGCAGTTTCAAGTCAACAATTGAAAACCCAAATCAGCAAGGTAATAACCTTCCAAAAGAGGTGAGCATAAGTTTTGGTATGTGCTGTTTACATCTTACGTTGAAATGTAAAAATAAAGGAGAGAAGGCAATACTTCCAAATGTGGCTAGCATGAAAAAGGAAGGAGCATATCTTCGGGGCATTCAATACATAGAGGCTAGCAAGGGTAAGAAGTTTCATTGTTATAATTTTTTGTTGGTACCAGGCATGCATAATATGACCTCCATGTAGGAAAATCTTGAGAGATTAAGAGGAAATTGGAGCTTTCTTGTTGAAAGCCATTTTTCATGCCAAGTTGAGGCAAGGAAGGAATGCAAGAATGTTGAGTTAAGGGCTAATATGTTTGTTGATTTCAACCATAGGCTTGTTGATCTTCATTTTCCAGCCCATGTAAGACAATTTTCAGTCCCTATGCTACTTTTGAATTTGTTTTTCTTCATAAGATTTCAATTTGGTCATTGTTATGCCCTTGTTTTAGGGCTGAATTTGCAAAAATCAGAATTGGGACTGCCATTAGCATCCATGAACAATGTTGAAATTTCTTTTTTGAAGGGAATTCCATCATGGGTTGGTGTGAGAAGAAGGTTTCAGCTGAAAGGATGGAACAAATCAGATTTGATAGCCTCAATCTGGATAAGATTCCATGTGAAATATGACTGTGGTGAATTGTTTTCAGCCCCTCCACAATCTGATTTGCATTTGGTAATAAGAGAGATAGCTAGTCTTATGTATCCATTTCTTTCTTTATGATGAAAACTCCATTAGTTTCTAGGGATTTTAGCACAGTTGAGCATGCAAAGAAAGTAGACATCCACTCCTGTTTTTAAAGTAGAAGATGGAGAGGACTTCAGTGAAGAAAGGAGCAATAGAGGTTTGAGTTTGTTTGGTTGAAGCTCCTCCATTTAACAGGCACAAGTTTCAGGTTATGGGAGCACTGCAGCATGTTCCTTCACCATGATATGATGATGCTTGGGCATATGAGGTTGCAATTACTTGAGGGCAAGCAATTTTGGGAAGGGAGGACTGCAATGTCCCCTTTTTTGAATTGAGGCCTAAATATAGACTTCTTGCCATTCCCTTTTCGTAGAAAAGAAGAATTATTGAACAAGGAAAGGAATTGCATTTCATTTCAGTTTTCTTTTATTTGATTTAATGCTTTCTTTTAAGTGTTTTCCTTTAGGAGATAGTTCGGTTGGGTTTGGAGAAAATAAAGAAGCAATTAAAAGATAAAGCGGGGCTTAAGAGGTCGGTCCTCTTCTAATTGGCCTTTGGCGCCAAGGGAAGAATATAAAAAGGACTTAAGGACTTCATTTGCAATCATTTTTTGGCACATTTTTCATATACAATTGGTTTGTTGGGCTAGTTGCTCACTACCTTTCCACTTGAGGATGAAAACCCTCTTGTATGGCATCCAAGGAAGACGGAAACCTTCCTTGTGGCTTGGTTTAGGTTTGAGTTCATGTTAGGTGAGGATTAAGTTTTGTTCAAGTTCGCTGAGGATAAAAGTTTTGGAAAAAAAAAGTTTTAAAGTTTGAACAAAGAATTTTTCTATCATTTTTATTTTGTGAAAAAAATGCATAAATATGTTAGAGGGACAGAGTGAAGAGAGCTTTCTGTCCGCTGCTTTCAGTTGGTATATTTATATAAATACACATTTATAGAATAATGCAAACACATTTCAAAAACTTTCCATACAAAAAAAATGGATAAAGTTCGAGTTCATGTTCGATGAGAATAGAGTTCAGTGAAATTCAAACTCTTTCAGTAAAATTTGGAATACCTTGTGGCATAGGTTTCCGATGTAGTCTGAACCTTTTCTTGCATTCTATTACCCTTCTCATCACCTGTCTTCTTTTCTGTACTTGCTCCTGTTGGTGGGGTTTGAATGAGTAGGCCGTACTACACCTGAAATTGCAACAATTCTGGAAGTTGCCTACAGGGCTGCAAGGGAAGTTTGCACATCCTTAGGGAGGTAGAGTGGTTGCTGGTGAAATTAACTTTTCCTTCATGGGGTTTTCTGTACTTTTAGGGATAATTTCAATATGTTTGGCTTGAAAGCAGATCTAGACATTTTGGTGTCCTGTAGACCTTTCTTTTAGCAGCTAGATTGCTGCTTTAAATGCAAACTTTTCCACTACTGTATGTTTGTTGAAGCCTCCATGCATTGTGCTATGAGCTAAAGGTTTTCGTCTCAAGGTTATAGATGTCAACCCAAAAAGTTGAAATAGTAAATGGGGCTTTCACTCTGACCCGCTTCGGCTTTGTCTTCCAGCTTCACGCCTCCTCCTATATGCTGCAGTAAACCTCAAACCTTCCATTTCTGCACATCATCAGAAAAGTCCCTGTCTTTTTCTGAATTTTATCAGAAATCTCTCAATCTCAATAACTGTATCTTGCAATTTATCAGTGGTGTACACTGGTTTAGTTAAACAAGAGGTATTTTCAGTATATGAATAGCTATAGCCTATGAACTCATCCTTGTGCAACTTAGCCATGCCAGTTTTGTTCGATGGATATTCATATTGCAGTCTTTACAGTTCAACAATTGGTGATTTACCATCTGGTTTTGGAGTGTTGGTTTCTACTGAATAGGAGCCATACAAGCCAAATGAATGCTTTTCTGTAAGCAATCATACAATTCTTTAAAAAAGCAGCATTTGTACAAGGAAAAGTAATAACTGCACAAGGGAAAATATTTTCAGAAACTGTATGATGAAAAATAGTAACAGGGGTCGTGTGGTATAGGGAGGCAGGGATGTACTGTGATTATCATACTCATGGGGTTTACAACAAGGGGAGTCATACGGTGCAAGGTTGGAAAGATATGACCAATGGATGTATGATCAGGGGGCTGTAAGATCTAGTCCGAGGACGGATGGGAGGAAGGGGCGAATGATGGTAGTCTTATGTTTTAGGCTACCAATGAAGAAGCATATGATGAGCAGCAAGACTCATATGGAGGAGGTGCAGCAAAGGGGTCAAGACAGAGTTTGTACAACAGGTAGAGAGGAGGACAAATGTACAGGATGCTAATCAAACTTTTTGACAGGTGTTTGGGCTCCGTAAGAACTATAAAATGGGATTTTATGTTTCTTCTTCTGTGACAGTTAGTGCAAGGGGATCTTGTTCTTCTTCACCAGCTGGTTGCAATTAATGGCCCACATCCTTTAATAATTTTTTACTGGGGACTAATGGTTTATAAATTCCTTATCTGTATTAGTTTTCAGTCTTGATTTTCATCATGCAATATGTCTGATCCGTACTTACTAATTTTTAGCTATATTCATATTTGGTATTTTCTTTACCACTTTTGGCTATCAATCCATTTTGACTTGTAGCCCAGCCGTGGTGATCGACTCGATCCCAATCAAGCTCAATAATGCTTAGGTTCACCACCTTCTTTGGAAGCCTACATAGTGTTGTATTTGACATGTTGATTTTGTCCTTGCACACTATGCCATCTAAGTTTTCCAACTTCACTGCTCCAATTTCCATCATTTCATGTATTTTAGACAACCCTAACCTGTAATGTCCCTTTATTCGAATAAATCTGAAATAAAGGATTCCTTAGCAAGCATCGGTGGAACAATGGAAGATCATGGATTATATTTTAGTTTTCATTATCCATATTCATGATTTATTTTTGTATTACCCATTCTTAGTGGGTCGGCTGGGTTTAGTGCCTTTAATGAGGCTTGATAAAAGATTATTTTGACTTATTAGGGGTCGGCCTTTACTTTATGAGCTTTGGTACCAAAAGGAGGATATAAAAGAAGATTAGAGAGCTCATTTAGAGGATCTAGATTTGTCGCATTTTTCTATTTGGGCATTGTGAGATTTTTGCTCCATGTTCTTCCACTTGAGGACGAAAACCCTCTTGTGTGGCTTCCTAGAAGGACGAAAACCCTTCTAGTGGTTTTGTTGGAGGACGAAAACCCTTCAACATTGATTGAGCTTAAAGATTGTTCCAGATTTGAGGAGAATACTAAATATTCAAATTTTTATTGGCATTGGGCAACCTTCCCTGGGTGGAGCGACCTACCTTGGAGGGTGGTTTGGTGCCCTAGAGGGCATAAAATTGAGATCTCACTTTATTTTCTGATTTGGCATATTTTATAAAGCTGGAATCTCCATTTTGGTGATTTTTGGCAAGGGTTTACTATTTTTCCTAGCCCTCAGTTTTGGCTAGTCTGCTGCTGATTTAAATAATTAATTGCAACTGTGTAATTCGATATTCCATCCATCTATTGATGTATTTGTGATTCATAAATATTGCCGTGGCTAGATTAATTGTTTTGTGGCATTATTTATTGATTTGCTTGGTGAAAAGTGGATTTAAATTTCATAATCAGTTTGCTGCCCTTATAGATTGTTGATTTCAAATTATATTTCAGTTTGCTGATTTTAAAATCAGACTTGCTAATATTGGCATTGGAGCTAATTTCCGTAATTTTCAGTTTTGTCCCCAAAAGGGATATTTCATAACCAAATATTTTGAAATTTCCCTGGTTTTATTGAGGAACACACCCTTCTAGAGAGCATCTAAGAACACATTAAATTTATAGTTAGGTTTAGTACACCTTGGGACCACAAGCCACATATTAATTATCTTTTTAAGTCTACTTTCATGAAATTCTGAAATAAATTAGATTATAACCATATTCTTAGTACTAAATTAAAGATTTTCGTAAAACATGTTAGAAAATACCTTTATACAATTTTGTACCAAGAGGGTATCACAAAAGGTGATCTTCTCCACCTGATGATGAACATAGCAAACAAAAAAACTGGCTGAAAAGGTGCTATTAAATTATTTCAATCAAATTGCATTATGGCTGGTAGTATTGCACATTAAATGAGGTAAACATGATTTGTATCACATCACTAAGATGGAGATGAATCTCATTACCAGATATAGGGGGTTGGGCCACATATTCATTTAAATTTTAAATCTAGTCCAATAAAACTCCTCCTAGTGTTGTGGGAAATACATTCATTTCCAGCAGGGGGTATGGTAAGTGTTGCCTCTCAAGGGAAATGCACCCACCTGCAAACACCTCCTTTTAGGAGCAGTTCTGGGTTGAAATGCTGGGTCTGGCTTCTAAGATGCATTAGAAGCAAATGCAGGTGTTCTAAGAGGATATTTCCTTAGTATTGGTTAAAAGTAGCATGAGATGCTCACAAGAGATCAAAATGGTTTAAAAATCCTTGAGCATTAAACTAAGAAAGTGAGGATCAACTCATGTAATAAGAATAAAATTTCAGCGTGATCTAGAGAGGAATTGAATAATACTTCATTGAATTTTTTTTTCTATATGCAGTCATCAGAGCATTGTTTGATTCATATGCACATGATAAATTCAGTAATGAATGTCACAGATATAATCCTTGAAATCTCTTACAGCAACAAATCTGACAAGTATTCTTTTGTGAAATGCATCTGTATTTTATGTCTTCCATTCTTGCTTGTCGTGATCCAATGATAGAATTTTTCTTATCGTTTATTGCACTTTTAGGTTGTGGAAATGGACATTCCTCATTCTTTATTAGAAGAGCAAGGTCGTAATCTCTATGGAGCCAAGCTAATACAGCTGCAGGTTAGGACATTCTGATTGATTTCAGTTTATTCCAGCTATTGAATCTTGAATGAATTTTTATTGGACATTTGTATTTTTCATGAATTCCTTCAAATCCAAACTCTTCACATTTGTGAAAGTTATAATATAATAATTTTTACTGTAGACGACTATGAAATTGACTGAGGATCAAATTCTTACCCTCTCAAGTGCAAAGGCAGTCAACAACTACCTCCTATCACAAAAGGAGAAGATCAAGGAAGCTGTCAAACAAAGCCTTGCAATTGAAGAAATCTTCAAGCTTGAAAATATGCAGGTATTTTGATTTCATATTTTCCCATTTAGTTTTCGTACATATGCACTTGCACTCTCCAACTATCCCATTCATTTGAGATCTCTCAGTTGTCTATCTAGTTGAAAATTCAATCTAGAAAATGCTATGGGTATTACACAAAAACTACATCATGAAACTTTTCTTCTCTAATACCTGAAATATAACTGCTTGAATCTGTTTTACATGACAATACTTAATATGCCCTTTGGGATAATCCGTTAACATGATCAGCAGTCACTTGATGGCCTTTTTGCAATCAAGAAACTTTATATGGGTAGGGATGAGGATCAAATTTCAAACCCAACTTCTATACCATCTCAATGGAAACTAGATTATTTGTGCTACCACTATCTATAATCAATTTGCAACAATTAGCTCCAGCTCTGCACTTAGGTTCTGAAGATGCTTTTTCTCTACCATGGCTCATCCTCTTTTACATTCAGGCTTCAAAAACACACTCCACAACATCAAGTTGTCTCCATGTTTAGGTTCTCTACCACTTCTGCCTCTTCAGCTTGTGCAACATGCATTCTCATCTTACTGCTATTTTCCAGGCATTCATATCCTTTACACCCATGTTGTCCACATTTGAAATAAGTACCATTAAAACCTATGCCGCATTCTCTGTTTCCATATCCTCATTTCTTCTACAAACTATAGCCATTTCTTTGGTTCTGCTGCGAAGAACTAGTTTATCCTTCCTCTTTCACATAAGTTTAGACTCTTCCAAAAGATTGCTTTCCTCTATCTCTACCTTTTCCTCATCCATTTTGTTATCTTCAGTTTTCAAGGCACATTGAAAGGCTTTTTCAACTGAATGCAATTTAAACAATCTAATTTGAATTGACAGAAAAATATCATTCACATCCCTAGAAATATTTTCTTTATTGTCTTCTACATTGACGCAGGTGCATCAATGCCTATATATTAATCATGATGTTATTTGATTTTGTAGAAGGCCTTATAGGTCAATGAGGATTGTAAGAGGCCAAGTTCAGGTCTAAACTAGTCATTTGAATCCATCTTGTTCAGTTTGGAGTTTTCTAACCAAAAGCAAATTCAAATTGAATTGGTCATGAAGAAATTGGAGGGTTCTAGGCTTGGCGTGACTATCTTGGTCATGTGATAAGGGTCTTAGGACTCTAAGTGAATATTTTTGATAGTTTTAATGTAAAAGTCAATGTAATTCTCCTTGAGTCCTTCCAACTCAGTCAACGAGAAATGCAACGTTGGAGGAGTACTAAATAAAGCTTAGTGTAATTTAGTATTGTTTGTTGAGAAGATCATGGTGATCTTCAACCACCTAAGACCAATTATAGACATCATAACAAACTGATATTGTTTGAGTAAGGTGGAGGTGGATCATGAAACATCATTCAAGAAATGTAGATTCATTCTAAGAGGAGATATGGTAGGAGTGAAAGAAGGAGATAGGAGTTGGTCTGTGGATGAGTGTTAATGTGTAAGCATGTATGTAAGAGTTCTTGATATGAATGAATAAATCAAGAAGAAATTCTGAGTTCCTCCATATTTTAGAGACTCCTATCATTATGTATTAGTGATCTCCAATACCTAAATTCGTGTTTTCAACAAGATAATAATTATTTGAGCAATTTCTCGTGTATACTCTGTTTTGTAGCTAAGGAAAGTGATAGGTTTTGATAGAAAGCTTATTTTCTAGAACGTTTGGGGCAGTTTCAGCACGTGCTTCCAAAAGGAGAAAGTTGCAGGAGAATGACACGGAGCTAAAGAGTCAATATTTAGGTTCTGAAACCTTATAAGAAGAAAGATATCACAGTTTCTCTCTCTCGGGTTGACTGTAACCCTTGACTAGGGTTTAAAAACTAAAACCCTCATAACTTGCATATTATTTAGAGTTGGAAGCCCAAATTTTGTTTGAGAGGACTGACAGAGGTTTAGAAAGGATTAAATGTGGTTTGGAGTGTTCTTATTGAGTTTTGACAGAGTTACAATAAAATTTAAAAACAGTGACCTGTTGCAGTCAAGGAGACTAATTAGGCCTAAAGGAGGTTTAGTAAAGAACGAACCGGGCCTGTTTTGTAGAGAGATCTCCTGAATTCTTTTGGATATAAGTGTAACTCCCAAATGGGTATCTAAAAATACCTAGATCCAAGCTTGATGATCTCTATATCAAAATGTAGCCTCAAATTTCAATCCAGACAGGGCTACTAGGAAGAGAAGACAGGGTTGCAAATTTTGGTCAAGAACTCCATATAGATGGTAAAAGTTTCTTCCATTACTTTGTGGAATGGATTTGTATATGCTTTAAAGACCCTCCAAATTGAATGTTTGTTCCTATAGATCCAATTTGATGTGTCGATACTTACTAGCCCACATTGCTAAAGTGCCTTCTCAAGAGAAAATATTATTGTACAAAGAGACAGCAAAACACATACAGTGCTAAAGTGATAAGAACATCATTGTGGTATCCCCTGCATCATACATAAAATCTCCAATGGTTAGAGTATTGTAGTCTTTGATAGTTATCTCTTTCTTCTTCAAATTGTGATTTTTTAAACATGTTTAACTAATAATCTGATGGCAAAAAAAAACTTTTCATTTATCAATAGGATAGAGTAGCACAAGTAGCAGTTCAGTTATTTCCAGTTTATGTTGTAAGAAACTCCTTTTTGATCAATAAAAAGCATGTTGTTCTAAGAAAAACTGTCATCGAAACAATCCGAGGGAGAGCAAGGGCCTACTCAACTGAGGAATTGGCTATTGTGGTATTTACATTTATGTTCTTACATTCTTGGATTTTGTAGTGTGCTTAAAACAATCATTTTCAGAACTTGTGATATTCCAATTGAAACATCATTACTTTTCAGCATTTCTTTCATCTCTACAAAGCATGTCCCTTCTGTATGTCTTCAATTTCAGCACGTTTTATTTCAGAGCAATTTTATTCTACAAAGTATTTCCTTTCTATAAGTTGGCTTTAGTAGAATAAATGTTATTTGTTGTTTAAAGCTATTTGCTTTCAATAGTCTTAAAAGTTGATTGATTATCAGTAGCTAGTTTAGTAAATAGAAAAGACTCAAACGAAACATGCAAAACCCCCCTTTTAAGACCAGAACCACTACCGCTAGTTGCATATCCATTGTCTTCATTGCATATTGCCTTAGACACATCCTTGGTTAAAATGACATCAACTACATAATGATTGATTAAATGATTGGACATCACAGCAACCCATCAAGTTGCCAAAAAGGGGAGATTTCTTGGTGAAGTTTCCAAGCTTAGGATGTTGACGAGGGAATTGCTCTTCTTGTGCATGGAGTAGCTTGAGAATGGCCTTATCGTTGTCAAATATAGTTATGGAATGTTGTATTCAAAATCATTTTTGAGCTCACCATACCGTTCACCATTACACTTCTGTTTGGATATGATTCGTCTAACATCTATGATCCGAGCATCAAGAGTGATTATGTTGGCGTGGAGGAAGATTCAAAGGGATTTTGAACAACATTGGCCCTAGTGGGTTGAGGTTCGCTGATGCAAGTGGCTAGAATTGAATATGGAAAAAATGCATCGAGTTTCTTAGGTGGATGGCCGATGCATTCAAACTTGTTTGTTTTTACGAGTTTTTGCTTGGCAGTAAAGCCTAATATATGTTGAATTACCCAAATGGTGTTTTCCACGGGTGAATTAGCTAGAGGACAATAAGGTAAAGTTTATTGTTCCTTGTCATTGTTAGTATCAAAATGGGGAGGATTAAAGTCATAAGAAGTGGATACCATGTCGACTTCATGGTTGAAAGCATGCATTTGAGCCAAGCTCTTTTGATAACGGAGAACATGAAGGTGTCTACCTTCAACAATGTAATGTCCCCTTTTTTGGGACATTACTAATATATATTGGTTCACTCTTTTTAGCAATGTAACCCCTTGGCATGCCTAGTGCTACAAGTGGAGTTTCTAGATAGTTTAAAGTGTGCACATAGGATAACAATTTCTTAATATTAAATTAAGAAATTAAATAAAGTGCACATGATAGTAGTTCATTAAATATTTTTATTTTAATTATGTTATAGGGTGAAAACATTAAATGGTCGGTCATTGGATACTACACCTCTTAATTATATAAAAGAGGTGTCGCATTTCCTTTATGGGGATGTTTTTTGGATAAATATCGATTTGGCTCCATGCTTGGAGAAGGGATATATGCCCAAATTTGATAGTCTTGCTCTTTTTTTTCTTCATTGAAGATATCTTGCAATTAATTGGAGTTGGTTTGGAATCGATTTGTGTTGGATCTATGCTCTTTTCTCTTGACGACTTTTCTATGTTGTTTGTAAGTGTTGGATCTCTCCTTTGGCAGTGATTTCTTATGTGATTAGTCTCCTATGTTTGACTTATTTTATTGTGTTAACATGTTGGCTGTAACTAAGCATGTTGGTGGGATATTTTGATTTGCAAACTCTCCTTCATGGCCCAGCGAATGCTCTCATGGCTTGTGATTATTCTAGCGACCAGTATTGAAGAGTAAGTCTGCAATTTCATATTATTTTGCCCTGTGAATCGACTAGGTTCAAGTGAAGTTTGAATGTTTAATGTCTTATGGCAACAATCAACTTTAGGGAGCTATGATATGAGTTCAATGCATTGATTAATCCTCCTCCGCAGCGATTTCACTCTAGATAATCTTCTCCTTTGATTGGCTGATATATTCCAAGTTTAGCAAGCTGTAGGTTGCACAATATTATGGTATTTTGAGACCTCATGTTTACTTTAGCTATGGTATATTCTTTAAGTGGATCGATTGATTTAGAGTGTGGTTTGGGTGTTTAAAGGCCTCTTGTTACAGCGATCTGTGTAAGAGGGTTTAGGTGTAATTTTTAGAGTTCCTTAGCAGAGAATTCCATGTTGGTTTGAACTTTGAATGGTAATCAATATTTATTGCAGCAATTTGTATTTGGGTGGATCTCTTGAGTTTATTGCAGAAGTTTTGTGTAGATTTCTGAGTGTATTTGTCTCTGCTGGAAGTTATTTATTTGTCCTCGGATTATTTGATTTAATTGAGGCCATTAAACCCTTCCTTGGATTTAGTGAGTCATTAATGCCATTAAATCCTATTCTGGGTTTATGGAGCAAATATCAAGCCTGGTTATATCCAAATCTCGGTTGAGTTCAAGGCACCTGGCTTGATCCAATCATAAGTTGGAGCTACTTCAAGGTCATGCACTCTATTATAATCAGTGGAAAGGTTTGATTATATGGGAATTGATTGCAAGAATAAGATCCCTGTTATATAACTTCAGTTTATTATCAGCTTGCATATTTTATTTCACGAATATTGGCTGTCTCCCAGCTAGTCCCAAGAAGGGGATATTACAAACAATGGACACAATGTAGTCCATATCATAAGAGGCAAGATAGTGCATGCGTGTGTATCACCATGATTGGGAGAGTTAGTGTTAGGAGGTTCTTTTGCAGTGACACCAATGTTTCTAAAGGATCTAGGGGAGAGAGAGATGGATGCACTTGGAACAATTTGGAAATTCCAAATTTGCTGCATTCATCAAGATCCTGTTTAGCTTTGTAAGAAGTTTTGTTAGTGTTACAAGGAGGTTATTTCTCAATCTCATCTTCAAGGATAAGAAGAAAGCGGTCTCGAGGTAAAAGAGATTGTGGGAGCCAATCCGTAATATATTGTGGTAATTTGTTTTTGTTACATGTATTTTGGAGTTGAGGGATGGGGATGTCCCATGGGTTGCGATCAACCTCATGCTCAAATTTCTGATTTTCATGGATGAATTTAAGACATTGTCTTGTGGATAATGCAACCTCCTTCATGTGATGCATCCATGGCCAGCCGAGAAGAAGTTTATAAGATAGAAGATGATCTTAGACCATGACCTTAGTGCGCACCATTTTTGTTCCATAGTGACGAGGAACCAAACACAGACAAGGGATGTTTGATGGGTTTTGTTAAAGCCACGATAGATGAGTCATGTGTGCTTGAGGTCTTGGTCAGAAAATCCTAGGTTTTTGATTAACCAAAGGATGCGGCATTGATTTCCAAACCTTTGTCCACAAGGACCTTCCTTATTTGGACATCCTGGATGTGGACACTGATAAGGAGGGGGGAATGTTGTCACAAAAGAGGATTTTGTCATTTACCATGTCATCCTCAGGGAACTCCAGAGAGAGTACCTTGGTTGGCCAAGTCAGAGTTTCTATGGTGTGACTTCGACATCAGGTTTTGGTTGAAGAGAGGGATCTTCCTCGATAGTTTCCAAAGAATCCTCTAAGGCTTGAAGTTGTTTAAGACAAAATCTACAATGTTGAGGAGAAGTAAATCTTACAAGGCATGGAATTAAGTTTATCAGGAAGTACCATTGTCGTTCTTTATAAGATTGGTAGTAGTACTTAGGTTGGAATTAAGTTTATCAGGAAGTACCATGATCGGTTGACTTATCATAATAGATATATAGTGAAATCCCCCATATTCATTAAGGCAATGCAAGAAGATAGGTGTTCATTATGTAGAGTTTACAAAAACTTGTTGCAAATTGGAAGTTGGGGTATTGGGTTCCCAAAGGCAACAAAAGTGTAAAAAAGGGGATTATTATGTCCTATGATGATTTGTGGAGGAGGTTGAGATGCCATTGCAATATTTGATTATGTATTTGGCCCATGTTTTGGTTAATAGGTATTTGCAGATGAGCCATTTGATCCAAGAATTTGACAAACACAAAGTGGTTGTTAAGTGGTGGATTCTATTTGGCAGTTGGAGGAGTAATAATAGTATTATTAAGAGGGTTATTAGCAGGATTGGAAGGGGGTTTGAACAAGATTTCACCATAGAAGATGATTTGCATGGTGTTGTTTCCATAGGATCTCTAGTTTGAGGGACTCAAACATAAGACCCCTCCACCCAATTGGGAGTGTAGTACTCATTGGTGTGCAATTCCTTAAGGAGAAGCTCTAGATTTATTAGGGTGATTTGAACCGTATTGCATTGAATGGTTGGAGTAGGTTGAGATTGTGAGAAAATACACCATGAATTATTTCCTTCAATGGTGGGCATGGGAGGGACAAAGAAACAACCCATATAGAATGTAAATGGGTTAAGTTCGCCAAAAAACCCCAAGAGGTGAAGACATGATCATAAGGAAAGATAAATAAGAGAGATAAGAAGGTTATGGTATAGTTGTTTTTAGGTTGATAATAAGGAAATAAAAGCGAAGATGACTCTCACAGTGGTGGAGTAAGATTCGTCTAGAATGTATGTAGGTAAAGAGGGTCTGTAGATTATCCTCTTTCTCCTCTCAATAATATAGATTAGGATATAGAAAGAAGACCATTCTAGGGCCTGCACACATGAAAAGATTTAACCAAAGAGATGCAAGAGTTATGGATCTAAAAGATGTTAATCCACACCCTATTAAAAGCGTAGGGTTCCAAAGCGTAAGTCTAGGATAGGGGATGGAGTCTTATTAGTATATTTATTGTAATACAATCAGAAGGAGATAGTGTACATGTAGAGAGATTTAAAATAAACTTGTAAGATAAACAAGGATTGTATGCCAAGGGGTCGATGTAAGGAAAGGGCCAATATAAAAATATGTTACTCTATCATAGTCTAGAACATGATACATCAATGATAATCTATCGAATCAGAATATAATATAAAGGAAAAGAAAGATTAGAGATACTTGCCATTGTGAAAATACCTAGATTGCCAAGATAAAGATACAGGTATGGTAAGCGTACGTGGATATGTCGATTTCCAAAAACCTTTGGGTATGGTACGTCTTGGGTACGTCTTTACATATGTGTGAGTGTGCATGTGTGTGTGTGTGTGCGCGCGTGTGTGTGCTCGTGTGTGTGTGCGTGTGCGCACGTGTGAGCGTGCAGGTGTGTGTGCGTGCGCGCGTGTGTGTAAATTTTATATATACATACTCATTTTACTTGTTTTTTAGTCTATAAGAAATAAAAAACTTGAAAATATAATAGGATCATGGCTCAAAACATTCAATATACTTAAAATTTAACATTTTTCATTAATCACGTGGTAATGCCAATGTGAGTACAAATAATCTAGAATATATTATCTAGATGTTGCTCAAAACCAAATTTTTGCATACCACTCCTGCTAGCTCCACTTTCTGTAGCTCTGCTCTAGACTCCTTGTTAACTCCTTGGAATGTTATCTTTGCCATCAAATACTGAAAGTTGGGCAAGAGTGGCTGTAGAGGCATCCAAGTCTCTAGTCTCTGGAAGAATGTCCTACAATTTTTGAGGACCTGTAATATAGTCCTTAGACTTGTGCGACAAGAGGCGCAAATTAAAATGCACATATACCAAAATCCTAATCCTTTTTGGATGCCAACTTGTTTCATTTAGCTAAGTGGATAAAGGCATAAGTACACCAATTCCGCTTTGCAGAAAAATTAATAGCTACATGTTACAAAAAAATTAGTAACTTACTAATAATGTACAAAAAAATATGCTAGCAACTTAATAAAATTTAAAATTTTCAATAAATGTTATACCTGTGATAGAATTTTGATGGTGATGTCATAGGTACTTGGCATCATGGCCATGTACATACCACCATTTGATTGGACTTGTGTACTTGTCAAAGAGAGCCTCAACTTCTCCCATGCTGCCTTCTGAAGCTACAAGCATGCCCATTTCGTTGCAGACCACACTTGCTATAGATGGATCAAGATAAAGTCTTCTGAATGTTGCATTGGTTCCATTTGCAACTATAGAGTCAGAGAGTGGTGGTTGCCTTTTAGGTAGCCCAAGTATTTCACAGCTATAATACTTTGGGGAAAGTGCATAGGTAAGGAGATTAATGGAGTGGTCATTTTAGTCCACCTCTTCATGACCGCACTCTTGGATTTCATTGTAGGTCTCTTTTTGATTTTGCTTGTTTGTTTGTATGACCTCTCTCATACATTCAAGTGTAGAGTCTATTTCGTCACAAATCTCTCCCATGCACATGGCATGAATTTTTGTGTATCTGATCATGGATAAAATGGGCTCTGTAAGACTGAGCCAAGTACTCAACCTTGGCCCACCATTCATCATCAAGGACCAATGATTTTACCTTTGTAACTTTCTGTGTGTTTCCATGCCTCCACATTGTCGAAATATTGCTGATCACCATACTGCTTAAGGCCTCTTTTACCTTCAAAAGTCGTCTCAAAACGAGTGTGTGAGAGGCAAATCTTGTCTCTGCAACCTGCAACAACTCCAACCTCGAGAATATCCTAAATATGGCCTGTGACATATGATGGTTTGTGATAAACATTTGAATGTCATTTGTATTTGTGTAAATTTGCTTAATCCATGGGATTTTCCCAATCTTTTGCAATATCAAATTAAGGGAGTGGACAACACAAGGGGCCAAAATATGTGCTTGTATCTTCCCTCTATAATCAATCTTGCTACTCTACAGTTTTTAGTGTTGTTTGTGATGACTTGGACAATATTCTGGAATCCCACCGAGTCAATAGCCTCTATCAAAATGTTGGCAATAAACTGTGCATCTTTGACTTCCCCTTCGCAATCAATGGCTTTTAGGAAATTTCCCCTCTAAGGCAATATTGCAACTACATTTATCAGTGGTCTATTTCGAACATCTTTCCATCCATCCGGAATGATGGAAACCCCTAAATCCTTCCATGAATTTCTACTTGGCTATAAAGAAGTTCGAATGTGCTCCACTTCCTTCACCAAGAGTGTGGTTTGAACCTTTTCATAACTTGGGCCTTTGCACCCTTGTGGAGCTTCATTGATAGCCTTCAACATATGCTGCCAATATGGAGACCTCAACATTGAAAAGTAACCCGCATGCATAAGTGTATCGAGCAATTAGCTCATTAGCAATGACCCTTTTCTCATTATTAAATGATTTGTTTAATGCTCCTTTTGGCTTTTTTGTGAGGTTTCTTCATCTAAATGGGTATCAAGTAGGCCAACCTAAGTTTGAATAAAAGGATGAGTTTAAGATGGGGATGTGGGTGGTCTGATTGAAGGCCTTCTTTGCAAAGGAATTGTTCTAGCCCTATTTCTTCTAGTTTGTTTATTAGCCTCCTCCTGCTCTTTCAAGTACTCCACCATTTCCTCCTTTAATAGTTTGGGTAACATAACCCCACTCCTCCAACCCCATTCAAATGGATTTTTAGTTAACTATATAAGGATTTGTATTGAACATGAGAACTATGGCATATCCAAATACGAGCCCCACCACCAACAATATTTTTCACCACTGCCACGTCTCCAAAGAGGAGAAGCAACATCGTATTTCATGGAAACCGACGTGTTTTCAGAAGCTTGTGGGCCTTCTTGTACTCCACCTGAAGAAGAACTTGATGTCATCCTAATCTGTTTTTTACCACCAAGATCACCATAAAGGCGTGAGGTGAGAGCATACATAGAGTTAAAATGTAAAAAAAAAAGTTTTCTTTTAATTAAATAATAAAATTTTAAAACTAGAATGACAATATTTACTAATTAATATTAATTTTCTAACCATGTTTTTGATTCTACAAATCTTGTTAGCAAAAAGAGGAGCATATACAAAAGTTAGAACTTAGAATAAGGCTACAAGAAGAGTCTAGGAATTTTTTAAATTACACATCATTCATTATTTCTAATTTGAAAATAATATATATACAACGTAAATGAGTTTTTTTGAAATTTTAAACACCACAACCATGATCATGAATGATGTGTATTTACACATCATTAATGATCATGATTACATGTAATGTTGTAACATAAATTTTAATAATTAAATATGGAACTTAAGGGGATAAAAACAAAGGGCTGAATTAAACAAAAAAATACCTGTAAACTGCAAGAGCAAGGGCAACTAGTAACAAATAGTGGTTGCCTCCAAACTGGCAATCATAGATTCTTATTGTACAATGCAATGAAACTCAAACAAATACAATGGCTGCCTCTAGTATTTTGACTCTCCTCCTTTGAATGATCAATGAAATCATGAAACAATGTTTGCTTCTAGGCTCTAAACAAGCTTGAGCTCCTTGCAAGCAATGGCTACCTCTAAGCAAACGCTCTTTGTAATGGTTGCCTCATCTTTGACTCTAACACTTGCAAGTTGCAAATTGCCAAATACCAACAATGAATTGTTTGTGTGTTTTGACAATGGTTGAGTGTCGTTTTATAGCTTTTTAGAGGAGATAAGGGTTCATTTTTTAATTCATTTGTGTTTTTAGGGTTTAGGTTGACTCGGTCAACTAAAAAAAAAAAAAATTTAAAGCAGTTGTGCCGCTTTTGGGAAAGGTACGGTAGTGGTATGTACAGAACATACTCAGGACGTACCGAACCCGTAGCCATACCCAGTACATACCAAGCAAGGTACGTAGGATCCTGGGATGTACCGGTGCTTCCTAGGAAAATTCTATTGGTGCATTGACTCTCAAGGTTAGCAGCATGTTATGAGAGAATTGATGTGGGGGACCACAAGACAAATTTAAAGAAGACCTAAGTAAACCACAGTATGGAACTCCAAAAGCTTGGTGAACCTTGTTGGCGCAATGCCTATTCTTGAGTGTCCTACACCCAGTGCTCCAAAGATAGTCCTCCAAGTGCATGCAAAACTAATCCTAAACCTTTAAGACGTTAAGAACATCTTGGCAAGCACAAGAAGACCAATAGACAATGATGTGATGGCAATAAAATGCTCGTAAAGGATACCTATAAATAGGGGACATGATTAATCATTGCAGCTTCTCATGTTTGACGACATCAACAATGGTCGATGCTGTCAGCTCTAGGCAATGATAAATCATGGGGTCCTAAGGAAAGGATTGTAAGGTGGAGGAAAGACTCAGGAGCTGATGCGAAGGTAATTTGATGGAGATATGAAAGTATTATAAGTAAATATGCAAGTGATAGTAAGACGATGGTAAGGAGATGTCAAAGGAGGTAGCAAAAGGATGACAAGGTAGGATATCGAAGACATCAAGGATGGCACACCAAATCTTTGTCACATATACCACTAATCCCGTACACTCCGCTCATGATAATGCCTTGTGATGCATCACTAAGGGAGGTTGATGTACCAATGGTGCTTGCAAAGAGAAAAACAAGTAAGAGTGAAAAATAAGGTATACATTATCATCTGCCAATAACACCTTATACCACCCAAAAAAAGGAGAAGTGTTTTTTCCGACTTGTACAAAGGTCCCACTTCATGTCCACATGCGAACACCTCACATAAATAATAAGAAAGATGAGAGTAATGGGTCGTTAACTTGCCTATACAAGCCTCACTCCTTGTCCTCGAGCTTGTCCAACAATCTTAGCAACAAGTGCTCCATACCTTCTTCAACTTCCACACAAGGTACCTATGCCTAGCCAAAAATGGGTGGCATAGAGGTGCTGAAATAATTCAAAGAAAAAACAGAAAAAATAACAAGCTATGCCTGCTAAAAAAATGAATAAGAGAAAGGGAGATCAAGTAAAAACATATAAGCCAAATTACCTAACCCTTCCCTTCACATAACTAAAAAAAAAGGTTCAAACAAGCTAGAAAAACATTGTGAATCAAATAAAGAAGCAAAGCATATACAAACATTAAGAAAATAGGAGCATGTGGATTTCTTCCAAATGTAGAAACCTTGTTTTAGTTTATCTTATTCTCTCTCTTCCATCCACCTATAGCAACATTAAGAAAATACAAGCATGTGGTTTTCTTCCAAGTGTAGAAACCTTACTTTAGTCCGCCCAAGGTTCTCTCTCTCCCCTCTACCTTTCTCCACTCTTCTCCTTTTCTCAAAAACCAAGGTTCTAGCAAGCAAATGACAATCCAAGAACCTCTAAACAGGTACAAGCTTGCTCTACTTACTGGAATGCAACTCAAATCCTACAACCAATAAGATTGAGATAAATGGCATCTCTCCCCCTAAAGCTCCTACCAACTCTCTTACACGACCACGCCATTTTCATACAATCTCAAGCAACTTACCTTACAAGCCTACATGGCCTTCATACAATCCATTTATTCCTCTTACAAAAGTATAAACAATCCATGTCTTTTGTACCCCTGACCACCCCTTCTTACAAATCTCTTACCAAGGCCTTAAATGAGGTATTTGGTATTTCAAAAGATATTATAGGGTCTTACAAATTCAACCACTCTATAGGTATAGGTCTTAGGCTAGCGCAATACAACATCTAAAGCTAAGCGCATATCATGAAGTATATAAATTAGCATAATTGGTGTACCCAAATTTCATCCTGAAATTTGTGACTACCCTATCCGAAAAAAATTCGTACTTTTAAAATAATGGGTCGTTTTGTGTTTTTATTGCCAGAAAGTTCTTGTATTGCATCAGGATATTCCCAAAGAGCCATATTAGCCATTTTCGCCAAATACCCAGATGTGCCCAAAATTGTTATATTTTGTCGTCGGGATTTGTCTGCGGGAAATTTGTATTTAATTATTTTGAGCCTCGTTTGAGGCAATTTGCTCTCCGATTTAACCATGCTGTAATCGTACATATCATTATTCCTATATACCAGTAGGGTTTTAACTAGGAATGAGTTCTGCATTTTATTTGTGACTTTTGGCAACTTTTTGTGTTTTTGTGTTTTCCTGTTTCGTTTTCTGTGATATTTCTCTGGATCAATTCCTTTGCCAATTTGGCTTGATTCTTGGCCTGGAGTAGTTGGGGATCATATACGCACATTATGCCAGAAGGAAGTCGCCATCGGAGGTCTGGTTCAGTGGGAAAAGACGAAGTCGTGCACCAAAAAACCTCTTCTGGGCTGGCAGCATTTTTGGAAAAAGTAGAATTGAAGTGGATCATGGGAAAATTAGAAGCAGCAGGCAGGTGGGAATTTTGTACCTACCTAGCAGGGTACTTTTTCCCATGGAAGCAACACCACTTAAGTGACAATGGGAAAATTAGAGGCAGCACGCAGGGGGGAATTTCTTACCTGCCTTGCAGGGTAAAAATTCCCATTGTGGAATAAAAGAAAGATCATTTAAGTGAATCATGGAATTTTATTGTCTGCCTAGCAGGGTAAATAATCCTATTATGAAAGACAAGTGACTTAAGTGAATCATGGGATTTTCAGGGTTGCCTTGCAGGGTAAAAAATTCCATTGTCATGTGTTTCTTAAAAATTGAATTCTTTATGTCAAAAGTGCGCCCCCTTTGGAGAAGTAAAGGTAGCCTTTAAATTGATTAATTTAATTAATTATTCACCTAAAATAGGCGCCCAGGCTTGTGGAAAAGTCAACTGAAGTTAAAGGACAAAAGGTGGTTGAAAATATATTGTTCTAAAATTAAATAAATCAATTTATTTAATGGCAGCGCCTTTATGTCAAAAAGTGCGCCCCTTTTGGGAGAGAAATAATACTTTTTAAAGTATTAAATGATTAAATTAATTCCTATTTTCAGTGGCTAAGGTCAAAGCATACTGTGAGACTTGAGTTAAGGGGAAGCAGAAGTCGAAAATTAAATAAATTTATTTTATTTAATGACAGCCATAAACATGCACAAAATAGGCGCCCCATTTGAAGAGTGAAGCTCATTAATTAATTAATTACTTGCCAGTAATAGCAAAGGCATTAATTAATTAATTATAGAATCACAAGGGTTATATAAGTAGGGGCTGCCATAAGGGTGAATTAATTAATTCACAGGTAAAGAAGTGCAGCCCAGAGGAAAAGTGCGTCCCATTTGAAAAGAATTTTTGTTCAAAAGAAAGTGAAATCAATGCTAAAAGCTTCCAATTTTGGTGCAAAAGTTGAAGGGAGTTGATTTGTCTGGATAATTGTTTGCATAGGTGATACAGGTGCTCAGGTGAAGTTGAAAAAAGTCATGCTCATTTTGCATGCAAATAAAACATCAATTTTTGGGGCAGTAGACTTGAATTATGCAGATTTTTATGATTAAAATCCACTGTTCATGTTCCGGTTGCCATCTTTGTCTGAATTAATTGCAGGAATTCGTTACAGGTGCTTTACAAAAGAAAATGAGCTTTAATCAATGTCCAATACATTGAATATATCCTCCGAATTTGAAGAATTACCCAGATCTGCACCAGTTTTGAAGAATTCCTGCCGAACAAGAAGAAAAAGAATTATTCAGACAAAGATAGACAAAGCCATGGCAAAGACGGATGCAAAAGAAAGCACAACGGAGTCATGCATCACTTCCAAATTTGCAGACATAGGAGACAAAAATCTAAGGTCCGGAACCTCTTTCCGAATTGATTGATAGATCCAGAGCAGGAAAGACTTCATTCATGCATGCAGTTAAAAGCAGTGGAATTATTCGAGCTGTAGCCTTTTCATATGCAGCCCAGTTGCCAGAGTTCGTTATGGAGTGTGCTAGTTCTTACCATCCTTCATCCAGATCAGTGCGAGATGCTATGGGGAAAACAATAATTCGGTTGGACGCAGAGTTCATCAATTATTGCTTGAAGATTTCGGCTCGAAAGGTGGTGACTTCCATTAGCATTTAGGATGCCGGCAGTAGGTGGGAGAAGCATAGAGTTGACTGCGTGAACATAATGAACAACAGATACATGAAGAAGCCTAGATCTCCTTCTAAGTTCCCAAGAACTCTTCAACGGTCCAATCTGGTGCAGGAGGTAGATGATATTGCCAAATTGTTATATAGGATTAATGGCGAGGCGAACACTCACACTTTCTATACATGGATGTATGCTTTCATCAGGACCATTGAAGTCAACAAGGTTGATTCCATAATCAATTGGTCAGAAATCATTAGCGACAACATTGGTGAGCAACTCCGGAACGTGAAGCGTACTTTCAGTTTCAAAATGACTTCCTACTTGGTGTATGCTGCAGCTTTACAAGGCATCTTCTCTGGTGTCACTCAGATTTCACCCTGAAATCTGCGACTACCCTATCCGAAAAAATTTCGTACTTTTAAAATAATGGGTCGTTTGTTGTTTTTATTGCCTGAAAGTTCTTGTATTGTGTCAAGATAATCCCAAAGAGCCATATTAGCTTTTTTCGCCAAATACCCAAATGCCCAAAATTGTTTTATTCTGTCGTCGGGATTTGTCTGCGGGAAATTTGTATTTAATTATTTTGAGCCCCGTATGAGGCTATTTGCACTCTGTTTTAACTCTATTATGAAGCGAATATGTTATTATTCCTATGTGCCAGAAGGGTTTTAACTTATTTTAAGTTTTGGGCTTTATTTGTAACTTTTGGCAATTTTTCGTGTTTTTGTGGTGTCCCGTTTTGTTTTCTGTGAAATTTCTCTGGAGCAATTCCTTCGCCAGGTAAGCCCGATTTTTTGCCTGGAGCAGCTAGAAAACATACACGCACATTATGCCCGGAGGAAGTCGTCATCGGAGGTCTGGATCACTGGGAAAAAGCGAAGTCGTGCACAGAAAAGCCCCTGCGGGGATGGGCACATTTTTGGAAAACAAAGGATTTAAGCTGCGATGGGAAAAATATAAGCCGCAGGCAGGGTGGGAATTTTATACCTGCCTGGCAGGGTACTTTTTCCCGTGTTATAAAAGTCACTTAAGCTGCAGTGGGAAAAATAGAGGCTGCAGGCAGGTGGGAATTTATTGCCTGCCTTGCAGGGTAAAAATTCCCATGATATAATAAAAGGAAAGTGACTTAAGTGAAATCATGGGATTTTAGTGCTCTGCCTTGCAGGGTAAATAATCCCATTGTCAAAGTCAAATCACTTAAGTGGATCACGGGATTTTGGTGCCTGCCTGGCAGGGTAAAGAATCCCATTATGAAAAAATTCTTAAAAATAGAATTACATGTGCAAAAAAGTGTGCCCCCTTTGGTGAGAGATTAAAAGCATTAAATTGATTATTTTAATTAATCTTTCTCTCAAAAAGTGCGCCCAAGCTTGGAGGAGGTCAAAAAGTCAAAGATGGAATAAAAGAAAGGATTTAAAAGCATTAAAATTAATTTATTTAATGGCTGCCTCTTCCTCTCAAAAAGTGCGCCCCATTTGGGTAATTATTTAATGTTTTTTAAGGCATTAAAACATTAAATTAATTTCTATTTTCAGTGGCTATGGTCAAAGCACACTGTGAAGCTTGAGTGAAGTGATGTGTGAAGGATTAAATTGGATTAATTTAATTTATTGGATGGCTGTCCTTAAACATGCTATTTTTAAAAGAGAAAAGCATGATTTTTAATTAATTAATTGCCTTTAATTGTTAGGGCAATTATTAATTATAGAATTGTGAAGGTTATATAAGCATGGGCAGCCATATGGGTGAATAATTTAATTCACAGGTAAAGAATTGCAGCCAGGAGGAAAAGTGCGCCCCCATTAGAGGAAAGATTTTGTTCAGACAAAGTGCTAACAAGGCTAAAAGCTTCCAGATTTGGCGCATGCTTTGGAGGAGGTTGATCTTTGTCTGCATAGTTGTTTTCACAGATGTTACAGGAGCTCAGGTGTTAATTGAAAGGATTCATGCTCTCTTTATGTGCAAATTAAACACCAATTTTTGGGGCAGCAGGCTTGAAAAGTGCAGATTTTTATAATTTAAATTCACTATTCATGCTCCGGTGGCCATTTTTGTCTGAATAAATTGCAGGAATTCATTACAGGTGCTTTACAAAAGAAAAGGAGTTTTTATCAATGTCCAATACATTGCAAATATCCTCCGAATCTGAAGAATTGTCCAGATCTGCACCAGTATTGAAGAAATCCGGCCAAGTTAGAAGAAAAAGAATTATTCAGACGAAGATAGACAAAGCCATGGCGAAAGGAGATGAAAAAGAGAGCACGATGGATTCATGCATTGCTTCCAAACTTGCAGACATAGAAGACACGGATCTAGGCCCAGAACCTCTTTCTGATTTGATTGATAGATCCAGAGCTGGAAAGACTTCACTCATGCGTGCGGTCAAAAGTAGTGGAATTAACCGAGCTGCAGCTTTTCCGTGTACACCCCAATTGCCAGAGTTCGTGATGGAGTGTGCTAGATCTTATCATCCTTCATCCAGATCAGTGCGTGATGTTGCGGGAAAGACAATAATTCGTTTGGATGCAGAGTTCATCAATTATTGTCTGAAGATTCCAGTACGAAAGGTGGTGACTTCTATTAGCATTCAGGATGCTGACAGTAGGTGGGAGAAGCATAGAGCTGATTGTGTGAGCATCATGAATAGCCGGTTCATGAAGAAGCCTAGATCCCCTTCAAAGTTCCCGAGAACTCTTCCACGGTCCAATTTGGTGCAGGAGGCAGATGATGTCGTCAAATTGCTATGCAGGATAAATGGCGAAGCGAATGCCTACACTTTCCGTACATGGATGTATGCTTTCATCAGGACCATTCAAAATCAACAAGGTTGATTCTATAATCAATTGGTCGGAAATTATTAGCAGCAACATCGGTGAGCAACTGCAGCACAATAGAAGAGAGATCCGGAGGTGTGTTGGTTCGGCGCAGGAGATTCCCTCAAGCGAAAGCATGAAGGAGAAAGCAGCAGAAGGTCCGAGAAGTTGAAAGTACACAGAAGATCTCAAGAGAGAGAGAAGATCACTTCTACGACCATAGCTTTGACTCCGGCTTCTCCAGTACCCAGTACTTCACCAACTATTGCACCACAGAAGCAGGATGCTTCCATGCCTTCATTGAATCCAGCGACGTTCGTTTTCTCTCCGCAGCCACTTCTGTTCATCACCCGTTCCAGAGGAGATGTTGAAACTGCAGATGACAGAGTTCGAAAGAGCTTTGTCCTTGGATGTTTCAAAAGATGGCAGCCATGACACTGTGGCACTTTCTGACGGAGAGGATGCAGAGCGGGAGATGGTAGTGCGCTCAGCGACTTCTTCACTCCCCGAGAAGTAATTTCTCGGAATGGTTAGCTTTGCAGTTGGTTCCAGAAGCAAGAGTAGAGATGAACTTAGAGGAGCATGACTTGCAGCTACTTCAGGATCTGAGCAGAAGAGACAGAAGGCCTAAAGTTGCTAAAGCAACTTCTAGGTTGATCATCGAGGATTCGGGAGAGAAGTTTGCTGAGATATCAATTCCGGCGGAAGGAAAGATAGAAGAGGAGCTCACGGCAGAAGATGTGACGGTGACCAAAATACCACTCGGTCAAGCTACCACTGAAGGATTGAAGCAGGACACGCAGACATTGATGGATGCTTTGTTCCTTAGGCTTGACAGTGAAAAGGCGGAGAAAGAAGAGCTGCAGAAGCAAATATCTCAATTATGTGAGATCATAGCCAAGGTTGCTAAACCTTCCATTCAGCCCATTTCAGAGCAGGTGAGTGATCATCTTATGCAGGAAATGGAAGATGCAAGCAATCAAGTAAAGGCTATTGACGAATGGAAGGATCTGATTATTCGTCAAGCTTCTGTGCAACTTGGGGAAGTGCCAGCCCGCCTAAAGGTTATGAACGATGCAGCAAATCAACTAAAGCAACTGATGGAAAGCATAGAAGGCATGAATACAGTTGCAGAGAGTAACCTGAGTATTTTGGCCGAGATCAACAAGCTGCCGGGAGATGTATTGGTTGCAGAACAAATTGTACCGGATGGATCAGTCGAGAAGGGGAAGCAGCTAGAGTTTGCAGTATCTTTCCGTTTGGAGATCTGCAGAGTTTTGCTGAAAAGGATGCAGGCGCTTGAGAGTAGAACATCAGATTTACCGGACAGTATCATTTCTTTCACTGAGGAAAGAGTGGACGGAGGTGTTACTTCATACGTGCGGATTGTTTCTAACGAGGTGCATGATTCCCTGGAAGGTTCTCTTCTGATGGTACAAAAGAGAATTGATAAAGCTACCAAGCCTTTCACGATGAATTCTATCAGTAGACTGGTGACGCTACAGGTAGACATTGCAAGATTTGGGCCGAGTTTGGAAGATGTGGAAGCATGCAGCAAAGTATTGAATGAAGGGTTGCTGCAGTTCAGGACAGAGAAGGAAGCAGTGGCTAAAACAGATGGAAGGATGCTGAATTATATGTTCGACAAGTATATCAGATATCAGAACAAGAAGAAGATGTAGACATTACAGCTGGCATGACTTCTTCTATTCTTTCTTCTTCTATTTTCTATGTTCCCGGATGAAATTGTAAAACTTCTAAGTTATTGGTTTTGCAACCATTACTTGAAGTCATGCGGAACCATTCTATTAGTTAAGTGATACATGTGTCACTTAAGAAGAAGTTAGTTGAGGATGATTGCCAAATGTCATCTTTACTTGTTGTTCATACTTTAGTTTAGTTTGAGTCTTCTATTTGTACTTTCCCTCCTACATTCTATAAGTAGGAGAAGAACCTCCGGGTTAATGATCGATCAGAATTTGTAAGAAGCAATCTTGTGTTCTAGACTTTGTGCTGAACCCCTGAGAGCCACTTGTAGCAGAGGAATACAAAGAAGCAGGTTTCCGGAGAACTTTGTGTCACGGCGTACTGTGTTTCTTGCTTTTAAATCTTAGATCTTTTAAGTAAACTTTGTGTTATTTTAGATCTGGATCTAGAGCTGCCTTTGCTTTATAATTCTGTGTTCAAATCTATTAAGTTTCTTCTATGTGCATGCAATTAGCTCTGCTATCTACTAATTGGGATGCACATCTTCCCCATTTCTTCTCTGTAATTCCTTTACTTCCTTCTTCTATAATTTTCCTTTCTTAAACAGCTGCTTACTTGTTGCAGAACTTCTTAGTTATGGTTCATGAACTAAGTGGTTAAAGTAAAACCCCTGATAGATAAAAACACATTTTTATTGACAAATCTGACACGGGAGCCTCACCGGTTAAATGAGGGAGATTTATCTCATGACTGCCTAGGTTTGATGCTATGCAGAAAATCTAGCCAACATTCTTCCAAGCTGACTTCATAGATGTGGCGTTCTTTCAAAGGACCCCATTTTCAAAAAGTCCTACGTCCAATCTTTTGGAGTGCACAAGGTAGATCATTTCCAACAGTTTACTGTCGATGTGTTTCCAACTCATTTGCGCGAGCTTCAAAGGACTTCTCCAAGTGGATCAATGTGGCGAGGACCCCATTTTCTTGCTAAGATTTCAAAGTGGTCAATGATGGATTCTTCTACGAATTCATTTGCAGGCTAGACAGGGACTTGAAGGCCAACAAGGGTGAGCAAGGAAGCATGGGAAGCTGTATCCAAAATTGGCAGTCTATTCATTCAGTTTTTCAGATTTCACATACCTCAAGGTTACTGGCTTTTGTGGAGAACCGGTTAAGCTAACCAGATATCCGAATGATAGATTGATCACCATGGAGCTGAGCAGACAACTTGTGGAGATACACGACCTTCAGTCGAAATGGCACAAGTCTACGGGCTTCTTCCCGATCACTGTGGGACATTATAGTTGCCAAAGCATTCATAGAGCTCGAGGATTGGAAGCGGAAATGTTATCTGAGTATGAGCAAGAGTTCTTTCTGGCACGACTAAACTTTGATCCATTTGGAGTAGCCAGGAAGACGATCTCCTAGGAGTACGCACATGTGCCTTCATTAGAGGATTTCTAGATGAAGTGCAAAAGTGAGTACGAGGTTAGAAAGAAGGATTTCAGCAGGCTATCAACACGGCAAGTGTTCGACTTTGGACTAGCATGGATACCTGCGGATCTTAAAGATGATGGGAATGTGTTACTTGATGCTTACCATCAAATGGGAGGAGATATAGCCGTACTTCAGGATAACGTAGGGGGTTACCATACGATTGAAGAAAGGTCTGGCGCTATTCTGGTGAATACTTCAAACTGGTTGCTGACTAAGGGATATTGCCTTGATGAAGCATTGATGAATCAAATCACGGGCAACTTCGGCACAGGAGATTCCCTCAAGAGGAAGCACGGAGGAGAAAGCAGCAGAAGGTCCGAGAAGATGAAAGTGTACAGAAGATCTCAATCAAAGGAAAAGATCACTTCCACGGCCATGACTTTAGTTCCGACTTCTCCAACATCCAGTACTTCACCGATTGTTGCACCTCAGCAGGACACTTCCATGCCTCCACTGAATCCGGCGACATTCATCTTCTCTCCTCAGCCACTCCGTTCAGCACCTGTTCTAGAAGAGACGTTGAAGCTGCAGATGGCAGAGTTCGAAAGAGCTTTGTCCTTGGATGATTCAGAAGATGGCAGCCATAACACTGTAGCAGTTTCTGATGGAGAGGAAACAGAGCGGGAGATGGTAGTGCACTCAGCAACTTCTCATTCTCCGAGAAGTAACTTCTCAGAATGGTTGGCTTCGCAGTTGGTTCCAGAAGCTAGAGTGGAAATGAACTTGGAGGAGCACGACTTGTAGCTACTTCGGAGTGTAGGCGGAAAAGACAGAAGACCTAAAGTTGCTAAGGTAACTTTAAGGTTGATCATTGAGGAGTTGGGGCAGAAGTTTGCTGAGATGTCAGTTCCGGCGGAAGGAAATAAGGAAGATGAGCTCACAACAGAAGATGTAACAGTAACCAGAGTACCCATCGGTCAAGCCACCATAGAAGGATTGAAGCAGGATACACAGACATTGATAGATGCTCTATTCCTTAGGCTTGACAGAGAAAAGGCGGAGAAAGACGAGCTTCAGAAGCAGGTATCTCAGTTATGCGAGATCATAGCCAAGGTTGCTAAACCTTCCACTCAGCCCATTTCAGAGCAGGTGAGTGATCATCTTATGCAGGAGATGGAGGATGCAAGCAATCAGGTGAAAGCTATTGACGAATGGAAGAATCTGATTATTCGTCAAGCTTCTGTACAACTTGGAGAGGTGCCAGCCCGCCTGAAGGTTATGAATGATGCAGCATATCAGCTGAAGCAATTGGTGATGAGCATACATAGATATGAACATAGTTGCTGAGAGTAACTTGAGTACTTTGGCCGAAATCAACAAGCTGCCGCGAGAAGTATTGGTTGCGGAGCAGATTGTACCGGACGGATCAGTTGAGAAGGGGAAGCAACTGGAGTTTGCAGTATCTTTCCATTTGGAGATCTGCAGAGTTTTGCTGAAGAGGATGCAGGCACTTGAGAGTAGGACATCGTCCTTACCAGACAGTATCATTTCTTTCACTGAGGAGGAAGTGGTCGGAAATGTTACTTCATACATGCGGATCATTCCTAGCAGAGTGCCTAATTCCCTGGAAGGGTCTCTTTTGATGGTACAAAAGAGAATTGATGGAGCTACTAAACCTTTCACGATGAATTCCATTAGCAGACTAGTGGCACTACAGACGGATATTGCGAGGTTCGGGCCAAGCTTGGAGGATATGGAAGCATGTATCAAAGTGTTGAACGAAGGATTGCTGCAGTTCAGGACAGAAAAGGAAGCAGTGGCTAAAACAGATGGGAAGATGTTGAATTACATGTTCGACAAGTATATCCAGTATCAGAACAAAAAGAAGACATAAATGTTACAGCTGGCTTGATTCTTTCTTCTTCTATTTTCCATGTTCTCGGATGAAATTGTAAAACTTTAAAGTTATTAGTTTTGAAACCATTACTTAAAGTTATGTGGAACAATTCTATTAGTTAAGTGATACATGTGTCACTTAAGGAGAAGTTAGTGGAGGATGATTGCCAAATGTCATCTTTACTTGTTTATGTTTCAATTCAGTTGAGTTTCCCATTTGTACTTTCCCTTCTACATTCTATAAGTAGAAGAAGAACCTCCGATTTAAGGATCAAAATTTGTAAACAACATTCTTGTGTTCCAGACTTTGTGCTGAAACCCTTGAGAGCCACTTGAAGCAAAGGATTATACAGGAGCAGATTTCCGGAGAACTTTGTGTCACGATGTATTTTGTTTCTAGCTTTTATATCTTAGATCTTTTAATAAACTTTGTGTTATTTATTCTAGTACCTTTGCTTATAATTCTGTTTTGATATCTACTGGTTTCTTCTATGTGCATGCAATCAACTCTGTTATCTATTGATTGGGATGCACATCTTCCCCATTTCTTCTCTGTGTTTATATAATTCCCCTCTTTTATAAATATTTCCTTTCTTAAACAGCTGCTTACTTGCTACAGAACTGTATAACTATGGTTCATGAGCTGAACAGTTAAAGTAAAACCCCATATGAGAAATCAATACACATGATATAATCGACAAATCAGAATTCATGGGAGCCTAATGAGTAATCAAGAAGCATGGAGCAAATCATCATGAATACACATAGGAAAACAATGTTATGATCAAGTGAAACATCAATATACCATCTATAAACATATGAGCAAGGGATAAAACATTGTATAAGCAATCTAAGTAGCACTAGAAAGATATAACCCGAAAATCGTGCAAGATGTCCCTAGAGTAGGCATACTCCCAATGTGGATTAATAGCTCTTGGGAGGTATCAGCTAATGTAAAGTTGTAAAGCATGTGTGTATCCATGATAATGTCTAGCCTAATGTCTTTTGTCTAAATTCATTATGTCGTCAAAAGCATGTGCATAACAAATAAGATATGTAAATGCAAAGAGCATGATAAGTAACATCACCTGAATCTATGTACCAATAAAGCAAGTCACAAGTAGGTCTTGGTTTTTGAATTTTTGGAATATTTGAATGTTTTTGTATTTTCTTGGATACTCAAACACTTGAATAATGCTAAAATGTACTAGGGGCCCTAGGCCTTGGGTTGTAGACAATAGAAGAATGACGGGGGTGGAGGTCCTAGATAAGTATGATTCCCTTAACAATCACATCGAACCCCTGGAATGTACTGCATCGTCAAATTATCCGTGTAGATGCCAAGTAGAGAGTGGATGCTAGGAGAATGAGTAGTGTAAAGTCAAGGTAAAAATCTTTGTTGTCAAAGTTGAAGAAGCCTGTGATGAAAAGAAGCTATGTACAATGAATTGTATAGATTAATCATGAGTGAGGGAAATGTAGGAGTGGTATCCTGATGATCCCATCAATGTCATGATAATAAGGTCCAGGATCCATAGTGCAAATTGAATGCTATGCGTAAAAAGAAATTGAAATCAACTTGATACTCTCTGGGTTCATTTGGCATATAAATTTTGTATTAGCCAACATCTTAGTCCATGTCATCCTCTGTGTAATTCATGGGTCATTGTAGTAGTAATCAATGGTCACCATTCTCACTGGGATAGAACATTGCGTGTCTGCGTTTTATGCCCTCGCTTGCAAGGTTTGATATGTTGTTCTTTTTGTTGTGGACATACGGGAGGCAAATTGACGTGCTGGATATGCTTAATGTGCGATACATATTGCTGGGTCTTGTGCTCGACTTTGGCTAGGAATCTCAACAATATATTAGTGCAATGGGTCGTTCTATGGGTCATGCTGAATTTTGCATTATAGGTTGTCCCACATCATTTAGGATGATCCAAGCACAAGAGGCTAATCTCATAACCCTTAGGGGTGTGAACTCATGAGTGGTACATAATTCTTTGCTTTGTTGATTGTGTATCATTATTCAAATTATTGTGTGACGTTGAAGGGCTCAGCTTGTCATCCCACAAATCCATGGTTTCATAGGTAACATGTTGACATATTAGGTTGTTCAGGCAATGTTATCCACTCACGTGGCAATCTTCCTAGGTCACATGATTGATGATTTTATTAGTGAAGGTGTTTGCGCAATATTTTCCTTTTGTTTTTTCAACTCCATTGTATTATACTGCGTAACTTTGTACCGGATTCATATATTGTAATGTGGCTATAATGTAATAAGGAGTGTCATAATGCAAATCTCGTTGTGCATTCAGTTGTCTGACATTAATTCGTATCATGGATCCATTGATTCAATATGTGCTAATCACAAAATGGTTTACCACGAATTGTTTTAATCATGAGTATATAGGATGAATCATAATGTAATCAAGGTAATGGTTGATCATATCCTTGTATCATGGCATAATGCCATTTGTAAGATGAGCTTCTGGTTAATATGTAAGCTGTACTAGTAGTGGAATTATGGTAGATATTTTCCGTGGAGTTCATTGAATTGATAGTGAGTGTCATGAATGATTAGCCTCACAGGATACAGTAAACACTTGTTATTTGAATGGGGTTTGCCGACATCCTAATTGGAGGCTTATCAAAGTCTTCATTTAATTAGTAAAGTTGTCAATGTGAGTGACTTGGGTCGTAAACTTGTCAACAATGCTGTTCTTATAAGAGCGAAATACATGGTAGTCACTATATTTAGTGCTTTTCAAATGTTGTGGCTTATTAGAATCAATTTAGAATGTGTATGTAGCTAATGAAACAGACTACATTCATAGATAGACTTGGGTGATTACTTTGTACGTGAGTTGTGGTAACAAATCACCCCTATAGAATAGGAATTTGGTAGCTACTTGTGATAAGGTTTACTCCTTGTTAATGGGATGATCATCTATCTATATGCATGTAAGCAATGCATCTTTGGTAAACATCAATGAATGTGTGATCAAATTCTTAACCTTGTCATAAAAGAGTTTTCCCTGAAACCTAGGTGCCCTGTTAGACACACCTTAAGGCCATATCCTTTAGAAAATGGTAGGCTAAAAACAGAGCTTAGTCTGCAGACCCATGTTGTGTGCTGTTTCTGTAATGTGTGTGTGTTAGTCTGCCCATTTTTGAGATCAAGTTGTGTTGAATTAGCTAGTATTGATTAGATTAACTTTGTTTCATCAATGTGTTTTATTTGAGATCAAATATTTTATTCGCTACACATTATTTATAATCTATGTTATGGAGTTTAGTGGTTTTTGAATTGGGCAATTTGTGCAAATCAGAAATCCCTTTGATCTAAGGTTGATAACAAGTAACCTTAGGGAAGCTTCCCAATTAGGAAAAGTTAGTAAGACTGAACATATCTTAGGGGGGATGACTTGGTAACCAGATCTAGCGATACTCTTAGATTGTGTGGGAAAAGTTTGGTCAACAATATATCATTAATTTACAATCCATGATTGAAGGCAAAGGTGTAAGATGTTGCATGGGTCTTGTCATCATATGAGATCTTGGGTGCCAAATAAACCCATGGATAGCACTTAAATAAGAACTTAGGGTGCTAATGGAAAATCAACACTAATAAACCAATGGAACAATTCTTGTTTAGTATGTAACTTACCTTGTGAAGTAAAGCTTGGTGAAGCTTGAACAATCTTGTAATTTGTTGGATATAAACATCATTGTTTAGAGGCATTTGTAACTTCACAATAAAACTATTAACTATGTAGTATAAGTAAAATTACAGTAAGCCATGTTTTTATAGGCATGCTGACTTGGGGAGCAACTTGTGATTCCCCGATAGTAGGAACACTAGGTGTAGGAAATACATGTGGACACATGGGCATTAGATCCTAATGTGGAAAGAGAACCTCTAGAAGGTGGATTTCTATTAATCAATGGTTCAACATGAGCATCCACGAGATTGGATTTTTTTGTCAAATGTATCTTGTGGTAACAATTCTACTAATAGAATTAGGACTTAATCATATTGTTAGGCTAGACTCCTCAATATAGTGATCATTATCAATGTTTAAATCAAGCAATGTGTTATTCCCTAGCCATGAAATCAATTTGTGAGACTATTTTCATCAATCATAGCTTCATCTAAATATGCGACAAGCACTAGGAAATATCAATAGATGCTTATTGGTATTTGTTTCAAATATCTAGCATTAACAGGAAGGAGAACCCTATCATTAAGGGAGGATCAAGATTTATTTGTATCGTACCCATATCATTATTCCTAGGATTATGATGTGAGAGAGCTATAGGTGGCATTAAATGCAAAATATCCTCAAGCATACACTTATCCTTTAACTTAAAAATAATCATAGATGGCTTATGTAATCTAGGTAACTTAGACTGGCACAATAGAAGAGTATTAAAGTATAGCACATTAGGAGGACAGGTGTTTCAAACTGCAACACCTAAACATTAGCCAAACCCTAATGGGGTAAAATTGAAAAATAATATGAGAAATATTGAAAACCTAAGGGTGAAGAATGAAACCCTAGATTGACATAGTTCGATAAATAAGTGGGTTCACCAAAATGTAGTAAGAATTCATTGTTTAATTCCTATTTTAATATACTGAGCAATAATGATAATTTAAAAGTAAGACAAACAATCATAACAATCATAAATCATGCTACTCTTGCTTTTGCGAATAATTTTGTCAATTATGAATTGGTGATAAATGTAATGAAATGTCTAGTGGTTAGAGACACTTAGTAACTAGCATTATGCACCTAACAGAAATGAATGAGATAAAGTGCTCAAAATGTGTACCAAAGCATCATTGAGGTGTTCCTAACAAATGTACAAATAGTTATAACCATATCCCAATCTGGATGTCCAAATTTTTAGATAGAGTTATGTGATGAAGTAGGGCATACAACTTAGGTGTCAAAATTTTTTGACGAACCATGTTCTCTGAATTGTGGGGATGCACATCTAATTTAACATCACTCATTGATTTGTGTTTTACCTTCAATCACCTATACAAGTATGATTTATGGGTTTGGAACTTTCCTTAGAAGGGTGATAATGACTTCTTAAAACCTTAAGGAAAAAAATATGCCTTTGTGGTTGAGACCTAAACCAAGAGATTAACAAAAATATGGGTTGGATATTCATCACCGCAACCCTGTTGAAGAGATAGACAATATGCTAAAAAACACAACCTCAATGATTGGAATCAAGACACATGATAGTTATCCCAAAGCTATGATAAAATACATGTGTTCTCTTTTAAAATAAGACTCTTGTGCTTCAACCATAAAGATGCAGCTCTTAATGCATTCCTCGCGACTTCTCTAGACATGCATTTACAAGTGATCTATATGTTTTCTCATGAATGAGAAGTGGATGATACATAAGTATAGATGTCATATTTCAGTAACTATCTATCCTTGTGTATGGGTGCTATAAAGATAAGTCAAAATCAAATTACAACTTCCTATTGACCTGCTAAAACTGAGATATTGAATGATCCCCTAAATGAAACAAATATAATATATATCATGCAATCCGATGGGCCCAAAAATGTTTATCGATATTTTGAATATAAAGCATAATGCGATTTAAGTAGGGGGAAAATATAAAGAAGAAATTCGAAAGCAAGTGAGACAAAGCATCAATAACAAAACATATGCCTAATTTAGACCAATAATCAACAAGTATACAAAAATTATAGAAACATATCAATTGATAACTAATACACGTTTACATATTATTTTTAGGGGTGTACTACATCCTTGGTTTTTAAAAAACATCTAAAATTTAATGCCTTTTTAATTTTCATTTCTCACATAGCCACCTAGTCATAAAAATATACCCTAATATAAAATCAACGGCTCCACTACACTAGCTATATATATTCTTATTAAAAAAATGATGCACTAAATATTTTAGTACATAAAAAAATGGTTTTGGAGATGTCATTTCACCTACCACCACAAACCAATTTTTTCGGCACATATAAATAACCAAAATCACATACAAGCAGTGCAATGGAGACATAGAAGGGGATGTGTTGAGGAAGTTAAACTTGAAGGAGTGAAAAATTGTAAGAGGAAGAAATGTGTATTAAAAACATTGAATGCATGGATTTCAATCAAGGATAGTTGGAAGAGATTCTATCTAACAAGGGAAAATTTTAAGACCCCCTAGAAAAATTCCCGTAGATATTGTTTGAAAAATCTAAAGGGAAAAAATATTTCGCATGGTTAGTGGAAGTCATGTGTGTTGTAACTGGTTGGTAGCAATTGTTAGCTGGTAACAGCTATTGATGAGACCAAACTAAGTCTCATCCAATGCACAAAATAACATTATTCCTTCTCTTATAAAGTGGATTTAGATGTAGTCTTAAGAACTAGATAGCTTATTTAAGATAAAATGTAGAATATATTTGATATATTTTTGAAAAATCCATTGCAATCTGAATGTTTTCATTTCCTAATATTTCTTGTAAGTTGGAGTGCAATATTGTGTATGAGCAGGTCATTTGAAGAAATTGAAAGCTAAATCACTTTAGAACACTTTGGACTATTCTTTATAGATTGTGCCAGCGCATGACTCAACCAATAAGATGCATCCAAGACTCACATAGCTAAGAGTGCAAGAATCACAACACTCTCTGACTGAAATTGCAGACCTCCAAGGAATCACAGGGAATGCTTGTGGAAAGCATTGAGGACTCGCAGAATCAACAATGAAGATCAAAACTCTAACTAAAGTTGAACAGACATTCCAAATGAGAAATTGAGAGAGGTTTTTATTCCTTTTATTGCTAGGAGGAAAAACCTCTCTCTAGTTTTACACAACAATAATGGTTACAAAGATATCAAACATTTGAAGAAGAACGTTCACAAGCGCAGGACTCATACAATCATCATATGACACTCCTCTAACTAAAATTGTAGACCTTCAAATGAGAAGCTGAAAGATGATTTTTGTTCCTCTTAATTTTAGGAGGAAAAACCTCTCTCTATTTTTACACATACAATAATGGTTACAAAAATATCCACATTTAAAGAAAGGTTTTCAAGCACAGGACTCACATAGTTAGCACATGATTCTCTCTAACTAAAGTTGTAGACCTTCAAATGAGAAACTAAGAAAGGTTTTTGTTCCTCTTAGTGCTAGAGGAAAAACCTCTCTCCAGTTTTTATACAACAACAATAATTGAGGAGATATCTTCATTTGAAGTTTCAAGAGAATAAGGTTGAAGGCAAATAGAAAAAAAAAACACAGGTTCAGTGGAATTTGCAATATCTCCCTTATTTCTCAATGAAAAGAATAATTTCAAAATGTTCTGGAAATATTACAACAAGGAACACCAAACCTAGAAACCGTTTGAAATTATTCTTCGAATTGAATGCACAGTAATGATCAGAAAATTAGGGATGAGAATATGACGATGACAACTATTCATGTTAAAAGATTCAATCATGCAAGACTGGACTTATCAAGTGGAAGAGGTAGTTCAATTTAGAGTTGTAGTGTTCAAATAAATAATATTCCACATTTATCTCCACGGTAAGTGGAAGAATTAGTTAAGTTCAAGTGGAAGAGGTAGTTCAATCTAAAGTTGTAGTGTTTGATTAAATTCCTTCCACATTTGTCTCATTGTCAAGTGGAAGAAGTAGTCAAATGCACGTGATTATTGATAAGTAGTTAAATATGGAGTTGTAGTGATTGAATAAAGTTCTATTGTCTTCCACATTTATCTCATTGATAAAGTGGAAGATGTAGTATAAGTATTTCCCAAGATTATAGGTACTCAGTTCTATAATCTTGGAGTATTGACCAAGGGATGAGTTATAAATATCTCTCCAAATAACTCAATGCAACGGTGGTAAAAAATGGATGATTTTTGTAACATCATTTCTGATTAATAAAATATATAGTTCAAATATAATGGCAACATCATGTGTTTAGATTTTTAACCAAACTTTGAGGGAAGAGAAAGGGCCCACACTTACCCAAGAAGGAGGATACTTTATTTATTTTTTAGAATATAATCATTACTGTTTACTTAGATTGTTTAAATCAACATTGTGTGTTTTTTTTATTTAGCATTTTTTGTAAAACTTCATTTTCACGGTCATTTCTTTGTTTTCGGTTTGTTAGATTAGATTTTATTTTGTTTATTTATTTCAGTTTGTTATATTAGATTTACTTTCAGTTATTTATTTTAGTTTGTTAGATTAGATTCACTTTCAGTTATTGAATTTTCTTTCAAGCATTTTCAATTATAGAGCAAAGAACTGACAAATCATTGTTTCCTTCAGCCTCGTTTGTAGATAGCCTTGGACACTGTCTGGTTTTGACATTCTTTAAGATTAAATGTTGAGGATTGCAACTACCCTCGTCACTTGGGTTTGTGCACGACATGGCTTACTCTCCACTAAAGACGAAGATCTTTGGTGTGGTTCAACTTTGAGGACGAAAACTTTCATTGGATCCTATTGGGGATGAAAAATCTCATTGGATCCTATTGGGAACTTAAACCCTCAATAGTCACAACACTTGGGTATGAAAACCCTCATTTGTTGCGTTGCTGACTTCATCCGGGAGTCGCATGGGAGCTTTAAAATTCAGAATTTCAGAATGACAAGGGTTTTTATCAATGCTAGGGCACTCTTTTTTGGGGGCTTCCGCATTCATTTCCAGCTTGATCTACCCATTTGGAGATTTCGGGATCTCTTTTCTGTGGGTTTTTGTGGTTGAAAAAATCTGATTCTAATTTTATTGGATAGCTGATATTTTGTGATCATGTTGAGCATTGATTTGTGTTGCAACTCCAAGTATTGATGGAGTTATGAATTTTTGAAATTTTAATTGTATTTGCACTTGAAATAAATTTACAAAATACATATTTGCTCCAGACTTCATCTTGCTATATTTATTGAGTATTTGGGATATTTCTATGTTAATTTTCAGCCCATTTTGCATGTGAATGATTGTTCCTAAATACAGGTACAACTTGCTGTTCTAGAGGGAATAAATTAATGTAGTAAGCTGATTTTGATACCCTAAAAGTGTAATTTCTTGTTCGCTGCTAGGGTTTCTAATATTGTTGGACCTGTTATAAAAATCTGATTATTTTCAGTTAGGTGTTAGTGTATTTTCATATTTGATTCTTAGGGTTTGTAGGCAAACCCTTATTTTCGGTGTAAGCCCTAGAAATGGACATTATAGTGGTATCAGAGCTTCGATCTTCCCAGCCTGACGGTTTCCTTGCAAGAAGATGAAAATGGCAGACATAATTTTTGGTGATGCTAGACTCGAAAAGCTTTTCCTAGGGCAAGAAAGATTGACCAACACAATAGCTCATTTGATCCATACTATTCAAAATCCAAATGGTGGAAGGAGCTCTTCAAAAGAAGTCGATAATTCTCAGCCATCCAAATTGGACAACATTGTTACATGGTATAAGGATTTTAGGGCTCTTCCCGAGAAGATTCGTGATGCATGTCTTTTGCCGAGTTCATGGGAGTAAGCAAGGGAAGATCAAGGCCCAAGCCTAGGTCAAGAGATACACAAGAGGAAGAATTAGGGGTCCAAGTAATGGAGGAATTCATAGTGCAAATTGAAGAGGGAGAAATCATGGAGCTTAAGTCAAAGAAGGAAGAAGAACAATCGAATCTGTTGGGCATTGGAAGGGAGCAAACCACGGGAGCCCTAAAAGCCCCCATCGCCATTACCAAAGTAAAGCTCTTGACTGATTTTCATAATAGTAGCATGAAGATATCACAGTTTGATGAAATGTCGATGCATGAACCTAGGGAATTCATGGAGCATGATTCCCAAGGTAAAAATTCTTTAATGTTTAATGATATTTCATTGGTTTCTAATGGGTGTTTGTGGCTAATTGTTGAAAAGAAATCAGATTTGCATAAGGGCAAAGACAATGACATTACGAAAGGGTATGTTCATGAAGGAAAGGCACTTCCGGTTCCTCATGAATATTTTCAATTTGCTGGAAATTTCCAAACAACAATCGAGTATGGGCAAATTAAGGGATTTTATCACCTTGGAGTGAGTTCCGGCGATGTTCCAAACAAGTACCAACAAAAGAATGGTGGGATCCTTGTTGGCAGCCCAAGGTATGATGAAAAAAATCATATTTTATCTCCTCTTATGCCGCTGCCATACTCATGTCATTATGGGCAGCTTGTTAAGAAAGATCACATGTCATGTTTGATGTCTGGTAATATAATTGGCGATGATGTGAAGAACTTGAGGAGTAACATATGGCACATAGATCTTTTCTTGCAAGACTATGTGAGCATTAAAGTTTGGGTTCCGGTTAATCCTTTGAATTATAAGAAAGAGGAAGCCCTTGTTGACTTCAATGTTGTTACTCCCTGCATATGATTAGAAAGAAATTTTATGAAGGATTGTTTGGAATTTGTTATGTATCCTAACAAAGTTGTGAAGGATTTACTCCTAGAGTGTCCCTTGAAACCAAGCTCTACTCTCCATGGACAAGAAGTCATGGTTTTGATTGATGGGGGCTACTCACAGTTTCATTGATGAGAGTTTGGGGGAAAAGGTGAATTTGAAGGTGGAAGACTTCAAAAACGTCACGGTTAAGAAAACAGTTGGCTACTCTATGCCATGTACAAGGAGGTGCCCCCAACTCCTCTTCACATTGGGAAAACATGAGGTATGTGCTAAATTTTATTTGATTAGCATGGTTGGTATCTATCTTGTGCTTGAGGTCCAATGGTTGCACTCTTTGGGAGAACTCGCTTTCAATTTCCAAAACATGGAAATATGCTTTATGGATATGGGCAAAAAGGTGACACTTAAAGGTATCGTCGCGATGGAAATTATCACTGGTCTGTTCATGGTTCAAGGTAAGAGTTGTTTACATGTTGTGGTTGATGGATTCACAAAAAATGCCCCATTTTGCACATTTCCAGTCAAGTATAATATCAAAGTAACGCAACATAAACATGGTAGAGGCACTTCATGGTTGAGTATTCATGCAAGGGAACACCAACAAAGTATGTGGGTGGTTAGTGGTGACAAAAGGAGTGTACTTTGGAGAACCAAAGCTCGGAATTTCAGACTTAGTTATGTTGTCATTATTCATATCAGCCACCACATGATTTCATTTGCATGCATACTAGTGGGTAGGCAAGTATTTTCAGTCAAGAGATAGAACATTTTTCGATTGACGAATGTTTGGAGAAAAAATTCAGCCCTTAGAGAAGTGTTTTCAATCATTACAATGCTCACATTTCCTAATTTTGCAAAGAGGTTTCAGTTTTGTAACTGCTGCTCCATTTTTAAATTGTTGTTTTGATAAAATCAGATTATGAGTTTTTTTCAAACTTAAACAACTGCAAGAGTGATCATTTTGAGGGCATTAAATCATTGGAAAATAATGGTAGATGGTTCCAGCTGAAGAAGACAACTACAACCAACATAGCTCCAAATTGGGTGAAAAATTAGGTGAATTATGACTATCATACTTTGTTTCTAGCCATTTACAATCTGATTTTTTAGAGAGAAATGCACAATTATAGTTGTTTTTGGAACAATATTACTGAAGTATTGGGATTCCATCATTTGGATGGAAATTATGAGATGGTGGCAAGAAAAGGAAGGGAGCTAGCTATCATGTCTCTAAGGCATGATGAGGGGACTGTAAAAGTGTTGTTAAACACTCTTGTTTCCTTTGATATGTTTGCTTCATGTGCATAAACATCAAAGAAGGAGCAACTGAAATTCATTTGGGATCCAAGCATGTGTGTTTAGGACAAGCAAATTTGGGAAGGGAGGACTGTAATGTCCCCTTTTCCATGCTAGTCACTATGGAAGATCTTATGTCCATTCCTCTTCCTATGGGCATCAACGAAGGAGCAAAAGAGGGGAACTCATCATGGTTGTTAATGATGTACTTTTTATAAATAATTATTTTATTTACAAATCATGGCATTGGAATGGTTTGACTGGGGAAGAAGACTTGTCTAAAAAGCAAGGAGAATTTCTATTCCTTCATTATGAAGTTGATCTTTTTAAGTGAAGATTAAAAAGTGCATTAAGAGGTCGACCTTGAGGATTGGGCTTCTAATTCATCTTTGGCACCAGAAAGGAGGATATAAAGGTGGATTAAATGGCCTAAGAAAGGTTATGTATGTTTATTTCAAAGATTGATATCTCGGGTTTGTGCACGGTGGGCCTTACTCTCCACTGAAGATGAAGACCTTTGGTGTGGCTCAACTTTCAGGTTGAAAACCCTCATTGGATCCTATTAGGGACGAAAACCCTCAATAGTCACAACACTTACAGACGAAAACCCTCATTTGTTACATTGACAACTTCATCCAGGAGTCACGTTCGAACTTTAAAATTTAGAATTTCAGAATGGCAAGGGTTTCTATCAGTGCTAGCGAACACATTCCAGCTAGGGCACTCTTTTTTGGGGGCTGCCGCACTCATTTCTAGCTTGATCTACCCATTTGAAGATTTCCCGATCACTTTTTCAATGGGTTTTCATGATTGGAAAAATCTGATTCTAATTTTATTGGATAGCTGAATTTTTTATGATCATTTTGAGCATTGGTTTGTGTTGAAACTCCAAGTAATGATGGAGTTATGAATTTTTGAAGTTTCAGCTGTATTTGCACTTGAGTATTGTTGGATTTATTGAGTATTTGGGATATTTCTATGTTAATTTTGAGCCCATAATGCATGTGAATAATTGTTCCTAAGTACTGGTACAGCTCCTTGCCCTAGAGGGATATTAATTAATGTTGTAAGTTGATATTGATACTCTAAAGTGTAGTTTCCAGTTCGCTGCTAGAGTTTCTAATATTTTTGGACTTGTTATAAAACTCTGATTATTTTCAGTTAGGTGTTGGTGTATTTTCAGATCTTATTTTTAGGGTTTGTGGCCAAACCCTTATTTTCGGTTTAAGTCCTAGAAAGGGACATTACACTTTCTCCCCGTTAGTTCCACGAAAGACCTTTTGTAATGTCCCTTTCTAGGGACGAAACTGAAAAACAAGGAAATAACACAAACCCCAATCTGAATTAAATCTGATTTTTGGACCAGCAAACTGAAAATTAAATCAATATGGTATAGGAGTTTGATTTTAGGAACAACTTGTAAACAACAAGATTTCACCCAAATAACGCCCTTAAACTCACCCACAATATTTATAAAATTTTTAGGGATACTTTTAAAACAATTTCCACCATAAAAATCAAGCAAATACTCAACTGGAAAATTATTTATTAACAGAAGTACAACTAAGAGAAATAATCAAAATGGAAGTTTCCAAACCCCAACAATGACCAAATATGAATGATTTTAGCCTTATAAATTATGCCAAGTCTAACTATGCAATAATAAATGAGTTTCATGCCCTAGAAGGCACTTAAAATGACCTCAACCCTAGTCTCTTTCTAGGAGAGGGACTCAAAATCATGCAAAAGCTCTTTGTAGGTTTTCTTCTTGATGCCCTATATATAAACCAACAAGACGATCTTCAATATTCTCCTTCACAACACCCAATTTGGAGAGTTTTCGTTCTCCAAATGCCACAAGGAAGGTTGTCGTCCTCCTTGGACACCACACTATGGATTTTTGCCCTTAGTGCAGTTGGAAATAGAGCAAACAGCCCTAGAGTCAAAGTAGATAAAGTATATATGTCAAAAATGAAATACAAATGAACCCCTTTCCTCTTATACCCTTTGGTTGGCTCCAGGAGTCATAAGGCATAGGCCGACCTCTTAAACTTGTTTTATCTTCTATCTCCATGTTGGAAATTCTCCAAGCTTCCCAACCTCTTAATGAGATTTACTTTGTCTTTTTATTTCATGTTGGGAGCAGTATAATCCCCGTCGACCTGCCTTAGGGAGTGAAACACTAAAGAAAAACATTAATAACGATAGAAGAAAATAAAAATGAAACCCAAGGACTTCCCTTGTGCAATTCCTTCTTGGCCACAAGAAGAGGAATGGCAAGAAGTCTTCAGTTGCTGCTAGTTTGAAAAAGGGGACGTTACAATCCTCCTTTCCCGTAAGTAATTGAAAGCTTATTTGTCTAAGTATCATCATATTAATGTGAAGGAACATGTAGCGCTCCCATAATCTAGATCCCGTGCCTGTTAAATGAAGGAGCTTAAACCCAAACAAACTCATACCGCTACTACCTTCCTCAATTAAATCCTCTATATCTCCCTTTTCAAAATAACAATGACATCTTCTTTAACATGCTCATTTGTGTCAAAATCCTTCCAAACTGCTGTAGTTTCTGTCCTAGAGCAAGGAATGGATGAATAGTCAGTTGGACCAGCTATTCCTCTTATCACAAGGCTCAAATGAGATTGTGGAGAGGATAGAAACAATTCACCGAAGCTATAAATCTCATGGAACCTTACCCAATTCAATGCTATCGAATCTGATTTGTTTCTTCCTTTCAGTTGTAGCCTTCTTCCCATATCAACCCATGATGGAATTTCCTTTGAAAATATAAGTTCATAGCTGTTCATGACTGCTAATGGAAATCCCAAATCTTATTCTTGCATGTTCAACCTAAAGACAATGGTATGACAACTATCAAATTAAAATCTTATGGAAAAAGGTAAATTCATGAGTAGTGCAGGGACTGAAAACTGTCTTACATAAGCTGGAAAATGAAGATCAGCGAGTCTATGGTTGAAATCAGCATACATATTGGCCCTTAACTCAAGATTCTTGCAACCCATCCTTGTCCCAACTTGGCGTAGAAGACAACTTTCAACAAGAAAGCTCCAATTTGCTCTTAATTCTTCAAGTGTTCCCCACATGGAGGTAGTATTGTGCATGCCTGGAACCAACCGAAAATTATCATCATGAAACACCTTACCCAAGGGTAGACCTTTGCTAGCCTCTATGCATTGAATGCCCTGAAGATATGCCTCTTCCATCTTCATGCTAGCCACATTGTTACCTCGCTGATTTGGGTTTGGATCATAACTTATGAGTGCTGGTATGCAAGTATAATAACCATATTTTGCCCAAAATTTTGTCCCAAACAATACCACATATGTTGGAACAGTGGCCTTAATTGTTCTCGATGAGTGAACCCTCTTACACAATTTCAAATGAACAGAATGTCTTCAAACCTGCCCCTCTATTGTTGTCCCAAGAAGATATGCACAGCCCAACAAATGAAATTGGGAAAAACATCTCATCACAGTTGTAGCATTGGATTTCATTACTCAAATTCAGAATTGTAGTGGCCAACAAACATCTTGTGAGAGTTACCCTTACCTTGCCAATGTCACTAGAAGAAGAGCACCACTTCCTTGTAATCGAAATCCACTTGGTGGTTGCAAATAAAATGTGGAACCAACTAGAAATAATAGTCAAAAGGTCTAAAACAACTCCCATGATGATTCATGGTTCATGATCCACATTTTCCAAACTCATCTCATTCATGTTAGGAAGACGACTTACACCCCAAATCTCCCAAGGAATCCATGTCTCATTAAGCCTTCTTGCTAGGTGTGTTTTAGAGATCCTATCCCAAACAATAGCATGATTTATTACTCCATCTTGGTTCATGAAAACTGAATTATTGCATACCTTTTAGCAAGCTGAATTTATATATTCAGTGGATGTGTTATCTATCACCTTCAGATACATCCAAAATTGGCAATCTTAAAAGTAACTCGAGTCCCACAAAACCACAACAAGATGTTTTCTTACAATCTTGAAAATAACATCTAGTTTTCTCACCATCTTTACACCTTGGGTATTCAGCTAGAAGTATCTTCTTTTGTCCATTCCCTGAGATCTTGTCTTCATGTGTGTAACTAAGTTCCCAAGAGTGTTCTATTAACTAGGAACAATGATCCTTCACCACGTGGTTAGAATGCACAACAAACCCTCTATGATTACTCATAAGTTTCCTTTTAATACAAGTACAAGAAATGATAGTTACTTTGATCTTCCAAAGACTACCCATGCCAAAAGATTCTTGGCCTTCGTGTCCCTAGATTTCACCCTGAAATCTGGGACTACCCTATGTAAAAAAAAATCGTACTTTTAAAATAATGGGTTGTTTTGTGTTTTTATTGCGAGAAAGTTTTTGTAATGTGTCAAGATATTCCCAAGGAGCCATATTATCCATTTTCGTCAAATACCCAGATGCCTAAAATTGTTATATTCTTTCGTCGGGATTTGCCTGCGGGAAATTTGTATTTAATTATTTTGAGCCCCGTTTAAGGCAATTTGCGCTCTGGTTTAACCCTGTTGTGGTTGTATATATCGTTATTCCAGTATACCGGTAGGGTTTTAAACAAGAATGAATCTTGGGCTTTATTTGTAACTTCTAGCAACGTTTTGTGTTTGTGTTTTTTCCATTTCGTTTTTTGTGAAATTTCTCTGGATCAATTCCTTCGCCAGTTTGACCTGATTCTTGGCCTGGAGTATCTAGAGATCACATATGCACGTTGTGTCAGAAGGAATTCGCCATTAGAGGTCTGGTTCACTAGGAAAAGACGAAGTCGTGCACCAAAAAGTCTCTTCTGGGCTGGCCGCATTTTTGGAAAAAGAAGGTTTGAAGTAGATCATGGGATTTTGTTAGCAGCAGGCAGGTGGGACTTTTGTACCTACCTAGCAAGGTACTTTTTCCCATGGAAGCAATGCCACTTAAGTCACAATGGGAAAATTAGAGGCAGCAGGTAGGTGGGAATTTCTTACCTGCCTTGCAGAGTAAAAATTCCCATTGTGGAATAAAAGAAAAATCACTTAAGTGAATCATGGGATTTTATTACCTGCCTTGCAGGGTAAATAATCTCATTATGAAAGTCAAATCACTTAAGTGAATCATGGGATTTTCAGGGCTGCCTTGCAGGGTAAATAATCCCATTGACATCTGACTTTTAAAAATAGAAATTCTTTATTCCAAAAAGTGTGACCCACCTTGGGTGAATAATAAATGTATTAAATAAATATTTGTTAATATTTATTCACCCAATTTTGGCGCCCAGGCTTGTGGAAAAGTCAACAAAGGGTAAAGGACAAAAGGTGGTTGAAAATAGACTATTCTAAAATTAAATAAATAATATTTATTTAATGCAGCCCCTTTATGTCGAAAAGTGCGCCCCTTTTGGGAGAGATAATATTTTTTAAAGTATTAAATCATTAAATTAATTCCTATTTTCAGTGGCCAAGGTCAAAGCATACTGTGAGGCTTGAGTTAAGTGGAAGCAGAAGTCTAAAATTAAATAAATTTAATTTATTTAATGGTTGCCATAAGCATGCACAAAATAGGTGCCCCATTTGAAGAGTGAAACTTATTAATTAATTAATTAATTGTCAGGAATAAAAAAGGCATTAATTAATCATAGAACCATAAGAATTATATAAGCAGGGGCTGCCATAAGGATGAATTAGTTAATTCACAGGCAGAGAAGTGCAGCCCAGAGGAAAAGTGCGCCCCATTTGAAGAGGATTTTTTCTCAAAAGAAGGTGAAATTAATGCTGAAAGCTTTTAATATTGGCGCAAAGGTTGAAGGAAGTTGATTTGTGTCTGGAAAATTGTTTGCATAAGTGATACAGGTGCTCAGGTGAAGTTGGTAAAATTCATACTTGCTTTGCATGCAAATAAAACATCAATTTTTGGGGCAGCAGGCTTGAATTATGCAGATTTTTATGATTAAAATCCATTGTTCATGGCCCGGTTGCCATCTTCGTCTAAATTAATTGTAGGAATTCGTTACAAGTGCTTTACAAAAGAAAAGGAGCTTAAATTAATGTCCAATACATTGAATATATCCTCCGAACCTAAAGAATTATCCAGATCTACACCAGTTTTGAAGAATTCCGGCCGAGTAAGAAGAAAAAGAATTGTTCAGACAAAGATTGCTCCAGCCATGGCAAAGGGGGATGAAAGAGAAAGCTCAGCGGAATCATGCGTAGCTTCTAGATTTGCTGAAGTCAATAGGCCCAGATCCAGATCTCATAATTGCAAAAGCTTCCGACACAAAGGCTTCGTCTTCTTGTTTCTGATGCAGCCCATGTAGAAGTCAGTGCGTGGAAAATTTCTTCTAAGATCTTGTGCATGTGCTCTCCATCTTTCAGTTGAAGCCTTCATTGAAGTTGCATTCACTCGGAGTGCTTTCCAGATTTTTTAATTGCTCATATGCAATTAAAAATAAAAATGATGAGTTATTTACGGCAGACATTGCACTGATGCATGTACAGGAGAAGAACTACAAAGCTTCAAGGATAAGAGGGAAGACAAGGCAAAGGCAACACTCGTAAGCAAGTTTCTAGATCCAGCTTGTTTCCAGATCCAACCGCTTCCATATCCAGTTTGGTGAGAATCAAAGACAAAAGAAAGGACAAGGCTGCAGTTTTCCTCTTTCTTCTTCTTTCTCTTATTTCCTCCGACAAAATAATTGAGCGATCAATTAAATTATACAACTTAAGTGATTGGTTTAAAAGCCATTACTTGAAGAAGTCAACTACTTGGAGATAGGTGACAGAAGTGCAAAATAGAAGGTTCTATTTTCAGTTGCACATCATGCATGTCATGTAAAGAGGAATTTCAGGAGGGAGATTGCCAATTGTCATTTCCCACTTCCACATGTGTCAGTTCAACTAAAAGCTTCCGACTTGTAATTGCCCCTCTACCTTCTATAAGTAGAGGAAGAACCCTCGGGTTAATGATCAGAATTTGTAAGCAGCATCCTTGTGTTCCAGACTTTGTGCTGAAACCCTTGAGAGCCACTTGAAACAAAGGAATATACAAGAGCAGATTTTTCGAAGAACTTTGTGTCACGGTGTATTGTGTTTCTTGCTTTTTATCTTAGATCTTTGAATAAACTTTGTGTTATTTTAGATCTAGATCTAGAGTTGCTTTTTCTTATAATTTTGTGTTTATATCTATTGGTTTCTTCTATGTGCATGCAATCAACTCTGCTATCTATTGATTAGGATGCACTTCTTCCCCATTTATTTTCTGTGTTAATATAATTCCCTTCTTCTATAAATTTTTCCTTTCTTAAACAGCTGCTTACTTGCTGCAGAACTGTACAACTATGGTTCATGAGCTGAACAGTTAAAGTAAAACCCCATATAGATACTAGCATATTTTAATTAACAAATTTGACATGGGAGCCTCACTGGTAAATGAGGGAGATTTATCTCATGACTGCCTTGGTTTTATGCTATGCAAAAAATCTAGCCAACAGGCCTTGAATAGAAGAAACAACATGCCCATAGCTGTCTCCAGTATTCTCCTTAGTGTATTTCCCATAATGATAAAAATATGGCAGCGACATAGGAGGAAACAAAAAATTAGAAATATGATCATCATGGTTATACCTTGGGCTGCCCACAAGGAGCTCACCCTCCTTTTCCTTTGCTTCTTCAACAACTGAAGATCTTTCCGCCTTGACTCCTTTCATATTTTCTTGACACATGTATCGAACATCATCATGGTTCCCGTTGAAGTCAAGAACATTGTCAATTTGCCTCTTATTGATTGTTGTTTGGAAAATTCGAGCAAGGTGATTATCATCAATATCGGCCAAAATTTTGGTTTCAACCACCAAATTCTCTCCACAATTTTGCAAATCAAATTTTTCTTTTTTCCTTGGCTCATGCTCCATGACTTCTTCCTCTTTCTTCGGAGATTTTGTTACATCAAAAACCCTTTTTGGTTCTTCATCTAGCAACACCTTTCCATGTCCTTCAATGTGGTCTTCTTGGGACTCCAACTCAAAACCTTCTTAAAGATCTGATTTTTCTTTTTCTTCTTTCAAGAGAAATCCCTTTGGGTTTGGCTCCTTGGCAAATTCTTGTGGTCTAGGGTTTAACCCTAACATCGTTATCCATGTTCGGGTTGTCCCTTTGTTGGAGCCATCAAATGTAGAAAAGATATCATGCCCAACACATTTTGTATCTCTTTTGGTCGCGCACTTTGGCTTGGCTCTGACTTAGACCTTCCTTTTCTTACCCCAATGAACTCGGCAAGTGAAATTTCCTCTCGTATCTCCTTCGGAAGTACCATGTATTCCTCATAGTTTGCCGCAATGCTGTCTCATAGAGGGCCTTGTTCCCGCCCCCAGAAGGCTTTCTTCCCTTGGAAGGAAAGAAGGCCTAGTGGCTGATCCGTGAGTTGATCCAACGGGAAGGCCTAGCATTTGCTCCGGATGAGCTTCCTTCTCCATTATGAACCTTAGGTTCATGAACTCTCTGAAGGGTTAGGGCTAGCAAGTCCATAAAGTCCACCAATCTCACTTGCTCTTCAATGAGTTTGTCGATCTTGGCTTCCTGTGGATCTTGGCGAGCCACACTCTCTTCTTCTCTTGGCTGGTCTGATTGTTTTTCTCTCCTCTGATAGCAAATGAAACCTTTATTTCCTTTTTGCATGAAACCCTCAAGATGGGAAGACCAAAACTCTGATACCACTGTAATGTCCCTTTTTAGAATTGAAACTGGAAAACAAGAAAATAGCATGAACCCCAATCTGAATTAAATCTGATTTTTGGACCAGCAAACTAAAAATTAAATCAGTATGGCACAACAGTCTGATTTTAGGAACAACTTGTAAACAACAAGATTTCACCCAAATAATACCCTTAAACTCATCCACAATATTTATAAGCCTTTTAGGGATACTTTAGAACAATTTCCACCATAAAAATCAAGCAAATACCCAGCTGGAAAATTATTTATTAACAGAAGTACAACTAAGAGAAATAATCAAAATGGAGGTTTCCAAACCCCAACAATGACCAAATATGAATGATTTCAGCCTTATAAATTATGCCAACTCTGAATATCCAATAATAAATGAGTGTCTTGCCCTAGAAGACACTTAAAATGACTTCAACCTTAGCTGCTCCCTAAGAAAGGGACTCAAAATCATGCAAAAGCTCTTTGTAGGTCTTCTTCTAGATGCCCTAGATATAAACCAACAAGACGATCTTCAATATTCTTCTTCACACGACCCAATTTGGAGAGTTTTCGATCTCCAAATGCCACAAAGAAGGTTTTCGTCCTCCTTGGATGCCACACTATGGATTTGCGCCCTTAGTGGAGTTGGAAATAGAGCAATCAACCCTCTATAGTCTAAGTAGATAGAGTATATATGTCAAAAGTGAAGTGCAAATGAGCCCCTAAGACTCCTCTTATACCCTTTGATTGGCGCCAAGAGTCATAAGGTGTAGACCGACCTCTTAAGCTTGTTGTATCTTCTATTTCTATGTTTGAAACTCTCCAACCTTGTCGACCTCTTAATGAGCTTTACTTTATCTTTTAATTTCATGTAGGGAGTATTATAATCACTACCGACCTGCCTTAGGGAGTGAAACACCAAAGAAAAATATTAATAACAATAGAAAAAAATAAAAATGAAACCCAGGGGCTTCCCTTGTGTAATTCCTTCTTGGTCACGGGAAGAGGAATGGCAAGAAGTCTTCAATTGGTGCTAGTTTGAAAAAGGGGACATTACACCTTTGGCCCATCCCACTTCCCGCGGGCCCAAGGAAACAACACGGGAATTCATTAATATCATAATTATAAGTTGTTAAATATATCCATCTATTAATTTTAGGCAACTTTCTAATTGTGACATTATAAACTCAAGTTGGTGGGAATTTACTAGCGTGAACTTTAGAGGACAAAAGGAAGATACAAATGAAAAATAAAAAGAATGTTATTACTCCCAAAGGAGGTCGATCCTCACTTGCGGAATGTAGTTAAATTTTAAAGCCACCTTCCATTATAAAAGGGGTCGCTAGGGGCGGAGAAAGACACACTTGATCATTTTGATAATTTTCTTTCTTGGAGTTTGAGCACTCTTTCTCTTTCTCTCTCCATAGAGGACGAAAACCCTCTTGGAAGACCTATTGAGGAGGAAACCCCTCAAGAGTGGCTAGTTTGAGGACAAAACCCCTTAAACTTGTACAAAGGTGATCTCACCCAGAGATTACATTGTGCTAAAATCAATTTGTAGTCATTTCTAGCCCTTCCCAAGGGTGGTGACCTGCCCTAAGGTGAAGATCGTTGTGTTCTAGAGCACAACGGTATCAAATTCTTGCACCATTGTGTTCTCCATATTTTTAGTAGTTGGATTTTCTATTTGTATTTGTGTTTGGGCTTGGAAACGCTTAATTCCAGCCATATTTGTAAAGGGTATTCATTGTTAATTAATTCCAGCTAATAATAAAATTGGAAAAGGATATATTTTCCGATGCTTTTCTCTTGCAATCATTTATGGCTTTGAAGAATAATATTTTGAAGGGAATCTATATTATTTCCAGCAAGTTTGTCGCTGATTGCTATCATAAAAATATATTTACAACCTACTGCTAGGGTTTGAGAATTTAATTTCAGTTTTGTTTCAACTTACTATTTGGTTTTGTGCAAGTTCCTTTGGTATTCAAATTCATCCCAAAAGGGGCATTACATCTAGCAATGGTGTCAGAGCATAATCCATACTCAACATGTTGGGTAAACATTGCAGAGGCGGTTATAAGGAATTCCGATTTGGTGAGGATGATGGTTGCATATAACCATCCACCACAAGAATCGAAGGGTTCCAAGGTGGCTACAATAGAAGGGAAGCATTTTCAAAATCGTGGAAGTGCAATAAATGATTAACGTGCATACGGCTTGACACTTTCTAGGTCTCATCCTTGCAAACCATCTTAAGTGTAGCTAAGGTTGCCGAGTAGTGCTTGCCTTTTCCAAAGCACCAGACGTTTCGCTATGCCCTTGTGCAATGATCATTCTTTTATCTTCCACTGTTCATGAGGTGACTCGGAGTGGTGGTCCCTTAAGGCTATTCACTTGGAGTGAAATACACATTGGTGCCATGTTCAGACATGAGGAGTATATGGCTCTTCTAGATGACATTCGTGATAGAGCGAGGCATGAACCTAGGGCAAAAGCTTCGCTCATTCCTGATATTGTGAGTATGCCTTGGGGAAGTCTGAGTCTTCTACCCACAACATTCAATCGATCCAATCATGGGTATCAACTCTTGAGATGGCTATCATTGCTAAATTCTTTCACTTCCGTCTGAGGCCTATGCTTCGAGGTTGGAACAATTAAGTTTGCAGTAGTCACTTCATGGCTTGAGGTGAAGGTTGCACATGTAGTGGAGGTAACATGGGTTGGCTGCACAATGTGATTTGGAGCAATTTCATTGATAGGCAATGAATCTTGTGTGAGGGCCAGTGAAATGAGGGCGTTTCTACTAGGATCTTGGATTTCCTCAATCTTGATGGCATGTCGCTAAGCTATGCCTCAATGTTTCGTAAGGCAAGAAAACACCATGCAGGACTGTGTGGCTGATATGTTGTGACACTTTCCATACTGATTCCCGGTGTACTTGAAAAAAAACATCGAAGCGTGGTTCCGTGAGAGATTGGCTGAACCCATCATAGGGTTCACTCTTTTGGTAAGAGCATTTGACCCTTTGTCTCTTCAAGAGGCAATAAAAAAAATCATTGGACTTGGAAAGTTCAGTCCCAATGCACAGCATGGCATCCCATAAGCAACATTGAGTGGACGTGCAATGTTGAACTGAGGACTTGGAGCACATGGATCAACAAAGAGTTCACCCATTGTGCTTTCTTAGGTTGCAACATGTAAGGCTTCCACCCAAAAGTGCACCAATTCTAGGATATTGTCAAGTGTACGCCAAGCATCTGTATCAAACTTGTTGATAAGGTTTAGTACACATCCCAAACTGAGGTAAGAAGTCAATCATCCAGCATCTCTTGCATTGATTTTTCCATGGAACACTGGGATCTTGAGATTGACTTGCACCTAGGTAATGGGCTTTGGAGCTGGACATGAGGGTCTGAAGCAGTGGCAAATTGTTATGAAGAAGGGATCCGGGTGGAGTATTAGGTCCCAGAAATGTGAGACCAAAGTTCCTGTTTTCTAGCAAAGCTTCTGGAACAAGACTGTTTGCCACTTCTATTGAGGCTGGTTTCTTTGCATCATCAAACATTCCCGAACCAAATATTGAAATTAGACAGGAGAAGGAATTCATATATGCAAGCATGGTCAGTTTGTAATGGAAACTTCTTGCAGTACTTGTGAATGGTTTGGCAATGCACGAGCTTAGGACTGCTCAAGGGAAGCATTTCGTTAAGTCCAAGAGTAGTAGGGAAAATAACCCTTGGGTTTGAGGTAAGAAAAAAGCGAAGTAACTTTGATACTGCATGATTTGTGCTAGTCCTAAGGAAGCGTCTGTTGCAGGAAAGGACACTTTATAGACAAATTCAAATTAGTATGGTGAAATTAGCCATATTCAGCTTGCTGAGTTTACTGTCCCAAACAGCCGCCACCATGGAGTCAATCAATGGGGATATCAACAAGCAGAAGTATCGTTACACATTCAATGTCATCATCGGAATTAGAAAGGTAAAAGTCCTTCGATGTTCTACCGTGATACATTTATTAGATTATACATGGGCATACATGCTGGACTTAGAAACCAAAACTGGGTATTCACATCAGGCCACATACTAGAGGTGAACTGTTTGGTGTTGAGTATGTACTAGCATGAGATAATTTGGTCTGCCATAATGATTCAATCTGATAGGAATGTCGTTCCGGACTAGTAAGTTATAGAGTCTTCATATCAGTGTACGAAGGAAGGTTCATGGTATCCAAGAATACATTAGTTTTGTTGCCATGTTGATATGACATTGTTGGTATGTTGCCCAAAACACGAGCCTTGACATGAAGATTAAGTGATCACGATGTTCATGGTTACCCAAATTATTTGCCTCCTTTGGTGTCTCAGCTGATTGAACTTCATTGTGTACGTGGTACCTCACAGAATAATGTGGTAAGAAGTACATTCTTGTTGCAATGTGATTCGTAGGTGTTGCGAAGTAGTCAATAATTGTTTCCACATATGGAATCTCGCAGGGAGTTTGTGCTGGGCTGAAAATATCTGTTTGACGCATCAAGGGCATGATGCTCAGATCAATTCTACACTCAACCTTACTCCTTGAATATGGAGGTTTTCTATAGAGGATATGCTGGATTCTTTTCACCTTTTCTCTTTGCCATGCTTTAATCTAGCACATACTTATGGTCCAGTTTTGTCAGGTGGTGTTGTTGGTTTTCCTCCCCAACTAACGGGACACTAGGCTAGTAGAGAGTGGCACCAGGGGTCTTACCTTGCACAACCCATAATAGTACAACTTTCAATCCTCTTCAAGAAGGGATTATGAAGTAAGCTGATCAAATCTTATTAAAGCTGCAATTGAAAACTAGCTTAATGTTTCAATTGCTTCTATGGGGTTCAAGAAATGACTGACAAGATTATAGTTTTAGGCCGAGCTGCACCAGCTCAAGCTATCATGATAAAGACTTCTAAGATTCAAATGCCACAGTTATAGAACATCAGACATATCAAAAACATGAGACAAGAAACCTTCATGTCTCATGCAAATGTTGGGGGAATCACATGAAGATGAAAATGACTCTCTTGCATAAGGTCTGTCTAGAACAATACTATCACGACATTAATTCTTTCACTTTTTTGTTTTATCTTGTAATCATGGCCCTGACGGTATTGGAAGTTGGAACAGGTACATTTTTACAGTTGTTCTCTGTGCATACATGTAAGGCACTTGCAATCAGAAAACTCTGCACAACAATGGTTTTTCACACTTGCTATTGAATGTTTATTGGCGCTATAAAGTTGACATTGCGAAAATGCTTTGGGGTGTAAGTCATCTTTGCTTGACATGATTGAGGTGACCCCTAAAAAACTTTCTTTCCTTTGAACCCCAAATCATTATGGTCAGTTATTGCCTATCTTGTGGCCCTTATTGCAAGTTGGTTCAACGTTCTAGGCAGTAGCTGGACCAAGTTCCGGGTGGTCGATCGCAAGGAAGTGGTGCTCTGATTGTAGTGACATTGGATAAGAGATCTGAGTAACTATTTCTGCTTGGTATATTGGCAGAGTACAGATTATAGGAGCATTGAATATGTTCAAGGAGCAAAAACCTTTCAAATGATTTTTGTGAGATGAGGTGTTTTTCCCAATCTCATTTGTTGGGTTGTCCATATCTTCTTGGGATAGCAATAGAGGGGCAGGTTTGAAGACATTATTTTTATTTGAAATGGTGTGTAAGAGGGTTCACTCATTGAAAACAATTAAGGCCAATGTTCGAACATTGTTTGGGACGAAATTCCAGTCAAGGTATGGTTATACTTATATACCAGCACTCATAAGTTCTAATCCGAGCCAAATTTTGAAGAGATTTGTTTGGGGCAGCTTGGAAGCATCTTTTGGAGGCCAAGGTAATCATTATGACATCTGTTGCATTTTTGTTTTATACGTCGTCCACAACAATTTCAGCTTCCTATCCATTAGAGAGGAGTATCCAGCCATGAGGTTGAATGGTTTGCAATCTGCCATCATTGTTGATGTGTTTTCAGCTATTATAAAAAGTATCCCAACCACTATCCTTTTGATTTTAGGGAACAAAATACATGGTTACAGCTGTGTTTGGGATAGTAGGAGGGATATTGGGAACAACCAATGTTGGGACAGTATTTATGAGACCTTGGCAAGCAAAAAAGAACAACTAGTCATCATGTCCACAAAGCAAGAGCGGATGAAGAAGGTGACACATTTTTTCTTCCAATTTGCTTCATGTGTAGGTATATCAAAGGAGCAACTGAGTTTTACTTGGGATCCGGGCACTTGTAATTGCTAGGGGACAAGCAATCTTGGGAAGGGGGGACTGTCGTGTCCTTTTTTGAAGGCTGTGTAATATCCCCTTGTGGGATATTAGTAATATATTATTATTTACTTGCAAAAACCAACAACTTAGAAGATAAACCCTTCTAGGATTACCTCAACTAACCCTAATGTCAGCTACAATACAACCCAAATGGGGTTGGACTGAGCCAAGGAGAGGGTTTAGATGGGCAATCCAATCGGTATTTATACTCCTTTTTCCAATATACTTTTGCAGAAGTAAAATAATAAATAAAACTGCTGAAAATCAATCAAAATTTTGAAAATCCATAACTTTAAAAATATTAACTCTTTTGATATGAAACCAAGTGCAGCGGAAAGGGAAAATTATGAGCTTCAATCCAAAATTAAAATCAGATCTTTTCACACACTTGAAACCCCTCAAAACAGCTCCCAAAATCCCAAACCCACTCGCTAGGGTTAGGGTAAAATCTGCAATACAATTTCTGCACTTTTCTCTCACTTCAAGAGTCAATAAAATGCAGTTCCAGATCTGCAATTAATAAATCCCAACAGCAGATTTATAAATACTAAAAAATCACTCCTAAATACTCTTAACACATGCCCAAACAAGTCGACTTCATTAGATAAAAATCAGCAGCATGTAATAAAAGATAATCATCGTAAATCACACTTCAAACCCTCGAAGCAAGCTCAAATCATCTCCAAAAAATGGTGTCTTGTATATATATAATGAGAAATGATTGCAAAGCTTATTACTTCAAGCTTTCATGGGCACACACTTCACAAATGGTGGTATTTATAAACACCTTTTATTTTTTATCACAAGTGGGCATACATCCCTTCACCAAGCATGAAGATAAGTTTTTTATAAACCGTCAACATGCCAAAAAAGGAGTAGCCATATCTCTTTTATAGCTTTTGTTTGTTCATCCTCCAAGGTTCTTCTCCATCTTTGACACTATCATCTAGGAGGAAATATCATTAAAAAATGTGCCTGAAAGTCACCAACAACAATATTAAATGCATAGGGATATTAAAAAAAATGTTTATATGGGTCGACCCATGCTTAGGAATAATCACTTAATCTCCAATATTAATTATTAAATGCTTCCAGGAAAATGCGACTTGCCTAGACACTTGATTTACCTTTTAAAATATGTTTTTATTATCTCTAGGTGAAGTCGAACTTCCCCTTTTATTTTGATTTGCACAATTTAGAAAATTTCATTTTAAAATTATATGTGCAAATCGATTTTACATTCTTTTTAATTTTTAATAGAAAAGGGGGACATTACAGGTTGATTTTTGAAGACCTTGACCCATTCTTCGTCCCGTGGGTCTAAGGAAGAAAGCAAGGGGAAGATCTGGATTATATTTTTATTGTTGTTTAAGTAGTTTTTGTTATTTTTATCATGTGTCCTATTGGGAAGCCTAGTGCTCCAAGACTTAAGTAGTTAGAAAATAAAAATATTTTGAGCATGTAGGCTCCAAATACTAGTTAGATATTTAAAAGTACTTTACTTAAGGGGTCGGCCATCATTTTTGCATTGTAGATCACTCCTTGTGGTTATAAAAGGAGGTCACTTGGTCATTAATGAGTCATGTTTATGGTGAATTTTCGTATCTTGGTGAAGGATTGTTTGTGAAGCACCTTTTCTCTCTCTCAAGGACAAAAACCCTTGTGGAGAAGTTGGTGTGGACAAAAGCCCACACTACACTTGGTTTCATACACTTCATTGTTGGTTATAACTTATTTATGCCCTAAGCGACTTGCTTGGGAGAGTGTTTTGGGTGAAGTGGCTTTTTTTTATGTGAACAAATTGTATGATTGGATTCTCTAGAATTTGTAAAGGTGAAATCTTCCATTTCTATCAATTGTTGAGTCTATTTGAATGGTATTATCAGTTTTGGAAATTATTATTTAAATTTGCAATGGATGGGTTGCATGATAATTCAAAACTAGCACTTGTGGGTTTCTAAAAATCAGTTTTCTTGCATTTAACGATTGTAGGCTATTTATTATAAATTCTAAGCATTTTTCCTAAAGGTTTGAGTGAAATTTGTGCCTAGAAAAGTGTGTTTGACTTCTCCTAAGAGGTCGCCACCCTAGGAGCAAAGTACTAGCAGCGTTTAAGGGTTTCAAAGTGAATTTTCAGTCCTCTACAATTTGCCCTAGTTTTTATTTCAGACCTTCGCAACCAGCTTCAGGTCATTTCCGGAAGTCCCCCAAAAAGGGACATAATAATCCCCTCGTCATGACATATATATCAAATTCCTATTTTCTTCCATACTAATACATGATACCAATCAAAATTAAATTCGTATACCCCTTAGAATTTGAGGACCTAACAACAAATTTGACTTACTTCATTTTTGGACTTATGACATTATAGCCAATATGTATGTCTTATTCTTGGATAACTTTGGCTTGTATCAACATGGATCATCCAAGCACTGTTGTGAATACATGGAAACCTGATTGTACTACAATCACTATGAAATCCACGTTCAAATGATGTCCAATCACTGCTTTGAATCATATTAGAATTCCCCTTGGTTCTAAATGACTGCAGTACATAACATATTTTTGAGTTATATTTGCTTAAATACTATGTTGCCAGGAAATGAAACGGGTATGGGTACGGGTACGAAATGTGGAAACGCCAATTTTCAAAAAACCTTGGGTACGAAACGTTACGGGAAACGTCCGTACAATATATATATATATATATATATATATATATATATATATATATATATATATATGCATAATACTCATTTTATAATTGTACTCCATGGACCATAAGAGATAATTGATCATAAAGCACTCAAAATATTTTGTATTCATTGAAATTTGAAGTTCTAAAGATTCATCATTCAACATGGTTACAATTTCAATGATTCACATATACATGATAATAATCTAGATTCTAGAATATATCATCTAGATTTTCCTTGTAATCATCTCCATGAACACCACTGACAGCTCCACTCCCACTAGCTCCACTATCCATCCCTTGTGCAAAAGATCCCGATTCTTCTTCATCAATACCAAGCAGTGAAAGTTGGCTAAGAGTAGCAGCAGAAGCATCAAAGTCACTAGTCTCAGGATCAATATCCCAAAGTTTGTTGGGACCTCTAATATAGCCTTCAGTCTTGTGTGATAGGATGCACAAATTGGAATGTACATACACTAAATCCTCAGCCTTCTTGGATGCTAACTTGTTCCGTTTGGCTGAGTGGATGAAGGTATATGTACTCCAATTCCGCTCTGCTGAAGAATTGCTAGCCACCTGTTACAAAAAAGAAGTTAGAAATTTCCAATTAGTAATAATATTAATTTACTAAGAAGTAAGAACATACATTTTTAATTAATAAACAAACTTTTGATTTCATTTTAATATTTTATAATCTATGAGAGGATTTTAATGGCAACAGGTCATAGGTACTTGGCATCATGGCCATGTACATACCACCACATGACTGGGGTCAGGTTGTACTTGTCACATAATGTGTCCATTTCACCCATGCTACCATTAGATGAAGAGACAAAGATCCCCATTTCATAGTGGACCGCACTAGCTACAATTGGATCAGGAAAAAGCCTCCGGAATGCTGCCTTAGTTCCATTTGCAACTTCTTGGTCATTATATGGTGGTTGCCTATCAGGTAGCCCAAGTATTTCACTGCTATAATATTTGGGATTCAGGGCATAGGCAAGGAGATGCAATGGGGTGGTCATTTTATTCCACCTTCTCATGATCACGCTCTTAACTTCATTGTAGAAGTTTTCTTCAGGATCTTGCTCTTTTTTTTGTATGATGTCTCTAATTTTTTCAAGCATAGAGTCAATGCCATCATAGATCTCCCCTATGCAAGTGTGATCTTTGTCTGCATATCTAATCATGGATAAAATAGGCTCAGTAAAACTGAGCAAGTATGCAACCTTTGCCCACCAATCATCATCAAGTATCAATGATTTTATTTTGATGGCTTGTTCTGTGTTTGCTTGCCTCCACACGGACCAAACATCATCAATCACCATACTGCATAAGGCTTGTTTTACCTTCACAAGTCGTCTTCAAGACGAGCGTGTGAGAGGCAAATCTTGTTTCAGCAACCTATTAAAATAAATTAAAACAAGTTAATAAAATATAAAATTAAATTTAAAAGAAATTCAATTGATAATTTGATATTTCATAGAAAGTTAGCTAATAAAAATTAGAAACTAGTAAATTGTTCCCTTACCTTCAACAACTCCAACCTTGAGAACCTCCTAAAGATAGCCTGGGACATATGATGATTTGTGACAAACATTTGAATCTCATTTGCCTTTGTATAAATTTCCTCTATCCATGGTATTTTGCCAATCTTCTGCAGCATCAAATTCAAGGAGTGTACTGCACAAGGTGTCCAAAATATGTGCTCATATCTCCCCTCTACAATCATCCCTGCTGCTCTACAATTTTTGGCATTGTCCGTGATGACTTAGATGACGTTTTGAGGGCACACTGACTCAATAGCCTCAATCAAAATATTAGCAATAAATTGAGCATCTTTCACTTCACCCTCACAATCAACAACCCTTAAGAACACTGCCCCTTTTGGGCACACTGCAACAATGTTGATTAGGGGTCTATTTCGGGCATCTTTCTATCCATCTGAAATAATAGATACCTCTGAGTCCTTCCATGAATCCCTAATTGGTTGCAAAGAAGTATGTACATGGTCCACTTCTTTCGCCAACAATGATGTTCTAACCTTCTCATAACTAGGGCTTTTATACCCTTGTGGTGCCTCATTAATACCTTTCACCATTTGTTGTCAATATGGTGACCACAACACATTGAAGGGCAACCCACATGCATAAATGCATCGAGCAACCAACTCATCACCTTTGGTTCTCTTTCAATTTCCCTAATTTTCTCATTTGCAAATGCTTGCTCTAATGGACCTTTGGTTCTCTTTCGTGACAAGCTCTCTTCCTCTAATGGAGTTTCAACTTCAAGTGGTTGTGTTGGAGGTTGAATGAAAGGATGGTTTGATGGGGTGGGTGGTTTTTCTGAACCCCTCATTTTGCAAAGGAACGGTTTTAGATCTAGCTCTTGAAGCTTGCAAATCAGCCTCCTCTTGCTCTTTCATATATGTCAAAATATGTTTCCTTTCAACCTTGGAACATTTTCTAATCCCCATTCCCGTTTGCCCCATTAAATGAACTTTGAGTTCGGGTATATGAGGATTTGAATTGTATATTGCAATGATGGCATATCCAAACTCGAGAGCCACCGCCAGCAAGGTACTCCACCACTTGCACATGTCTCCAAAGAGGAGCTTTAGGATCATGTTTTGTGGGATCCACACCCCCACTTTGGCTTGCTTCCCCATGCCCTCCCCCTGAAGCTGAACTGGATGCCATTTATGTTTTTATATCTCAAAGAATCAAACCTACAATGAAAAATAAAAACAAAAACTTAGATAACAATAAATAAAACTACACCCTACATATCCTATTATGCTTTTGATCACCAAGTTCACCGTATAGGCGCGAGGTGAGAGCATACACAATGTTCGGATTTTTTAATTTAAAAAAAGCAAAATAAACTTAGGCGCGAGGTGAGAGCATACACAGTGTTCGGATTTTTTAATTAAAAAAACAAAAAAAACTTTTAAAAAAGCAAAAAGAATTAAAGTTTTAAACCCTACACATCCTATTCTGCTTTTGATCACCAAGTTCACCGTATAGGTGCGAGGTGAGAGCATACACAAAGTTCGGATTTTTTAATTTTAATTACAAAAAACGAAATAAACTTTTAAAAAATAGCAAAAAGAATTAAATTATTAAACCCTATGCATCCTATTATGCTTTTGATCACCAAGTTCACCATATAGGCACGAGGTGAGAGCATACACAAAGTTCAGATTTTTTAATTTAAAAAATACAAAAAAAAACTCTTAAAATAGCAAAAAAAAATGAAACCCTACGCATCCTATTCTGCTTTTGATCACCAAGTTCACCGTATAGGTGCGAGGTGAGAGCATACACAAAGTTTGGATGATATTTTTAATTTAAAAAAACAACATATACTTTTTATTTAAAAAACGCAAAGGAAATGTTACATTTTTTTAGCATAGAGTTTAAAAATTACTAAATTAAAACTACATATTGATATCATGATCAATGATCATGAATGATGTGTGCATTATGCAAACATCATTCGTGATCATTGATCACATTAACATTTTCTTTTAAAAAAGAAAACTTGAAAATACCTGGTTTTTCCTCCTTGAAGTTGATCCCTCCTTTCAAATCTGCTTTTAAATTCCTCCTTGATGCTCTTAGCTCTTAGTAGCACCTCCTAAACTCTTCCTTCAAGCTGCTCCTTGATGTCTCTTTGCTCTTCACAATGCTAAATGTTAGTTTAATGAAAACTGAATTTAGCAAGAGAAAAAAGAGTGTGATTTAGAATGGACCAAAGATGTCATTATATAGCTTTTAGGAAGTGTCTTTAGCAAGTTAGGGTAGATAGATTAGGTTTAGGTGCATTAAATGTAATTACTTTTCTTTTTTTAAGTTTTGAAGCTTTAAAAGTGAAAAATGTGGCGGAGACATCCAGGAAACCTCTGGACGTTTCCGGAAACGTCCAAAAGTTTCAATGGCGTTTCGACCCACGTTTCCATACTAGAAATGTTTTCGAGCTGAAACGGGAGGGGCCTAGGCGTTTCCTGCCTTCACAGCTTAAATAAAAAACACATTATGTTCCATCATGATTTCAAAATTTGCAAATGTCTCAGTACTTTAGATCCCTGTCTAGTCACTTGTTCTAAGTATGAATTTCTTGCCTGTTATTAGATTACTAGATCTTTCATATTCTCCATGTTGGAATTTGTAATCTATTTGACTGATCTATCCATATCCTCTCTCGGTGCTTCTACCATTAATATTTTTTTGTTCTCCTCATGTATGGGTAGTCAAAAAATGGTTCATCTTATGTGTGGTTGTGAATTTAAGGGCTTGAGCTCATTCTTGAAAGCTTCTCAATGTCTGTGCCGTGTTTGAAAATGTTACATATATAAATCCTTGTACATCATTGGATGTCTCTTGAAGTTGCAAGAAATGTTCTTACCCAATATGCCATCTCCTCTTGGGCATTGCTACCCATGTTATCTTGCAGGCATTGGTGTGCCAGATAGGGTCTTCATCAACTCTCGCTTTAAATGCATGGATTTTTTGTTGAATCTTGGTTTTGCTGATGTCAGTATAATATGATTCCACACTACACCAACCTCCTCCTCCCCACCAATAATACAACCAACACCCAACCACTTAGATCCACGCACATTGACTCTTCATACAAAATGGGCGAATGCTCCATATGATGTCCTCTCAAAGACATCCATTTCCATTTCATGTGTTATACAGGTCACAGTTTTGTATGTCTTGTTTGTTTCATAATTTAAGACAAATTTTCTGCAAGAAACAAAAGCCTAGTCCTTTGGTCAAGCAATTCCTGACATGTTTTGACGATGCCATACAAATGCACATGCCATAGACATCAAGTGCATATTTAGATGGTTGCAATTTAGGACTGCAATAATGTTCAATAAATATGTATTGAATCTTAATAAAATAGGCAATGTTGTTTATTATATTTGCTCCTAATTGCTCAGTGTAACCCAACATTTTTCAACATGCCTCTTGATATTCTTCAGTCGTGCCGTATGAGCCATGTAGGTAGGGGCCTTTTATGTTCCTAGCTAAGGTAAGTAGCTTCAACTACTTCCAAATTGTATTTGGGCAAAACAAAATTTACGAGGCATATAAGTGAAAGGCAATGTTGGATTCCTAAACTTCAGTTTTGTTTCTTTGCCAGGTGCACATACAACAACCATATTCTCTAACAGTTGAAATGAAAAAAAATGAATGCTATCTGGCATTGCAATTGAAACCCATCCCACAGACATACCAGTATGCTAAACATTGGCAGTTTGTTCTCTTTAATTGGCATGGTTAGGTTGATTATGATATGTTTATAGCAAATCACAATACAGCTCATAGGAGATGGACTCTAAGGTGAATTTTCATTAGTTCAATAATTCTATATTATAATAATTGAAGGAAAATAATTTGTATGAACCAAAAATAAGAAAACTTCAAACCCACTATGAAATGACAACAACGGTTTTTTTAAATTTAAATTTAATCGCAGGAGCTATGACATTTCTCTCTGAGGGTCAGTCACTGTGTAAATTACATGAGCTGGCTGTATTCCACTCTTTTCCTTAATGAGCGTCAAGTGACAAATATTCACTTTAATATTAGTGCTTTTTGGTTTCATAATCTTATTTTTATTCAATTTACTGAATCATTTTATTGCTTCCAACGTCAAGTACTCGAAAGAAGAGCTGGAAAAAGAGGTGGAAAATACAGTAAGAGAATTTGAAAGCTATAAGCATGAGTTTGACAGAGATCGTATCAAAGAACAGGTAATACCAAGCAATTAAACAATTTTCTTCTCCAGTTTCTTTGCACCTGTGAAAGCCTTGATCAGATTTTCCTTTCTTCATATTTACTGCAGGCAGCGGAATTCCTAGAGGGAGAGAAAGTTTTGGAATGGTTACTGAAACATGCAGATACGACGTATGTGACAAAAAGCACATGAGAATCTGAAGCTTCAATCCTCCTGTCATGATTAAGCCAATTCATCTGGTGAAACCGTGAGGCCAAAACAAATCAACATGCTTTAGAGGATGGTTCTTTACTAGTGGGAAGTTATTCCCCACACCCCATTCCTTGTAAATTTAGCAGCAATAATATGTTTCATCAGGGTTCCATTTCAAATGTTTTTTGTGATATTTGGATCTATGGAAATACATTTGCCCGTGGCTATCCAGCATAAGGGATAGGATGCCCGATGTATGGCGTCACATACATGCCATAAAAACTATCATGTATCCTACCTGAAATATCCACCATGTATAGATATATAGAAATTTTAAGGAGTAACATCTAAAGATTTACCGCAGTGCAGTCAATAGAATGCTCCAGCCATACATGGGAGGTCACAGGTTCAAATCACAAACATTTTGGCACAAGTTAATAAACATACAGCACGCTAAATGCATTGTGTTTAACAAAAAAATTTAAAAATTCTCAATATAGAAAAGTTATAAACGTCCAAAAGTATAAGTAGTAGAATGGCATGGATGACTCTGGATGTATGGTCAGTGCTATATTGTAGGCTGGGTAAACGTTGACAATAAATTTAGTAGTGAAAGGTGTAAGAACCAAATTGTACACCCAAAAAAAAGAAAAATTCAAGGGGCTTCATTGAATCTCTAGAGAAGTTCTACGAAGAAAAATGAAATTCAAAGTAGAATGAAGAAATACAAGTTGTAACTTTGAAAGTAAAGCTTGAGACCTTTTACAATGAACTGTTATTATTTACAAGTTCATATCATAAAAGTATCAATTAGGTTTCTAAAAATAAATCAGCATAAATGTATAGATGTAGACACCACCTAAAATGACTCCTTGGCATTTAATATGACTCATATTGTATGAAGTTAGAATGTTTGTGTACTTGTCGATTAATAGTCTAAATTAGGTGTTATTGGTGTGTTTGTGGGTTGTCATGTTTTCCCTTTTTCTCTCCCCACCTTTTTTTCTCTCAATGTCAAGAGTTTTGGGCAATGTGTGGAGTGTTGAGGATGTTTGTTGGGTTTTTAATGGCCCCTTTTTGAAGGGGTGCATTTATTTTTATAGTCCCATATTTTTCACTTTTTGTTATTTTATCGGTTATCATGCCAATAAGAGTCTTAATATGAATTCATTTGTCTATAAATACACAAGTATTGTAGTTCATTTGCACTGAAGGAAAAGTAGAGACCAAAATATATTGTTCATAGTAAGCTATTGAACACTTGCAAGCATTCTAGATGAAATAAAGCAATCATTAAAGCATACAAGTTTATGATAGGCACACTCCACACAACATTGGTTTGCATGCTATTGGAGCTACTCCAATCATTGAGATTTGTTGTTTTCAATATTTCTATGTTTAGGATTTGACAAATATCAAGATTTGTCACTCTCTAGTTTACCACAGATCCCAAATCAAATCGTGTTTTCCTTGACTTTTAGGTATTGTGTTGCCTAATTAGGGCAAGAAGAAATATGGTTATTTGTTGGTGAGAGCAAAAATGGAAGACATTGCACGAGGTTTTTACAGATCAAAGTCAAGTGAACATGGTTGTCAAGTTAGATTAGGCATGTTTGCTATTTTGTGTAGAGTGCTTGGATATTGTGTATGTCATGGGGAGAATAAAAATTGCTCTTGGGGGATTGCTCTGATAGTTGTCAAATTTCTGAGTAGGATCTTTCTCACTTTTGATTGTGCATTTCCATGGTCATATTTTTACAATTGTCACAAAATCACAAAATAAAATCAAATAAACCTAAACGTTACATGTTACCTCTCTTCTCTAGTTTGGAATTAACTAATTATGCTTGATTACTATATCAAACATATTATTTAGTCTGCTTAATTGAATGGCATTTATGTCACATTTTAGTTGTAATCCATTTGTCTATATTATTTTATTTTTTTGATCTTGTTTTATCGTGCATCCCTTTTAGGGTTAGATTTTGCTCAATCTTGTGATAGACTGAATTTTCATATGATTAATTTTCTTGTATGCTTCCTTGGGGTTATATTAAAAAAACCGGATTTGGCGCCCCTATTAGGGTTAGATCTTTTTTTGCATAGTACTAAGTTTGAATTTATCTATTTTTTCTGTGGTTAATTCTATTGCATGCTCTGAGATCCAATAACCTTAAATTCATTTTACTTGATTTGCTTTATCCTTAGTTTCTAGTCTTTTCCTTTTATTAAAATTTGTCGATTCCTGGTGTGTTTGTAATGAGTGACCCCTTAAATGTCACTTTTCAAGATATCACAAAATATTTTATCAATGTCAATGTCTTTTCACAATAATGTAGAAGATGATTATGAGAGTGAGGATGCCATTTATGGAAGATTGGGAAAAATAAGTGTTATCCAGTAGGGTCTAGATAAGCATACAAATGATAGGGTGTATTTGGTGTTGGCTCCCTTTACATAAGCCCTCGTGATTATGGAAATTTAAATTTTTATAAGAGAAACATCTAGTAAGAATCAAGAATTAGCCTCACAAATCAAGCTTGACAAATATGGATTTGGACTTTAATGCTTACAACAAATTGTTTTTTTTCAAGTAATTGATTCTTCTGTAGAAGATGAGGAAACTCTAACACAAAGCATAGGGAATGATGTTGATTTAGACTCAATGTTATTATGTTGGGGCTACTGTTTCTTCTCTAAATGGAAATGATGATAATAATGTGAATTTAGGACCTTATAAAGCGGTTCTTAGAATGAAAATAAAGACCTTGATCTTGTGGTTAGTGTAGAAGAGGAAAACGAGGGTTAAACTATTGTAGAATTTAGAAAAATGACCACAAAACCCCTAATGAAATATCTAAGTATTGAAAAAATATACTCATGCCAAAAACGTCGTCCTAATGTGTTCACTTCTTCTAATCATGTCAGCACTCAGGTTCCTTTTCCTTAAATGATACTTCTTGTTGTTGCTCAACATCCCCCATTTTTATGACTCCTTTTAAAATAGGGACCAACTTTTATTTAAAATAGTTGGCCACATGTAATACTTGAATTTACTTTTTAAGAAGTGTTTCCTTATTTTCTTTTGCCCAAGTCTTTTTGCTTAAGTGCTTGCACTTGAAATTTGTTTGGTACTCGCACTTCCATTTTGCTAAGTACTTGCATTCTAACTTTGCTCTAATTTTTGCATTTAGACATCATGTCGTACTTGGGCATTTGCTTGTTGTTCATAGTCAGTAGTCAACGCACCTCGTAGTCAATGAAACATTGTTACTCGCACTCTGCATCTACAAGATTTTGTTCCTCACAGACAAAAGTTTCCACTCGCAATCAAGGGTTTTTTCTTCGCACTTCACTATTGTGAGAATGTATTTCCTCATGCTTCATAGTTGCAAGAACCTGCTACATGCACTTTGTTGTCAAGAAACTAGTGAAAACAAAGACACCTTAGCATTCGAGAACTACGAGCCAATCATAATGATGCACATGGCTTACACCCTGGTTTGTACATGGCATCCAGATGTCAGGCGTGTAAGCCAAGTAAGACTAGTGATTAAACTCAATTTTAATTGGGACAAGTGTGTGGCCCATATTTGAAAGACGACATATCAAAAATCAACATTCCGGAGTTGGGGAAACATCACGACATGCGTTATGCACCATACATGTAGGCATGCCAGTTTGAATTAAAAGGTTATCCAATCTGGAACTAAAGCTATCTGAAACTAAGGCCTTAGCAAAAAAATATTTGTAAGTCTAAATCTTCATAGTCTTGAGCTTGTAGCAGGCACAATATCAATTTTTGAAGCAATGGCTAGCAATTTGATGTACTCTCTTGGGCAATCTAGCGTGGACACTTTCCTATACACCTATGAAGACCAAAGAATGTTAAGAGACACTGTCTTAGATCCTTCCTCGTTGGATAACAAATTCCCTCATTATTTTGCCATCTTCTCGATTTTGTAGTGCGAAAGGACTTTTGTGTACGCAATAGATGAAGATACAATGACGCCATACCAAGTTGAGAGAACTAAAGACATTATGGTAATAAAGAAGTATGGATTACATCATATAACAACCAAACCAAAGGTATCCATGTGTCTTTATTTACTCATTCGTATGTTTACCCTGACTCGTAAAACAATGGAATACTGCAAACCAACAAGGAAGACAATAGAGTAGCCTTCATCTCTGGTTCCACTTTTAAAGTATACTAAAAGCTACTAGACGCTGATGTAATGTGCAACTCCACTACCATCGAGTCATAGATGACAACCCATCAAATGAGGACGGTTTTGCAAAATTAGGCGAAGGACCCCATTACAATATGGATGATGACATCCTGAATAACATCCATATTCAAAGTTTTAGGTCGGGAGTACGAATTGGAATCGCCCAAATGAACTGCTTATATGGAAACCCTTCCACTTTCAACGTGGATGTTTCTTGGATCCGTCTTTTGTCACTAATCATTTATGATAATCAAATTCTTCCCTTAGGGCATCTTGTATCAAAAGTTTTTATTTCCTAGAGGGAGGCATACTTGGCCAACAAGAAGTCATTCTTTATGGCATCATTCTTAATGGATGCAATACATGGAATTTTGATTTATCATAAGTTTTGCTCGCTTTGGAATCCTAGGTGCCTTCGTGAAGTAAATGACACTTATTCTAATTTATACACACATTCAAGGCACATATTGAGAACATATGTAACTTCTTATATCCCATAGTCTCTAGACTAGTTATGGAAAAACCAATGGCTATGATTTTAGCAGAAGTTCAAAATTCCATCAAGAAAATGGGAGTTTCATAGTTCTATCCCCAATACACAGTCAAAATGATTGAAGGATTTCTAACTCCACCTTTGCAACTAACATATCATGTATTAGACAAGCTAGCAGAGCAGGAGGTAGCTTTTCAAATCCTCAATAACATAGCCAACAAATGCAACAAAAAGAATAAGGTTATATCCTCCCCTCCCTCTCACAGTTGGAATCAAAGAATTTAAGAAATGGTCTGATATTAAATTTGCTGTTGCGCATAGGCATTCTTTCAATTTTCCTGAGCATGTACATTAAAAATGTATGATCCTAAGCATAAAGTGGCCAAACACGAGTCTTTAAGGGGAAACTTAAGCGTTGTATACAATCATGAAGTTGATGATAATGATTGGGTATGGATTACCCCAAAAGATGATGATGTTGTCTAGAAAAATATGAAGGATGCAGGGGTAGTTCCCCCACCTAAGGGAGTGATTAGGAGGAACTTTTCAAGAAGAAAAACACATGCTCATACAGAGAAACAGAACCGACACAATAAAAAGTCACAAACTTCCTCCCTAGGACATGTTGATCCTAATACTTCAGAAGTCCAGGAAGTAGTCCCTGAACAAATCCAAGGTCCTCTGTTGACATATTAATTGTCTTCTTTACAAGAGCAAGCATCAACAGAAGAACCAAAACAAATTTCAAGGAGAGAGGGAAACAAGCCCTCAACTAGTGAGCCTTCTCATGAGCGAGAATAGGGCTGCGTGAAGTAGGCTCTAATCACACAAAAGGATCAACTAGATTGGACAAACACTTGCGGACCCCTAGATCAAGATTGACTTTAATCCTAGAATTGGCACAATGAAAAGAGTGATCAAGAAAAAGATGTCAACCAATGAAGCTTTGATCTGCTTATTTTCTCTCACAAAAAAGAGGAAAACTAAAGGGTTTCAAATTGCTGAGTACCAAGAAGACCCAATGTCCTTTATAAGAGCATGAGTTGAGCTGGCAATGCACATTGATAAGGGACTCAAAGAGAAGGCTAAAACATTGGAAACACAAGGGAAGGCCATTGTCCCAAATGACCTTGTAAATTAGGTTGAACAGGCTCTCTTATCCCTCTTTAACATACTAAAATATAACCTTGAGGCCAAAAAGAAGGGACAACCCTTTTCTAAAAGGGTTTGCACAATTTTGAATAGAGTGATTGTGTTACAACAAATGTTGCAGGTTATCATTAGAGGCACTAATGAGGGAGTATGTCACGATCCTATCCTGTTGTCAACATAAGATATTGGTCTTTTCCAAACATATCACCTATACAAAGACCTCTTTGGAAGACTGGGAGAATCAAATGGGCATAATTCCCCCACGGTTAGATGATATTATCTCCAGGGGTAGTCAAATATTCACTGAGGTAGCTATCCCCATGGTTTGCACTAAAAACCAAGGTGCAGTAACCATGGATCAGTTCTCATGGAAACTCAAATAATTCATGGTGCTCTTCAGTTCAAATATTTCAATAGATGATCACTGCGGTTGTATAAGCAAGCTTTACCAAGAATTATCACATAGTCTTGCTTTAATTCAAGATTGTCACGTATATCATTATACTTCTATAGGAAGCCCCAATTTGATAAAGGGAAGTAAAAAGGCTAAAAACTGCAGCCTAATTCACCAAGTTCATGCGATCCACCTTTTACCTTTGTACCAACAATGGCGTGGTTATTTGCGTCTTCAATCAATGCCCCTGGTCTTGTCCATGATCAACCCATAATTCCTAAGAAGTGCCTTCCCGTGCTTGATCCTTAAGGGAAAATTTCTATCGAAGAGCATATTAGAGCATTTAAGTCATCCTTAAGGCTTTTGAATGTCATATATGCAAACATAGTTTGTAGGCTTTTTCCATTTACACTCTGTAATGTGTCTTATGAGCTGTTTCTGAATTTTCCTGAAGATTTGATTACAAGTTGGCAGGAACTCAATAATATATTTGTTGCACAATTTGGGAGGATTACTAGTCCGAGAATCATTTATCAATAGTCCACTACCCTGATAAGAGATGTCAAAGAACCCATTAGAGCCTTCAATGCAAAATTTCGTAAAATGTATAGCATAATGACTGATCCATACAAACCCACAACCAATTTAGCACTTGAGATCTATAAAAACACATTGAATCCCATGAATGTAGTCTTTTTCAAAAGATTGCATAACATCAACACCCTGGCAACTTCCTATGCAGTAGTAATTCAAATTGATGAACAAATGCATCCTCGAGGATATGTTACATTCCCTTTGCAGAATGTGAGTCTAAATTTGCCTCCTCACGTTAATCAAAATGAACCTAATCTCGTCCATGCAACGGTTGTAACTACCTTACCTATCAGCTATATAGCTCTAAACTAACGGCCAGGATTTGTTAACCCTGCACCTCTCATGAATCAACAAGCAAATGATATTCGAGCTTTGGTTTTGATTAATAATACCAACACCCAAACGGTCCATTGGGAAAATGTGAAAGAACTAGATTTTATCCAAAAAATGGCCCAAAAATTACGCAATGATTTCTTGAATTTGCAACAAAAAGTGGGAAATGTTGGAGAAGGGAGTTTGAATAGAAATTATACTTATTAGAGGTATAATAACACATCCTTTAACAAGAACAAGAACAAGAACAGTCAAGCAGAATCTTCCCAGAATACGCTACCTGAAATAAATGTCTATGAAATTGCATTACCTAATTGGTGTCGAATGCATAATACGGCCAAACATGGTGAGTTGGATTGTGTTGAATGCTATCATGCTTTTGAGGTGTTTCAAAATGAACTAGACAATTATGAATTAATCCCAAATACTATTAATATTGTTAATTCATCTGACAATATGAAGCCATCCAACACTACTATGATGGTAGAGACTTATAGTTTCCCTTCCCGGTAAGATAATCAACCGGAAGAAAATAAAGATGAGGTGCATGCCTTCCGATAATATCAAAAGAGCAATTACACATTGAGAAACAAGACACATAATACCACTTCAACACCCCCGAATAACACCACAACACCACCTGACCCAAAGCACAACAATGATCCTCGACCTCCTAAAGGAAGTGAATCTCGCTCATTAAAAAAATCCTCAAGTACTTCCAACAAAATTGGATATAATATTGTAGAAGACATGAAGAAAATTAAGGAAAATATAACCTTGCATGAGCTACCACAAATTACCGAATAGAGAGATATGTTATTAAAATCCTTGACCAGCAAAGCCACAAAAGCTCCACAAATATTTGCCCATGCAAATGCAATTTTGTACAAAAGTAAGATTGAAGTCCCATCTTTCTTACTTACGGTTAGAATCTTTGGGAAAAACTTGCATAATTGTTTGGTAGACTATGAAGCATGTACTATTATCATGCCTTAAAGCATTTGCAAGAAACTAGGCTTAACCCTGATCAAATTATAGAGGGTGGTGGTTTAATTAGATAAATCCAAGGTAGAAATAATATAACTCCTTAATGTGCACATGCAATTGGCTTTTGAACCAAGAATCCAACAATTTGTAGATATTCAAGTTGTAGAGATTCATGAAGCTTATGGTGTGCTTTTGATTTGTGACTGGTCTAGAACTTTAAATGGGTATATGTCCATTGATTTTTTGTTTGCCATAGAGAGGTGTTCCAAACTAGATTAGGGTATAAAGGAAACCCAAAAAGAAGTACATGACCATTGAATACAACATTAAGAATGAAGAGGTTAAATTTTGTTAATCTGACATTATTGTATACACTCTTGACGTAGGAAAAATAGAAATTCCCAAGGGAATTGAGAATACTCTAGGTTTGTGGACTTTACATTTTGATGGAACTATTCCAGACTAGGTTCTAGGGTATGAATTGTTTTTAAAGATTGAAAATCATTAATAGTCTGATTCCTACATATTACAATTCTCTTGCACCAATAACTTGTCTGAATATGAAGCCTTAGTTTTAGGAATACAATTTTCTATCAAACATAAGGTCAAAGAATTAATGGTCTTTAAAGATTAAGAGGTCGTGGTGAACCAAGTGAGAAGTGGGTACTAGTGTAAACAATCCTATCTTAAGATATACAAACATAGGGTATGGGGTCTTATTAAATATTTTGATGCCTTTAATATTGTATTTTTCCCCAAGAAACAAAATCAAGAAGTTAACACTTTAGCATCTTCAATTATTGCCCTCACACCTGCTCAGGTATTAAAGATAGAAAGGATGTTCGTGGAAATGATTCCCACCCCATATTTACCACACAATGTTAATCATTTACAGGTATTTGATGATGAGCATGAGATCATTCAATTCTTGAATAATACAGGTGTCTTCGAGTCTCAGATTATTGATGAAAAGGAAGAGGATGAACTACCTGTGGATAATGTCTTACATCTTAAGGAGAACATAATTCCTAAGGGAATGGTGTCATTGGAAAGAATGTTTGATCTAGACAAACAAACTGAGATCATCTAGTCAATGGTAAAGATTACACCCAAGTGAACCTAGGAACCCAAGAACAACCTCAATTGGTCAATATATGCTCTAGCTTGTTCAAACATCGAGAGAGACAAGGTGACAAACCTCTCAAGAAATTATAAAGATGTCATAGCTTGGTCTTATGATGAGTTAAAAATATTTGATCCAGAAGTTATTACTCACACCATACCTTTAATATAAAATCATAAACCCTTTAGACAAAGACAAAGAATATTAAATCTAGTATTAGAGCCTTTTATTTACAAAGAAGTTAAAAATTGCTTGTTGTTGGAATAGTTTTCCCTATTAGACACTCAACTTAGGTGGCTAATTTGGTTCCAATTTGTAAGAAGAATGGAGAAATCAGGGTATGCATAGACTTTAAAAACTTGAACAAAGCATGTAAAAAAGATAATTATCATTTCCCTTCTTTGAATGAGGTAATTCAAATAGTAAGTGCTTGTGAAATGATGTTCTTTCTTGATGGATTTTTTTGGATATAATCAGGTTTTGGCTAACAAAGATGACAGGATGAAGACAACTTTCACCATGAAGTGGGGAACTTTTTCTTACAAAAGAATGCCATTTGGTTTAATCAACATTGGAACAACTTTTCAAAGAGTTGTGGATAACGCTTTCCAAGGCTTAAAAGGTAAATACATAATCATTTATATAGATGGATTAACTATGTTCTCAAAATATAGGTCTAATCATGTTGATCACCTACATTTTTTCGAAAGATGCAAAAGGTATGACATCTCTTTGAACCCAAAGAAAAACAAAAAATTTTGTAACAAAGGGTAAATTACTTGGCCATGTAAATGTAGTATTGTTCTTTCTTTCTTAATTTGAGGCCAACAAACAATGTTCTCCCATCAAGCACGCCATGGGATAAAGTGAAATTTGTGAATTCACATTTGGCGAAGCTCGCAATTCCAATCGAGGTGAAGTAAAGGAGCTTAAAATAAGTAACGACGAACAAGTCGATGGCAGGAATGTTGGAGTGGAGGGATACATCGAGAGGATTGGTGGTGAAGGGTTTCGAAGGAAGGGGAAGGCGGAGGAGAACATGCCTCCTTTCCCCCTTACTAGTGTAAATGCAATTCCTGTGGACAGGAACGGTTTCAAGTAGGCCTTGGCTGATGAAATTGTTGGGGAGGAGTGGGGAAGTCAGAATCGGAGGATGAAGCTAACATGTTTAGGAATTGGAACCTAGTTTTGTCATGTTGCAAAAAATGAGTGGCAAGGTGTGAATGATTGAATGGATCGCTTGGAAGGAGAGGAGTGGTCATCAGTGCTTCCTCGTAGTTAGAAGGTGGTTATCATAAAGTTGAAGGGGAAGCAGAGGTTTCAGTAAATAAGGAGGAAACCCTAAGCACAACGGAGGGAGACTCCATGATGAGTTTAAGTATGGGGGAAGTTGAGATAAAAATCTCAAACAAGGTAAAGATGGTGGATATCAGTACACCTACCTTGGAAGAGATGTGTGAACAAATGAGCCAGAAAGAATTAATTTACTAGTTCATTGGCACTTGGCCATTGCGGGCTGAACTAATGGAATGGATTAACAACAATTGGATGATGAGGGTGTGCCTTGGGATTAGATTGTCATCCAAAGGCTTCTTCCAAGTCTGCTTTGAAAATTCAGCTGACAAAGATAATGCCCTTTTTTGGCAAACCTTGGGTTTTTAAAACAATTGGTCTCTTTCTCAGACCATGGTCCCCTCTTTTTAACCTAGAAGAGGGATTCCTTGGAAAATTTCCCCTATGGATTAGGCTGTATAAACTACCTCCAAAATTCTCGGGGTCTAAAACCCTCAAATCGATAGCAAAATCATTAGGTGAGCTAGTTAGGATTGGGAAGGAGACACGGGAGAAAAAATTATCCACTTATGCCATAATTTTTGTGAAAGTAGATTTGTCTAAACCTCTAACGCATATAATAAGATTAAATACTCCCATTAGAGTTTGGTATCAAGAGATAGATTATGAGTATCCTGCCTTTAAATGCTTTGAATGTAGGGAGGTTGGGCACAAGATGAATAAGTGTCCTTTGATGATTGGAAAACAACCAAGCAAAAACAATGAAAGGACAGAGAAAATGGAATTGGCCTAAAGGGGAATGAATAAGGAAAACAAAAATCAGCCCTCCAATGAAGAGAATAATGGAGGGAATTCGAAAAAGGAAATTGGTGCTCCCTCTATGCAGAAGAAAATGCCAGCAAAGAAGGAGGTTGAGGGCCCAAAATCAGACTTCCACTGAAGAAGATAATGAGGGGAAATCGAAAAGCGAGCAACCATGGCTCATATTGGGAACAAGAAGCAGACAACAAAGGGGGAGGTTATGGATCCTAATGCTTGGGATCAGAAATTTTTGAGAAAGACATAGAATTGAAGGAATTGGAAAGGGCCTTGAATCCGGAAGATCTTGAGATCATGTTGGAAGCCTTGCCAATGATGAATAAAGAACCAAAGAAGGAACTTTATGAAACTGGAACAAAGGTGGACTCCCCTAGATAGAAGGAGGACCAGGGTGTGGAAATGTGGGGTTAGGGACGGAAAGACAAGGCAGGACTTGAAAAATGTGTGTCGTGTTATAGAAGATTCACCCAAATAAAAAAGTGACTAACACTCAAAGGAAGTTTGAGAGGTTGGCTTCCTCTAATTGGAAATCTCAACATGATACAGGGGTAGCTAAGCCCATTGGAAGGAAGCCCAATGCTCTCAAAGCCCAAATGGAAGCTAAGCCCAATATTGGCATTGGCAGTCAAGGTACCTTAGAGGATTATGTGGCTAGTGGAGGGCCGTCTCCTTCCACCTAGGGATTATGAAAATCCTAAGTTGGAATGTCAAAGGTTTAAATTCCTCTGACAAAAGTCGTTTAGTTAAGAGACTAAGGGAAATAAAAAAATCCCAACATTATTCTTCTGCATGAAACCAAAATGGAAAAAAAGGAATTGGTAGGTGCATGTCAAGTGTATCCAATTCAATGGGTGAAAATTAATCTGTAGATGCTAATGGAAACTTAGGAGGATTAGTGACATTAGTGGAATCCCAAGAAGCTTAAGTGGTGAAGTGATTACCAAGGTTAGGTGGAGTATCGTCATGAAATTCTGGGATTACAAAATACGAAATAATTTCATAGTGACTAATGTGTATGGGCCAATAAGTGTAGAAGAAGAAAAAGAACATTGGGAGGTGATAAGGGGTCTACTAGAACAAGTGGACTGCAAAAAGGTTGTGGAGGTGATTTTAATGAAATATTGAAAGATAATGAGAAGAAAGGAGGTAGGCTGTTAAATCCTCAGAGTGTGATTGATTTCAATATCTTTTGCAACAACATTTCCTTAATTGATGTCAATCCAAAGAATGGCCTCTTTACCTGCACAAATAGGAGAATGGACTCGAAGTCAATTATGGAGAGATTAGACATTTTTTTTATTTTGTCAGGAATGGGGGTATTGAAAATTATCAATTTGAATCAGACATTTTGAAGACAGCTAGTGTCGAGACCATGCCCCTATATGCTTGGTTTTGATCCTGTAGAAAAAACCAGTTGGGATCCCCTTTAAGATGGAATTCATGTGGTTCCTGGATCCATCCTTTGAAGAGCATCTAAGAGGGTGGTGGGATATCAAGGTGGTAGGATGCAAAAGATATAGATTGATGAAGAAATTGAAACATGTCAAGGCACGGGTGAAGTCGTGGAACAAGGATACATTTGGTAATCTTTTTAAAAGGAAGAATGAGATATCTTTAGATCTAGAGTTGATACAGGAGGCAATTGTGTAAGAGGGTTCCATCGAGCACCTACTTGAAATAGAAAAAGTTGGTCTGAGAGCAACTTAATCAAGTCCTACAGATGAAGGAAGTCTACTGGGAACAAAAATCAAGAGTTAAGTGGTTAAAAGAAGGAGATAGGAACACTATAGTTATTTTATCTATCTACAACTATAAGAAGGAATGTTAATACGATTGGACAAATTATCGCTCCCCATCAAGAAGAAGTTATTTCAAATATAAATCTAATTAGGGAAGAAGATACGGGTTTCCTTTCTATGAGAAATTATTATCCGAAGAGGAGGCAAAAAGGGACAGAGGGGAAGATATCTTGTTTTCTAACATTCCCAAGTTGATTTCAGAAGAAGAGGCCAAAGAACTAATTATTCTTGTTACCTTGGAGGAGACTAGGAAAGCCATTTTTGAACTGGGTGTTGATAAGGCCCCGGTCCAGACAGCTTTCAAATTGGTTTGTTTCAAAAAAATTGGCATATTGTGGGGGAGGACGTTTGGGCACGAGTAGAGGAAAGTAGAAAAAGGAAAGCAATGCTTAAAGAATGGAACTCTACATTTGTATCCTTAAACCCTAAGAAGAAAGAGGAAAACTATTTTGATTCCTTCCACCCCATTGCTCTATGTAATGGAATATACAAGATAATATCCAAGGTTTTTGCCACTAGATTAAAGAATTGTTGAGAAAGATAATAACAGATAGATAGAGTGGATTTGTCAAAGGTAAGAAATTTTTTGATGGAATAATATTGGTCCATGAAACCATCCATTCCTTGGGTCGCAAAAAGAATCTTGGAACGCTAATAAGTTGGATATGGATAAAGCCTATGATAGGGTGAATTGGAAATTTTCGGAAGCTGTCCTGGAGCAGTTTGGCTTCCCAAAAGATTGGTTCCAATTAATTTAGAGATGCTTCTCCTCCCCCAAGTTTTTTGTGTTAATAAATGGGATCCGGATGTACACTTCAATGATTCTAAAGGTTTAATACATGGAGACCCAATATCTTCAATTCTATTTATAATTATGGAAGAGGGACTGGGAAGAACAATCCAAAAGGTAGTATTGAGAGAAGAACTGAAGGGGTTTAAAATCAGCTCCACGGTAGAAGAAATTGCTAATTTGTAATTTATGGATGACACCATGCTAATGGGTGAACTAACAGTATTAGAAGCAATAAAATTCAAAGATATATTGAATTCATATAAGTAGGGAGAAGAACAAAATGTGAGTGTTGAAAAATCAATAATTTACTTCTTCAATGTCGCTAGGGAAATACAAAGAAGAATAGAAAGAATATTTGGCTTTTCAATAAGATCCCTACCAAGCAGTTATTTGGGAATGCCATTGATCAGTGGATCTTTCGAGAAGAATCTATAGAAATCAGTGGTTGATAAGGTTCAAGGGAAGCTTTCCTCATGGAAAGGAAGGTGGTTGTCGATGGCAGGTAGGCCCCAGCTAATACAGTCTTCTCTCCAATCATTCCCAACATACCTCATGACTTTATTTCAAATTCCTAGCTCGGTGACCAAAGCCTTAACAAGTATCTAGAGAAATTTATATGAAGTGGAATTGGAGATAAAAGAAAGTATAGTTTGGTAGCTTGGGATGATGTATGTCGACCCATGAAAGATAGTGGCCTGGATTTTAGGGATTGTCAGATGAGAAACCAAGGGCTATGAGGTAAGCTTTTATGCCAAATATACAGAAAAAGTGAATACTTACCGAGTAGAGTAATTCAAGCTAAGTACATTGACTCCCCCAATCTAGAAAGTTTATTCCAGTAGGAGGTGTTAATGTAAAATCATAGCACCCCCAAATATCCTGAGTTTGAGATGGGCCATTTGATGTGATTGCACAACATTGGACCATCTCTCAAGCTATGGGACTTGCAAAACTTGGGATGGACCTCTAGAGAAGGCATATTCCTGCTTCCTAATCTACCTGTCACAAGCTACTCAAGTGCAGGTAGAACTAATTTATCCTAATCTAACCATTCCAAGGAAATAAGGAGAGAGAGAGAGAGAGAGAGAGAGAGCCTACACTAAGCGGTGATACACCAGAAAAGGAAGTGGCTGATCACAGATCCAAACTACCTGAAGTGGAGAGAGGTGGGTAGAGGAGGGGGTGGACAAGATGCACCACAAAGACCAAAAGATGAATGCTCACGCTGGAACACCACTTCAAAACCCATTAAGCACAGCTCCCAGAACCTGCAATAAACATCAGAGTATGCACAATATACCCTGTAATGATGAGAGGTGAGAAGAGACAACAAAATAAGCAAAGGATGGACAAATGCATCATGAAACATATTCTATTGCTCCAAAAGTTCACACAGTACATCATCAGTGGGAAAGGGGCAAGAAAATGTCATTACAGAGCCATGAAAGGAGGCTTAGACTCCACGTTCTACCCTAAGGAAGAAAGAGAGAGGGGGGCAGGAGAGAAACAATGAGCAACCGTTTGAAATATGCCCCTCCTTTACAATATATAGAAGAATGAGAGAGAAAGAGAGGGAAAATCTCTGAACCCCTACCTGCTTCAACCACCTGAAAAGATATGCATTGAAAATTCCGCCTACTCCAACCACTTCAGAAAGCATTGAAATCCACTTGCCACAATGAAGAGTCTCGCTGCAACACCCATGCCCTATCGTTGTCCCTTACTGGGCAAGAAAGAGGCCCATTCTTCATCATGACGATAGGTGGGAGACTTGACATTCCCCGAAAATAGCAAGCCGAAACATTAATGGAGGCAAGTGAAAATCTGGTGCCAAGATCTTTCCAAAAATTCCTCTCCCACCCAAATCTGAGTTTCCAATGAAAAGATATGGTTGTCTGAAGATCAAGGTTGCGCAGTGTGAGCAATATTTAAAAGAGTCTATCTAGATACTGAGGTCCATGTGGCAGCCTCCACGCATCTTGAAGATTCTATCCTTTCCTTTCGCTCTTGAAATTGCACTGTCAGACTGACACATGGCGGCTTCTCCGTGGTCTCCTATGTGTTCCTTTGTGTTTTTCCTTTGAGTCCTTCCCATTAGCAGTGACACTGTGCCTAACTCGAGACAAGTGGAGGCTTTCATGCTCATTTTGAAGAATGCCCCTAGGTTTTGCTTTTGATACTTTGGAAGTTGCACGGATCGAGACACGTGGAGGCTTCCACAGGATTTTGGACTTTTCAATGGTTGGCCTTACCTTTTCAGACTCTGAACACATGGCAGGTTAGTGCTCATTTGGGGATTGCCTTTTGCGCCGCACCTTTGAAATTATGCTGATGAGACACGTGGAAGCTTCCTCTGCTCTTCCCTATTTCTTCATGTTTTGGCTAAGTCCCTTTTACTTGGCGAGGCCATAAGTCTAACCCTAGACACGTGGAGGCTCAGCGCTTGTTTGGGACTTCACTCCAAATTTTACTTTTGAAGTTGCGACATGCTGACACTTGGCTCCTTCCATTGCCTACCTCTTCTTAGACTTTTCAATGACCGCTTCTGTCTTTTCAGGCTCTAGACACATGGAGGGCCAATGCTTGTTTGAGTCTCCGCTTTGGGTCACGCCTTTGAATTTGCACTGATGCGACACATGGCGCTGTCCCCTGGCTCTCTATACTTAGCTGATTCGGGCCTTGATCCATTTGATTTCTATTGAACCCAAGACACGTGGAGATTCTGTGCACATTTGGGAACATGCTCTTTAGACCCATTAGTGTTGCACCGATGAGGACACGTGGAGGCTTCCACCGACACTCTTATACTTAGTTCCTTTTAAATGGTTGGCTTTGTCTCCTTTTCAGACCTGGGACACGTAGAGGCTTGGCAATTTTCTGAGAGCCCGCTTGGATTTGGGGAACCTTTAAAGATGTGCCATCGAGATAACGCGTGGATGCCTTCCGTGCCAGCCCTCTATGATACTTAGCTGATTTTGGACCCCACTGCTGTCCCCTTTTTGACTTTCAACTATCGACTTTATCCCTTTTTGGACCTAGGACACGTGGAACATTGTGCACTTGTTTGGGGTCTGCCATTCTTGGATTCTATCCTTGGATAGTTGTCACCAATGAGGCACATGGCAACCCTTCTGACGGTCTATGACTTTTCAATGGCTCGATGAGACCCCACGGGCTCATGGGCCCACACTTGAAAATAGTGCCATTTTGCAAAAATAGTACAAAAAGTTCCAAAGTTCCCTGCAGATCCACTGGCCCACATTCACACTTGGGAAAAATTTCCCCCACGGCCCTGAAGACTCGTTTCTACATTTGAGTCATCCTCGGGCCCGCCGGCCTGCATTTTCCATGTTTGGGAAAAAAGACATCTTCAGGCCCACTGGCCCACTTTTTCCACTTCTCATAAGAAATCCTTCTCGGGCCCGCGAGCCTACGGTTATATGTGTGTCTTTTGTGAAAAGTGCAAAAATGTCAAAATATCTCCCACTGCCCCGCTGGTCCACAATTTCCATTGGTAAAAAATCTTCCCTAGGCCCACTAGCCCGCTTTTGGCAAAAAATCCTTCCAAGGCCCGTCGGCCCGTAACTTGAAAAATATGAAGAGTTAGAAGGACTTCTTTATATGTCTAGAAAGGGGAAGAAATTTCCTATCTAATGGAAATGCTTTCAAGGGGCCTTAAGTGCTTAAAATATGTAAAAATTCAGATTGAAGCACAAAAGGGGGAAAAATGGTGTCAGTTGACCCAAAATAAGTGTGAGCTTATTTTGGTCAACAATTTGGTGACTCATGGGGATCACCTACCTGCTAGGTGAAATGATCAATGGCCTTGAAGCATCCATTGGGCATGGAGTCTTTCTTGTAAACGTAAATCTGATCTAAACTTTGAAAATCTGATCCCTGAGCCACTTGGAACACCACTAGAACTGGAGCTGACTCACCAAATGCTACTTCCAATGTCACGTATGCACGAGAAACAAAACACCACAACACAACTTTGTAAAAAACTAGAAAATCATACATGCTCCAAGTGGAACATGCAGAGTGTGCACAAGCACTTCTTTTGCTGAAAACAAATCTCCACTAACCTACACTAACCAGAGAGAAAGGGGACTCAAACAAATCCTGCAACTGGCAGGGAGAAGTAGCTTCCCTTCCTCAAAAGGGGCAGCCATGCAAATGATTTGACACTGAATATGGCTGCTTTATATGAGTGAAAAACTAACTATAAGCTGGTCCTCCACCCAAATCATCAAGGTGTCAACTAGAAACAAGACAAATGCCTCTTTGAGTTGCTCTTCATTTGGATTGAAGAGGCATTGTAGTTGATCCTTGGTACTTTGGACCTCATCCTCATGCCCTGAAGTGGGCATGACTGGTTTTGGCTTCTCCCTTGGCTCCAATGAAGCCAAGTACCTGATTGGGAATGGTCTCCAGGATCCTTTGAATGTGCCCATGGTGCTCTGAATTTCAACTCCAAGAATGGAGTCTTCTTGTTGACCTTTCTGGATGGATGATGTGAGAGAGATGATGACATCCTCTTGCTCTTTTCCCTTCCTTCTCCTGAAAAGAACATGGAAGATTCATATCTTCCAACCTTAGTTCCAGAGGGATGTTATGAAGTGTAGGTTGTTGTACTTGAAATCTCTCCTTCATGATAGCAGGCTCATGTGCTTGGAAGGTGGATGATGGAGGGAGAAAATGATGTTATCTCCTCATGCTCCTCTCCATCAAAGTAATCTTCCAAGTATGACAGACAGTCTTCCTCCTTGTTGTCCTGTTGCATGTGCTCGACCTCTTCCATGGTGTCCTCCTTATCTACAACTTGCTCACCATAGTTCCCTTCATCCTCAAACATGAATTTTGAAAGCTCAAACTCTTCTTCGACAATAGAGCTTAAAGGGAATGAAGTGGGAGGAAAAACTGAAGGTTCTTCTATGGCCTGCCCTGCACTTGGAGCCTCTGAAATTGTATGGTCCTCCTCCATCATGGTTCATTAATCAAATCAGACCCTTCAAATGAAAGAAAAAAATATTTAGTAATGCTTTCTTCATTAAGTGGCCTCAACTCTGATTTGATCTCTCCTAACTGCTCCTCTTCAGTAGGACTTGGACCTTATTGATCTTCTTCCTTCTTAACTGATTGTGAATCTTGGATTAGATCAGACATCCTCTTCAGAAAAAGTGCCATTATGGACACTACATTAAGAGAAAACAGATTGTTGATCTTCTCCTTCTTGTTCTTCTTCTTCTTCTGTACTGCAAACTCAGCCTCAGCCACCACTAGCTCTTCAACCCTGACCTCATTTGTTGGCTTAACCATATTTATAAACTAAAATTTGGTAGCCCAACTCCTCATATTTTCTATCATTTCTTCTATGTTGGGTTCCTCTTTCTTTCTTGTTCTCCTTGACTGGTCTTTGGAGTATCTTCCCTGACATGGATTTGGGAAACCAAGAGGAGTGAGTAGGCTGGGGTTTCAACCAAATTTTGCTATTGTTTGTGGTGGTGAGGGAAGTGGAACTTCTTGTTTGTTTAGAGGGAATGACTGCTTTGGAAGTGAAAAGGGGAGAAGAATTGAGATGAGATGGAAGACTAGGAGATGTGAGAAGGGAAAACAACACTTGGGGCAGCAAGATGGGGAGCTAGACTCTTGGCACAGATGCTAAAATGATAAAGCTTGAGAAAGAGAAAATGAAGGACAAGGAGTTGGTGACTGACTTACCCATTGACAAGGTTGTCTCACACTTTTCTCATATGCCTCAATATCCTCAATCCACTGTGCAAGGTGAGGCAACATTTCAACCATGAAGTCAATCTTCTCCTGAGGGCTGTAATGTCTTGGCATAGGGTCGGCCCATGGACAAGGTGCCCTATAACCAATCCTTAATGCCTTCATCTGAGATATGGCCCTTTATTACACCATGCGTGCCTCCATTCCCTTGAATCTTCCTCTAGTAGATCAGCATTTTCCTTGTAGCTTTAACCATTGTATGTGTCCCCTTATTCTTGATAAGCTCCATGGCCAAACTAGTTTTGAACCTACTCAATATGGGTAAGCATAATGGTTCTGGATCTTATCATAATGTTGATCTGGAGGAGTTGGGAAATACATTGGAGGTAGACTGCACTGTTGTTGCTGTAAGTATGAGTTCCAAGAAGGGAAAGAAATCATGATTGTTCAACTTCATGAATGGCAGAATATGAAAGATGTTGAAATATTAATGAATGAAGATGGATGGAAATGGATGGAAAAGGTCTGTAACTCAAAGAATGGGTTTTTAACCAGATGGAGTCACCATATGTGCCTTGCATGTGTGTCAAATGGCTGAATAATAACAAGAACACGCCAACCTACTAAGATGAAGTGGTAAGATGCTTCAGACCTATCCCACCAAGACATGCCAAAATTGTTACTAGTGGTTGTACATGGTGGCTTAAAATTTGTTGTTGAAAATGAGACACCTTGAGAAATATGAAAGACCTAACTAACACTCAGTGGTCCCATCCACTGGTGTTGCGCCGATGAGACACTGTTAGTGTAGGCTTTCACAATACCCCCGAATGGCATGGTCATTTGAGATGGTTGGCATTTGGTGTGACCTTTGCAGACCTATTGGACAATATCCCAAGCTATGCGCTCACTTGCAAAACGCGCTCTGCCATTTTAAAGCTACTCCAGTTGCATCGAGTAAAACTCATGGCTAACCTAATCTGCCAGCCCTCTTATTCTAAGGAGATAGGGACCTTCTCTGTCCCCTTTTTTATTTTTCAACTGTCAACTTTGTCCCCTAAGCGGAAGATGGGACACGTGGAATATTGGCACTTGTTTGGGGTCTCCATTTTGGATTTTATCCTTGGAATTACACCTGAAGTGGAGAGCAGGTGAGCACCCTGGACGGGGATGTGACGGATGCATCAACATAGCCGATAAGACCCTACGGGCTCACATAGCCCACCACTTCAAAACTACGCCATTAAACGATAGCTCCCAGAATTTCTAAAATGCCCCGTAGACCCGCTTTTGGTACTTCGGAAAAATTTCCTCCACAGACTCGTTTTTACATTTGAGTCATCCTCGGACAAGAGGAGACAACAAAATAAGCAAAAGTTTGGACAAACACATCAGAAAACTTATTTGTATTGCTCCATAAGTCACACATTACATCCACTTAGTGGGCATAGAGGCAATAAAATTCCATTACTTGAGCCCACGAGCCTGGGGCTTAGACTCCACATTCTACCCTAAGGAAGAAGTGAGAGAGGGGGTCAGGAGAGATGTCTTTTGATGAACCCGCTAGTCCAAAATGTCTCATTGGTACAATATATAGAATAATCCCGCCAGACCTGCTTTTTGTAGAGGGAAAATCCTTCTAAGGCCCGTCTGCTCCATACCACTTGAAAAATAGGAGAGCAGTTAGAATCCACTTCTTTAAAGGATCTAGACCAGGGGAACCATCAATTGCCTATCTAATGGAAATCCTCCCAGGGGGCTATTAAGTGCTTAAAATCCCCATGTAAAATTTGGCATAGTGAAGCACAGAAGGGGGAAGAATGGTGTCAGTTGACCCAAACCATAAGTGTGAGCTTATTTTGGTCAACAATTTGGTGACTCATGGGGATCACTATACCTGCTAGGTGAAATGATCAGTTTCTCTTGAAGCATCCATTGGGCATGGATTCTTCCTAGAATAAGCCTGATAATATTTGCATATGAAACTTTACCCAATACCTGCATCCCTATTGAGCCTGAACTCGCTCTGTTGTTCGCACTCTCAGTTTTTTCAAGAAAACATGGAGCTTAGATCTTTCACTCAAATTGTCTTTACCTGAGACTTTTCCAGTTCTAGAAATGGATGGGCACACTTAAATGCAAGTGATACACCTTGGAGTCATGAAAACCACGACATGCTATACACAAAACTGGAAAACCATACATGCTCCAAGTGGAACATGCAGAGTGTGCACAAGCACTTCTTCTGACTAAAAACAACTACCTACTCCTACTATTATGCTAACTAGAGAGAAAGGGGACTCAAACAAATCCTGCAGCTGGCAGGGAGAAGTAGCTTCCCATTTATCAAAAGGGGTGTACATGCAAATGAGTTGACACTAAAATATGGCTGCTTGTAGCTGAGTGAAAAACTGACCATAAGTTGGTCCTCCACCCAAATCATCAAGGTGTCAGCTGGGAAACAAGAAAAATGCCTCTTTTAGTTTCTCTTCATTTTGATTGAAGAGGCATTGCTGCTGATCATTGGTACATTCGAGCTCATCCTCATGCCCTGAGTGGGAATGACTTGTTTTGGCTTATCCCTTGGCTCCAATGAAGCCAAGTACCTGATTGTGCACAGTCTAGATCTTTTGGATGTGCCCATTGTTCTGAACTTCTACTCCAAGAATCGATTCTCCTTGCTGAGATTCCTAGATGGATGGTGTGAAGAGATGATGACATCCTCTTGCCTTTTCCCTTCCTTCTCCTGTGAAGAATATGGAAAGTTCATATCTTAGAACCTTAGTTCCAGAGGGCCGTCATGAAGTGCAGGTGGTTGTACTTGAATGGTCTCCTTCATGGCAGCATGCTCATGTGCTTTGAAAGGTGGATGATGGAGGAGAAAATGATGTTATCTCCTCAGGATCCTCTCCCTCAAAAAAATCTTCCAGGTCTGGCCAGACAGTTTCCTCCGTGTTATCCTACTGCATGTGCTCGACCTCCTCCATGCTGTCCTCTTGGTATCTAAACTTTCTTACCATGATTTCTCTCTTCATTAAAACATGAAGTTTGAAAGAACTCAAACTCTTCTACAACATCATAGCTCAAAGGGGATGAAGTGGGAGGAAGAAACTGAAAGTTAATATGTGGCATCCTCTCAGTGCACTTAGACCCTCTAGAATGGTATCTCTTTGATTCTCCTTCTGGGATTTGGAGTTGATTGTTCTTCCTCCTTGATTGGTTGTACAGCTTGGATTAGATCAGAAATCTCTTCAGAAAAAGTGTCATTATGGGCACTGCATATAATAAAACAGATTCTGATCTTCTCCTTCTGTTCTTGTTCTTGTTCTTTGCAAACTCAGCCTCAGCCACCACTGGCTCTTCAACCTTGACCTTCTTCTATTGGCTTAACAGTCATCCAATGGGATCTTTGTAAACCAAATTTCATCCCAATCTTCAGATTTTCTATCATTTCTTCTTGTTGGGTTCCTCTTCAATTGTCCTTCACTGGTCATCGATTTTCATCATCCCTAACATGGAATTGGGGGGAAGAGGAGGGGTGGTAGGGGGCTTTGCATATTTTATGGTACAACTGAGGCAGAGTGGAACTTCTTATTTTTTTTGGAGGGAACTCTTGGAGGGAAAAGGGAAGAAGAATTGAGGTGAGATGGAATACTAGGGGATGGAGGAGGGAAATCAACACTTGGGGCAGCAAGTGAGGTGCTTGACTCTTGGTACTGCTGAAATGATAAAGCTTGAGAACGAGAAAATGAAGGACACAGGAGTTGGTGACTGACTTACCCATTAACAAGGTTGTCTCGCACCTTTGCTCATATGCCTGAATATCCTCAATCCATGGTGCAAGGTGAAGCAACATTTTGACCATGAAGTCAATCTTCTCCTGAGGGTTGTAATTTATTGGCATAGGACCGGCCCATGGACAATGTGCACTATAGCCAATCCTGAATGCTTTCATCCATTGTTGTATCCCTTGAATGCACCATGTGTGCCTCAATTTTTTGAATCTTCTCCTTGCAAATCAACATCCTCCATGTAGCTATTACCATTGTATGTGTCCCCTTGTTCTTAATAAGCTCCATTGATAAACTGGTTTTGACCCTGCTCATACGGGTAAGCATAATGGTCCTGGATCTGATCATAATACTGATCTTGAGGAGTTGGGAAATACATTGGAGGTAGACTACATTGTTATAGGTGTGAATTCCATAAGGAGAATGAAGTCATGATTGTACAACTTCATGGGATGGGAGAAAATGAAAGATATGGAAAGAAAGATGAATGAAGATGGGTGGAAATGGATGGAAAAGGTCTGCAACTCAGAGAATGGGTTGTTAACCAGATGGAGTCACCAGATGTGCTTTGCATGTGCCTCAAAAGGTTGAATCTTACCAAGAACACACCAACCTAATAAGATGAAGTGGTAAGGTGCTTCAAACCTATCCCACCTGGCATGCCAAAACTATTAGTGTGGTCATGTGGTGGCTTATGATTTGCTGTTGATAATGAGACAACTTGGAAAGATGAAAAAATCCAACCTCAGTGTCCCATTAGGCATGCCAAAAGCTGTTAGTGCAGAATCACAGCACCCCCGAATGGCCTAGTTTTGAAATGGGGCATTCGGTGTGATTGCACAACATTGGACCATCTCTCAAGTTGTGGGACTTGCAAAACTTGAGATGGACCTCCAGAGAAGGTTGGTTCCTGCTTCCTAATCTACCTGCCACAAGCTACTCCAGTGCAGGCAAAACTAATCTATCCTAATCTAACCATTCCAAGGAGAGAGAGAGAGAGAGAGAGAGAGTGGGTGAAAGAGATCCTACACTAAGTGGTGATACACCAGAAAAGGAAGTGGCTGATCACAGATCTAAACTTCCTGAAGTGGAGAGAGGTGAGCAAAGGAGGGGATGGACAAGATGCACCACAGACCAAAGATAATGTCACCCGGAAACCACTTCAAAACTCATTAAGCACAACTCCCATGAACCTACAATAAACATCAGAGTATGCACAGTATACCCTATAATGACGAGAGGTGAGAAGAGACAACAAAATAAGAAAAGGATGGAAAAAAGCATCACGAAACATATTTTATTGCTCCAAAATTCACACAGTACATCATCAGTGGGCAAGGGGAAAGAAAATGCCATTACAGAGCCATGAAAGGAGGCTTAGACTTTGCATTCTACCCTAAGGAAGAAAGAGAGAGGGGGGGAAGAAGAGAAAAGATGAACAACCCTTTGAAAATGCCCCTCCTTTACAATATATATAAGAATGAGAGAGAAAGAGAGAGGGAAAAAATGAACTCTGCTTCAACAACCCCTGCGATATGCATTGAATTCTAGCTACTCCAACCACTTCATAAAGCATTGAAATCCACCTGCCACAATGAAGAGTCTCGTTGCAACACCCATGCCCCTGTCGTTGTCCCTTACTGGGAAAGAAAGAGGCCCATTCTTCATCATGGTGGCAGGTGGGAGACTTGACAGCCCCTGAAAATTAGTGGGCTAAAACATTAATGGAGGCAGGTGAGAAGCCGACCACGAGATCTTTCCAAAAATTCCTCTCCCTCCCAAATCTGAGTTTTCAGTTGAAATATATGGTTGTGTGAAGATTAGGGTCACAAGCACGCATTATTTGAAAGAGTCTTTCCGTGCGAGATCCACATGGCAGCCTCGCGCATCTTGAAGTTTCAACTGCTTCCTCTCGCTCTTAAAACTGTGTCGGATTGACATGTGGCAGCTTCCACGAGCTCCTCGTTTTCCTTCTGTATTCTGTCCAAAGTCTCTTCTGTTGGTGGAGGCACTATGTCCCATAGACCTAGAGAAACGTGGAGGCTTAGCACTTGTTTGGAAAGCTGCCCCTAGATTTTTCTTTAGAATTTGCCTGGATCGAGACATGTGGAAGGCTCTGCAAATTGTTGAACTTTTCAACGGCCGACCTTACCTCTTCGGACTCCTGGGACATGTGGCAGGTTGACGCTCATTTGGGGACAACCTTTTGGGCCGCATGCCTTTGAAATTGTGCGCTGATACCTGGCGACACGGCTCTGCCCGAGTTGGTGTATGTTTTGGGGACCACCTTTGGATTCTGGCGGGGCCATACTCTGAAAGTGCACACGAGGAGGACAGTGCTGGTTCCTGGGAACCCACTGGCATGTTACTTTTGAAGTTTGTATGTTTGGCACATTAAGTTCCTTTCTATTGGTGGGGCCCATACTTCTATCTGACTATAGACACATGAAGGCTCAACACGCATTTGGGAGTCCCACACCAAATGGGTTGCGCCCTTTTGAATTTGTGCCATGCTGACACTTGGCTCCTTCCGCTGGCCTGCATTTGTTGAATTTTTAATGACTGCTTCTTCCTTTTCGTTGGATCTAGACACGTGGATGGCTAACGCTTGTTTGGGAGTTTGTTCTTTGGGTCACGCCTTTGAAATTGCATTAAAGAGACATGTGGCTCCATCTGCTGGCTCTCTTACACCTAGTTGATTAAATGGGGCCTTGATCCATTTGACTTCTATCGAACCCAAGACACGTGGAGAGTCTGCGCAAGTTTGGGAACCCTCTTTTGTCCCCCTTTTGATCTTTGAAGTTGCGTCGAGTCAACACGTGGCACTTTTCCTTTGGCACCTTCCGTTGTGCCCCATTTTGACTTTTCAACTATTGACTCTATCCCATTTCAAGACTCTGGGACACACGTGGAAGCTTGACGCTTCTTTTGGGTATCGGTTTTGGATTCTATCCTTGGAGTTGCACCAAGTTGAGGCACGTGGAAGCTTCCATTGGTCTATGAATTTTCAATGGCCGATGAGACCACATAGCGGACTCGCGGGCCTGCACTTGAAAACTGCACCATTTTGTGAATAGTGTAAAAGTTTCAAAGTCCACTGCAGACCCGCTGGTTCACTTTTAGACTTGGGAAAAATTTCCTCCCTCGGCCTTGCAGACCCACTTTTGGCAAAAAAGACATCCTTCGGGCCTGCCAGTCTGCATTTTCCACTTGGACAAAAATAAACGCTTCCCGCCGTACCAGCGGACTGGCAATTATACTTGTGTCCCTTTGCGAAAAGTGGAAAAATGTCAAAATATCTCCTTCTGACCCTCTAGTCTATGATTTCCATTGGCAAAAAATCTTCCCTAGGCCCGCTGGACCGCTTTTGGCAAAAAATCCTTTTGAGGCCCACCGGCCTGTAACTTGAAAAATACAAAGAGTTAGAAGTACTTATTTACATATCAGGAAAGGGGAAGAAATTTCCTACCTGATGGAAATGCTTTCAAGGGCCTTAAGTGCTTAAAATATGTAAAAATTCATATCGAAGCACAAAAGGGGGAAAATGGTGTCAGTTGACCCAAAATAAGTGTGAGTTTATTTTGGTCAACAGGAGGTTCTCCCAAAAGGCTCAGGCATTCGGACCTTTCTAAGAGGTTGTAGACCAGACATCTTAAGAAGCTTGAAATGGAGAATAAAAAAGGATGATAAAATTAGCTTTTGGGATGACATTTGGTTGAATGACACGACTATGCCTATGGATCATGTTATTGGGGGCCTTAAGGAGGAGGCAATTGGAAGGTGGGGATCAAAAGTGGAAGATTGTATCCTAAATATAGGAGCAAAAAGATAATGAAAGTAGATTTCCAAAGATTCGGGAGAAAATAATTTGAGAGTGGAGGCTCTTCGAATGTTATTGGATAATACTCCATTATTAAAAAATGGAGTTGAAGACAACTTGGTATGGGAGGAAGCAAGCGATGGGGAGGCTTTAATTAGATTATAGTGTAAATATAACTATAGGCTCAATAGGGAAAAAATCTGGCTAGGTACCTTCCCAAGTAAGAAAATTTAGATGAAGGTTGGTTTCCAAAAAGCAAATATCTTGCTTTGGTTGGCAGTTCAAGGGAAATTCTTAGCATATGATAATTTAATGAAGAGAGGGATGTACAGACCAGTCATCTGTATGCTATGTGAAAAACTAGAAGAAACAATTAATCATATTTTATCCACTACTCTTTTTCCTTCAAAATATGGAATATAATAAAAGATTGATGGGGCATTGATTGGGTGCTTCCAATATCAGTTCTAAAGTTAGTTACTCAATGAATGTCATGTCCCTTTTTTTGAGCCAATTTCAATTAAAGACCTTGGTCCATTTTCCTTCATCATGGGTCCAAGAAAACAAGCTAGAGGAAGTTAACAATGTCATCATGTGCTTCATTTCATGTTCATTTCTTAGTTGGTATTGTAATTGTTGGTGACCCTAGTGTGCAACAATAAATTAGAAATAAAAATATATTGGCGAGCATGTAGGCTCCCAAAATTACCAATTAGAAATTACTTTTCTTAAGAGGTCAGACATCATTTACATTATAAGCCTCCTTATGGTTATAAAGGGGAGTTCTCTTGGCCATTAGAGGATTGTGTTATGTGGATTTCTAATTTTTGGTAAAGGATTGCTTGTTAAACATATTTTTCCTCTCTCTCAAGGACGAAAATCCCTGATTGAGGCATTCCCATGGACGAAAACCCTTGTGGAGAAGTGGTGTGGACGAAACCACTCACTACCCTTTTGTGGATTTATCTCTATTATTGGTTATAAGATATTTATGCCCTAAGCGACTTGCTTGGATGTGTATTTTCAAGGATATTGTTGGTTTTTATGTGATCTCTTTGCATGGTAGGACTCACCACGATTTATAAAGGTAAAGTCTTCCATTATAACAGTTGTTTGGTGCAAATTATATTTTATTTCAAGTAGGGAAACCTATATTGAGGTTGTTTTTTGGTATGTGCAATGACATTTTGGCAAATATGAAATTATCATCTTATTCTCTATATTTCATAAGGCCAATATCTAGAACTTCATGATTTTTGGTGCTTTCTAAGTTGAGTTATGAATTTTTAAAAATAACATTGTAGATAAGGGTTTCGTGAAATTCATATCTCCATATCTAGGGCATTAAAAATCAGATTTCTTGCACTACATGATCATTGAGGTTATATCATAATTTTAGAAATTCAAGTGAAGCTAATTTGAAGGGTTTGAAGGCTCAAAAGTGGGGTTGAAACCCCAAATCAAACCGTTGCTCTAAAACATGGTTTAATTTGCAGATTGTATGGTTTTAACAACAAATTTGTAAATCTGATTTGAGAGCTTTTGTCTATTTCCTTAGGTCCCCCAAAATGGGACATTATAATGGTATCAGATCCGTTTCCTCATATCCTGTGAAGCATGAAAAATTGGAGAGGATCATGAAGAACCAAGACGCAATAATGGATGTATTGGATAGGCTCTCCCTAGCTATCCAAAACATGTAAGGATGTGGTTCCTATAAGGGGGTAAAAGACACACAATTCCTGTGAGTCAAAGAAGGTGAAAATTCTTTTTGCAAGGCCCTAAAAACCTCAGTTTGTGGACAAGGAGGTAGTCTCTCCACATGGGAGCCCTAAACAAGCTCATGGCTACATCACATTGCTTGAAGAATACTGAGAAATGCCAGAGGAGTTTTGGGAGGAAATGTCTCTCACTGATTTCATTAGATTGAGGACGAAACAAGGACATTATTGGCAAAGATCCCTAACGTCAAAAGAAGAAGTGCAATATGTTGAGAAGATGGATTTTTCAGCTCTATGGAGGAGAGGCTCTTCCATCGGGATGAAGGAATTCAAGGAGCATGTCATCCAAGGTAAAAACCCTTTTTTTCTTAATGATGAATTGATGACACCTAGTGGTTGCAATGAACTAACAATTTTCAATGAAGAGCCCTTGTTAGAAATATATATACTTTTGAGGGAACCAAATGTTGATATTAGACAGAGAATAAATTCATTTATGCTAGTAAGGACGATGCAATGGAAACTCAAATGAAGTGTGAGGAGTGATAAAGAGGAGGTAGGGATATTAGATTGATAAACACTCAAGGGAAACAACAATTACAAGAGTATAAGGCAAAGAGCTCTTCATTATTCACAAGGACAAGGGAAATAACCATGAAACATGAGGCAAAGGAAAAAGAAGGGTTTGATGAAAATGAGAAATTTGGAGTTGAAGTCAAATTTCAAGGTGAAATTAATGATCTTCAACTTGTTGGTCAGTCCCAAACAGCCACCACCAAGGAGCCAATCAATAAAGATATCAACAAGGAGCAATCCCCATTTTGACATCATCCAAAGAAAGGTAAAAATACATTGTTATTATATGCTCATTTATTGGATTATAATGGTTACACAAGGCAGTCACATGATGGAATCAAATCATATTTAATAAGGGCCTATGAGGATGATGTTACGCATGAGATAAGGGTTCCATCGGGTTATTTTTTGAGTTTTATACCTAACTCATAAATTCTAAGTCAAGAAAGCATCAAAGGCATCCCAAGGTATGAGGAAATCTCCATATTGTTTCTTGTTGATTTGACATTATTGATATGTTACCCTCACACGTGGTTGGAGAAGGTGATTAGATTTTATGCTTGTTATGTCCTCTTATATCACTGTTGATTGGGCATCCTTATGCATCTCATACTCCATGAAATAATGAGGTAATAAGTGTCTCTTATTGTATGGATTCTTGGCCTCAAATTCAAAATTGTTTCCAAATAAGAAATATAGGTGCTATGATGAGTTATACAAAAAGAAGACTATCTTATTTCAAAATAAGTATGGAGGGAAAATTTATCATGAAATGTGTGGGGCATTAAAGGTGCAATCAACCCTTATGATGATAGTTATTATTTTTTGTTTCATATGTGGTTAACTCATGGTTCCATGAATACGAAAGAACTAGAAAAAATGTGGTGGAAGAGCAGCAACACCCTTTCTTCAATGTATGGCACACCTATTTCTCATCTATTCAAGGTGAAAGGTTTTATTTATAACCAAGGGGTCACTAGGAATTTTTGAGAGTGGCACTAACATACCTTGCAAAAATAAATTGGGATAAATATCACTTCTCCGAGGAAAAGATGAGGTATGTGATGAATTCTTTGAGATTAAGTTATTTGATTATGAAGTAGTACTTGGAAATCAATGGCTACAATCTTTGAGGGAATTCACCCTCAATTGTCACAATAGAGAACTGAAATTCTATGACAAAGACAAAGTCATCAGAGAATTAAGATATTAAGGGTGAATGGAGTACATTTGAGAATGCTCATAACTCAATAATAGTTGATTGGGAAAATATTGTTATAGTTGAGTATGTCAAAAATCAGCTTGCTAGTAACATCATGGAATAAGTTTACATGAAGGAACAACATAGGATAGATGTTTTGGGAAAACAAGCAATGCACTTACAATCAGGAAATATTCCACATCAAAGGTTATTCACACTTTCCACCAAGTGGATTTTGATCATGCTAAAGTGGTGTTCTTCTTCTAGAAACATGGACAAGGTAAGGGTAACTCTTATAAGATGATTTTTGGCCACTTCACTTTTGAACTTGTAATGCTACAATCAAGATGAGGTGTTTCTCCCAATTTTTTTTGTTGGGTTGTGGATATCTTCTTTGGGAAGAAATAAAAGGGTAGATTTAAAGACATTTTTTTTATGCAAAATGATGGGTAAGAGGGTTCATTCATATTTGGTGTTATTCGGGACAAAATCATAGGCATTGTATGACAATTATATTTATATACCAGCTCTCATGAGTTATGATTTGAGTCAAATTTTGAAAATATTGATTTGGGGCAGCTTGGAAGCATCTTTTGGAAGCCAAGGTAATCATCATGACAGTTGTTATATCTTTATTTTATATGGTGTCTGCATTAATTCCAGCTCTCTCCCCATTATTTCGACAATGAAGGAGGAGTACCCAACCATGAGGGTAAAGGATTTACAGTCTATTATCATTGTTGATGTGTTTCCAGTTGTTATAAGAAAAATCCCAGCCCCCATCCTTGTGATTTTAGGGAATAAAATACATTATTACAACTGTGTTTGGGACAATAAGAGGGAAGTTGGGAACACCCAATGTTCTGATGGTAATTATGAGGCATTATGAAGAAAATAAGAAGAGATTATCGTCATAGCCACAAAGCAAGAAGGGTGGAAGAAGGGGATACACTTTTTCTTTAATGAGTATGCTTCATGTGCAGGTACATCAAAGAACGAGCAGCTAAGATTTATTTGGGATCCAGGAACTTACCATTGTTTGGGGACAATAAATCTTGAGAGGGGAGGACTATCATGTCCTTTTTTAAGCCAATTATAATTGAAGACCTTGGCCCACTTTCCTTCCTCATGGGTCCAAGAAAACAAGCTAGAGGAAGCTAACAATGTCATCATGTGCTTCATTTCATGTTTATTTCTTAGTTGGCATTGTAATTGTTGGTTAGTTGGCATTGTAATTGTTGGTGAGCCTAGCACCTAACAATAAATTAGAAATAAAAATATATTGGTGAGGTTGTGGGCTCCCAAACTTACCAATTATAAATTATAAAGTACTTTTCTTAAGAGGTCTACCATTATTTACATTATAAGCCCCTTTATGGTTATAAAAAGGAGATGGCTTGGCCATTAGAGGATTATGTTATGTGGATTTCTCATTTTTGGCAAGCATTGCTTGTTAAGCATCTTTTTCCTCTCTCTCAAGGATGAAAACCTGTGATTGAGGCACTCAAAAGGATGAAAAACCTTGTGGAGAAGTGGTGTGGATGAAACCCCGCGCTACCCTTTTATGGATTTCTCTTTATTGGTGGTTATAATAGATTTCTACCCTAAGCGACTTGTTTGGAGGTGTGTTTTCAAGGATATTGCTGGTTTTTATTGTTAGATTAGGTATTTACCTTAGCTCATGTTCACCTAGGTAGTTTATTTATTTTTATTGTATTTATCCTCACCCACTTATGTGTGTGGATATTTTTATTTATTTATTTAGATATTAGGGGGATATTATCTAGTTGTTAGGTATAGTTCTTTCCTTGATCTATGATATTGACTAGATCCTTGATGTCTAGTTCTCTCCTAAGTCTATGGTCTTGAATAGTTCTTTCCTTGATTTATGGCTTGATCTACGACCTTGACTGGCTCTTAGAATGTTATTCCTTACCTATATAAGCAAGGCTCATTCTCATTCTATTTCATTGAGTTCCATAATAATATATGATATTGATGCTCATTTGTTTGCAAAGGTTTATGTAAAGTTATTCTAGCGAATTACTTTCATCTTATTGATCGTGGTGTTTGATTAACATCTGTGTTCTTGGCTTGGTACGATCTGGTTATCATTCCTTTTATTTATGTGATCTCTTTACATGGTTGGACTCCCCATGATTTATAAAGGTGAAATATTCCACTATATCAGTTGTTTGGTGCAAATTAGATTTTATTTCAAGTAGGACAATCTATATTGAGGTGGTGTTTTGGTATGTGCGGTTATATTTTGGAAAATCTGAAATTATCATATTATTATCTATATTTCATAAGGCAAATATCTAGAATTTCATGATTTTTGGTGCTTTCTAAGTTGATTTATGAATTTTTAAAAATAACACTACAGACAATGGTTCTGTGAAATTCATATCTCCATATATAAGGCATTAAAAATTAGAGTTCTTGTACTACGTGATTGTTGAGGTTGTATCATAATTTTATAAATTCAAATGAAGCTTATTCAAAGGGTTTGAAGGCTCAAAAGTGGGGTTGAAACCCCAAATCAGGTCACTGCCCTAGAATATGGTTTAATTTGTAGATTTGCAGGGTTATAACAACTACTCTATAAATATGATTTGAGAGTTTTTTTTTATTTCCTGAGGTTCCCCAAAAAGGAACATTACATTGGACATGGAAGATAAAGCACAAGGGGTTACAACTCATGTGGAACCTAATTCCGGTAGCAGTAGTGTGGAGCATTTGGCTAGAACGAAATAGGATAATTTTCAAATAAGAGCAGCTCTCCTATAGACCAATATGGAATAGAATTGAAATCATCTTATCTGTATCACTGAAGGCTTAGGGGAGATATTTGGAGTGTACAGGCAGGGAGGATAGGGCTCTTTGTAATAAGTGGCTTCTCATTCCTTGGAAATTTGAATATGAAATTCATGATAAAGGGAATGGAAAGGTTAAGGAAGTGATATGAGAGGCTGCCCAAGCGGGATGGATAAAAATGAATTTCGATGAAGCATCCAAAGGAAATATAGGTAAATATGGATATTGGTGTGTTTTTCAAAGTTCTTAAAGCTAACCAATTTTATTTCTATTCCATGACTGTGGGATTGCCTCAAACAATAAGGATATGGGATTATCTCTTTTACATGGTCTTTAGGAGGCTAGGGCTAGGAAGAAGAAGTGGTTAAAGCTCTGGGTGGAAGGAGACTCTAAGGTGATTATCAAAGCCATGAAGTTGGGAAGATTGGGAGCATGGAATCGGGATTCAATCATCCAAAGTGCAACTGGTCTAACACCTTCATTTTCTAGTATCATCTTCTCCCATATCAAGTGTGATGGGAACAAGTTAGCATATTGTCTTGCGAACATAGGATTTGACATGATGATTAAGAAAGGTGTCTCCCACATTATTTGGAAGGATGATATTTCGAACGAGGTATTAAAACTAGTGACATAGGATGCCATGAAGAGACGCATGTGGAAATAATTTGGCTTGGGTGCTAGCGGAGGGGATGTTAATAATTTCTCATGTGTCAATGCAAGTTCATAAGATAAATGGGAACACCTATACTTGGCGGTATCTTTGGGTGCGCAAAGCATGCAGAGGATGATAAAAGTGAATGTGGGAGAGTTTTTTTGGCACTTTGGTTAGCGTAATTTTCCATTGGGGCTTTGTAGCTACCTTCTTTATTGCATTGTCCTAATAACGAGTAGCGCGATGAGAGGAAGGAAGGATAGTGGTGAGGTGCTTAACATGAAGAGGAAGAGTGCAGTTAAGGGAGAGGAAACATGGGATTCCTTTTCTGAATGGATGGGGGACAACATTTAGAACGATGTTATGAGAGAATGGTTAGGGAGGGCGTGGTCTATAGCTGAAGAAATGCATGATGTGGAGGAGGAAGACATTTGTGGGTACTTGGGGAATTTTATGCTTGATCCCAAGCAATCCCTGGGTCACAAGAACATGTTTTAAATGGTGTAGGGTTTGAGCTATGAAAATATCCTCTCCAATGCTTCATGTAATTCCTTCTTCACAAAGAGCGCTCAGAGATGGAGGAGAGATTGATGTGTATATAGCTTCACTTACATACTCTTGCAAAGGCATTGCTGGTGGTTTTGAAGGAACGTGAAGCTTTGGCTAAGATGCAGGGTTTCCTGATCCCCCTGGAAGAAAAGGTGGAAGTTCCTCATTGATGTGCCTCTTCCATGTAGACTAAGCAAGTGAATGATGATTCAGATTTATAGATCATGTCTAAGGTCAAAACAGATAAAGGTAAAGGGAAGAAGGGGTTTGGTTAAACCTAGCCACGTAGATAGTATTTAGTAAATTTCTATATAAGAATGTATCCACTAGTTCATAATTTTGATAGTATAGGGATTTAGGTTTTTTTTAAATGTGATTATAAGGTATTTAATTATGAGCTGGGATGAAGAAAATTCTTTTTTATCTCCCTCCATCCTATGCACACTAAGGTGATTTCCAATAAGAGCCTAGATGATCGATGCTATCTAAGATTGGTTCTTAATGTATTTTTTGCAAGCTAGGGCTTTCTCCCTAGGTAATATAAGAAAAAAATACTTGGTCATGTAATCAAAAAAGAAGGTATATCCCTTGATCTTGAAATAATAGACAACATTTCCAAGTTTTGTCCTCCCAATAGTAAAAAAGAATTAAAATATTTCTTTGGAAAGATTAATTTTGTAAGGAAGTTTATTTTTGAATTTGTAGAAATTCTCAAACCACCGAATGCAATGCTAAAGAAATATGCTAAGGTTGAGTGGAATCCTAAGGCTAAGAAGTATTTCCAAGACATTAAGAAAGCAATAGTCTAGGCACCAGTTCTAGTTAGTCCTGATTTTAGTAAGGATTTTTTATATATACTCATGCGCTTCTGAGCACACTATTGCAACTATATTTACACAAAAGAGATGAGACCATGAACATCCTATTATGTTCATGAGCACCAATCTCAATGATGCACAACTTAATTACTCCATGATATACAAATGAGATATAAGTTCTTATTGATTGCCACTAATTATTACACAAGGTGGACTAAAGTAGTAGCCACTAAGAATTGCAAAACAACTGATGTCATTCAGTTTCTTAAATAACATATCATAACCGTGTTTGGTTATCCACTCTTGTTAATATGTGATAATGGACCAAATTTTTCTTTTACTAAATTTATGGGATGGGCATATGAAAATAAAGTGGTCATCTAGTTTTCCTCAAACTACTATCCACAAGGAAATAATGTAGTTGAGTCTACAAATAAAATATTATCAATGCCATCAAAACGTTTGCATAAAATAAACCCAAATAATGATATTCTCTTTTGAAGTATGCTTTATGGGCTAACATAACCATATTTATAAAAGCCTTGAAAACATTTCCATTTCTGATGGTATACGGGAAATAGCCAGTGTTTCCAATCACTCTCAGATTGCCTACATATGAGTTCATGTAAGAGTGCGTGGAGGGAGATAATAAAGTTCAAACTAGAATCCTCTACATTCTTCAAATGGAGGAAGCGCACAGTTTCAAGAGATGGTCTGAAAAGAAATCCAAAGTAAGGACTTCATGATTTCAAATCTTGTTCTTTTATTGGACAAATCCCATGAGAAGAAGGGCCAACACAACAAATTCACACCTTTTTATATTGGAACATATCAAATTGCTGAAATATTGGGTCAAAATGCATTTAGATTGAAATATTCACAAATAAAGGAGATGGTGTTACAATTCAATGGACAATTCCTAATGAACTACTTCTTTGCAACTCCATCCCAAGTCCCAATAGAATGATTATGAAAGAGAATTAGAGTAGTTCTTGTTTGCATTTCCTTCTTTGATAGATTAGTTAGTTTCTACATTTCCTAATTTCTTATGATAGTTGTTTCTTTTCTATTTGTTCTCGTCGCTTTGGGTTAGCAGTAGGTTGTTGTTTTCTTGTTTATTTTTGTTTAGACTAGGCTTGCATAAAGATTCATTGAGAACATATTTTTTTTGGAAATAATTTCATCGTATGAAAAAATTGAGATAACTAGTAGAGAGTGTCAATGAAATACCATGAAAGAAATACTAAAAGCTTTTGAATTATGTTTGTATTGAGACATTGAATGCCCAAAATACAAAGGTGAATTTTAGAACAGTTTAGTCATCTACAAGGATTGAGTTACTGTATGAATGAAAATCGACACACAATCTTCAAGAAGCACTCGACCTCTCAAGGTCATGCTGGGACAACCGATGTAGAAATGAGTGGATGGCTATGGGTAGTGAAATATAGCGAATATCTGATATGTGGATGAAAATATGTGGGAATGCGATGAACGAGATATCAAGGAAAAACAATGTCCTCAACGCGCAATATTGGGATCTACTCGTCAAGGGAAAGGAAGGACCTTCTAACCTGAATGGGTCTAATGGATGGGTTGGAAAGAATAGCCACATGAAGACTCCAATCAATGTGGATCTCTGCTTAAATCCATTCTAACGGTTGTGGGATACGTGGAAATCTGATGGGTACCTCGTAATGATTTCCAAACAAGGTCATGGAATAAATAAGAGAGGCATGGTTCCACTAGATCTATGGGTGATTAGATGGTTCAGTCCAGAACATGAGGGTTCGATGAGCTTCTTTGTTCATAATGTTCAATTGTCTAATAATGTCTGGCAAAAGTGGGGATGTCCTAAATACTACTGTACGCAATTCGTTGTCTAAGTCTAATTGGTTTTTTGGCCCGTTTGATTGGGGGACCACTGGATCACAACCGCAAAATCTCTCTGGTCATGGTCCTTATATGGTCATACATGGAATCTAGAATCTATTGCCAGGGGCAGTCCAATATTTGTAAGCCTTATCGGCTTTGATTTTAAATATGTTTAGTTGTGCCATTTTGTCATAATATCGTGATGGTGCTTTGAGGACAAGCATGTGAATTCCAATATCTATGTCCGTAAGCAATTTAGGCCCATTCGGTTGGGGGACACGCGGATCACTACCGTATATTAATTCTTGTTATGGTTTGTTAATGGTCATGTATGTATTTACTCTACGGAAATAAATAACAAGCTAATCTAAGAAAGTAAAAGCTACACTATGTTTTTGTATTTTTGATATAAAAGAAATGAAACAATGCAAAGCAATCAATCTAATCAAAAGAAAAAAAATTTGCTTTTCTGGAACGTTCTAGAATTAAATGAAGAAATAAAGAAATTAAAGCTTATAATCCTAATTAACAAATCCTATACAAATAAATAACTAGATGTAGCTATTTATTTGTGCAATAATGTATTAAATCTATCCTAATCAAAACAAAGCTTTTTTCAATTTATAGTTGTGGATTATTAACTCTTCTTCTATCTCAGAGACACAAGAACATTTAAAGCTTCAGAATCTTTTCTTCCCCTGTAACTTCTTGAATAGAATATGTGAGTATTTAAGGGAAACCACAATTTTCAACAAATTTATTATCTATGGTGATATAGCAAGCTTCCTCCATATATTCTTCCCTCGCAAATCCACATGGATAGGAAGGGAAGGATCTATCACCAGAAACCTCTATAGAAGATGTAAAAATCTTCTTAGAAATTAATCTAACTATTTGCAATAAAGGAAATTGATTTTATTTTACTCTATTTGATATGTATGCGAACATTCAGAAATGAAGAACATAAATAAATGAAGAAACTTAATAATAACCCCAACCTGGAATTATAGTACAAAGGCAAATCTAGTTGTGGTATCACTTTGTCCCCTCAGTTGTCTTTACGAATATTTTGTTTCCACTTGAGTCCAAGGAATTGGGAATGCAAAGGAAGCATTTAGAAGAAGGTGTTAGAGCAATGGCATCTTGATGGCAGTCTTGTTACAATGTAGATAGGAGAAATACAATGCAAGAGAATAGAGCTTGGTTGTGTAATTTCTAACAAGATTATGACAGATCAACTAAGCAAGATACACAAATAATCTCTAGCCATTTTCTTCAGAAGAAGTGATGATTTTAAAGAAGGTTGGCTGGGTAGTGCACTATCACACTTGGTAGCAATGGGGTACCACATCAACACATGAAAGGGTAGTTAAACAGTCAATTATAAATCACAAGTGAAAGAGGAGATTTCCACAAGTCATCCAATCTTAAAATCAACTAAAATGATTGAGAAACATGTTCTAAAAGTGAACTGAAGTGAAGCAACACACATCTAATTCACAGACAAAGAGTTCAATAAAATTCACACATGACCTCCACCCTGTGCAGGGCAGCGGTTACAAAATCGCCGCCTAGGGAAGGTGGTGGTTTTGTAACTATAGGCCAAAACTAAGGAAAAATTGATGCTAAGGTAAACTAGGCTACAAATAAAAGTTTTAAAGAGGTTAAGGAGCTCAAACACCTTTGGAAAATACATGAATCATCATTGAGGGTTTTGAAACATTTCCGAAAAATGTAGCACATGCAAATTTGGGTGCATACATATTGCCCCCTCGAAGAAGCGTTTTATCCATGAAGAGGCGTAAAATGTAGAGTTCGAGTATGACGTTCCTAAAATGGGGAGTAAGAAGCTATACCTGACATGTCCATGCATTGAAATGTCACCATCCAAGCTCCCACTACTTGCAAGATGAGAGCAAGACTCAAGTGCAGATAGATATGATATCGAAAAATAAACACTAAAACAAAATGCCACGAGGACTTATGATCTGCACTAGGATAGAAGTATACCTACACTAGCGCTCCATCTCTGTAGAGCATATACACTCAAAAGAAAGTTAAAACAAAGCATATATATAACCAAACCATTCATTTGCACATATCCTCCTTGTGATTTTGGAGCTCTAGATCACCGATCACCATTTTGTGTGAGATTATGGTCCAAACGACGAGTGCAACGACATGATCATGGCCCCGCGAGTGAGAGACCCAGCAGAAAAGACAAAGGTTAGTATTTTACGTTTGTTTATTTGAAACCTAGAAATGTATATTTGAAAAATCTACACCTAGGGGGTTATTTTTGAAATTTCTTGTGTTGAAAAGTTCCCTATGAGGTGGTCTAGGAGGTGGTATCTTTCGTTTTGTCTAAAAAGGTCTAGTTTTGTCTTTTTTTGCATTTTTGGGTCAAAGGGGGTAGGTTTTCCGTTCTAGACACAACCATTGCCCTGTGTAAGGTGGCGGTCATAGAACCACCATGGAAATTACAAAACCACCACACTACATAAGGTGATGATTTTGTAATTGTCGAGCCAGAGAGTAATTTTAACCAACTTAGGTGATTTTTTTTGGATTTTGGGTTGTTTTATACTATTTTTGATGAGCTTGTGTATCAAAATACGTATTTAACTTGCTCTTTTTTTGTTTTGTGAACATGGAAGGATTTATACATTTGTTGGAGCTGGACGAGATAGTGTGATTGGCTTCCAGACATTATTGCTTAACTGACTCAGGATGAGAGGGATTTATTACACCGGGCTAGGTTATGGAGGATCTCTCAGGTGCCACATATAGCACCAGCCAACCATATTCTATATGACCAGTCTTATTGGGATGTTGACTGAAACACTTTTTGGTTTCCTGGTGTTAGGAGAAAGTGGATCATCACTCTCGAGGATGTCTACAAGATTCTTGGCGTACCTATGACTGGTAGACGGTTGACATTGGAGAAATTTTATCCAGTTTTGTATAGACAGTGGGCATCATATATGGGAGATGATGGGGCATTGATTGTGGGCATCAAACAGGTTATGTGGTGACTATCAGCTACCTCTACACTGATCCCTACTCTACGTAAGGCCATCATTGGTATTTTTTATTTGCGTTTGGTAGGAGACAATGGCGGGGACAAGCTCTTGTATTGTTGGGCTCCCATCATTACGTAGATTAAGCAGTATGGGAAGATATATGCCTGGGGTGTGGATATTTTGGGGACCATATAGCATGACTTGTACTGAGTTGCGAGGCTACATGGGGAATCCCTGAGCCATCCTTATTTAGTGATGTGTTGGGTGTATGAGCAGATCATCCCCTATCAGAGGGGAGTTGGTATACAGGATCCAGGGGCCATTAGATTCGTGAGATGGACATGTATTTCTGTTCTCAGAGGGTCACATCAATCTCTTGCTTCCTTGACTATGAATTATTTCATTTTTAGACTATATCAAGATATGATCAAATTATGGGGTCAGGAGGGGACTATCCTAATTGCTTGTGCCAACACTACACAATCAATTGACAAGACTATGAGAGTGGAGGTCTACCTTGTTACCAAAGTACCCCAGTAGTTTGGGTTAGCCTATGACGACGTTTTTCCTGCAATACATGTTTTCTACTATAGCATTAGATAGGAACAATCAGGCCCTAAGGGAGAGCATGGTTGGACTGTTGTTACACCAAGGGTACCTATCAGTGTGGAGAAGGTACCATTATGTATAGCACCAGTAGCTCTCATAAGCATCAAGGCCAAACCCACTCACAGTGGGGAGGAGGAGGAGGAGGCCCACATAGCCTCAGACATAGAGACTGAGGGTGAGGCTAGTGAGGATACGTGCAATGAGGTCAGAGTAGAGGGGGTGATGAGGAGGAGAACAATGATACAGAGTGGTGGATCACATAGGAGATCTCTATGGCAGACAAAGAGAAAACAAGGGTGGAGAAGGAGACTCTTGTTTCTAAGGAGCCTATTTCTCACAAGGGAGGCATCAATGAGTAATTCGTGATGGGTCAGCATGTCGTCTTAGGAGAGGGTGAGGCTCAATAGGTTCCTGCAACGACTCCACCACCACCATTTGCACCAGCCGATCCTACCTGGATGTCTGGAGATCGAAGTGTGTAGATACTCTTCTCTTGACCTTGTTAGCTAGAACTATTAGTAAACTACACATTGTGCTTCTTTATGGTTTTCAAAAGTTTTCTAACTCATCATTGTTTGTTTTGTTTTACAACCACTGCTAATGACTGGCGAGATCTTATTTGCAGGATCTATGTTGATACCTTGTTAATCCCTATGGGGAAGAATCGTGGGGAGCTATTGGAGAATTTGGGATAGCCATTGTAGGATTGAAGACATATTGATGTGTTTGTGCCTCTTTGGAAGGTCGCAAAGCCCTTGACTTCTAAGAGAAAATAGATTTTCATATATGAGATGGTGGAGAGGATGGCTAGGTGGAGCCACTCACGCAACATGGTCGTGACTAGTGGTCAATATCATGGTCACTCTCACTGCTCAGCGCATTCACGACATCGGATTCACAACAAGAGTCTCATCCACAGCCACGCACCATCTCATGGTTCCCACAGAGAGGGATAGGCCATTGAGCCCTTATTACTTCGATGTCATTTTGTGATGCATATATATGATGTTTTTTTATTTTTGTGCTCATTATGAGCATTTTGGAAACACCTAGTTTGTGATGGCATTGTATATAGACTTGATTAACTATGATATATACAAATATCTCTTTTTGATTCGGCTATCCTTTGCACCAAATTTGACTTCATTTATGGTTTACTCCGCATGTGTACTCTTAGATGTTTTAGAATATATGATTTTTAGAATGCATGCAGTGGATGATGATATGCTAACATAATGATTTATTTTGTTGTTTTTTTATATGTTGCTAATGCAAACACAATGTAATGTTAAAACTTTGGTTTTTTTTCAAGAAAGATTTGACACTTCTTGTTTTGTTGGCAAAATGTGATGAATGTAGTATGATAAGAAAATGAACCCACTCCACTTATAACCCCACGCAACTAGTAATATGTGAGGGCTCAACACTGAGAGCTAGGAGGGATGTGAGTTGTATGATTTTGATGAATAAAAGTGATGAGAGAAAGACAAGGTTTTGACATGAATCCAATTAGAGACCTACAACTTAACCCTACACACATTTTACTACACAGTCTAGAATGTGATCTTCTTGTAATTTTATCTAGACTTAGATCCATAAATGGCCTCATAATTGACAAAATATTGTATTTACGGATTTTAACTCTTTTGGAACATACACATGTAATTCATTTTTCTTGGGATTTATGACTTTAAAGAACTTTTTATTGAATGAATTGCTTTAACTTTATTTATTTATTTGAAGATACCCCTTATACCTTACCCCATGCTACCGGTAAGAAGCATAGGCTCATCACCGAAGGCAAGGCATAGGCGAGTAAGGGCACTTCCCTCCTTTTCCAATCTCACGCTACCATTAAGAAATGTGGGCTCGTCACCAAAGACTAGTGGGGCAAGGAAGTGTGGTTTTTATTTATAAATGAAAGATTTTTGCATTTATTTGATTTGACTTATATGTATTTTATTTTAAACTTTGATTTGTGCTTTCCAAAGGGAGAACTTTCCCCCATCCTCAACCCCACGCAACTAGTAAGATGCGAGAGCTCAACACCAAAGGCTGACATAATCAAAAAAGCAATCTGGGTAAAATGTTTAGATTACTTTTGCTACCAAAGAGGTTTTTCTGGGAGAGATATGACACCAAGAAGCTTCTAGAACAGACTATGGGAAAAGACACCTATGCTAGAAGAAAACTATGAGTAGAATCAAGTATGCAGGCCTTGGTAGGATTAGTGTCAAAATTTTGTCTTATCTTGTTGAACTGATGGAATGATTAGAAATTTTGATGATAATACTTTAGATATTTGAAGAAATGTGATTGAATGTTTTGCCAATATTTTCATAATCTTGTGAAAGTTGCTTGAAAGATAAGTTCTTTGATTACTAATTTACAAAGTGATCTAGTAGATGAAAATACATTGCGGATGTAATAGTGTACATGTGGAAATGCAGATGGATCATGCGTAGTAACATTTTAAGTGAAGCGAATTAACGGACTCAACCAAATTCTTCACCCTCTAGAGTATATAGGTGATATGCCCCATTCTTATAGTCCTCCATGACTCGATATGGGCCCAACCACTTGGGCCTGAATTTCCTTCCTTCATAAGTTTTCTTGTCTATCTGGATTTCAAGTCTCAATACTAGATCTCCAACAAATATATCACGTTCATATACCTTCTTATTTTACTATCGGTACATCCGGTCAACATAAGCTCTATGGCATGCCTCGGCTCTAATTCAAGCTTCATCGAGGGTTTCTAGCTCAATGAGTCGTGCCTTGCGATATCATTCTTCTCCTAAGATTCCTTATAATGATATCCAGAGACTGGGTATCTCAACTTACAGCGATAAAATCACTTATGAACCAAAAACCAAGGAGTATGAGGTTACCCCCATCAATGTTCTTACTGACATTCTATAGGCCCAAAAGGCCGGAAATATATTTAAATGCTAATCACACATGTTTTCATTAACATTTTTCAAGAGAATGGACTTTAACGTCTTATTAGTTTCCTTAGCCTGTCCATTGGCTTGAGGGTAGTATAGAGAGGTTGTGTGATGATTTATCTTAATTTTTCACACAACTCACGCACCTCTTCAATTTTAAACAATGTGCCATTATCAGAGATAATGACCTGTGGGACCCCATATCTACAGATGATCTAGTTCAAGATGAATTTTGAAATTATAGACCCTGAAACAGGGGTAATATGTGGTCATAATTATAAATTGTGGTCATCTGTAGATGAGGGAGAAAATTTCCCTATCAAATCTAAACCCCGCGTGGAAAAGGGCCAAGGTGTTGCAATCAGTTGTAGAGCTTGGGCATGTATATGAATATCATGAGATAATTCCTTACACTTGTGGCACTTGCGTACGCACTCTACTACATCATGTTCTAGCATGGGCCAGAAATAGCCCATCTAGTGTATCTTTATAGCAGTTGCATGTCCTCCAAAATGAATTTCACATACCCCACTATGGGCTCCATAGAGGATAATTTCATATTCTTCCTCGTTGACACACCTTAACAACATTCTGTAAAAATATTTGCGATAAAGCACTTTTTCTATAATTACGTACTTGACAGCTATGACATGTAGCCGTCTTTTTTGCTGCGAAGTTGCTCCCTCGAGGTATGTGTGGTCCATAATAAATTTGACAATATTTGAATACCATGGACATGCAACAATGGGAGGTCTGGTTTATATGTAATATACACACTCTTCGGGGAAACTCAAGTCTACTAACTCTCCACCATCTAACGGGTTGTCTGCCAAGCAATTGGCAATGATTTGTCCCTTGACATAATTTTGGTTGATATAAGTTAAATTGAATTCTCCCATTAAGGTTATGAAGTGTCCATATTTCTTAGACAAAGAACCTTGTGTCAGGAATGTCTAAAGACAATTTTTTTTTAACAATAACCCACATTTCTTGGTTAAGCATGTAATGCCTTAATCGTTTTGTTGCAAATACTATAGCAAGGAATTCTTTTTATGCCTTTGTATAGTGTGTCTCATAGTATAGAAATGTTTATTTGATGAAGTAAATTACACGTTGATGCTTGTCATCGTATTCTTATGCTAACATGCATGCTAACGAGACATCTGTTGCCCAAGAATATAAAATGAGGTGGTGATTTGACTTGGGAGGCATGAGTGTGGGAGGTGACAGAAGGAATTTTTTGACCGATTAAAATGCTTCATGACACTCCTCCATCCAGATGTTGCAGCAATCCTTGTTTAACAAATTATTTATCGGATGAATAACAAAGGTTAAATCAAGAATAAACCTTCAAATTTCACTGAGCTTTTTGAGAAAGGACCGAATGCCTGACTCGTATGATGGTGGGTCATTTCCATAACTGATCTTATTTTTGTGGGATCCACATTGATTCCTCATCAAGAGATGATATAACCTAGAAACTTCCCTCCCATGACACAAAATACACATTTTTCTAGATTTAATGTAACATTGTATTCAATGAGGTAAGAGAGGATGATACGAAGCACTTTGAGGTGATCGCATCTCTTTTTGGCCTTAGCTAGAAGATCATCAACATATGATTCCACAATCTCGTGAATTAGATCATGGAATATGTAATTCATTTCCTGTTGGTAAGTGGCAACATCATTACTGAGACCGAACAACATGACTGAGTAGCAATAAATTCCCTAAGGAGTAGTAAAGGTCATCTTTGTTTGATCTTCCTCAGAGATCCTAATTTTATTGTGTCTAGAAAAGTCATCCATAAGTGGCAACAATTCATAACCAGTTGTTGCGTCAATGATAACATCGATAGATGGTAGTGGGAAATCATCTTTGGGACATGTTTTGTTTATATCCCAAAAGTCAATGAAAACTCAAAATTTTCCATTCTTTTTAAGAACGGGGATGATGTTAGATACCCACATTGATTTATTGACAGGTTTGATGAACCCCACCTATAGGAGTTTCATAACTTCCTCTTTAACCATTAGTGCCACATTTGGTTTCATATGTCTGTATTTTTGTTTGATGGGCTTAGCATCAAATTTGGTTACAATATTGTGGACTACAACATGAGGAGTGATTTATATCATCTTTTTATAACTAAATGTGAAGGCTTTTGAATGTTCTTTAAGAATCTTTGTGTATAATTTTACTTCTTCAGGAGTCAGCGAAGAACCTAGCTTCAAAAGTTTTGGGTCCTCCTCCGTCTCGATGTTGATGTTGATCGTCCCTTTGATCAAAGAGGCATTACCCTCTTCAAACTCAGGTGGGGCCAGAGGTAGTTCTATCTCCCCTTCCTCTTCTATTTCACAAATCTTAAGGCCTTCCAAGGAGGAAGGGCCCATCGCGGGGTCTTTGAAATAGGAGGAAGAGTGAGGGATGATAGAAAATCCTTTCTTATGATGTGTGGGATGTAAATTAGTATAAGTGTTAAGGTACCCTAATATAGCCTCATCATTTTTTGCATAATCTAGGGTAGTAAGCTCGTTCTTGGTGTCAATGTATGCCAAGATCAGATTCGTTGGTATTCTATGAACTAAGGGTTCAACATGAACTGAAACTGTGAAGTTGGTATCTTCTAATTCTCTACTCGGACAGAAGTGGGAAGCAAAAGTAAATATTAAATCGGTGATAATTTTTTATTCATGTGGTATGGCTTCTATTGAAATGAATTCAAAACCTTTTCTTAAGTTGAGTACAACAGTCTTATAGAGCTGCAAGTGTTCCACCCTAGTCTCATATACCTTTGAAACTTGGCTAGCGACTAGCTATGAATCACCCAACACTCTAATATTATAAGCGCCCATATTTTTGGCTACAATGAGACCAAGAAGGAGAGCCTCATATTTTGCACCATTTTTTGTACATTCTAAATTTAGCTTGAAAGAAAAAGGCATGACCTTCCCTCAAGAGAGGTGAGGATCACACCTACCCCAGCGCCGAAGAAGCACTTTTCTCCATCGTAGTTAAGAATCCAACAGTTGCTTGGTAAGATTGATGTTTGATCATTCCTTACTTCTTCTTCCCTTGCTTCTGATACTTCAACCATGAAAAATCCTTCAGCAGGAAGAAAGCTGAGTCCTAGAGCATGTCCTATGCCCATGGAATCGAATGGAAGGAGAATGGGTAAATCAACTCGAAAATCTTCTCTATGGTTTCTATTGATACCATCTCAACAATCAGGGCTTCATATTTGATTGCAGGAATCCCTTCAATTAAACCAGTAGTTTCTAACTCCATTGGGGGAATTAGTTTTTTCTCTAGAGTTGAACTCGTAGGTTTGTTCAATTGGTTTGTGGGGAACTCAAACTCAATATGCACCACAGGTTTCTTCTATAGGTTAGTCAGGTGAATGTCATTGGGCTTCAAGTCACCTTGTGCAATGAAAACTTTCCCTAAATGTAGGAATCTTATTTCCTGAAACAATGTGGAAGAAATTGCCTTCATACGATGTATCCAAGGACGACCGAGAATCATATTATAGTTAGTTTCTCGGTCTATAATATAAAAATCTGTAATAACCATCTTGGGTCACAGTGTAACTGGTAGCACTATGGTTCTAATCGATGTTGCCTTGAGGTTTTTATACCCTCTCAACATATTTCTTGTTGAAGAGAAATTGGTTTCTCTGTAGCCTAACTTCTGGAGAAATGAAAAGGGGACAATATTGACAGTTTCCCCGTCATTGATCATTACACGTTTTACGTAATTTTTGTAAATCCAAACTTGTAGATACAAAGCTAGATCACCTCTACATGTCAACTCAACATCTGTGGGCATCTTACTAATATCGAATATAAACACAACATCTCTTTTGGGCTGCCCAGGAAGATGTGTTTCGAATTCTATGTGATTTATTTGTGCCTCTAGAGGAGGGGTGACATTGATCAAATTCCCAAGACCCAATGCTTCCAATAAAGAATATTTATGTGCAGGAGAGTTCTTCAACAAATCTAAGAAGGATATGTAAGAAAATGTCTTTGTTAAATCACTTATCACGTCGTAAGCCCCCACCGGATTTGGAAGTGTTGGAACATCATATAACACAGATGGGTGAATCAAAATAGGTTGTGAAGAGTAGTCTCGATTTCTCTTACCGGTGTTTATTTTGCGTTTAGTTTCTAGTTCTACTAGACCCACAATCTTAGTTTGTTGGTGACTATCCAATAAAGGTGCCACCAATGGGTTTAACGAAGTTGAAGCTTCATGATCATTGTTTCCCATTGAGATACCCTTGTTTGTACCATGAGGGTCCAACTTTCTGTTCTTATGACATGTCAAAAGGGGATCGTTAAAGATATTGAGTGGTGTGTTTTGAGGGGATATAGGCCCCATGCTAGTATTCTGAGTTGGTGCCATAAGATTTGCCAAAAACATCTCAACAAAGAGTTATATTTGGTCCTCTGGTAGACGTTGAATGAATTTATTACAGTCACAACATGTTCTAGCACCACGCCCTCGGACCCTATGGAAGTCGCAATACATGTCAGGATCATAATCCCGAAGTATTTGGTTCATGTTTTGTTGTGGTCAAAAATTATGACTATTATTCAACTATTGGTTATTGTAATTGAAGTTTTGAGGTTGTTTCCCTTGATTTTGATATTGGTTTTGGTACCCATTTGGGTACTAGTTAGGGCCTTGAGCTTGAACTTCTTGTTGTTGTTGGGGTGGAGGGAAATTAAAATCCACCGTGTTGACTGTGGAAGTGAAGTTGTTACTCCTCTGATTGTTACCATTCATGTTATTGTTAACATTATTTTTGCTTGAGGTGTTAACAACATTTGGTTTCTTTGTTTGGTTTGTAAAACCGTTGGTTGTAACACCACGGTTTTTTTTTAGGACCTTAGGTCCTTGATTATTGTTTGTATTGTTGGGGTAACTTGAATTACCTTGATTAGGAGCAATCAATCTCCTGTTTGAACCGTAGGTATTTCGACCACTGCTTATTACCGCTTGATCAATGTGGAGAGCACCCTCCAACACATATTTGTAACTCCTTAGGGGAAGATTATGGACTTCTTCCTTCATTTCCCGGTTAAGAGCGTGAAGGAATAGATCACAAAGCTCTTTCTGATCAATGTTGAGAGCATTTACCGAAGAGTAGAGGAACTGCCGCCATCTCTAGATGAAATGCACAACTGATTCATTATGATCTTGCTTTATATGTAGGAATTCCCTAATTCATGTTCTCAGTAACTTGTTCATGTCAAAACCTTTTATGAATCCAAGCATGAGTTGTTTAAAGGAATGTATTGAGGCTACATATATCCTATAATACTAGTCAAGAGTGATTCCTTCAAGAGTCTTAAGGAATATCTTTTCTATGAATGCATCCCATGGGAACAGGTCTCGAACGGCAATTGCATACACTTTGATATGCACATTTGGATCTCCCTCCCCTTTAAACTTCGACAAGTCGGGAAGAGGTCGCGGAAGCATTACGCTTTGTATGGTAAATCCCAAGGGCTCCTTAAGATATTCAACGTGCGTGCCCAAAGTGTAGGACTCTACCATAGACGACCCCTAATGGGGAGGTGGAGTAGACATAGGTGGAGTATATGGTGCAATGTAAGCGTTTGTAGAGGCATAATGCATATTTCACATATTTATAACTCCTTAGGGGAAGATTATGGACTTCTCCTTCATTTCCCGGTTAAGAGCGTGAAGGAATAGATCACAAAGCTCTGTTTGATCAATGTTGAGAGCATTTACCAAAGAGTAGAGGAACTGCCACCATCTCTAGATGAAATACGCAACTAATTCATTGTGATCTTGCTTTATATGTAGGAATTCCCTAATTCATGTTCTCAGTAACTTGTTCATGTCAAAACCTTTTATGAATTCAAGCATGAGTTGTTTAAAGGAATGTATTGAGGCTACATGTATCCTATAATATTAATCGAGAGTGATTCCTTCAAGAGTCTTAAGGAAGATATTTTATATGAATGCATCCCATGGGAGTAGCTCTCGAACAGCAGTTGCATTCACTTTGATATGCACATTTAGATCTCCCTCCCCTTTAAACTTCCACAAGTCAGGAAGAGGTCGCAGAAGCATTATGCTTCATATGGTAAATTCCAAGGGCTCCTTAAGATATTCAACATACATGCCCAAAGTGTAGGACTCTACCATAGACGACCCCTAATGGGGAGGTGGAGTAGACATAGGTGGATGATATGGTGCAACGTAAACATTTGTAGAGGCATAAGGCATCCCCTACGACTGAGAACATGTCCCCCCGTGATGACTTGGAATACATGTGCAGATACGGGGGAGTATTACTCTGGTATAGAGTGGGAGGAACAAAAAAAAGGAATGTTGCATTACCAGTTGGGATGGAAATTAAGAACACACTTCCAGCTGGTGCTTGTTGAGGGTATCTGTACGAGGTCTACAGGGGCATACCCAATGTGCCGATCCAATAAGGAGATCTCTAGGGCTTGGAATGCCTATATAAACTCAAGGAGGATTTGGCATAGTAGGTACTTGGCCAGAGTTGTTTGGATGATGGAGAATCCTTCCTTGCCCCGCAAAAGATTAGGCATGAGTAGCCTAGGTAAGTTCCAATTTTATAACCCTATCCATTAATGTCGAGATGACCTCACCTGATGATGGTATGGTGTTCAGTTTTAGCACACATTGTTGAACCTTGTTAGGTTGCAAAGGAGTGTGATATCCTACTATGAATTGTTCATTGTTTTGCCACCCCTCATTAGAAATGTTTTCTATTGTGGGAGGGGTAGAAGTGTTATTCCGAAGTAAGACATCAACATATCCTTGCATCCTATCTAGAGATTGGTCCATATTTTTGAAGTGTTGTTCACTTCAGGCATAACATGTTATGTACTCCTCATCTAATAATGGGAGCGAATAAGACTGCATATTGATTTGTGGTCTGAAAAAAAAACCTGAGGAGAGGATCCTGACTCTCCGGTGAAAGTCATATTGTTAGAATTTGAGAGTTTAGGTAGTGGCTCATGCGTAAGTGATCAATCTCCTTGATCCTGACCAAGGATCCATTATTGGTCGCTTGAGGAGGAGGAGGAGTTTGAGTCGAAGGGAGAGTAGTTGAGTAGTTATCCACCAACCAAGATAGTTAGGGTGATTACTGCCTACCCATTTGGTAGTAATATGCCTCAAGACCCAAAATGGGTTGGCCATACTCCTGTCCTAGCATATTCAGGGGGGTATATGAATACCCACAGAATAATTGGAGAGGAAGAAGATGGATGAAAGAAATGGAAACAAAATGATACTAGTTCTTCACTTCAGGTTCACCAATTTGTATGAATGAAAATTGACACGCAATCTTCAAGACACACTCAACCTCCTGAGGTCGTGTCGGGATAGCCAATGTAGAAATGAGTGGATGGCTATGGGTAGTGAAATATAGTGAATATGTGATATGTGGATGAAAATATGTCAGAATGGGATGAACAATCTATCAAGGAAAAACAATTTCCTTGGCGTGCAATATCTGGATCTTTTTATTAAGGGAAAGGAAGGCCCTTCTAACTTGAATGGGTCTAATGGATGGGTCAGAAAGAATAGCCACACGAGACTCCAATCAATGTTGAGCTCCACTAAAACCGTTTCTGACGGTTGTGGGATACGTGGAAAGCTGATGGGCTCCTTGTAATGATTTCCAGAAAATGTCATGGAATAAATGAGAGAGGCATGGTTCCACTAGCTCTATGGGAAATTAACTGGTTCCGTCCAGAATGTGAGGGCTCAATGAGCTTCTTCGTTCATAACTTTTAGTTTTCTAATAATGTCTGGAGGAAGTGGGGATGTCATAAAGACTAGTGTACACAATCCATTGTCTAAGTTTAATTATTTTTAGGACTGTTCATTTGGGAGATCTTTGGATCACAACCGTAAACTCTCTCTGGCAATGGTCCTCACATGGTCATACGTGGAATCTAGACTCTATTATCAGGGGCAATCCAATATTCGTAAGCCTTATTGCCTTCGATGTTTAATATGTTCAGTTGTGCAATTTTGTTAGAATACCGTGATGGTGTTTTGAGGATAAGCATACGAAGTCCACTATCTATGTCCGTAAGCAATTCGGGCCCGTTCGGTTGGGGGACCCATAGATCACTATTGTATGTTCATTCTTGTTGTGGTTCGTCAATGAACATGTATGCATTTAATCTACGGAAATAAATAACAAGACAATCTAAGAAATTAAAATCTACACTATGTTTTTTGTATTTTTGATATAAAAGAAATAAAACAATGCAAAGAAATTAATCTAATCAAAAGAAATATTTTTGTGATTTTCTGAAACTTTCTGGAATTAAATGAAGAAATGAAGAAATTAAAACTTCTAATCCTAATTAACAAATCCTATACAAATAAATGATTGGATGTAGTTATTTATCTGTGCAATAGTGTATTAAATATATCCTAATCAAAACAAAGATTTTTCCAATTTATAGTTGTGGATTATTAAATATTCTTCTATCTCAGAGACACGGGAAGATTTAAAGCTTCAGAAGCTTTTCTTTTCCTATAACTTCCCAGATATAATATGTGAGGATTTAAGGGAAACCAAAATTTGCAACAAATTTATTATCGATGGTGATATAACAAGCTTCCTCAAGATATTCTTCCCTCACAAATCCATTGGGATAGGAATGGAAGGATCTATCACCAGAAACCTCTATAGAAGATGTGAAAAGCTTCTTATAAATTAATATAACTAATTGCAATAAAGGAAATTGATTTTCTTCTACTCTATTTGATATGTATGTGTATGTTTCAGAAATGAAGAACACAAAGAAATGAAGAAAATTAATAGCAACCCCAACCTAGAATTACAGTAGAGAGGAAAATCCAGTTGTGGTATCATTTTGTCCCCTCAGTTGTCTTTACCAATCTTTTGTGTCCAATTGAGTCCAAGGAATTGGGAATGCAAACGAACTAGCAAGAAGAAGCTACTAGCACAATGGAAGCTTCATGGTAGTCTGGTTATAATGCAGACAGAAGAAAGACATCACAAAAGAATAGAGCTTGGCTGTGTAATTTCTAACAAGATTGTGGTGACTCAACTAAGCAAGATACACAAATAATCTCTGGCCATTTTCTTTAGAAGAAGCGATGGTTTTATAGAAGTTTGGTTGGGCAGTGAACTAGCACACTCAACAGCAATGGGGTGTCACATCAACACATGAAGGGGAAATTAAAAAATCAATTAGAAATCACAAGTGAAAGAGGAGATTGCCACAAGTCAGTCAAGTTTAAAATCAACTAAAATGATTGAGAAACATGTTCTAAAAGTAAACTAAAGTAAAGCAACACACGTCTAATTCACGGATGAAGAGTTATAGAAAATTCGAACAGGATTGTTCCCCAGCATAGGGCGGTGGTTACAAAACTGCCACCCAAACAGAGAAACAGGTACAGAACTGCCACCCAGGCATGGCGGCCGTTTTGTAACTATAGGCCAAAACTAAGGAAAATTTGATGCAGGATGCTACAGAAAAGAAGTAAATGGCTAAGTAAGGTAAACTAGGCTACAAATATAATTTGTAAAGAGGTTAAGGAGCTCACACACCTTTGGAAAATACATGAATCATCATTTGGGGTTTTTAACCGTTTGTGACAATGTAACACATGCAAATTTTGGTGTGTACAATTACACTTAAAACACATCAAGAAATTGTTCTGTTTGATCATGATTATTACCAAAAGGAGGAGTTCCCAAATGATTTATCTTTGACAAATCCTTAGACCCTACTAACTTGGTTTCTAACCTTTAAAAGAATGTATATAAAATCTTCAATAAGTGAAACTAATAAGTCTTTCCTAGTAAGGTGATTCTGACAATCTCCACCAGGGCTATGAGAAGATGAGAAAGACCATGATTGGAGTCAAAGGTATCTCTGTTGGGGCTATAAACACTTGACTGACAAAAAATAAATTCTTAGGAACTCCCTTCCCTTGATCCTTTCGAAGTTGAAGTATAGAGGTAACAAAAAAGTATAACAAAATAAGCTTCTTAACTAGTAATAACATCATATTTCAAAAAGAACAAGATTAATGAATGTGCAAAACACACAAAAATCATTCTCTTTTGATGCTTCAACTTAATATGTCATTGAGTATGATTAAGTGTTCAATTTCAAAATGTATTCTTAATTTGAAAATGTTTAGTCTTGAGTTCATGATCTTTCTTTGAGATTTAAACCCAATATTTTTGGGTTCTAAATATTGTTAGTATTTTCCCCGTAGATTCACCAATTGTTATTTCTTAATACCCCACATTTTAATGACTTCTTTTAATTTTAAAATAGTTTTCCACATGCAATACTTTCATTTAATTTTAAGAAGTGTTTCCTTATCTTCTTTGCCTACGTCCTCTTGCACTTGAAATTTGCTTGGTACTCACACTTCCATTTTGTTAACTTCTCGCATTCTCCTATTTTCACATTGAGGCGTTGCCTCGCACTTGGACATTTCCTTAAAAGTATAGCTCATTAGTCAATGAAATTGTTTTACTCACACTCCAAATCCATGATGTTTTATTCCTCGCGATCAAAAGTTTCCACTTGTAGTCACGGGTTTTTTTTCGCACTTTATTGTCATGAGAATTTATTTCCTTTCACAAGGACACCTCAACATAAAAAACTAGGAGCCAATCCAAAACAATGATGTCACATGGCATCCACATGTCAGGAATCTAATCCAATTAATAGACTCAATTTTAATTGGGAAAAGTGTGTGGTTCATATTTGAAAGATGAAATTTCAAAAATTAACAATCTAAAGTCACAAAAACATCACGTCATGTGATATGCGCCATAAATGTAGGCATGTAATTTTGAATTAAAATATTGTCCAATCTAAAACTAAGGCCTTCACATGAAATCATTTGTAAACTTGAATATCCATAGTTTTGAACTTGTAACAACTACAATATTGATTTCTGAAGCAATGATTTGCAATTCATTGCACTCTCCTGAGAAATCTAATGTGGACACTTTCCTATACACCTATGTAGACTAGAGAATGTTGAGAGACATTGTCTTAGATACTACCTTGTTGGATGATCAATTCCCTCGTTATTCTTGTCTTCTCAATTGCTCAAAGAGAGGACTTTTTTGGATTTAATAGATGAAGATACAATGACACCCGACCAAGTTTAGAGAGATTGAGATATTAAGGCAATAAGGAAGTCCATATTACATTAGATGGCAGCAAAACCATAGGCATTCCCGCGTCCTGATTTTATCTCTTCGATTTTTACCCTCACTCATGGAAAAAATGGAATACTAGATGCCAAGAATTAAGAAAATAGAGTAGCCTTCATCTCTGGTTCTGCATTTAAAGTATAATATAAGCTACCATAAGTTGATGTAATGTACAATTCCATCAAGTGAGGATGGATTTGTGAAATTGGGTGAAGGACCCCATTGAGAATATGATGATGGAAACTTGAATAACATCCATATTCAAACATTTAGGCCAGGATTACGAACTGGAATGGCCTTAATGAACCTTATATATCGCAACCATTTCACTTCAAAGGAGTATGTTTCCCGGATCCCTCTTCTATCACTAATCATTGATGATAATCATATTCCTTCCTTAGGGCATCTTGTATCACAAATTTTTATTTCCTAGAGGGAGGCATACGTGGCCAAAAATAATCATTCTTCATAGCATCATACTTAATGGATGCAATATGTGGAAATATGATTTGGCCCAAGTTTCACTCACCTTGGAATCCTAGGTCCCCTCGTGAGGTAAATGAAACTTATTCTGAGGTAAATGAAACAGGTTCATGGCACATCTTGAGGACATATGTAGCTTCTTATATCTCAGAGTCTACATATTGGTTATGGAGAAACCAACGACTAGGATTTTAGTATAAGTTCTAAAGTCCATTATGAAAATGGGATCTCAGAGTCTCTACCCCCAAATCACAGTCATAATGATTGAAGGAATTCTAACTCCACCTCTATAACTAATTTATCATGTGCCAAAAAATTATCAAAGCAAGGGGTAGCTTTCCAAATCATCATTGGAATAGCCAACAAATGCAATGAAAAGAAGACAAGGTCATATCCTCCCCTTCCTCTCACAGTTCGAATCAGAGATTTCAAATGATGGCATATTATTAAATATTTTGTTGCTCATATGCATTCTTTCAATTTTCTCAAGTATAAAATAATAAAGTATGATCCTAAGCATAGAGTTTCCATGTACTTGGAGTCTTGGGAAATTAAATGTTGTATATCATCATGAAGTCTATGATCATGATTGAGTTATGATTACCCAAGAAGATTATGATGCTATCAAGAAAAAGATGAAGAATACATGGGAAGCTCCCCCACCTAAGGGATTGATTAGGAGGTACTTTTCAAGAAGAGAAACACAAACTCGTATAAATAAATATACCCAACACAGTGAAAAGTCACCAACTTCCTTCCCAAGACCTATTGATCTTGATACTTTGGAATTTTAGGAAGTATTCCATGAACAAGTCCAAGGTCCTCATTTGGTGGAATATGCATTGTCTTCTTCTAAATAAGAAGTAACAACAGAAGAACCAAAAAAATCTCAAGGAGAGAGGGAAATGATCCCTCAACTAGTGAGCCTTCTCATGAGAAAAAATAGTACTGGGTGGAGCACAGGCTTTGAACATAAGAAAGAAACCAAATTGTGTAACACTTGAGTACCCCCAGGTCAAGATTGAATTTAATCCTGAAACTGTCACAATGAAAAGAGTGACTAGGAAAATGATGTCAAGAAATGAAGCTTTGATCTGGCATGAAACATTATAAGACTTGTTTTATCTCAGAAAAAAAGGAAAGCTAAATGGCCCCAAGTTGTTGAGGACCAAGAATACCCAATGTACTTCATAAGAGCATCAATCAATTTGACAATGCACATGGTTAAGGGACTTTAAGAGAAGGCCAAAACATTGAAAAAAAAGGAAAGGGCGGTGTCCTAGATGACCTTGTAAAAAAATTGAGCAAGCTTGCTTATCCCTCTTTAACATCTTGAAATAAAACCTTGATGCCAAGAAGAAGGGACGAGCCTTTTCTAAAAAGGGTTACACATTTAGGAATAGAGTGTTTTTGTTACAAAAAATTATTGAGATTATCATTAGATACACTAATGATGGAGTTTTAGGATCATGTCATGCTGCCAACAGAAGATATTGGTCTTTTTCAAACATATATCACCTATACAAAGGCCTCTTTGGAAGAATGGGAGAATTAAGTGGGTATAACTCCCCCACAATTATATGATATCATCTGTAGGAAAATTCAAGTATTCGCTAAGGAAAATATCACCAAGGTTTACACATAGAACCAAGATGCATTGACCATGGATGAATTCTTAGGGAAGCTCAGACAATTCATGGTGCACTTCAACAAAATCATTTCTGATGCAAATGAGGCAGAGACTTCAAAATTTATTGAACTAGTATCTCACGCTAAAGAAAATATACAAAAGGTCCAAACCCTCAAGGAGATTTTGGAGACGATAATGGATTCCTAGAATACTAGTGGAAAATAATCATAAAATCTTCATAAAGCCCATTATTGATCTTAACAAACTTGGCAGTGATTATAAGACATCTTAAATGAATCCCCCCAAAAAAGCCCCAGGGACTTCTACAGGACCAGTGGTGAAGGAGGAAAAGTAGGGAACCACAAAATGTATTCTAGGAATATTATTTAGGCACATTGAGCCCATATGATTAATCCTAACTGAATCAATTATAATGTTTCGAAAAGGAAAAATTGTCTCCCCTGGTATTTTGTACTCCTGTTTGGCACTTTGAAAGGGGTCAATTGGAGTTACATATGTGGGAATATCTGAGTCCCATTTTTTATAAATAAACATGTACCCTTCATTCAAAGAGGAGGTGAATTCAATATCTCTAATGCAAGTCGGTTTCACTAATTCCTGTGAGTTAAATTAATCTCGTTTTCATTTCCTTATTTGTACGATCTTTATAAATTGTAGTTGAAATTATAATCATTCTCATGCTCATAATTTTGGCCTTGAAATTTTGCTTTGCAATTTTAATGAATGTGTAATATGTTTCATAGCTTTACATGTCATAGTGGATATGTATTTATCAATATGATGGTTTTCCCTGTTCATTAATGTTTAATTGCATATTGTAGTCATAGTTCTTATTTCCTTTGAATACTTTTTACGGTTTTGTATCAGTATGTTCTTAACTAGACTAGATGCATATGGCTATCTAGACATGCATACTTAATACAAATCATTTCAGCTTCATAAAATTCAGTTTCATCAGACATTTCTTTTCTCTCTACCTTACCCTCCTGTTTAGTTTTTCTTCTTAGAAATACCCATTAGTTAGGATCCCATTAGTTCAGGGATAGTTTAGTTTGTAAAAGAGTGAGGTAATGTAGATATTGGTGTTATAAGGGCTATAAATATGTCCAACAATACCCCCATTGGTCACTTATAAGACCATAAACATGCAAATTGTGCTCTGAGTCATTTCTTTTGACTCTAAAATGAGAAGGACATTAAGAGCTTATCATCCTTTAAGCGAGCACATAACACCGATCAACACTTCTATTGTTTTTAATGTCCCTTTCACATCTCAAAATTTTGTTACTTCTTGAATTATTCCTCATGTTGTTGGTTCTCAAGTGTCTTATATTCCTCATCACGTGTCTATTGCTTCTCAAATTCCTCCTATTTCTTAACATGTTTTTTGTGCCTCAAGTTCTTACAACCTCTTAAAATGGTTCACTCCCTAGTTTGTTCTTCAAAATCCACATATTACTAATATTCTTTTTATTTACCACTTGTTTCTAGTATTCATCAATTTGTTTTACTTATTGTTAATATTTCTATTTTGCCAAATCTTTCTATTTTTCTTGTTTGGCACTTTGAAAAGGGCCAACCAGAGTTACATAGGTGGGAATCTTTGAGTCCCATTTTGTATAAATAGACATGTACCCTTCATTCAAAGAGGAGGTGAATTCAAGATCTCTAATGCAAGTCAGTTTCAGTAATTATTGCAGGGTTAAATTAATCTGGTTTTCATTTCCTTAGTTTTATGATCTTTATAATTTATAGTTGAAATTATAATCATTCTCATGCTCATAATTTTGGAATTTTAATTGTGCTTTGCAAGTTTAATGAATGTGTAGTATGTTTCATAGATTTGCATGTCAGAATGGATATGTATTCATCAATATGATGATTTTTATCTATTTATGAATTGTTCAATTGCATATTGTAGTCATATTTCTTATTTCCTTTGGATCTTTGAGTTGGTTGTGTATTTGTATGTTCTTTACTAGACTGAATGCATATATGGTTATCTAGACATGCATACATAATACAAATACTTTTAGCTTCATAAAATTTAGTTTCATCATACATTTTTTCTCTCTCTGCCTTACCCTCCTGTTTAGTTTTTCTTCAGAGAAATACCCATTAGTCAGGACCCCATTAGTCCAGACATAGTTTAGTTTGTAAAAGAGTGAGGTAATGTAGAGAGTGGTGCTATAAGGGCTACAAATATGTCCAATAATACTCTCATTGGTCACTTGTAAGACCAGAAACATGCAGCTTGTGCTTTGAGTCATTTCTTTTGACTCTAAAACGAAAAGGACATTAAGAACTTGTCATCCTTTGAGTGAGCACATAACACCTATCAACACTTCTTTTGATTTCAATGTCCCTTTCACATCTCAAATTTTTGTTGGTTCTTGAATTCTTCCTCATGTTGTTACTTCTCAAATGTCTTATATTCCTCATCATGTGTCTATTACTTCTCAAATTTCCCATGTTTCTCAACATGTTTTTTGCTTCTCAATTTATTCCAACCTCTTAAAATGGTTCGTTCCCTGGTTTGTTCTTCAAAATAATAGTATTAATGATATTCCTTTTATTTACCACTTGTTTCTAGTATTCATTAATTTGTTTTACATATTTTTAATATTTCTACTTTGCCAAATCTTTCTATTCAAACTGATGCCACTTACTACATTTATTTCGAACCTTGAAATGACTAATATGAGATATACATCACATGAATTGAAAATAAAATCATTTTTCCTTAAATATATCAAAATCCAAATTTTGGGGTGATTTCTAATGATATTTTCTTAACCCCCTTAACTTATGAAGTGCTTTCATATCCACTTCTAATAGGGTTCATCGATTCCATGAAAATGTGACATTTATTAGTCTGTAGTTAGTAGGTGTTTGGTCCTAAGATACTTTTAACAAGATATGCATACAACAATTTTTAGCATGGTTGTGCACTTTATCTCGGGTGTAATCTAATTCAAGGATTAGTTCTTTGATGATCTGTAAACTGGTCAATTTTTTCTGAACCAAAAAAGCCTTACAGGCTATTCAATTTTAATGTCGATTTTAACCCCGTAAATAAAATCAACTCAAAGAAAATGTAATGCAAGAAATAATTAAGGAAAAGTATGTACACGTGGATTTGACCATGTTGTTGTACCATTTTGATTATTGGGCTTTCCGGTTATTGATTCGCCACAAGATCAGTGGTAACTCCCTAATTATCTCACCATGAGCTCGCTCTATAGCTTGTTCTCAACTCACCAATCGACTCAGTTTCTAGCTCGATCAGGAGGTCAACTCAGTCTTATCTTGATGAAATACTTGGAGGTCTACGGCAATTAGGTCCCCTTATGAACGAGAGTGGACCCCACTCTTGTAAATGTTTTTTCATTTTTTAAATACCAGAGGTTTATATACTTTCATTTTTCTTTGCATTATGCCACTTGTCAACTTCGTTGACCCACTTTCCATTCTGAAGTGTGCTCTAGTACTGCATAACCTAAACCTTGGCTTCATCATGCATTTTCTTGTTCTTGTGCAGACTGTATCTGAAGATACAATATCTATTTTTCACATTCAAATATGCAACAGAAATATCTCTACCCGCTCTTCCATACAGAATAGTTATAGGGAGATCTTGGGAATTTCTAATGCCCAATGTTAACCTCTGGGTCAGACCCCTCCACTAAGGAGGATTTTGGTCCACCAAAAGCTTATTTTCCTCTGCTCTAGATCTGGAACTTTGTGCTACCTCGAAGATATCTCTACAGGTGACTCGATGGTCTCCAAAACTACTATTCCTTGAATCGGACAATCACCATATGGTTTGATCCTGGGACTTATGGCACATGGGACCACTTCCTCTTTCTATGCCACTTTGATATTAACATTGAAAAATCGAGATAGAGAATCTTCATCTAGTATTTTATAAGGATTTCATAATAGAGATTTGATTACCAATTTTTGTAAGAAAAACACTAAGCATGTTAAACCTATAGCAAAGTATTTCATTAACTTGGTAGATCTGTTCCTACGTCATCTTCTGAAAAATTATTAAGACAACGTATATTTTTCCTTGTCTTCATCATTCATAACCCTCTTGTCATGTTTATTTTTCTCCCCATCAAATCACACAATGGCTATTTGATCCACATTAAGCACATGGATATGTCCACAATAGCTCTAGGGTTATTATAGGATCTTTCTTGTAATCAAAGAAGACATGATCATAGCTATTAGGGCTATCAACTTTGTAATACTTATAGGGAAAAACTAAGCCTTCTTTTCTTGTTAAGGCTTTAGGAGATTTCCTATGGTCCTTGGAAATCTTCTTCTCCATACTAGATAATCTCTCCCTTAGAACTTTGTTCTTTCCTTTTCTCTCACAAGTCTTCTAAAATTCTTGTATGTACCCTACTACAGGTTGCTTCAGGAGGTCTACTGGCATGGTCTCTGTGTTGGATGCGTGTCTCTCTTCAGCTATCTTGGAGCAATCCCATGCCTCATTCTTCCACTATTGTAACCTAGAGCCACATGTTGAGGTATTTCCTCCACAATGTTTTTATTGGTGGGCATAATTTTCTTCCCCACCTCTTTACCATCCTATAATTTTTCTGAGAGATCTTCCTTAGCTTGCAGTTCATGTTGTAATTCTACGATTACTCCTCTAAGGAATTATTCTTGAGACTCAAATCTATCTTGCATCTCGTACTTCTTTGATTCCATGATATGCATATTTTTCCTCAATTGAGAATCTGTCTTTAGATTATAGGGTGTGTGCCAAGTTGTAGCTATAGTAGGTTAGTTTTTATTGATCTTTTCCAGTTCATTTCTATGTTTCACCATTCTATGTTAGAACCATTGTGGTGCTCAGTATGGGAACAAATACCAACATTATTCCATATCATGCCTAGTCATAGAGCAATGTGCACATACCTGAGGACCATCTCATTCTTCTTGTGTCCCTTGGTGATGACGTTCTTATTGCAATGTAGACTATATGAGTTCCATGCTCCATATCAATTCAATAATCTGACGTGCCTAATCTCATTAATGTAATATCACCATGTACATTATAGTACCCAATATTGTGAGTAAAATGGGCCACTGTATGAACTGGTAAAATTCCATTTCACTGCAAAAATAATTCATTATAGGCAACAAACCAAATCTGATACCAAAACTGCTTCTTAGATAACAAGTTTGCAAGCAGGACAACCTGTTTAGATACTAAACTTGCTTCAAAGATAACAAATTTGCAAGTGGAAAACCTGCTCTGATACCAAACTTGATCAGTAAACTGGTCAAATTGTTTCTCAACCAACGGATCCTTATAGGCTATTGAAACTTAATGTTGATTTTAACCCCAAAAATAAAATCAACTCAAAGAATATGCAATGCAAGAAATAATGACACTGCACATAGTTGCTTATGGATTTTGGAAAATTTCCTATGTCTCCAGGTTTGTTTAATTGATGAACCGATTCATTATAAAGTTCCAACTATAAGTAAAAATAAACTTACATTACTATAATGAATGTTCAAGTCCACCCTGAACTTAATGCAATCGGTCCAACAGAACCCAGACTGGTCTTGGAAGCTTTCTCAATGTTCTGGCACAACTTCTTGGCTTTACACTTCATGTAGACTTCCCCTCTACTGCATGACCTCCATCCTCTACACATAGCTAAGTTAGATAGTGTCATTTGTAAAAAAAACCCTCCTGTAGACTTCCCCTCTGTTACATGACCTCCAGTCTCTACACAGAGCTAAGTCAAATCCAACCTCATCGACGATCTCAATGATAAGATATTCCTCCACGGCCTCCAAGCAACACAAACTTGGATGAATAACTCCCAACTTAAATAATTAGAGATCCGAAATGATTCTCTAATGCTTGAAAACTCCCTTTATTCCAAAATCATTTTTTAGGCCCCGCACAAGAAGTAAGTCTTAACAATAGCCTTTTACAAATGATGGTAATTTAAAAATAATTAACTCCCAATATCATAACGCCTAAAAATAGGTCTTCAATGCCTTAGTCTAATATTCTAAGGCTCTCCTAACTCTTCACTCAAAGCTTTAGAAATGAGCTTGAGTTGTTTTATTTTGAGGTATGGCCTCTATCCCTTTATATACTAGATGTCGGCCCGAGTTCTCAGCATATAGGCCACATCGGCCTAACATATTTCATGCTAACTTGGTTGGTCAAGTTAGTTGGGCTGATCTCTTTGGACGAGTAGGTGGGTGGGTTTATCCCACATGTGGTGGGTGGTGATTGTGGAAATCCTTTATTAAGTATTTTCTTCAACTATGTACACGTGGATTTGGCCATGTTGTTGTACTGTTTTACTTTTTGGGCTTGTCGAATGTCGATTGGCCACTAGCTTAGTGGTAACTAGCCAATCACCTCGCCATGAGCTCACTCTACAACTCAATCTCAATTCACTAATCGAATTGGTTTCTATCTCAATCATGATCTGAAATTTTTCTTATCTCGACGAGCTACTTGGAGTTCTATGGCGGTTGGGTCCCCTTCCGAACAAGCGATGGCCCCACTGTTGCAAACCTTTTTTCCATTTTTTCAAAGACCATAAGTTTGTAAACTTTTTTTTCTCCATATTATGCCACTTTTCAACTTTGTTGACCCACTTTCCATTCTACAATGTGGTTTGGCGTTGCGTCGCCTATACCCTGGCTTCGTCTTCTGAACTCCTATTCTTGCATGGATTGTATCTGGAGCACATGATATCTATTTTTCATGTTCAAATAGGTGATGGAAATCTCTCGACATGATATTCTATAAGTAACATGTTTAGGGAGATCTTGGGAACTTGTAATTCCCAATGTTGACCTCCAGATAATTTTATGTCAAATTTCCTTGGTTCACATGTTTGTTATGTTATTTAGAAATGTGGGATTTATACTTATGATTGTGTTGGAGAGTGTCAGATCATTTTTTATCCAATAAATCAAGAGTATGACTATGGAATTAAAAAATTTCCTTGTCATAGATATTCCTATAAAGAGAAATTCAAAGAAAAGGAAAATCAAATTCTAATGGGAGGATACTACATATTTGCAAACTAGAGAGAACGAAGTTGTCCCAGTGGTAATGTGAATGCTAGTGTCATAATATTGTAGTTTAAAACATAAAGTGCCAATTTGTATAGGAGTCGTGATCTAAATTTTAAAGGATTTTATTAAAAATATTTTTGGCAGACTATATTTGTCCATTGCATTGGAAATGATAAGGTGTCTAAAACTTATGCTTAATTTTGAACTTGTCTCAAAATTGCTTCATTTATTTGAATTTTTTGTTCCCATCATTGTCGAAAATGATAGTTTATGGAATCCTAAAGTGGTAGAAAATTTGTTTGAGTGTAAATTTTGTAATTATTGATCCAATAACATTAGCAAGGATCGTGGCCTCAACCCACTTAGCGAAATACTTTGTAGACATAATGACAAAGGTATGGCCATCATGTGAACAAGGTAAATTTCTAATGTAATCTAGTCCCTATATAGTGAAAGCCAAGCGAGTTTCAAGTTCTTAGAGCTTGACTGGTGGAGAATGGATAAAATCATCATAAAATTGACAAGGTTTGCATTATTGGCAAAAACATGTGCACCTACCCGTAAAGTAGGCCAATAGTAAACCATACATCAAAATTTGGGGGATGTAGCATATCCACTACGCTGGAATCCGTAAATACCTTCATGTGATTACTTGAGGAAGGGTGGGAATTCATCCTCAACAACAAAATGGACGAGGGTACACTCAAAGCTATGATAATATATAATGTATTAGTTAAGCATATACTTGTAATATTTCTAGTGGATTCTAGTTTTCTCTCGATAGACGATGTCTAGAGGGTAAGTTTTATTAAAAGAATTGGATGATATTCTTGTACCATGGACCTTGCCTCTTTATGACAAGTTCAATGTGACTTATGAGAGTTATTTTTTGTGATGTCTTTGATGTGACACTTGAGAGAGTTATTTTAGGAAGTTAAGGTTGAGGGAGATTTCCGGATTTGAACCTTGAATTGGTTATCCTAAAGGGCTTTATGGATTTTAAAGAGAGATGTTGAGGAGGCTAGGGTATTGGAAACATCATTTTTATCTAAAGATATTATGTCAATTGTAATGATGTGAATTATTTAGCTATCTTGGTTACTATCTCGTGGTAGGCTTTAAGGTTTTCACTTCTACAACAATAGTCTTACTTTGTACAAAAATTGTGAGACCCAAAATATGAAAATAAGTGAGGTTAAACGTAATTGAGACTCACATTCCAGGAATGAGAGATTCATTTTCATCGATGTTATTAATGATGTAGAAGTTAAGATGAAAAGAGAAATGAAGGATATTTCTCAAAGGGTTAGTAAGAACACATTGTGCCTTGGCTCCTTATAGATAATTATCTCTGTCAAAGTGGAGGGTCCACATGTCCTCGTGTAATTTGATTACAAATATTAGATTTAATAGGGAAATGAGATCTACAAATCACATATCCACCATTAAAGGTCGAAGACTATAAATTATGGCATGCGGTCGATTAGACAAAGAAATAACTTGAAATATATAGAAAATAACATAGCTTAATGAACAAGAGATGAAAGAAAATAACGAAACAATAACTAGAGATAGATAACACCAAATTTAAGGGGATAAACTTGAAGCAAAAAATCCATTGTAAAATCACTGTCTTTATTAAGAATTTACACAAGTTTAACCCAACACTTCCAATTCACTCCTTAGTCTTTCACACCACTACAGAGCTATGTCTCTTGATCAGTTAATATAATAATCATGACCATCTATCTCATCTTGTATTCTAATAGTGTCTTACATAGTATGCTATGTTAACATATGTTACAGTCTGATATTTTTTCTTTAATAATGGACTGTACAAATCTAAACGTTGGTAAAAGCAATCCCAATAGGGATCACACCCACATCAATGTGGGTTGGTAAATCGGTCAAGTCACTTCATTCTTAACTGTGAAAGACCTTTTTAATATAGTTTGATTAGACACAATTTAATAATATTGGGGTGTACTGAAGTAGGTGATCCCACTTGACATTATCACCCCAACACTCCCCCTTAATGTTGAGTGGGAAGAAAAAATAGACATGTCAATTTTACCTGATCCAGGCTAGCATGCAAACAAGGGAAATCCATAGATCTTCCCATACATAAATTCTTAAGACTAATTCTTTACATCTGAAGACTCACATAAGATTATAGATCCTTTTATAAAATAAGGCATACCCATAACTAAAGCTTCCCTAGGATTTACATGTAACTTCACATATATTGACACATTTACTTATTACAAAGTGGAGGAAGTATTGGAAGTTTACAATGAACTGTCTTATGCATTTGATCATGAGACTTATAGTTCACATACAATGTTACAACCATGTGTAACCAATCCCTAAAGGATCACTCTGTTACATAAAAATTGGGTGGTCATGATCCACTCTTAAAAGATGACCCAAGTATTTTAAATAAACCATCAAGAGTTGGCATTTTCATACACAATCCCCCTCAAGGGAAATTGTGAGAGGCTGAACAAAGCAGAGAATCGAATCAGAAACGATGCACCACGAAGTAGTTGCACTCCAACGGAATCGTGATAGCTCCAGCATAATCGCAAGGAAGAATTGATCAATAATGGAAGAACTTGCTCAACAGAAACAAAACTTGCACATAGAGGAAAGACAACGGAGTGTCTTGGCATGCTCATAAATGAATAGTGAAAAGGTACATATAGGGTGCTGAGTAACCCTAGTGCATGACTCAATAGCAAACCCTAAACCTAACCCTAAACCTAACCCATGTGAGATGACCCTCCAATATGTGAGGAGGACACATAGGATAACTCACACCAACACCCCCCTTCATCGAAGCTGGGGTAGCGGCTATGATGAGTCAGACTAAAAGAGAAGACACTCCTAAACAACTAAGAAAGATGTGTCAATGGGGCCCAAAACTAAAGGCCTGATAAGGTGCCCATATACAAACACAATATTCCTAGAAGAAGAAGAAGAAAGAAGGACTACATAGCCTGAAGAAGATGAGCAGCTGCAGAAGACCTCACCCCAAGAAGAGACCGTAAGTGAAGAAACTTCATCTCAGTGAAGGGCTTGGTAAATAAATCTGCAATCTGATCAGCTGTCTGAATGTACTGAATGTCGATGATACCATCATGAATAAGCTCTCGTATGAAGTGCATATGGATCTCAATGTGCTTCGTCCACTGATGCTGAACTGGATTTTTGCAAATAGAGATAGTGCTTGTGTTATCACAGTAGATAATGGTAGGCCACCGAAGGTGGATGCCAAACTCTGTCAGAATACCCTGTAGCCAAATAGCTTTTGTGGCAGTGTTAACTGCTCCTCTATATTCTACCTCTGTAGATGATATTGCAATTGCATTCTGCTTCTTGCTAGACCAACTAATAGGACCTGAACCAAGAGAGAAACTGTAGCCAGAAGTAGATTTATGATGATCTAAGTCACCGGCCCAATCAGAATCTATGAACCCAATTAAGTCAATATCTACCCCTCCATGATAGTGAATGCCATCAGTATAAGTGCCACGAACATAATGAAGGATCCATTTAGCTACTTTCCAATGTAGCTCATGTGGCTCCTACATGAATCTGGACACGATCCCAATAGCATATGATAAATCTGGTCGAGTGTGAGTCAAGTAAATCAAGCTCCCCACCAACTGTCGATAAAGAGTACCATCAACCAAGGGAGTAGAGAAATCTGAAACCAACTTAACCCCAGAAAGAAAAGGAGTAGGAGAAGACTTGCAATCAGACATCTGAAAATGAGCTAGCAAATCAAGAGCATACTTAGGTTGCGAAATCAAAATTCCGAGTCAGATTGTGAAATATGGATCCCAAGGAAGTAATGAAGCAGACCTAAGTCAGTCATGGAAAACTTGTTGGCCAAGGTGATCTTCACATAATCAATAATAGAGGAAGAGCTGCCTGTGATCAACAAGTCATCAACATAGAGAACAAGAATGAGTATGGAGTCATCTTGCCATAGAATATAAACATTTGGATCAGAGTGACACCTAGTAAACCCTGATGTAAGTAAAAAGGAGTCCATCTTGGCATACCAAGCCCGAGGGGCTTGTTTAAGGCCATAAAGAGACTTCTTTAACTTACAAATGAGGGAGGGATCTTGGACATAACCTGGAGGTTGTTCCATATAGATCTCTTCCTCTAGGTCACCATGAAGGAAGGCACTCTTAACGTCCATTTGATGGAATTTCCATCTGTTCGTTGTGGTAATGGCTAGGGTCAGTCGAATAGAAGTCATCTTCACAACCGGAGAAAAGGTTTCAGTATAATCAACCCCAGCTATCTAGGAGAAACCCTTAGCTACTAATCGCACTTTAAAATTTTTGACGTCTCCATCTACTCCATACTTTGTTCAGAACACCCACTTACACCGAATGATTTTTCTTCCTTTCGGAAGAGGGGTGAGATCCCAAGTATCATTCTTTATGAGAGAGGAATACTCCTCATCCATGGTAGAATCCCACTCAGGAATACCATAAGCCTCCTAGAAAGACTATGGATCAGAAGTAGAGGTGAAGAAAGAGTGGGGTCCAATGAAATCTGAGTGAGTACGTCTCATATCCGAAGTATCTCCAACTAAATCTCCAGCACTTTGCAAAGTTTTCCTAGCCCAAAGAGGACCAGGAGGATCAGGCTCAGAGTCAGAAGATTCTTCACTTGAGTGAGAAGGGACATAGTCCTCATCATCACTACTATCAAAATCAGAAGACTCAGAGGTCTGATGGTAAGGAGGATCATGAAGAGGAGCACACTCAATAGTATCATCATCTGATGAGTCAGAATCCAAATCAGTGAGTTGAAGAACCTCAATAGGTGGAGAAGTAGAAGTCAAAGAAGACTCATCGAACTTAACACTTCTCTCAATATACAACTCATGAGAAGTAGGATTCATCAAACGATATCCCTTCACGCCATCAGGATACCCTATAAAGATACAAGGTTTGGATTGTGGTTCCAAGGCCTTGCATTTCTTCTTGGGAATCTGAGCCATAGCCTTGGATCCGAAGACTCAAAAGTGCTCAACATCAGGCTTGCATCCAAACCAGGCTTCAAAGGGTGTCATCCCTCTTACTGCCTTGTGTGGAACATGGTTCTGAATGTAATTTACACAATTCACTGCTTCGGCCCAATACTGCGGAGGAAGAGACTTCGAGTGAATCATACAAGTGGCCATCTCCTTAAGAGTATGGTTCTTTCTTTCTGTGACTCCATTCTGCGAAGGGCTATAAGCAACTGTATGCTGCAAAGAGATCCCTTCAGAAGTATAGAAATCCATGAACCTATTGTTTACATATTCACCTCCATTGTCGGTTCGAAGAACCTTGATAGACCGTTCCGCCTATTTCTCAGCAAGAGCCTTAAAGTCCTGAAAATGTTCAAAGACTTCAGACTTAAGCTTAAGAAAATATACCCAAGTATATCGTGAATAGTCATCAATGAAGGTTAGCACATAAAGAGCTCTAGTAAATGAAGGAGAAGGAAATGGACCAGAAACATCATTGTGAACAAGATCCAAAGGATGAGTGGCTCTCCAGGCTTTTCCTTTGTCAAAGTTTTTTTCAGGATGCTTTCCAAGGGTACAACCCTCACAAAGACCCTTAGAAAACTTGACATGAGGCAACCCGTTGACCATTTTGTTTTGGCTCAATTGTTCAAGGTAGCGATAATTTAGATGTCCAAAATGCTCATGCCATAGCTTACTAACCTCATTTTCATGAGTGAGCAAGGTAGTGGGCGTAGAATCAGAAGTAAAGTGGGAAAAGGTATATAATCATGAATGGTGATCAGCCTTTCCCTCAGCCACTATAGTGTCATTGTTAAGCTCACGAATAATCACCGAGTTAGGACCAAATTCCACTCGCATTCCTTCACCAAGGTGAGTAATTTGGTAAACCGATAGGAGATTGGTAGAGAGATCAGGAACACTCAACACTTGGTTAAATGTTCCCCCATCCATCTCTACCGATCCACTACCAGAAACTGACACTGTCGTGTCATTACCCATCGTGATTTGGGACATTCCACAAGGTTCAATGTTGGAAAACTCAACATGCAAGGAACCCATGTGGTGCGAGGCACCAAAATCTATAATCCATGTCGATGAAGGAGCAACTCTGGCTATAAGGGCCTTTCCTTTCTTCTTATCATTTTTAGCACCTTTTGCAGCAAGAAGACTCAGCCTTTGGAGCACTTTGTTTTATGGATTCAGGAACACTTATTTTATTCTTCTCAAGTAAATGAGATAAGTGATCAATCTTTTTCTGAAAACAGTGGTGCTCATCGTGACCAGACTTCTTGCAATAGGAACACAAAAACTTTCTTTTCTGTGCCTTAGGCTCAGAAGTCGAAGTGTTTGTGTCATTTTTAGGTTTGGTCTTGGTTTCTTTCTTAGGTTGATCCTTTGTTTCTTTCTTCTTTTCAGTCTTCTTTCCCTTGCTAGTACTTGCTACAAGGGCATGTGACTTGGACTTGAGAGACCCCATTTGAATGAGTTTGTCCTGTTCTCGAATGAGTTGGGATGAAAAACAGTCAAAGGAGGGCATAGTCCAAGTATCGCCCAAAGCAGCTTTTGTAGCGTAGAAAGTTGACACGAAGACAGAATATTCGGGACCTAGCTTAGAGAGAATCGACAAGATCAGTTGAGAATATTTCTTCTCTACTTGACATCCTTTTAACAACAATCTAATGTGGACAAATTTTGAGAAGAAAGCTTGTAGGTTTTCAAAGTCACTAGGATTTAACCCTAGTAGTTCATTTTCCAACTCATGTGCTCTCATGTCATCTAGTTGTCCAAACATCGCATCCAGTGTTTTCCACGTAGATTTAGGTGTTTCAGATGCCTCAATGTGGAAGAGCAAGTCAGGAGAAACAGACATGCAAAGAAGACCTAAAGCTTCATCACTACGGTTTAACCACTTAGATTTTTCAGGTTCGTCGTCTGGTTCAGTCTCAGTTCCCATGGTGATGCGGAATAACCCTTTACCCCTTAGTTTCATTATTATTTTTGATCTCCATTCAAAGAAGTTGAACGGCGTAAGCAAAGGAATTGAAAGTGCATCCATAGTGAAGAGAGAGAGAAAGAAATGTAGAAAAGAAACACAACCACCCAGGACAATATAACAACCCCCTGCTTTCGGCACTTTATAGTTTAGTGCGTTGATTACAATCGGGTCCGAGCGTGCGGTTTGAAACACTTGGTAACTTGTCTTGCAATCAGCGTAATACTTGGTAACTCGTCTTGCAATCAGCGTAATAACGCACAAGAGAGGAGACCACAACAGTGTTTCATGGAGCACAGCAAAAAAGGACACCGTAAACAAGCACAAAAGCAAAAAACAAGGAAGGAGGCAAAAGCAAATCCTGGTTGTGAGAAAAAGTGTCTCACGTCGCAAAGAATACCCCCTTGCTGCAGACTGTGGCGGACGCGCTCACTAGTCGCAAGCAATAATAAGGGTAAAATACAAAGTTGTGAACTCGAAGGAGTTCAGATATCTTCAGAACGCCGGAAAAACACCCGGAAGGGAAATAAGTGCTCAAAGTGTCACTGCACACTTGAGCGCACGATTAGTAAAAAAATGACAATTAAACACCTAAAAAAAAATTATCGTGTCGAAACGTCCAATTTAGCTAATTTAAAGCTACTAGGAGTTAAAAAAATGATAAAAAAACGTTTAAATTAAAGACGATTTTTTTTTTTTATTACTAATCGTAAACTAGATTAAATGTGAAATTAATATAAACTAGATTTAATTAAAATTAAATCTAATTAATTGAAACTAATAAAAAACTAATTAAGATTTAATTAAAAAATTAAATCCTAAATTAAAAAAACTTTCCCTTTTAAAAAAATGAAATTTAAAAAAAAAACAAATCTAACTAAAAAAATTTTAGAAATAATTTAATTAAAAAAGCTTTTTTTATTTCGAAGGAAGTTTTTTTTTTTTTTAAATGTGCCATGAAAGAGTTAAAAACTTTTAAAAAAAAAAACAATTAAAAACTATTAAAAAAAGTGAATGGTTCGTTTTTTAAAAAGAAGGAAATAATAATATAAAAAAACAAAAGCTGTTTTTTTATTTTAAAAAAGGAAAGAAAGATTTTAAAGAGAAAAAAAATGTTTTTGAAAAACTTTACAAAAAAAATGTTTTTGAAAACCTGCGTACTTCCACAACAATGCATGAAAAAGAGAGGAAATAATTTTTTTTTTGCAGATTTTATGTTTTGATATTTGGCCACTGTAGGTCGTGGAAAAGGGGAGGTGTCTTTGCCATCCACACAACCAATAAAGGAACATGAAGTAGGTGGAGAGACAGCCTCACAAAATGTGAAGAAAAAATGCGCAAAAAAAAATGTTTTAGACCATAATCTCTCTGTTTTAGCAAATAACCACTGAAAAATATTTGAGAACCCTGTATTCTGCAAAGGGACATGCAAAAAACACAGAGAAATGAGAAAACTAGAGATCTAATTTTTTTTTAATAAATGATTAAAAAACCAGAAAAAAAAAACCTCTATTTTAACTGATCTTCAAATTTAGCTGCAGGTAGTTAAATGTGACTACAAAACCCCTGAAAGCTTCAGGAATACCTACACATGCACGAAGGACATAAAAAAATTTCCAAGATCAAGAAGTTAAATACGTTAGAAAATACCAGAAAATAAAGATCGAAAAAATTGCACATGGAGTAAAAGAACGAAACAACAAGAGTAATCACAACTAAAAAAAATGAGTGCAACACTGATTTACGCTCCGAATGAATCTCATCTCTGTTAATGTTGTTAGCCTGAAAAACCAGAATATAAGATCAAAAAACTTTAGGAGTAAAAAAACGATGAGTAATCACAACTCGAAACTCAGCTCTGATACCATGAAAAGAGTTTGTGAGAATCGAATCATAAACGATGCACCATGAAGTAGTTACACTCCAACGGAATCGTGATAGCTCCAGCGTAATCGCAAGGAAGAATCGATCAATAATGGAAGAACTTGCTCAATAGAAACAAAGCTTGCACATAGAGGAAAGACAGTGGAGTGTCTTGGCATGCTCATAAATGAATAGTGAAAAGGTACATATAGGGTGTTGAGTAACCCTAGTGCATGACTCAATAACAAACCCTAAACCTAACCCATGTGAGATGACCCTCCAATATGTGAGGAGGACACATACTGAAAATCGTGATCCATTAAATAGTGGACACACTCATGGATTTATGTGAATTTTTCTTCAAACAATGACCATGTAAGCACCCTTTAGAAGTCTAGACATGTCATATATGGTAATATTTGTATGCCAAAAAAACATAATTTAACAATAAAAAACATTGTCTTGCTTCTCTTGATTCTAAGAATTATATTCTTGTTACTACTAAGAGATCATTACTATTTTGACAAGAGAATCATTAGAAGCAAAGATAGTTAAGAGCAACCATGCTCATGAAAGCACTTGACACAGAAATCTTAGTCAGAGTCAAGGATTGAAAGATCTCCCCCTCAATGTCTAGATCCATTATATCAAAAAACAACTGAAAAACAAGCTTACAGAATAATTTCAATTTTAGGTTATTTAGAGGAGGGAAGAGAGGAAGATTTACAAAAATCAAATCACAAGAATATGCACATATTCTTTTCATGATGTACTTAATGCATTAAAAAATATTATATCAACTTCTATTCTACCTCTGTGATAATCTTTTCTTTTTTTGTAATAAGAAATTTATATGTCTTGAGATAGGGGCTTTTAGTTTTCAGGGGTAGCTTGTCTCTCGGTCACAAGATCCCTAGGATATTTAGTCATAAAAAATCTCTTAATCAAATTCTTGAAATGCTAAAATTTGTTCCATTAAAATTATTGAGACTTATCCATCGAAAACTGACAGAACTAGCAATTTTAATGCTCAAACGGCAATGGAGAAAAACAATCTTAAAAACGCATCTAGGAAGTCAAATAGAGACAAAGAACTAGCTACATATCCTTCAATTTTTTATATGACAACAAACAACCCAAATTTGATAAAAAAATAGCTTGTATTGGTCAGGTTCTGGATCAATTTAATAGAACAGAGTCGGATTCGAGTTACAAGAGCTCAGCAAGTTATTTTACTACTCAGATCGGCGAGCTAAAGGACGAGCTACATGACCTCACACTGAGTTGGGATGGAGTAGCTAGATGATTCATTTAGTAACTCGTTGGGGCGAGCTAAAAGAACGAGCTACACAAGCTCAAAATGAGTTTCTTTAATAAGTAAAATAAGTTAATAAACAACTTAGACAGGGGTCAACACGTGGTACAAATTAACAATACCAAGTAAGGCACATGTCGGCTTCAAAATAGATCTTCGGGCGGACGGAATGATTTAAAAAAAATAAATTTAAAGCCTTTTCGGGTCTGAAGCCGATTCAAAAATCCGCAACAAAAGATAAACAAACACACGTCAATACGCTTATCTTTAAAATAAAGAAAATACACATGTCGCTTCTTAATTAGCTTCCATTTTGCAATGCAACTAATAAGACATACTAACAATTAATTATAAGACAGAACCGTATACACATGTCTTTAATTAATTGGATCACATTTCACACTCTAACACAATGTGATGATAAAGTCTAAGTCAAACAAGTCACTTGTCAAAAAATTAATGGCTTAAACAATTTATAAACCAAACTTGAAAAGAAGTTTGGGTATGGAAAAGGAATAAGACATTTGTCACAATATAAATGGCAAAGCCAAAGCAAAGACTAACACTCTGACACAAGTAGAATATGTTTCAAAAAACAATTGGATCGTGTTTCACAAGTCTAACAAGTGCAAAACAACATAATACATGTCGTTTTTCAATTAGATTAGGCTTCGTAGTTCACAGACTTAAAAAACCTGTGGAATGAAGAAAAATTAGAGATCTTGCGGTGTGAAGGAAATTTAATAAACCCACGAAACAAAGAACTAAAATTTGACACCACAAAAATACTAAGATAGGTGTCACTTTTCTATTAGCTGACACTTCGCAAGTCTACCAAAAAATGACAAATATACGTGTTCAAATGTTATTGTATTGCACGTCGCAGTGTAACCAAAGCAGACTGAAGACACGTGGAGCCTTTTAAATGGTTCAAATTTCGTAAATCTAATAAATGTGACACATAAGATACTTAGAGCAATATTATTGGCTCAAGTTTCACAAATGTCAGAAATAGGAAACAAGGGGTAGATAATGCGAAATGTGGAACAATTCTATTGGTCTATATTTATCAAATGTCAGAGGATATATAATTCAAGTCTAACAAACATGAAGACACAAGTAAAACCCTTATTGGCTCGCGAGTTGTAATTGACAATTGTATAAACAATATTCTGACACCTTGAAGCAAGATGGAGCTTTCTAATTGGCTCGGGATTCATAAAAACTAACAAATGTGAAGCTAGCTGGAGCAATATGATTGGCTCAAGCTTCGCAGTAAAAAGAAGTCAAATAAGGCTGTCAAGGTGAAGCCAGATGGCACAAGAGGATTGGCCCAAGCTTCAAAAAGATAGAAAGATTTCAGATTGAAGCCATTTGACACTCTATGAGTGGGTGTGGCTTCACAAACACGAAAAGAACAATAGTGAAGCTACTTGGAGCAATATTATTGGTCCAAACTTCACAAAAATGAAAATGACTAGAAATACGAAGCCAGATGGCACAAAATGATTGGCCCAGGCTTCACAAAGACAAAAAAGGTGAAAAATAAGGATTTTACAGCCAGGACAGACTTAAAAGTCCCAAATAAACTAGATCTAACTAAATATTTCAAATCCACATTCAAAAAATGACTGTAAAGACTATTTACAGTTGGAAAACTAGAAAAATAGCTCACAGGCGATGGATTCAAGCTGTAAATGGCTAAAACGAGATGCAAAATCACATATCTAAGTAACCAAAAGCTTAAACATGATCTAAAGAGCCATTTAGCCCATTTTTAATCAATATTTCAAGAAATATTAGGCGGAAACTGGAAGTTTAAACTTGGTTAGCTTGAACACGATTGTGGAACTCTTGGATCTTGCAGATCCATCAATAAACTTAAATTTTCCTCGCAATTTCAAGTCAAAAGAATTCTAGATCAATCCCACACACACACAATCACCAGCTCTGATACCATGTTTAATTTAGCATGGAAATGAGATCTATAGATCATAGATCCGCCATTAAAGGTTGAAGACTATAGATTATGGCATGCAATCGATTAGACAAAGAAATGACTTGAAATAGACAGCAAATAACGAAGCTTAATGAACAAGAGCTGAAAGCAAATAATGAAACAATAACAAGAGAAAGATAACACCAACTTTAAGTGGCGAAACCTGAAGTAAAAACTCCACTGTAAAAGCATTGTCTTTATTAAGAATTTACATAAGTTTAACCCAACACTTCCACTTCACTCCTCGGTATTTCACACCATTTCAGAGCTATGTCTCTTGATTTGTTAATACAATAATCATGACCATTTAGCTCATCTTGTATTCTACTAGTTTCTTACATAATATGCTTTGCTAGCATATCTTACAATTTGATTTTTTGTTTTTAATACTAGACTGTACAAATCTAAACGTTGCTAAAACTAATCCTGAGAAGGATCACACCCACATCAATGTGGGTTGGTGAATCGGTCATGTCACTTCGTTCTTAATTGTGAAAGACCTTTTTTAATATAGTTTGATTAGAAAAACTTTAATAATGTTGGGGCATACTGAAGTGGCTGATCCCACTTGACATTATCACCCCAACAATGACTTCTTCATCTCCTTTATTTTAAGTCCTTATTTTTATTCTTGGGTTTAGTGTCACCTTCTTCAAGGGCCCATGCCTCAAGATCACTATCAAAGTTACAGAAATAGTCATTAAGGGTAAGGGCTTGGTTCACACACTCAATAAAGAATGTATCGTCATTAGGTAGGATGTCCTAGATATGTCAATAGAATGGTATTGGAACAAAGGAAAGTTTATTGCAATCAATTTCCCCTTTATTATTTTTGTGTGACAATGCATAAGTCAAATTTCATGAGAAGTTTCATCCATTTTCCAATGTTGTTTTTAGATAGGACAATAGTGGGGGAAAAGTGGTAAAAAGGGTTTATAGATTAGAACTTAGGTTCTTTAATATAGTGTATAATGTGAGATCTTAGAAGTGGAAAAATATATAGCTAGACAAGCATGCTCTACGTTGGTGTAGGGTATGACATAATAAAGGAGTTTTCAATTAATGTAATATATGAATTATTCTTTTCTCTTTTCATTCTCTTGTTATAGCATTTTCCCAATAGATGTAGGGTAGATAAGGTATAAAGGATGAGGGGTCAGTCAAGGGAAGGAGGTCGTAAAGTAGGTATGTTGAGTAAAGGTTTCTTCATGTAGTCAAATGCACCTTTACTGTCATTGTTCCATTCTAGTTTGGGACATTTATTCAATAGGTTGTTAGTGAAGTGAATTCAATGAGCCAGTTTGGGAACAAACCATAATTTCCCTAAGCTTTCCTAAGAAATTTTGAAAGTCATGAATGGATGTGAATCGAGGCATGTTGATGATTGAATTATCATAAGGTCCATATGAAGTCCTCGTTTGGAGATGAAGAATCCTAAAATATTTCATTGAGTGACATAAAATATGAGTCTTTTTGGGATTAAGGTATACCTTTAATTTTTGGAGGTGCTCAAGAGCTTCGTTGAAGTCGTAAGTGTGATCTTTTGTGTGCAAGATTCGATTAAAATATCATCTACATAGACTTCGACGGTTTTAAGTATCAAATCATGGAAGATGTGGATCATTACACATTGGTAAGTTTCTCTGGTATTTGAAGGATAAGGGCATCTTCATGTGGAAATATATGCCCCAAATTATTGTAAGTGTCATTTTCTCTTGATCCTCTAGAGTGATTTAGATTTTTTTGTAACACGAAAACCTGTCCATGAGGGATAACATATCAATCTAGTTATAGCCTCAAATATGGCATGAATGGATGGTAACATATTATTATCTTGAGGAAAAGGTAGGTTAAGGTTATACAAGTCAATACACATGCAAATGGATAATCTAACCTTTTTACGAACATGTATGATGTTGGAGACCCATTTAGAATAGTTAACTAGTAGATAAATTTGGCATCTAGAAGTCTCATGAAATTCCTATGATGAAGTCTAGAAATGTTTGGAGGGAATAATTTTATCTTTTGTCAAACATGAGTGACATCAAGATAATAACAATTTTATCGACCACAATCTTTCTATTAATTCCATGCATATATGAATAACCCCAAGAAAATGTCTCATACCTTAGGACTACTTGATGTTTGTACATGTGAAAACAATCTTTGATCATTAAAACATGGAGTCATCATCATCGTCATCATTAAATTGGTGGTTAAGAGTAGTTTCCACAAGCATAGAGTTGCCATCTTGGTAATGACATGGAACATCAAGTCATTTTGAAATTTCATTACTTATTAGATTGTCATTGGACACGATGTTTTTGAACAACGGGGTTTTCTTAATAAAGTTACCAAGTTTTTGAATATGGTAATTAGTCTCCTCATGTATGTATTATCTCAAGAATCACCTTAAATCATTGCCTAAAGTAGATAAAGGACAATTGTACTCAAAACTAATTTGAGATTAACATACTGTTTATTGTTATGATTGTGTTTTAGATTAATGTTTCATACATGTAGCACCTTAGCATCAAAAGTGACTTCTAATGCTCAAAGCTAGGCTTAACACCGTTTTTAATATCATCAATCTGATTAGAAACACATTGGATAATGCAGTTGGCTATGATAGGATTTTATAAAACAACATCAAGTTTCTCAGGTTAAATACTAGTGCATTTTCATGTGGGAGAGGTATTTCTAAGTGGCATCATGATTTTTGTAGGACGGTTGATGCAGTTTGGATTGTTTGTTATTTTCTAAGCTACATCATGCTTTTAAAAAGTAGGGTCAATGTAACCAGTATTAATTGTTTTTCAGTTTTATGCCTTGAAGAAAATTTTGAAATTTATTCAATTATCCAACTAGTATTTTCCAAGGGTGGTTAGTGACGACGGTAGGGATCTACTAGTTACTTCTCGAGCTTTGTCATTTTCAAATTCTAGCACGAGTTGAAATTGTTTATGTTTCATTAGTTTAAAAAATTCATAGGACATTTACAAGTTTACCTATATGGGGATATTACAATTGATGGGGCCTCAAGGGATAATCCAAACTCATCACGCCTCACTCTTTCATCTCGAGGGAAAATCTTGAACTCTCTACTCAGTCCCTTTGGCCAGCTAACTCCTCTCGGCCCTTAGTCAACCAAATCAACCCCTTTGCGACATTTTAATCACCACCTCCTCAATGATACTCAACAAAAAAACCCTTCAACAACAACCTCCAATTTTAGTGGTTCCTCTTCTATTTATAAGTGCATGTTGTTAACTTTCCCACTTTGAGTTGTCTTCTTCAATCTTCCCACTCAGAATTCAAATTAAAATCTGTCCTATTTACTATGCTTATGTGCACAATCTCCTTCCATTCAATCTCCTTGTGCCACACCATGGGGAAGTTGATTAGCCTTCTCATCATTCGGTCACCATCAACCACGTGACCCTACAAGATCGTCCTTTGTCCTTTTTCGAGTTGTGCACCCCGGGATCCACTCCTTTGCACTTTACAACTCCACTCTTCTTCTCTAAAAATTTCACGGGCTTCAATTATCATTTCCTGTGTCACTTCCTCCTTGCTCCTCTATCTCATGCGCATATCCTTTCGTCTCTTCATATTATCATTATGGGTAACTATTATTTACGTACCATGTCCTTGTACGATTTAATTCTTCTACGCATTATTCTCATCACGCATCCCATGTTCTGTTGCCCATAGCGCCCTTCTTTCTGTACGTCTTTTTCTCCTCCTGGTCAGTTTATTTTGCCATCTTTATGTCCCAGGAACCTATTTTGTGTGTCGTTCTCACCCTATGAGAAATTGGCTGGCCCTATCCATCACGCACGTTCGTGATGGTGGGGAGCAAAATCGAACCTCTGACCTCCTCCAAACAACTCCTGCCACTCACCAATGCGCCACAGCTAAATTTAGTATATCAAAGTCAAAAACTTAGTTTTATTATTGACTGCAAATGTGCGTGATCTTTAGGGTAATCGTGAGAAATTATTTTATGCATTCCTTTATGCTTATGGCTTCAATCCATTCCTTCTTACATCCTTATCTTTGTCCCACTTCTCACAACCTCTTCTTCCATTTGACTAGTTGCCTTACGGTTGGCGGTCTACCCGTATTCTTGTTTTCTTTTCGTCGGTTGTCTCCACGAATCTCCTCCTTCTTCTTAGCAGCTTTTCCTTTTACCACACATCTATTTCTTCTTTCTATCGACTAGTTTCCTCATGGTCAGTTTTCTATCAGTTTCCCTTCTTAGCATCTCTTCCTCTGTGCTTCTACGATTCTTTCATGGTTAAAGGAAACATCTTCTATCTTTATTGTCTCTCTGTGACTTTCCTCCTCTTTCCTCTTGGGATTTTCTCCAAGACTTTTACCACACGTCTTTCCCCACACTCTCCTTTTCTCCTCTTGCGTGTCGTCCAATTCTCCTACACTTCCTCCATTTGTGCAGGTTTTCTTAAGTCTAGGATACGCCTGCATCAATTAGACAAGGGACAAAAATGTAGATTTTATTCTTCCTTATCATCACTAGTGTCAAAATGAAGAGGATCAAAATCATAGCAAGTAGATAATGGAGAATCGTAAAGGTGCCTAGATTTTGCATGGGGTTACGGGTATGATGTAATCCTCATCATAAGAGGGCTATATAGTATATACTTGTGTATCACCATGATCAAGGGTGCGAGTATCGGTACAAGGTTCTTTGGAAGTGACACCAAGTTGGCTAAATGATCATACATAAAGAGGTGGATGCTCTTGGAATATTTTGATAAATTTGAAAGTCATTGCATTCAAATATATTTTCTTCATAGTTGTAAGTAACTTCATTTGTGTTATAGGAGGGTATTTTCTTCAAATATGTGGAAATTGGTCTTTTAGTAAGAGAGATGGAGGGAACTGATCTATAATATAGTATGGTAACTTGTTTTTGTCGCATGTATTTTGGAGTTCATTATACTTGTCATCATCAGACTCTACAAGAGTGACTTGTATAGTGGGTTGATAATCATAAATATTTGGTACAATACACATGGTTGGAGTGCTAATGATGGTGAAAATAATATTTATGGGATATAGTATAGGTGGAAATCAGTCTCTTAGTACAATATATGGAGGGAACCGTTATATAATGCATTACATGGTAACTTGTCTTTGTCACATACATTTGGAGTTCATTTGGCTTGTCATCAGAATATGCAAGAGTGACTTGTATATTATGTTGATAGTCAAAGAATTCAATATTTGGTACAATAAGCATGGTTGGAGTGGTAATGATGGTGAAGATAATCATTATGGGATATAAACAGAAACGCAAAGATAACTTAATCAATGTTGGAGTGAGAATTTCCTTGGGTTCATCAAACTGTATCAATGGTGAAGATGATCATTTTGGGATTGTTAGTGAAATAATTTTTCATCTTGAAAATTATGTGTTTCCACCAATGCTCATGAGGTCACACTCCTCCTTCTTTTGTATGGGGAGGCTCTCATTATTGAATATAAACTATCCTAAACCTATCTAAATATTGTGGGGTGTCCAAATAGGCCGCAGATCACACAGGAACACTTCACTAAACCTTTGGAAAAATGTTTTTAGTGGGTACAAGGGAGGAATTTACAGAGATGAGGGGTGAAGGAGAGAAATTAGGAAAGAGAGGTTTATTGTTGCAAGTAGGCAATAACAAAGTTTAAACACAATAACCAGTTTAGTTCAACATTCAATTAGAGGAAAGAAATAATGTAAGCCATTAGTGAGACTAGCAAACTAGAGACACATTTTTTTAGATTCATCAATCAAGGATGCAAAGTTCCTTCTTGATCATTATGCTTTCAAAGTGCATAAAAGAAAGAGAGTAGATGATCACATAAGAAAGGGAAATGTAAGAAATTTATCTTTTATTTCTTGTGTTGGTGATACAAAGCTCAACATCCAAACCATAATCCACAATTTCTACCGAAAAGTAAACTTTCAGATTCTTTGGAATGGAGAAGCCATTCCAATTTATAGCATCATGAATTGTCTATTCCTCTACCCCATATATGACTCTTTGTATTCCTATTCCACTTGTGACTTTTCAATTACCCTAATAAGAGAAAACTTAAGTATCTCTCTTATAATTTGAGAGAATAATTTTACGTTTTACAAATATTTCACTGCCACTTAAGTGAAAAAGAAAAAATACAATGATTATGTACAACAAAAGATTAGAAAGATGGGAGGGAATACGAGAAAGAATGAAGGAAGGAGAGGAAGGATTCTCCAAGCCATGGATTTAGATGTCCCCTCCTTTGATGAATATTGGCTCCGATGATGATGAAGATGGAAACTTGTTGCATGATGACCATTTGTAACAATGTGATGCTCTTTTGATGAAGATTGATCCTTTGGAAACTTTTCTCTTTCAAGACCTCCCTAGAATGTAGCACATTTGGAATCACTAAAAGGAAAGGTGATGAGTGTTAAACCACTAAAGACAATGAGTAATTATTTCCCTCAATTGAACAATTCTTCAAACCTTTGAAACACTGTAATGCCTCTAAAATGTCAAGTTCTTGATGCAACTTGAGACCATTGCATGCACAATTCAACATGATGATCCCAACCCTTGGGAAATGGAGAAATAAATGAGATGTGGTGAAGAAAAATCTGATCATGAGCTGAAAAATGGTAAGATATTGGATGGAACATGCTTTCAAATTTTGATCAACCCATCAGAGTAAGTGAGAAGTGCACCGAGACCCTAATACACTATTGTGACCAAAATTGAGGACCGAGAGAGCACCTCTTCCACTTGAGACACAATGCTACTATCTACCCCTTTGAAAGCATGAGTTTTCCTCCATGAAGGTTGGGATTATTGAGGGATTTGGAGGATGAAAAACCATGACATTTTTTATCCTTTTTCTAGACACTATTTTTAGTAAGTTCTTCCTGGGTGCCTACTTTTTGGAAATTTTGTCGTATTGTCACTTTTGATCACTTTTCCTCTTGGGGAATGGATTGAGTGACTTGAATCAATTTTCTCTTAGGAACTAATACTATTATTAATTTTATTTAATATGGAATTAATAAAAATATACACCAGCCACAAAGTGTCAGATCATAGTGAAAATGGTCTCCAAAAATTTTATGTCACATCGGGATGCTTCGCTTCAATTTTCAGGGATTTCTCTCATCCGAATCTTTGTGAAAACAAAAAGTGAACTTGCAAGTATGTATTTTCATCCATGGAAAATGTATAATGTTAAAAAAATATTCAATCATATCTTTAACTATAATCATTTTCATGGGGCAAGAGAGTGCTCATTGGAAAGTTGATTTTCTGTAGAACTTAGTCTCCGATGTTGAGGAAATTTGAATCACTACAACTCCATAGATCTAAGGAGAAATTTTTCATGGCTGGAAACTTCAGAGAACTATAAAAAAATTGTGAGAGAATCATTGAGGTCATGTAAAAATCAATCCAAACGCGATCACATAAGGAAGCTTCATGCAAAATTTCAGGGCCATCGGAGGCGAGGTTTAAAAGAAATGAGCAAAAAGGTGTTTGGCTATGGTAGATGTCTGTTTTGTCTGGTCATTCATAACATAAATGAAGGGAAGGGAAATTTTAAAAATAGATTCAAAAATGAATAATTATTTGATTTATAATCACCTCTCCTTACTAACCATGCCAACTTACTCCTTAACTCACCTTGACCATTTTGGCTCAACTCGGGTTAACTAGCAAGTGTGAGCATGGATTAAGACTTTCTCAATGGGTATGAGATTTCCCCATGTCCCTTACCACATTTATTAAGGTCCAAAGGTACATCATGGAGTGAAAAATTCACCAAGGGTGGATGATTCATGGAGAGGGGGCAAAAACACATTAATTTAGAAGTTGAGAATGACAACCTAGAGAGCAAGTTTGAAGTCTTCAAGTGATAAAATATTCTCCTTCATGAGGTGGAAAATTTTCATTTCCCCCATGTCCCTTTACACAAGTGGAAAATGGGATAGAAATCCTCTCAAAATGCATCATGGGTCTGATTCACATGAGGAAGGGACCATGGCTTAGTGTGAGTGAAAAACACGTTTTAACACATAAAGATGGTGTTTAAGTGACATAAACCTTTCTTCCATGTGGTGGCACAATTTCCTATCCCTATTTTCCCTTTTGGAAATGTAAAATTGGACATCACACCCTCATATATGTTCCATGGGTCCAAGAAACATGAAAAAGGGGCCACAACTCAATGTGAGTTTATAACATCATTCTAACTCCATACGTTTTCTTTTAAGTGATGCAAGATTATGATACATGTGGTGGCACACTATGATTTCCCCCATGTACCTTTGGGAAAGGGTAAAATGGGAAAAAGGGACATTAGGGGTCTTAAAGTGTGATTTTTTCACTTTTGGAAGCTTGCCTTCACCACACGCTACCAAAAATAGTCATTTGAACCCATTTTCTTTCCCCAGGAGCTTCCCTAGGAGTTTCATTGGAAACCCTTAGATGTTTTTGATTCCAAAATGGATGATAAGAACATTCCCACCTTTTTTAGAAGCCAATTATTCTTGAAATTTTAAATTTACCCTCTTTTTAAATTCTACTCAAGCTTATGCGCTGGTGAAAGGAGCTTCCCTAAAAGTTTTTGATGATGAGAATGAAAACCAACCAATTGGGTGTGAAGAGGACCTCCCATATGTAATTTTTGATATTTAATAAAGTCCCAAAATATTCATAGAACTCCCAAAACCATCTTTTGAATCTCAACTATGATCAGGGGTCTTCATCTACATTGTCAGGCCTGTATCTTAAAATATACATCGTAGAATATCTTGAAATTTTTTGCAATGTTAAGTAGGATTCCTTATCTTTCTGACAAGTCCATTTTATTTCCAATTCATCATGTGGATCCTGATATGTCTGGAACAAACTAACTAGCTTTTCCATTGTTTTCATTTCCTTACACCATGCTACAAATAGCTCGATGTTGCATAACTTGTTCCTAAACTTGATTTTTCTTATAAAAATTTCATAAACTACCTCACATGATCACAAGGATCTGCCACACACTTATTATATGCATTGTCTCTTCTCTTTTCATTCCCAGAGGATTTTCACTAGGTACAAACAACCTCAAAATAGGCCTTTGGGGGCCTCTGGAAGCACTTGTCCTTTCTTAAATCCAAATATCTTCATGAATCAACTTGAATAACAACCCATGCACATGAAACACACTTTAAAATCATATTATCACATCCCTTTAGTACATAACAAGGGTAGGACATTGACTAAGTTGGCTGGAGGGTAGGTTCACATTGACCGAGAGAAACAAACACAATGGGAAGGGAAACACACACAACAGAATGGGAAACACAAAAAAAGTGAAAAATAAAAACACAATGGAAAATGAAACTATATTACATGGGGGAAATTTACAGAGGTAGGGGGAAAAATGTACACATACTCGAAAACGGGTTGAGAGAAATATGTAACATCATGGAACAATGGGTTGAATTCAGACCCTTGAAGCTCAAAGATCGTTATCTGATCATTCCATGTTATTGTAATGGCTTTGCATGGTTTTAAAATAAGGTGACATAGCAAGATTCCATCTTCATGCCTATATTGTACTGAAAATACACTTGCATTCAATGCCATTTTGTAACATTCTTGAAAGTCCTTATTTTTGTAACCTCCTCTTGATGCTTTATGGTCGTAATAAGTCATTCCTCCATGTTCTAAAAAATGGAATCATTATTTTTTTCATGGAGGCATTCACCATCCTTGAATGAAGGTTGGAACGTAAAAAAAATTCCTTGAATCAATGGGGATTTTAGGGGTGGTGAGAAGGATTTGATCCTTTTCCCATTCACAAGCTTGTTCAAGCCTCTTGCTTTGTTGTTCTGAACAACTGCTTTAAACAATGGAGGATGAAACATGGGTATAAATACCTTCATCATACATTAGTGAATATCGCCATAAGTACCTATGTTCAAAATCAGAAGAGGTTTCAAAAATAGTGAAAGTAATTTGATTTTGGTTGTGTTCATAATACTCTTTTGCACATTCTCACTTCATCACGAACAATTATCTTCAATGCAAACCAGCTCATCATTTTCCATGGAGGAGGTGTTGTTTTCATAGTTGAAAATGTTTGTAGGAGATTCAAGAGTCTCTTTTGTTTTCCATTCATATTCTTCTTCACAAAATGAGAAATGGGATAACTTACCTCCAAATTCAGTCTCATCTATCGAGGCTTTGAGAACAGTATTGATCTTGCCTGTTTGTTCCATTCCATCATGAGACATTTTTGTATCAAATGAAGAAACACAACTGAGATCATACTTAACTTGCAAACTCATGGCATATGTCAAGATCTCTACAGTGAGTTGAGGGTCTTCAATTTCTTTTGCAATCCTCAAGATCTCTTGCACATGTTGCTCTTTCAAATCTGCCATATACTCGCTTTCACCTTTTTTAAAGACTCTTCACATTGGGCTTCAAGGAAAAGAGTGGAAATATGATCTTCACATAACCAAGGGTCACTTGAAATATCCTCTTTCTCTTGATTCATATTCCTATCCATACAAGGGTTTTCTTCTTGCAAGTTTGGGAATAATTGGATTTCATCACTTTAAAATAGAGAGAAGAGATCCGTACTGCACAAAAAGGGCACACCTTTCAATTTAAGATTCACTAAGTTATCTTCACGGAAGGAGGTAGAACAAAGTTTTGGAGTTGCAACATGAGGACCATTTTATACACTACCCTAAACATCTTCAAGAAAGTCTTCTTCTTTGAAAAAAGTGGTAAAAATCCATGCTCACTGTGATGATCAACACCACTGAAATGCAACTTTTTCCCTTGACTAAATTCTACTAATTCTTGGCAAAATCTCAATTAGTGTAAGACTTATACACTTTTTGAATTCTTAATATTATTAAACTAAGTATCTATGTCGAATTACAGTAGATTATACGCTTATTATACTAAACAAGCTAAATCAGTTATAGTCATATTTTAATTAATAAAATAGTAGGAACCTTTATATATGTGGGATATTATTAAGAAAGATTAATTAAGCTTTAAACATGATTTAAAACAAACTTACAGACTCAAACTTGTGAAATTAACTAGAAATAAATTAAACTTCGGGTCTAGAAAATTTGCAAAGACAAAGGACAAAGACATGTGTCATCATGTTTAATGGTAAATGACATCTAATACTGACCCTGCGAAATGTGTGTGTACATGGATCTTTTATATTAGCTCGCACTTTGCAGTGCATCATACAAATCAATATACCAATTAATAACAAGACAACACATTAAACCGTACATGCGTGGAAATATTTAATAGTTTGTGGATTGACAAGATAAAAAATATGTGAAACAATGCAGTCAAATTATATTGGTTTGCATACTGACCACTTTGACAAAGGATTATGATATGCAAAATTGGTTTCTTAACCTAATTGGTTACAACTGATAATATTGTCAAATGAATGACAATGCGAAATGCGACAGGACTTGGAACAATCCTCTTCGGTTGGGTTTCACATTCGATAGAGATCAACTAGAACAAGTATAAATCTATGAAGGAATTAGAATGATCTAAATGGGATCGTGCTTCAAATAAATTAAAAGAGACTGACACGGTCATGACATTGTAAAACTATATGGTGTTATCTCATTGGTTAAACCCTCACAATAATCAGTAAGTTGACAAGTCAATAACACACGGTTTTCTCTAATTGGCTAAATCTTCACAAAAGACAGAGGGATCTAACAATCTCTAACACAACAAATGACACATGGTTCTTTTTAATTGGCTAAGACTTTGCAAAGGTACCAAGACTCTGACATTGTGAAGTACACATGGAATATTTTATTTGTCTCAAACTTCATAATTTTGTATATTGCACTGTGTTGGGGCGGATTTAGAACGTAGAATTAACTACAGTTAAAGGTGATTTCAGGTCTAAGGCATAAAATACAGTATTACGACTGCGAAGAGATGGAAACACAACAAACACAACTATAAAATAAAAAAGATAGATAATTTAGCCTGAAACACCATTAAAATTGCAAGATTACTTCAAACAAGATCAATAACATTAATACACTCTTGTTCCATATCAATTTAAATAGGATTTTCATTAAAAATATACATAGATATCTAAAATTATGTATTTTATTGACTTATTTATATAATTCATTGTATTTAATAATACAAACACATATTTTTATAAATATACATAGCCACATATACAGAATTCATTCCTTTGCATGTTTTTAACAACATAAACAGAAGAATTAATATTCCTTTTAATAGTTTTTGATGTTTAAAGAGCTTTAACATAAACATATGGATCTTTTATAGACAATACTTATTTGAGACAATTCACAGGAATTCTTGTACCAAATTCCAATCCAGACTCAGGAAACAAACACCAGACTATGGCCACACTTGAGAGGAATGTGTTATACACCCTGTGTATGTTCGCCTTGCCCTAGCCAGAACCATCCAAGGTTGTAATTTTTATCCCCTGTTATGACACCGCTGGTGCCCCTCTCTCTACCCACCACCTGCCTATGCCTAGTGACCCTTGGAATTTTCTTCCATAGACTCAATTCATAATATTCTTCAAACTCTTTGTTGGTATTCTTTCTTAGAATCACCATTACAATTTTTTGTCTCAAAATCACAATGATTCAAAAAATAATGTCCCTCCTTTCTCTTTGACATGCCTTTTAATAGTTTTTCATTGGAAGTTAATAACCATCACATTGGTTGTTCACACCTTTTCATAAATACATTAAACATCTTTAATTGAAATCTTGTGACATTCATTACATTAATAGCTATGTACAATGTATTTTGCTTAATTAAAACTTGATATTTAATAATCCGCAAGTCTTTAATTCTTTTTAAGCCTCAAGGATTTAGTCACATAACATTTCTCCCATACTTGAATCGGCTACTACCATCAGTAGTGCCAAGTCTATGTTGAAAATCACAGAAAAACACAAGTCATTATTTAAACAAACCAGGATATTGTTCTTTCAAGAAATCTTCTCTTTCCCAAGTAACACTTTCCACATCACAAAAAGTCCATTTTACTATAACTTCTTTAATTTCTCTATTTATAAGGTTCTTAGTCCTTTCCAAAATTATTTCACGTTCAATTTTGAATTCACATGTAAGCTTAATAACTATATTTTTCCAATCAATAACATGATTAGCATCATACACATATTTCTTTAACAAGCTTACATGAAATACATTATGAATTCTAGACAATTCATACGGTAAAGCTAATCTCTAAGCCATGTTTCCTATTCTTTCTAGAATTTCAAAAGGTCCACAAAAACGAGGAGCTAACTTAGCATATTTTCTTAACTTCAAAGAACTCTTCTTAGGTTTTACTCTAAGAAATATTTTATCACCTACTTTAAATTCTCTAATAGTTCTTTTAGAATCAACCCAATGCTTATATCTATCTTGGGTAGCTTTCGTGTTCTATTTGGATTTGTTTATGATTTCTTCCATTTCTTTCAAATTATCATTACCATACCAAGATCTATGTTCAGGATTATACCATGAAATAGGATAAGTACAATTCTACCATACACAACTTTAAACGGTGTCATTTTAGTTATAATGTGATAACCTTAATTATAAGAAAACTCAATCAAATGCAGATATTGTTCCCAATTACTAGGTTTTTCACTTGTATACATTCTAAGCATATCTTCTAGTATTATATTTATTCTTTCAATTTAACCATTTGTCTTGGGATGATAAGTCATATTAAAGCTCAAACAAGTACCCAACTCATCAAATAAGGATCTCCAGAAAGAAGAACTAAATCTGGGGTCTCCATCAGTTGTCAAATATTTAGGAAGAGCATGCAAACGAAAGATTTCCTTAGAAAACAAATGAGCTATATCAAAAGTAGAGGTTTTGATTTTGGTTGGTAGAAAATGAGCCATTTTTTAATCTATCAACCACTGCAAGAATAACATCATGTCAATTCTTAGTCTTAGGTAAACTTGTAATCAAATCCATACTAACTGACTCCCATTGCCAATCAGGAATAAACAAAGGTTGTGATTGTCCAGGTTTACTACATTGTTCAGATTTAACCTTTTGACAAGTCAAACACTACTGCACATACTTCCTAGTGTCTTGTTTCATCCTAGGCTAGAAATAATTATTTTTGACTGACGAGTAAGTCTTTTAAAATCCATGATGTCCAACTATGGTAATGTCATGAGAATGTCTCAAAAAAAATTGTTTCAAACTACGAAGACTAGGATTTACACAATTTAGGCTACTTCTAGTACAACAGATCACATTCACACCAAAATCAAATTTGATGATGACTCTATCTTATAAGATAGACATGACACAAAATGTCCATATTAGAATTGACTCAGACATATGATATTCAAAAATGTAGACTATCACTTAGGCAATGACGTCTTTAATTACATTGATCATAATTAACTTTGTTTCTAACATAGAAAGCATTATGCAAACCATTACTAACAAACTATTTAAAATATGGACAATTTAAAGAACTCACTATCTCAGGAATATATAAATAAGTATTTCAGATATACATACTTAAGGATAAACAATCTCTAACGATAATAAGTTTGTACTCATATGTAAGAGAAGGTTGATTCAATGATTAATACTACCTGCAGACCACAATAAATCAGTTTTAAAATATAAACTATTGACCAGAACTAAGATATGAAGGAATCCAAATATATATCATAATCCTATGAATTATCCATAAGACTAATCACCTATTACTCATGGAAAATATAGAATAATATGTTCTTCAGCAAGCAGATCTTTTCTCCATCTGACTAGTTCATACAGCTCGACTATGTAGAACTAGTACACGTGGGAATAAATTACCATGTGGAAGCCACAAGCATCAGCGTAACATTCAATAAAATGGTACGTTATAAGGATTAAAAACTACATAATGTGGGAGGAGTGACCAAATAAATATTTCTCCTCAATTCAATATAACCACCTAGATTCACATTCTTCAATCCACCTCATTATGCGTTGACGTTTATAGTGATAAGTAACTTGAGAGGCACATAACTAATCTAGAATCGTATGCTTACATAAATGTGAGAACGCGTGTGAGCTGATTCAAAACACCTTATAACACAAATAAAACTAAAGAAAGGGCAAATATGTAAGCTGATAAAATGCTTCCCTGGAGTGTTATCACTTGATCTATCTACTGCTTGTTTCTTTAGAACGGTTATTTCAGATTCCAATTTCAATGGATAATATTTCTCTTACGCATGCCAATACTTAAGATGTTAAACATTCGACAAATGCTTAATACTCTCATGACACACTAATGTAATTTGGCATAGAAGTTTCAAGAACTATGAATAACATGTACTCATGTTCATCTTCATTTTCAGGAATAGGCATCCAAAGCACCACGGTCTAGAAATATGGATCACAAATACCGCTCTAAATTTTCTCTCCAACATCACGGCCATCAGAGTCATAAAAGTGGTTGGGGCAATGGTTAACCCAATATGCATAACATCAAACTTAAATAATTTGACCATATATAGTTCTCAAAATATTTTCATGCAAGGATTAACATCTTTACAAAATCTCGTGTAATGATAATCATAGCACAAATCGCTCTGATATTAACATCTAGCAGCATTGAGACCTGATCTTACATAATCAAAAATTCACAGAATAATGATACTTGCATTTTCAATTCAGTTAGCTGATTTAAGTGACTACAATCATACATAGTCTCCATAGTACCATAGGCTTATGCATCCTTAGAATCTAGGAAACAACCTCAACTGGTGCATCCCACAAATATTTTGAAACACTAGGTCCAATTTATACATGAGTTTAATTATTCAATCAATTGTCACATATAAACTAAGATAATAACAGGTCATAGACAATAAACCATAAGGTGCGTTAGACACTGGCTGAACACTAATAATATAGATCCTAACATCATAAACTTACAGATCTTATAGGTGGAAACCCACCATAGACATGAAGAATGGATCTCTAAAACATCCATAAGTTATTGGATCCATTTGTTCATCTTGGCCAATGTCAATTCTTAAGAACTACAACAACTTCTTGAGTAAACAAAGCACAATGTACCTACACATTTTCTCTAAGACTTCATCTGGAAGCTGTCCACCACCACCTACATGGTTACCTAGGATCAATTGACTAAATGTTCCCTGCAATACCTTATTTAGAGTATTTGAATCAATTTCAAGATGTTTTGAATAAAAACTGTGTTCATATTCGCAGTCTTTATTAGAGTTTTTAGGAGCATTTCTAGACCAATTTTTGTGTTAACAATTACATCAAAAAGGACCTAGGACATCAAACCCATGAAATAGTGCACTATGTACAGTATTATCAATTTCATAACCTAAATCCTCAACTAAATCTCCCGTAACATGCTTAAGTATCCTTCCATTAGCTAAGTTTCTAACATGCATACTGAGAAACTGAAAGTGTTTTTTTTTGTTTGAAGTTTAGTGTGTATCTTTTCCACTAAGTCGCGATAATTAAAGTCTATGACTACTACTTAAATGAGGTCAATAGGTCTTAAGTTTTGTAGGGGTTATTAGACCATATTACTTCTAATCAGAGACACTTGCTTATGCATTGTACCTGTATCAACAACAACATAAACTTTCAAATTATGATTACCTTATTTTGTTTTATCATCAATTTTCTTATTTTGGTTTTGATCCCAACCTTTTATTTTCTTAGGAAAACCCCTAGCATATTGGTTATCTCCACAATTCCAGTATTTAACTTCTTCAGGTTTTGTCTTAACATAGTCTTGTTTCTTTTGTTGATTTTTGATCTGATTATTTTTGCAATTTACAGTCTCACTAAATGATCTTTTTCTGTCATTAGTCTTTTTCAGACTTATTACATTTATTTTCTGATTTACTAGACTTATTAGATTTATCAATTATAGCTTCTACAAATTGGCTTTTTAATGTTTCTAATTACTCAAAAAGATGATTTACTTCTCTGCCCAATTGTTGGTTTTTTCACTCCAATTCATTGTAATCCATACCATTATGTGAATCCATTCCATTCATTTTGTCATTTATTCTGTGTATATACACAATTTTAGCTTTGTGATAAAATCACCATAATCTATTACTTCACAACATTTTTATTTTCCTTTCATCCATTCAATAAAAGAATGTATTTTAATGAGGGTAATTAGCTCTGATACCAAATGAAATGTAAATTTTTCCATTGACTAAATTCTACTAATTCTTGGCAAAATCTCAATCAGCGGAAGACTGATACACTTTTTGAATTCTTAATATTATTAAACTGAGTAGCTATGTCGAATTATAGAAAACTATACACTTATTATACTAAACAAGCTAAATCGGTTACAATCATATTTTAATTAATAAACCTATAAGAACCTTTAAATATGTTGGCTACGAATAAAAAATATTAATTAAGCTTTAAACACAATTTAAAATAGACTTACGAACTTAGACTTGTGAAATTAGCTAGAAAACAATTAAACTTCAGGTCTGGAAAATCTGTGAAGACAAAGGACAAAGACAGGTGTCATCATGTTTAATGGTAAATGACATCTAATACTGACCCTATGAAATACGTGTTTATGTAGCTCTTGTCTATTTTTTCACTTCGCAATGCATCATGCAAATCAACATACTAATTAATAACAAGATATTGTATTAAACCATACATACTTGGAACTCTTTAATTAGTTTGTGAATTGACAAGATAAACAATATGATAAACAACGTGTTCAAATTCTATTAGTTCGCATACTGAAAAATCTGACAAAGGATTACGATATGCAAAATCGATGGCTTAACCTAATTAGTTATAACTAGCAAGATTGTCAAATAATTGACAACGTGAAATACGGCAGGACCTAGAACATGTTGGTATGGTCTTAATAGGTGTTGCAATTAATGCATAACCACATTAATGAGAAACCAAATTTTGTATGATGATGTCAGGATGTTGTATATGATTCTAACATACTAGTTCATATGTTTATCAGTTGCTATAGTGGGATTCAATGAGGTGTGTTTGCTCTAGCAAGCCCATACATGTGCCTAAGAGGTGTAGCTTGACAATGTGAGCTTCTTGGATGCTTGGGAATAATTTTGACATGATGTATAGCATTATTTGAGGGTGCTTGTGTACTCACAGCAGTGGCATGGTGCAGGTATAGGTGGGTCACTTGGTTACAGGTGCTCATTAGGAGCAGGTATAGCAACTTGGAGGTGTGACATAGTGTTTTAGAGCTAGATGAGCTCATGGAATCAAGAAATAAGGTTTATCATGTAAAATGAGGTATGTTTGGGTAATTTTCAGCGGTTACTCGATGATTTATTGCATTATTTCAGTTAACTCTAGCTTCCACAATGAGGATCTAGCATGCAAGCATAGGTAAGTATTAGTGACTAGATATTTTGAGCCATGGAGTTGATTTTTTTATGATTGGATATGTTATAGGGATAATTCATAGTGCTCTCAGAAAAAAATTCAGGTGCCCATGATGTGTATTTTTCTAGATATGATTGATTTTGTAAGACATGGTCAAAATCTAGTGCATTTCCAATTTAAAGTGCAACTTCAAATGCTTGTTGTGAACATTTTGATTTGCATGGGACCTTGTGAATTTTAAGGAATATTATATGTTGATTTTATAAGGTTACACAAAAATAATGAGTTCATTTTATCATTATTTTTTTATGAACGAATGTTAAGAAGGTAAAGAGATCTAAAACCCTAGTTAAACCCTAGCAAGAGTAGTTGGCAGAAAGTGAAATGTTGTGACCCATTTTTGATTGATTCATTAAACATGATAATTATATGTCGTAGAGGACTCCTAGGGATTTCCAGAAATGTATGGTAGAGGTCATGGTGATGAGTGGACCCCACCTAAAATTACTAGTTTCTGAAGAAGAAGGTTTTAGGACAAGATAGTCCAAATGAGTAGCATGAAAAATTGGTGATGCATGATTTTTGGGAGTTTTTTATTCATGTACATGAATTTTTAGAGAAATATCTTATAGGTACATTGTGTTTTGAGGTCCAAATGGGTTGACTCATCAAATGACAATTTTAGTGTCTCAAATAATAGGATTCAATAAAATGGCTATAACTTGAACTACATGTGGATTTTTGAGATGATTCAAGTTGTGTTGGAAATTGGATTCATATAAATTTCTATTCATGTGTGTGTGTGTGTGTGTGTGTGTGTGTTGGCTCATGAAGAGGTAACTTGATAGGGTTTCCAAGGCATTCTTTGAGAAAGAAGATTCTTGGTAGTTCAAGATAACATTTGTTTTTGTGCAAGTTTGATGTTATTTGAAGCATGATATGGATTAGGTGATGTTTCTTATCACCTGTAATATAAATAGGGATGAATTTTTCATCCAATTAATCAATTTTGAGGTATTGAGTGCATGTATAATTTTTTTATGAGCTAACCTTTGGAAACAATGTTTTTGGAAGGTTGATATGGTGAAGGAAAATGTTGTTGTAGTTTGAAGTGAAGGATGTTTCATGAATTATAACTTTCTTAGAAGTGCTCTATTTTTTTTTGTCACATGACATGTTTTTGTTGATTAAAATATATTTGGTGATCAGATGAAGTTTCCAGGGTGTAGGAAATTGTTTTTTTTTTATTTGTAAAGGGAATTGGGCCTAGCAAATGAAATAATTTGATTGGTTGATATTAATTACGACCATATATAAATTTTAAATGATATTTTATTAATATTTTAGGGGTTTTTGGTCATGATAAATTATGGTACTAATGTTAGGGAAATTTTAAGATTGTGCCCATTGGGTTTTGAGCCATTTTTTTCTCTTGTAATGTGGGTTTTGGCTAGGCCGACCTAATTGGGTCACTTGTGACTGTTGTATTTCAAATTTTAAATGTTTACTTGATGAATGGGTTGAACCAAATGGAGAGAAAAGGTTGTTCATAAGTTTGAAATGTGGGGAAGCATATAAAAGCATGTTTTTGGGTGCTTTTTAGAACTAGTTGTGTGTGTGCATGTGGAGCGACCTAGGTGAAGTGTGATTGTAGTTTTTTTAGAATGATTTGGAGATAAATAAAGTTTTTGTAGGCAAATAAAAATAAGAATAAATGAAAGCAATATTTTGATGATTTTTAGAGGGTTTGAGGAGCTTATTTTGTGAAGATTGATCACCTAGGGTTTGAGAGAAGAAATGCAAGTTGAACATTGGATATACATCAGTTGTGGCAGAAACAAATCAAAGATATACACATCATAATGTGGTTGAGTTGGTTCTTGATCATCTTGGGAGGTTGTAGCCTCCTTATGGAGTTGGTGCTTCACAAAATTAGGAGTTCGTGCTTCTTGTAGGGTTGGTGCTCCTTATGGGGTTTGTGCCTCACTAAATTCAGAAACATATCAATATAAGATTGTGTTTCAGTTTTTTATTCCCCTTGAGGTTTTCTCACTTATATCTTGTGTTCTTGTTGTTTTTCTTTATTTTCATGATTACATGTTTTATTGATGGTTTATGGTCTGCACACATTAGGATTTGAATAAGTGGTTATTGTGATTGTATTCTTATGGTATGTTGGGTTTCATATCTGAAATATAATTTAAATTTTTATACGGACTAATTCACCCCCCCTCTCAGTTTATTGTGCTTCTAAAAATTGGTATCAGAGTTGGTCCATTTGCAAAAGTCTAACTACTTAAAAGGAGATCCTTGAAGAAAAAAATGTCTGGCAACATTGCAATTGGAAAGCCACCACTATTGATGGAGTGAATTATAGTTTTTGGAGCATAACGATGAAGAATTTCATCATGGCAAAAGAGTGATGGCCATTTTTTCTCTAATAAGTCTATTTTGGTTTCGTTATATTGGTATGGTATGAAGAAAAAGAGTATGCCTTGTATAGCATAATTTAGGCCTGAGATTGATGGATTATTGTCTAGAATGATGGAGTAATGATGGAGTTGTGTCTTTCATGTTATTATTGGCATGCCAATGGTGTTTTTGTCTATGTTCCAAGACTGCTACAATGTTGTCAGGAAGCTCAAAATAGGGTTGAAGATGAAAAGTTGTTAGTTTGCATGCTTAGGAGGTTGGAATGATGGTTTTTCCCCTAAAAAGGTGATTTTTTTTCTTTTTAATGATTAATTGATGGTCTTTAGATGTTTGAGGTGCTTCTTCCAGGGGGAGTTTGTTTCTTGCATGCTTAAAATGAACACAAAATTTAGATTTTTTGCAAAAACCAAGAGATGGAGCTTGTTTTAAAACATTTGGTTGATGTTTCTAACCAAAGCATGGAGGTATGAAGATGCAGAAGGTACGTTACAGGTATTCATTTTTCATTAATGTAAAAAGGGGGAGAAGTTCAGGGTGTTTTCCATCAATGACAAAGGGGGAGATTGTTGGCATGGTCCTAATAGGTGATGTCATTGATGCAAAACCACATTAATTACAAAGCGAATGTTTTATTATGATTTCATGATGTTGTATATGATTCTAACATATTGCTTCAATTTTTTATCGACTGCTACAGTCGGATCCAGTGAGGTGTGCTTGCTCTAGCAAGCCCATATAGGTGCCTATGAGGTGTATCTTGGTAGTGTGAGCTTCTTGGATGCTTGGGAATTATGTTGACATGATTTATAGAATGATTTGAGGGTGTTTGTACACTTACATTAGTGTCATGGGTTAGGTACAGGTGGATCACTTGTTTACAATTGTTCATTGGGAGCAGGTATATCAGCTTGGAGGTGTGACAAAGTGTTTTGGAGCTAGATGAGCTCATTGAAGCATGAAATTAGGTGTATCATGGAAAATTAGGTATGTTTTGGTCATTTTTAGAGGTTACTTGATGAGTTATTATATTATTTCAATTGGCTCTAGCTTCTACCGTGACGATCTTAAATGTAAGCATATGTAAGTCTTAGTGACTAGAGATTTTGATTCGTGACGTTGATTTTTTGATGATTTGATATGTTAGAAGGATGATTCATAGTGCTATCAGAAAAATTTAAGGTTCCCATGATGTGTATTTTTCTAGATATGACTGATTTTGTAAGACAAGGTCAAAATCTAGTGCATTTCGAGTTCGAAGTGTAACTTCATATGCTCGCTATGAAAAATATCCTTTACATGGGACTTTCTTCCTTTTAGGGAATCTTATATGATGATTTTATAAGTTTTCACAAAAACAATGAGGTCATTTGATCATCATTTTGTTATGAACGAATGTTAAGAAGGTAAAAAGGTATAAAACCCTAGTTAAACCCTAGCTAGGAGTAGTTGGCAGAAAGTAAAATTTTGTGAGCCAGTTTTGATTGATTCATAAAAACATGATTATTGTATGTTGTAGATGAATCCTCTTTTATTTCCATAAATTTATGGTTGAGGTCATGGTGATGAGTGGGCCCCACCTAAAAAATAACAATTTTTGGAGAAGAAGATTTTAGGAAAAGATTGACCAAAGGGTGGTGCATGATGTTTGGGAGGTTTTTTTATTTCCATGAAGTTTTAGATAAATATTCCAAATAGGTTGACTGGTCAAAGGATAGTTTTGGGGTCTCAAATAACAGGGTCCAGTAAAATGGCTAGAACTTAAGCTATAGGTAGATTTTTGAGATTATTCAAGTTGTTTTGGAAATTAGATTCAGAGATATTTCCATTTATATACTTATTGCCTCATTATGAGGTCATTTGATAGGTTTTCCAAGGCATTCTTTGATCAAGAAGATTCTTGGTAGTTCAAGACAACATCTATTTTGGTGCAAGTTTGATGTTATTTGAAGCATGCGATGGATTGGGTGATGCTTCCTATCACCTGAAATGTGACTAGGGATGAAGTTTTCATCTAATTAATATATTTTTAGGTATTTAAGGCATGTATAAAATTTTTATGAGCTAACATTTGGAAACCATGTTTTTGACATGTTGATTTGGCGAAGGAAAATGTTTCTGTGGTTTCAAGTGAAGGATTTTTCATGACTTATAAATTTATTATAATTTTTCTAAAAGTTATTCCATTTCTTTTATTGGTCACATAACATGTTTTGGTTGAGTAAAAGAGATTTGGTGATTAGATGAAGTTTCCAGGGTGCTGAAGGGTGTAAGAAATAGTTGTTTTGAGAATTGTAAAGGGAACCAGACCTAGTAAATGAAATAATTTGATTTTTGATATTAATTGTGACCTTTTACGAATTTTTAATGATATTTAATTTATATGTAAGGTGTTTTGGGTCATGAAAAAGTATGGTACTAATGTTAGGGAAATTTTAAGATTGTGCCCATGGGGGTTTGAGTCATTTTTGGCATTTGTAATGTGGGTTTTGGCTAGGTCGACCTAATTGGGTCACTTGTGAATATTGTATTTAAAATTTTAAATGTTTCATTGATGTATTTGTTAAACAAAATGGAGGTAAAATTTTGTTCCTAAATTTGAAAGGTGGAGAAGTATATAAAAACATGTTTTTTGGTGCTTTTTGGAACTAGTTGTGTGTGTGCATGTGGAGTGACCTAGGTGAAATGTGATTGTAGGTGTTTGAGCATGATTTTTAGTTGAATCAATTTTTTTTATAAGTAAATAAAAATTAGAGGAAATGAAAGCAAGAGTTTGATGATTTTTAAAGGGTTTGATGAACTTGTTTTGTGAAGATTGATCACCTAAGGTTTGAGAGAAGAAGTGTGATCTTAACAATGGATATCCATCAGTTCCATCAGTTGTGGTAGAAAAAATACGATATGTACACATCATAAGATGGTTTATTGGGTACTTGATCATCTTGGGGGGTTGTTTCCTCCTTGTGGAGTTGGAGCTTCACAAAATTAGGGGTTGGCGATCCTTGTAGCTTGGTTGGTGCCTCACTAAATTCAGAAACATATCAATATAAGATTGTGTTTCAGTTGGTTTTCTTCCCCTTGAGGGTTTCCCACTTATATCTTGTGTTCTTGTTATGTTTCTTTTCTTTCATGGTTACATGCTTTATTGATGGTTTATGGTGTGCACACATTAAGAGTTGAATAAGTGGTTATTGTGATTATATGCTTACGGTATTTGGGGTTTCATATCTAAAATATAATTTAAATTTTTATATGGATTGATTCACCCCCCCCTCTCAGTCCATTTTGCTTCTAACAGAATAATACTATTGGGCCGGATTCCACATTTGACGGAGATTAACTAGCGAAAGTCTAAATATGTGAAGGACATGGAATTATCTAAATGGGATTGTACTTCACAAAAATTAGAAGAGACTGAAACGGGCATGACATTGCGAAACTATATGGTGTCATCTCATTGGTTAAACCCTTGTAATAATCATTAAGTTGAAAATTCAATAACAAACGAACTTTTGTTATTGGCTAAAGCTTCACAAAAGATAGAGGGATATAACAACATCTGACACAGTGAATAACACATGGGTCCTTTTTATTGGCTAAGAATTCGCAAAGGTACCAAGACTTTGACCCCACGAAGCACACATGGAATAGATTAATTGGATCAAACTTCATAATTTTGTATATTGTATTGTGTCAAGGCGGATAAATAGAACATGGAATTAATTGCAGTTAAGGGGACTTTCAGGTCCAAGGCATAAAATATAGTAATACTACTGCAAATAGATAGAAGCATAACAGACACAACTATAAAACACATAAGATATATAATTTAGCTTGGAACACCATTAAAATTGCAAGATTACTTCAAACATGATCAATAACATTAATACACTCTTGTTCCATATCAATTTAAATGGGATTTTCATTAAAAATAGACAAAAATATCTAAAATTACGTATTTTATTGAATTATTTATATAATTCACTATTTTTAATAATACAAGCATGCATTTTTATAAATATACATAGCCACATATACAGAATTCATTCCTTTGCACATTTTTCACAACATAAATAGAAGAATTAATTTTCCTTTTAATAGCTTTTGATGTTTACAAAGTTTTAACATAAAATTATAGAGATTTTATAGTTAGAATACTTATCTGAGACAATTCATAGGAATTATTATACCAAATTCCAATCCAAACTCAGGCAACAGACACCTGACTATGGCCACACTCGAGAGGAATGTGTTATACACCCCATGTATGTTCACCTTTCCCTAGCCAAGACCATCAAAGGTTGTACTCTGTACCCCTGATTAGGACACCGACGGTACCCCTCTCTCTACCCATTGCCTGCCTGTGCCTAGCCAACCTTATAATTTACTTCCACATACTCAATTCATAATATTCTTCAAACTCTTTGTTAATATTCTTTCTTATAATCACCATTACAATTTTTTGTCTCAAAATCACCATGATTCAAAAAATAATGTCCCTCCTTTCAGTTTGACATGCATTTTATAGTTTTTCTTTGGCAGTTAATAACCATCATGTTGGTTGTTCACACCTTTTCATAAATACATTAAACATATTTAATCAAAAGCTCATGATATTCATTACATCAATAGCTATTTACAATGTATTTTTCTTAATTCAAACTTGATATTTCATAATCCACAAGTCTTTAATTCTTTTTAAGCCTCGGGGATTTAGTCACATAACAACTACACTTCTTTAGCAAGGATGGTGAAATAAGTTCCTTGGAGAATTCATACCCAATTTTCTCATTCATTTCAGATTCAAGAAGTAATTTTAATGCTTCCACTTCCTCCATTTCAACATTGTGAACTTGTTCATCCATGATTGTATCAAGAAGAGAAACGGATTCTTTAATTTTCTCTGTTTCATCATTCAGATTTGTGCATCCATTGAAGAACCAGAATGAGAGAGAAAGTCATCAATGATTACCTCAAATTCATCCTCCTTAAGAATCTAATTTTGGGATGGAGGTCTCATTTCTTGAACATCCTCGTGACAGGTGGAGTATTCAACAAGAACTGGATCATATTTCATAGAACAAGAATCTTCATCGCTCGTATCCATGATTTCTCTAGTGGGTTATTCCTTGAGCCAAAATGAATTGATGAATGAAGGTTCAACTATCGTGTCTTCTTCATCATCCTCCAAGGTTTTGATTTGGTTCTCATCATAAGGTTAAAGGATATGGAATTCATCAGAGGTGTAAAAGAATCTTCCAAAAATCAACACCTCATAATGTGGAAAATCATGAAAATATTCTTTTGAAAAATGAGTTTCTTCTTCCTCAATATTGTGAAGTGCTTCAATATGTTCATACTTTTTTTAAGGCGTATGCATAAATCAAGATTTCATGGTACTTTTTGCGATCATAATTTCCTTCTTCCACACTCAAAATCTTTTTCACAAAATCTTGTCTCAAGTCTTCAATGTATTCATCTCTGTATGCAATAAAATCATCTAGAGGAAGAGAGATTAAATACAATGTTCTAAGTTTCTTAGTCAGCTGGGTGAAATTGAAAATATTTCCTTCAATAGATTATTTACCTTCATGTCCTTCATACAATATTTCATATCTCTTATGAATCTTTTTCATCCATTTCTTGGATTCTTGATCATCAGTAGGTATGATTCCCATTTTATTTCCTTTAGCATCAGTTCGCTTGAATTGGAGCCACAAGGACTTGATCACGGGATCTTCACAAGAAAAAATCTTCTCCATTCTAGACAGTCTTTTTATAACTACTACAAAAACAGTATGGACCTTCTTTCCCTTAGATGATTCTGGGTTTTTTCTTAAAACAAGAGAATTTTTCGTTGCAACAGAACCTTTACTTTTACAAGAGATGTTCCAGAATGATGACTATCGAAAATTCATGTATAAGGTTATTCTTCTTCTTATTATTGTTCTTCTTTTTTATTGTCACTCATTGGTACTAGATACCAATATTAAAACTTCATCATTGAGATGCAGGAAACAAACGTGACAAGGATTCATTTTGTGACAGACTCACCTTCAAAATCTTATTTTTCTTTAACATATAATTTTTTGTTTTTGTAATTTTGGTCTTTCGTAGAGATATTTACGGGTGCACGAGGGAAGATCTCTCCCTCGTGGAGTCACCAAAAATTGTTGGTGAAATAATTTTTTGTGTTGCAAATTATGTGCTTCCACTAATGCTCACTGGGCTACGCCCCTCCTTGTGTATGGGGAGGCTCCCATTATTGAATGTAAACTATCATAATTCTATCTAAAGTTTATGGGGTGTCTAAATAGATCGGTGATCACACATGAACACTTCACTGAAACTGTAGAAAAGTGCTTATACAAGGTACAAGGGAGGAATTTGTAACGATGAGGGGTGAAGGAGGTAAATTAGGAAAGAGAGGGTTATTGTTTTGATTAGGAAATAACATAGTTCACAAACAATAACTGGAGTATTTCAACATTCAATTAGAGGAAAGAAACAATGTAATCTATTAGCGAGACTAACAAACTAGAGACACACAATTATTTAGATTCATCAATCAAGGATGCAAAGTTCCTTCTTGATCACTATGCTTGCAAAGTGCGGAAAAGAGAGAGAGTAGAGGAACAAATGAGAAAGGTAAATGGAAGAAATGTAGCTTTTATTTCTTGTGTTGGTGATACAAATCTCAACATCCAAACCACAATCCACAATTGCTACCAAAAATTAAACTTTTATATCCTTTGGAATGGAAAAGCCATTCCAATTTATAACATTGTGAATTATCTATTTCTCTACCCCCCATATGACTCTTTGTATTCCTATTCCACTTGTGACTTTTCAATTACCTTAAGAAGAGACAAATTAAGTATCTCTCTTATAATGTGAGCGAATACTTTTAAGTTTTACAAATATTTCATTTTCACTTAAGTGAATAAGACAAAATACAATGATTGTGTATAATGAAAAAATAGAAAGAGGGGAGAGAAGAGGAGAAAGAATGAAGGGAGGAGAGGAAGAATTCTCCAAATAATGGATGAATATGTCTCCATCTTCAATTATTATAAAGATGGAAACTTGTTGCATGATAACCCTCCGCAACACTATGATGCTCTGGCGATGAAGATTGGTCCTTTGGAAACTTTCCACTTTCGAGACCTCTCTAGAATATAGCACATTTGAAATCACTGAAATAAAAGGTGATGAGTGTTGAAACACTAAAGACAATTAGTAATTATCTCCCTTAGTTGAACAAGTCTTAAAACCTTTGAAACACGACAATGCCTCCAAAATGTCAAGTTCTTGATGCAGCTTGAGAACACTTCTTGCACAATTCAACATGATGATCCCGACTCTTTGGAAATGGAGAAATCAATGAGATGTGGTGAAGAAAAATATTATCATGAGATAAATGAAGGTGAGATATTAGATGGAACATTCTTGTAACTTTTGATCAACCCATCGGATGAAGTGAGAAGCAATAGAGACCCTAATACATTGTTGTGACCAAAATTGAAGACTGGAAGAGAACCTCTTCTTTTTGAAACACAATTCCACTGTCTACCCCTTTGAAATCATGATTTTTCCTCCATGAAGGTTGGGATTAGTGAGGGATGTAAATGATGAGAAACCATGACCATTTTGAACCTTTTCTAGACACTTACTATTTTAGTAAGTTTTTCCTGGGTGACTAGTTTTGGTAATTTTGTCGAATTGTCACTTTTGAGAACTTTTCCTCAGGGGGAATGAATTGAGTGACTTGAATCCATTATTTATTCAGAATTACTATTCTTAGTAAGTGTATTGAATATGGACTTACTAAAAATATACACTAGTCATGGAGTGTCAGATCGGAGTGAAAATGATCTCCAAAAATTCTACTTCACGCTGGGATGTTTTGCTCCAATTTTTTAGGGTTTCTCTCATCCAGAGATTCATAAAATGAAAAGATAACTTTCAGGTCTGTGTTTTCATCCATGGAAAAGGTATAATTTAAAAAAATAATCGTTCATATCTTTAATTATACTCATTTTCATGGGGTAAGAGAGTGCTCATTGGAAAGATGATTTTCTGTATATCTTTGTCTCCGATTTTGAGGCAATTTGAATCACTACAACTCCATAGATTTGAGGAGGTATTTTTCATGTCTGGAAACTTCAGAGGATTGTAAAAATGGTTAAAGAGCATCAATGAGGTCATATAAACAATCATTCCAAAGGCATTCACATAGGGAAGCTTCGTCCAAAGTTTTAGCGCCATTAGAGGTGAGGTTTTAAAGCAATGAGCAAAAAGATGTTTGGATATGGTAGATGTCTAGTTTTTCTGGAAAATCATAACAGAAATGGAGGGAAAGGAAATTTTAAACATGGATTTAAAAATGACTAAGTATTTATATTCTCATCTCCTTACTAACCAAGCCAACTTACTCCTTAATTCCCCTTGACCATTCTCGATTAACCCAGGTTAACTGACAAGTGTTAGCATGGGTTAAGACTTTCTAAATGGGTCTGAGATGTCCCCATGCCCATTACCACATTTAAATGTGAACTAAGGAAGAGAATAACCAAAAAATAAGACTTTTATTACTTCCAATAGATGCAGAGTCTATTACAATGGTGGAAGAGGATAGTATCCACATGTAAGGAGCCAAATATGAGGCCTGGAACTCAAAATGCAAAGGAACAATGTTTTGAACAATTCTCTTAGCAAACCAAGAGGTTCCTACCTTTTACAATGAGCATCATTCAACAATATATAGAAGAAGGAGAGAAGAGGTAAAAGAGAGAGGGAAACTTGGATTTTCAAATCCAACCACCAACAACCCGCAGTGAATGTCTATAAATCCACTTGTAGCTTTGTCATATCTACCTCCCCATGTTTTTTTAACTTGTGGAAGAAGGAGAGAGGCAATATATAATCAAATTTGGGTAGTTGAGTTGACTGGATGTGTGCATTAATGACCCGAGTCACATTTCCCTTTTTTCCACCTACCAAATCATGTCAAAATCTGGTTTTGAATAGCCTGGAGTGTAGCCCACACAAGCAGCTTTCCAATAGGACTAGAAGAACATGAATCCGAGCTCTGTAGAAAAATTTATGGTGATTTGAAGGTATGCAGTACAAAAGGAACAAACAATACATGTGACGTGTTCTGATTGATCATGAGGATCGGTTGACTATATGTTTATTTTGTTTGTTTTACCATGTGTCATGTATTCATTTGTCGTGAGGATTCAACGTGCAACTAGCATGTTCTAATAGGTTGTGTGTTGTGTACTTTATGTGATAAGTTCCCGGAATGGACATGTGTCACCCAATGACTGGCACATAAGGATTACATACTTGGAACATACACGGAAGCAGAAGGCGCGAAAGGGAAGAATGCAAAGGTATGCGAGCACGTGCAAGAGGGTGTGTGAGGGGTGGGAATAAAATGTGCATATCTATGGAGGTATATAAGTATGTAGGAGGCACGAGGATCTGATTAAAGGAGTGCACAGAAACAAGAAGGAAGAGGTGTGCGGAAGAAAAATGAGCGCGCGAGAAGGCAATCTCAATGATGCGCAAAGGAAGAATGCGAAAGAAGACTGAGTGTGTGCAATAGGTACATGTGAGAGGAAGGAAGGCATGCATAGAAGGAGGCGTACCAAGGACTTAACCAAAATTTAAGTCAAGTTAAAAAGTGTATGTGAAAGAGTGCACAAAACTGTTGGAATGAAAGCGAGTGCACAATGATCACACGCAAGGGGAATGGAAGGAGATAAAAGAATACAGGAGAAGGGCAAGAGTGCGTGGCAGCTGTGTAGAAGGAAGCGAAAGGAAGAATAAATGAAATAAATGATAGGAAGAGTGCACAAGGGTGTGCGCGAAGAACTATAACCAAGCAATTATGCCAAGGAAAGAAACCAAGGGCACGCGCAGCCTAAAAACTTGATGTCAAATCCAGAATGGAACTGTAAGTTTTCTAAATAACTAGGGGGGTTATTTTGGACAACAATTCGCAAGGCTACAAATTATTCATTTCATTTATAATTAACTTATAAAAAATACACTTATTGGGTTCTTTTCTCTATTACTATCATTTCCATAACTCAATAATAGATTGAAACATTTTATCACACATGTGAGAGTTTAATAGCTCTTGGTCACAACTATAGTTTTTGGCTCACCTAAATTCACATTTACTTGACATTCTTAGTTGTTATGATTCAATAATTAGTTAGAGTCACTATATCCTTTGTGCGACATGAGTTTTATCTTCAAGGTAAGAGATTATGTTTCTCGAATGGTTGAACTCACATGGAGAAATTAAAAGAACTTTCAACAATAAAAGAAGGCCTAACTAAAAATAAGGTAATTCCAAGTTTCACTTGTGTGTCCATTTTGTATTTCTCGCATTTCAAAGAGTCGAGATTTTATTAGAGGTACTAAGTGAGGTACCACCTCACTTTATGGTCTACCAAAGTATACTTGATCACAATTAAAAGAATAAACATTACCTTCCTTTTTGCTCTTATAATACAATACACGTACATTTATTAACCCTTCTCACGAGACTTAGCATAAAAGACAACCATCTAAAATTTTGCTAAACATTACATCAATCATGTCACAAAGTGGCATTACACACATAACTATGACAACAAGCTCATTTCATATGTATGAAAAGGCCCTTAACGGTGACCAACACACGAGTAAACACAATGTTAAAGGATTCTACAACTTGATGCATGATAAATTTGAAGCAATTCAACCTCCCATAGATAAATTAGATGTGAGAGGGGTTAAAGGAGTTAAACATGGGGATTTGATACAAAGGTAACAAGTACCAACTTCACTCATGACACATAGATCTCACAATGAGATCATTCAAAGGCGAAGGGCGAGAAATGACATGTGATTTAGTTTAAGTATTTTCTAAAGTGATAAGGGTATTATAAAGCTATACAAGACTCTTTTAAGAGAGAGATACATAGTAAAGGTTAAGAGCATAGTTCCTTTCGATTGCTTAGGAATAGAAATTTACTTCCATCAACATAAGTATTAAGGGAGGAAACAATAATTGCATTATAGAAGCTTGTATCAAAACATCTAATCCATATAACAATATACAAACTCATAATCAAGTTCATACCCAAATAGAATGCATATTATTCCCAATATACCAATATAACCCAATTTCTCACTCATAAAAAAAATTAATAAAAAGCATTCATCTTCATAACAATATTATTAATACATATACTTAATATTACATGTATAGTTCAATGATATTTCATATTTTAAAAACACCAACCATGCTACCATTTCCTTCTTGTCTCACGTACCTGCAACCACCGCATGGTCATCACAATTGTTGGCATGGAATCAAACTACAACTAAGCAAGATATGTGATTTAACAGTTCTCTAGCAATAATGAAACTATATTTAACACACTTCCAAGAAGAGTAAGAATTGTAATGCCATTTCAATTTGTTTCCAGATCCAAGGAGAGATATAGAGAGAGGAGAGAAAAAACACCATTTTTCCACATTCATTTTATTTTCAAACAAATGTCAACAAAGAGTTTTCTACAATCATATATTAGTGTTTACAAGTTTTTTTTTATCTTTATTTGATTGGATAAGTTCATATGATAGTTTTTACCAAGCAACAACAAATTTCCAAAAATGTCAAATTTAGACAAGTTACTAAAAAAAACATTTAAAAACCATCTTTGAGACTCAAACATGCAAGGAAACAAACTCTTACCTATTCCCCTATATACAGGGAAATACTCAGAGCTAACAGAATCCCAAACTGACAAAGAGGATTAAAATGGCACTCGTGTTTCCGGAGCTACTGGTCATAAATGCACCCAAGCGTCTTTGTCACCCATTGACTAGAGGCCTACAAAACCTATCAAGAAAACTAGCTCATGGGACCTTTTTCTCCAAATTTATGTTTTTTAGTATTTTTCTTATAGAAATATTAGAGGTATGAAGAAGCCAAAATCCGTTTCGACACCCAGGGCCAAAATGGTGGCTCAAAACCACACTACATTTTTAACTTTTAGCAGTTGTTTAAAGTTGTGAACTAGCTCGTTGGTCTCCTAAACACATTACAAAACAAGGTAAAATGGATATACAAATAGCAATGCATGGTTTGGTTGGACACTCCACATGACAAGGTACACGGCTAAAGTTTTATTTTCCCATTTTGGGGTCTGTAAGGATATTTTGTGCCTCCATGAAAACAAGTTTTATTAACATTACACAAATTCGACAAAAGTAGTTTTACTAAGTTTCTCATTTATCCTGCTAACCGCATGGTTTCCAAAACCAAATATAGTATCATATTTCATCTATCCATCTTACAAAGTAAATGAGAGTATAATGTTTACATTCATGGATACACGTCAAGTGCATACCAAACAGAGGTACATTTTGTTCTAGGAAACACATTTTATTTAATTTACCCAAAATTTACTTTTCTTTAGTTTGATTTATAGCTCCATTCAAATTAAAAAAACTAGAACATTTAAATTATGCAAGGATGAAGTGAGATAACCATGGTTGTTCGGAAATTGAAGTGGCACGAGGGACCCCAATTGATCCACCTTCACAATCAGTGTTGGATTTTGACGTTCAATGTTACATGTCATAATAAAATTAGGCGACGATCTAAAAAATTATGTGACTGTCATTTGACGTTCAAAATTTAATATGCATGTCAAAAAACATATATTAATTATTACTAAATACATAGATTAATTTAAGTTATATATTCAGAGGATTGAAAATTAATAACTTGTTTTATAAATCCTCCACCTATTACTGATGATCCATAAGTAACAAGAGATCAAATATTACATCTCCACGAACAACTATTACACATGCTAAGTTGTTAACCCAAAAAATGATTGTTTAATCATTCTTATTGTGATTTCTTTGTTGAGGGAACAACACAGATATAGAAAATAGGAAGGTAATTAATAAGAAAAGTTCTAATTGTAATCAATGTTGGTATTTATTAAAAACAAATTTTACATAAATTTTTATAGTGATTTTTTCTCTCCTACAAATTCCATCTTTCATATTCTCTAGAACACATTATAATTATAAATATATGTGGCATTATCTAATTGATTGAATCTTTATAAGTATTTGGGTATTTTTTGTACAGTTATAAACCAACAAAAAATAATGCTACATTAATCAATTTCATAGTTTATGAAAGATACAATTTTTTTCATAAATATCGATTGTACACTAATCAATTGGATCTTAGCTAAACAATTGAAAGATCATTGAGAGAAATGACTCACTAGTGTAAGCTTGCAATTGTGTAGAAAAAGAATTACAACTTCCAACTTTAATGACTGCAAATTTTCAAGTTTCACATTTACTACAAAATCTCAAATCTAATGTTTGTAATTTAATCTATATTTGTAAGAAATCAAGAAAACAACATCAAAGAAAATCAAATCAAATAAAAATAATTAAAAATCAAAACTAATAAATGTTTTCTATTTTATCAATGATATTTTAAGATGTTGATATTTTATTAATAAGATATTAAGATATTTTTATTTTTTTAATTCCCGAGTTTATGTGTTTTATTATAAATTGTCATAAATTTCACAAATTCATAATATGTAGGATATTATTGATTTTGGTAAATTTCATAATTTAAATGTATTATGATATGTATGTATGTATATATGCATACATGCATGAATGCATTCATACATACATACATATATTTGACGATTAAATTTTGAACATACATGTCATATTGGCATTTAAATTATATTTTCACATGTCAAACATGACGGTCATATTTCATAAGTGGCTGTATTTTGACGCCTAAAATGGCTAAAAACGTCTAAACGCCTTGCAAAATCCAACATTGTGAATCACAATACACGAAACCACGCCAATGAAGAGGATTTTCGTCAAAAATATCACGAACTTTGTGCTAATCTCTTAGACTGTAGACTAATCTTCCTGGTCACTTGCATAAAAAGTCAACAAAATCCGCTACCCATTATGCTTTGATGGTTGTCATGACATGACTGGGAGAATGTAGGAAAGGTTTTCATGTTTTTGCTAAAACCTGTCAACATATTTTCTTGAGAAACCGAGGCCTTTAAAACAACTAAAATCTGTGCAACATAATTTATTAAAAACCAAGGCGATCCAGGAGAAAATACCTCCCTCTCTAACGAATTTTATCAAAGAATTCACATGACAAGTGTTTCCCAAAAACAGAGTATGCTTCCACATTTTGATTGCATAACTAACAGAAACCAGAAAGCATCACTTATGGCAAAATTCTCTCAATCCTTGCACGAGGATGAGCTAATATTCTCTGCATCGTTCCAATTTTCCCAGTCGTCCAAATAGTCACATGACGCTAGTGCATTTCCCTTGACCATTTTGGTAAAGTGTTAGGTGTATGCTTCCACATCTACATCCAGATTTACCTGGGCACTAGAAAACAAACAACATCTGACAAAAACCAACATACATCTGTATCCATTTTCAAATCTCTTAACATGGTGCGGGCAGGAAAAGGGTGATATAAATTGGCTTTACACCTGTCAATCTCCATTTGCAGGGAAGTTTCCAAGTTGTTTTTAACAGATCCATTGTGTGCTTAACCTCCTAATGCGCTTGATGGGGACCAATTTTTTTTTCAAAGACTCTAAAAATAGCCACAAGTTGGGCGGCGCTGAAAAGGAAGTGATTTCTAGCTTTGAGCGTGTCAAATGCATTTTCTTTAAATTTTCCAAATCCTGATCAACAAACCCAATTTGTGTGCTTCCTGCAATCCTTGTTGGTCTGCGAGGCCGCAAATCTAAACTTTTTATTTGTTTTTTTAAACAAAATATTTTTGTACATAACCTGCATCCATGGCACTCCATGAGATGACATCAGGTTGAGGAATTTCTTTAAAAATCCCTAAAGCATTATCAAGCAGACCGTTTTGTGCATATCTTGCAATCATCGCAATTCATGAAACCACATTTTTTGAAGGTATTTTTTCGAATAGTCCCATACATGTCTATCAAGGCGTTCACGGATATGACATAGGGCAAAAAATACACTTTTAATTATGCTTTGATAGATGTCACAACCTGGTATAAAGCTCAAGCGTTGACACATGTTAGGGAGGATGCAGGCAAAGTTGTTGAGTTCGGCTTGCCCCTGAACAAACAATTCAAGAAAGCCTATACGGCTTGGAAAGTATGCTACCATACAAAAAACTAACACACACAAACCATACCCAATGGGCATTCCACCAGCTTGTTGATTCATGGAGGTATATGCATGCCCACAATTACAATTACATTCTATGACTAGAATTTTCTGAAAATCATCTCACTGCAGGAAACTTACAAACCATAGAAAAAAATTTAATTTTCTCACGGAAAAACCAAATTATAATATCCAAGGATTTACATTAATTCTTCTTGAAATGAGGTTTGGCTCGAGCTCCAAAATAAGTTAGGAGAGATTAAAGAATATTAAATAATTACTTATATTTAAATGAAAAGTCTTCCTTAATGCTAATTTTGTGATGTAATTGATAACTTTACATTCTTTTATTACTCTAAACTCAACAGCATCATGGTAAGTTACTTACTATCATCTTGTAATTAATTTCATTGAATTTAATCAAGGTAATTATGAAATAATTAGCGTGACCTCGTTATTTGTGAGTGTACCTCATGTCAAAGGTCGTAAGAGTCATCCTAACCACAACAGAGGTTGTAATAACTCGTAAATCCCATAGACTTGACTCCCATCAAGATAAAGCATCTCAGAAGATTGAATTTTAGAGCTTTTGTAATTAAATATAATTGTGTTCTTGACCTTAGGAAGGACGGCCACCGGCGATAAAAGATCCATACAAATACTTTTATCTATTAACAACACCTAATATTTCAAATATTGAAAATCTAGTACTATTTTCTTTACTCTCCATTGAATTTTTTATGAATTCTTCATATCATAAGCACGATGCTAAAACAACGAACTCACTCCTATCAACGACTGACCCGATCCAAAGCAACAAAAATCAAGAGGGTTGTAACAAGAGGGGCATTACAGTAATATATTGGAGATGGCTTAATACTTAAGAGGGGTCATATACTTGTGATAGTACATGAGAGGGAAATACCCATAACTTGAACAAATTAAAATAAATAGTACAATTTACAAATTACTATACAACTTGTACCCAAGAATGATGTAAACTACCAAATCACATAGTGATACATCATATTTACATTTTTACAACTTTAGGATATCTAATGTACATATTTGGGTTGACTTCTTTTTATAATGTATTTCAAATTTGCTATTTTAAATCACTTCAAAAAGTGACTTTCCCTCCAATTAAACTCATGAAATGAAAAAAGTATATTATATACATGTTGACTCGAATGTGACAAAAAAAATTAAATACTGATGTGGCAACATTTATGTCCCATGTGGACTCCAAGTTAGAGTGCACATATATGTCACCTTAGTTAAAAAATTTAATAAGTTGTTTTGATGATGTTCATCTACAACCTTATACCATTGTTTGAAAGACTTTGCACTAATTAAAATCAAGTCTCAAGTTTGAATTGGTATTCAAATTCTAGGAAAAGTTGTTTATCATAGGACAATTATGGTTCAAGTTTTGAGTGAAATTGTTTACCACAAAAGAATCTAAGTCATATTTTTTTTGGTAAACACACAACAAAACGGTTTTAAGTCACCGGAATAGCCGTCGTCTTTCATTTAACACTTAGGGTGACAACATACCTTGATTGTGCTACCTCTTCTTCCTAAACCAACCCATTGAATTTTTGGATAATACATGCCATAGTCATCTTTCTTAACCAAAAAATAATGTGGATATTAGTGTATACTTAAAATGGTATTTATGTATACGCTACTCAATTTGCTAAAAATCATTCGAACGTTCTCATTCGGTTAGGTCTGATTACTGGATTTTGTCTGAGGTAAAACCTACTCAATTTGATTAGAATAATATCTGGATCAAGGAGTTGACCCCCAAAATCAACCTATTTTTTTGGATAGTTATCCATAATAAATTCTTGACAATCAACAACTGGGTTAAGAGAGGCCAACATTTTCCTAATAGATGCAATCTATGCAAATGCATAGAAGAATCGGTTAATCATCTCTTCCTCCATTGTTCTTTTACGGCTTCTGTCTGGAGCTTCTTCTTCAATTTCATGGGCAACAAATGGACCTTTCCAGGTTATATCTTACCATATTGGGAGTAATGGTATTCTTCATTCAAACACTATGTTATTAAGAAACTATGGAGTCTCTCTTTCCCCCATATTCTTTGGACAATTTAGGAAGTCTGAAACTTTGCAATTTTTTAGGACAATAAGCCTTCTCTACTCAAAATATCCAAAAAATTAGTTGAGGAAATCAATAAAAATTCTCTCAATTTCAGACCCCCCAAGAAATCCACCAAATCCAGGAAGATAGTAAAATTTTGGAGAAGTGAAAAATCAACCTTTTCTCTATCAACATTCAATAGAAGGATATCATTAACAAGGACTATATTAAATAACATCCTCCCCTTATAGGTTGGATCAAGCTTAATTACGACAAAGCATCCAAGGGTAATTTGGGTAAGCCTGGAGGTGGCAGATTTATTAGGGATGATAAAGGTCATATTATCATGGTTTATGCGGGTCATGTGGGGATAAAATTATAATCATTATTCGGAGGCATTAACTACTTTATGGGGCCTAAGATAGGATATAGATCTTAACATTAGTAACTTAATCATGGAGTGAGATTTGATGAACATCGCTAATTTCCTTAAAGGCATCACCCAAGTAAGTTGCACTATTAAGAATATTATTGTGGAGGCTACTCAAATTCTTAATACTTTTCCCAATAATATAATTCAACATACATATCATGAAGGTAACAAATTTTTTGATACGATGGCAAATAATGGCGTGAAATTTAATGATTTTCAAGTTTGGAATCCTGACGAGACCCCTCTTCCGAATACTATAAGCATAATCTATAATGAGCAAGCTAATTGATAGTCCTCTCGCGAGAAAGATTTCTCTCGCTTTGAAGATTACAACTCTACCTATAAGGTCTCTCCCTTTCTTAGCTGACATCACTAAAGTTGTGTGTTGTTATACTAGATCTCTAGAAAACTTGAATCCTTCTAGGAAGCTCACTATCAAAATGGGAGGTGATATTTGCAGGGTGGAACCAACCAACATTCATGATTGGAAACAAAACGCAGAGCTTTGGGATATTTTGGGAAAATTTGGTTTCAACACTTTCATTGACAAGGTTAAAGGGTACGACTTGCATCTTTCCCAATAATTCACCAAGAATTGGAATGAGAGGAAAGTCTCCTACAAAGGCTGAAATCACATATGACATTATTGCATGGGTTACATGGCTACATAGGAAAGGTCTGAAATTATTCAAAAAAAAATTGACAAAGTGGTGGAGGAGCAAAAGTTCTTGGACAATGACGAGACTATTGTACACACTAAATGGGACTTTTTCAGATACTCGTTGCCTTCTCCTCACACTCAAAGGAAGATTCAAGGTCATGCCTAATTTCCACTTGGTATTTTTAAACCTATTTCAGAGGAAATGCCCCATTAGCTTCCCTTTCTTCATTTTGCATTCACTGGAGCACTTTGTTAATCTGTTAAAATGGGGGAAAAGGGTATACTTGTTACACCATGTGCTTATCCTAATGTTATATAAGTACTTTGATCACATTATTCTTTACCCTCAACCATTTTCCCTTCCCCCCACCATTAATCCTACTACTACCCCCACATCTTCATTTATTCCAACCTCCAATCCATCTGATTCTTCCCCTTCCTCTAGCTAGAGACATCATGATCATCCTTCTGATAATTCCCATAGTATCAAGGCCTTAAAATCTATCCCTGAGGATGAAATCCTTCCCCCTATCCATGGTGAAGGAGAGGTGATTATCGTTTTTCTATCTATGGTCAAGAAGTTCAGTAACCCCTCCACTAAATTTGTTGATATGAGTGTTAGGAATGAGCTGGAATCACATAACAACGTGATTACTTATATCAGCAAAGAATTAAAATAACTCAAAGAAAATACTGAATACTGAAGGTTAGCCAATGATGGTGGCAAGATCGACAGTAATTTGTTGGAGGAAATTTGCAATAGAGTCATAAAGATCGAGAAGGAACTGGAAAATCTCATAGCTAAGCATTATGACTTCCTTTCCATCCTCAAGAGCACTATTGATTTTATCTCCCTCATTACCATCCAGTTATATGATATTTAAGGGGTGGAGAAAAATAGGAAAGAGACAAGCATCAGAGAAATAAAAAAGGGGTTGGATAATGTCGAGAAAAACTTTCAGAAGATTGTGAAGTAGTTATGTTTTGGATTCTTCATCCTAGAGTATTTGTTGGGTCTTTATTGAGTTAATGTTGTGAATTTGCTACATTTTTTTGTGTTTATGTTGTGCTTTTATGTATATTTGTTGTAAGTTAACTGAACTGCTGTTCCAGTCTTGTTTTGGTATATTTTGGTTAATATTGTATATCTTGGTTATGGCCTCTATATAACTCAGTAGGGTCCTAGGAAAAAAACCTTTATCCTTAATAAAAAATAATATTTAATAACGATCCTTTACAATAGAAAAAGGTAGAAGACCATTCTAGAACTAAAAAACACACAAAATGTAGGTTCACAAAGTTGTCCAAGGATATAGATAAGTGTCATGTATACATGAAATTGTAATGGATCTATGAGGATCATCTACACATAATCTAAAAGGAGATATATTATGAAGGGCCTTACTAGATCCAATGTGTCATTAGACAATGAAGAAATAACTATAACTAACTAATATTTCACTAATTTGTAAGCAATAGTTATATAATATAAATTATGTAAGAAGCGGAGTCACTAGGTGATAAGAAAGATATGTAAATGGAAATAATGCAAAATATAATAAGAATGTGACAATGTATCATATCTAGTACATGAAATAAGTACAAAATAAATAGTTAGGATTGATATGTGTTCCTCGGGTTGAATTATCAATGCATCAATCTCCTTTTTAGCTTGTATCAATTTTTGAGAGACTGATATAGGTGAAGTCAGTATGGATAGGTTAAACTCTAAGGACTCTAAAAACTAAGGTAAACCTTATAGGTACAAATTCTATCCTTGAAATATACAAATGCCTAGATGTTTTAACTTTATTTTCCTTGGTGTAAGCTCTTTTAAACTTTGATTCATATTCTTCTTCCTAAGTTTAAAATTTACAAGTGTGAGAAGAGATGATTCCATATTATATATTTGAGAATTGACAAAAGTGAACCTATAAATGTGGAATCACACCCTAAAAACAAAAATTCTGCTCTAGACATCATTATCAGCTATGTGAAAAAAATGTGAAAAAGAGGTTGATAAGGGGAGAATGAGATCCCAGAAGGATGAATGAAGTTGATCTTATGATGATATGAAGGTACTAATACAAAGTACATGATTAAAAACTTTAAAAAATTATACGAGCTTACCCAACCTTAATCCATGTGTAATCTATAGGATGTACACTCTGGATATTATTGTGTTATCAAGTCATGAAATACAAAAGGGTCATTAAATGAAAAATAAGGTGTATGCATATGCCCACATAAAACTTATTGTGTTTTACAATAGTATAATGTAGGATGATATAACATTATTCAACCCCATTCCTAAAATTAGTAACTGAAAAACATTGATTAACTTCTTTAATTGTTGACTAAACATAATTTATGTTAGAGTTATTTCTACCAAACTAAGGTTACCCATATAAAATATTGTGTCGAATTCCTACCACTAAATAGAATACGAAGATCACAAGTAACACATGGTTAACCATTAGTGAAATTATCAATAAAATTTGTTGGGGTTAATCCTTTCCTCCCTAAAACTCATTTTGAATTCTTAATATGAGGAACAAATTCCCTGATTGAGCCATTTTTGAAAGGCCTTTTGATTGCAATCAATGAAAAAGGTTATTCTCTACACATTTTCTAATGTTTTTAATGGCATATGAATGCTAGCACTATCCGCATAAATACCATATGGATGCCTCTACCTTCACATCTTCCATGCAATCTATATTCCTTCTTGTTTCCAATTAGGTAACGTTATCACACTTTTATTTATTCATTTATTTTTTTGAATATCATATTGTTTTTAATGGATTGCATTTATCACTTTGTATTTTCAAGCTCTTCACCATATGGAGCAAGAATAATCAAAATTGTTTACAATATGTTGTGATTTTTTTGTTATCAAGATTATATTAATCTAAAATTACAAACTTTTAGTATGTTTTTTCAAATATGGATTTTATTTTGTTAATTTCATTTATGGAAAGGTACATTGCATCAATTTTTTTCAATTGAGAAATGTGTTGTTCAAATTTTATGATGAGCATATGGGACTCATTCAAGCATAATATAAAGTTAGGTCATTTTGTGACATTCCAAAGCATGTTTTGATACCAAACAAATATAAAGAGGGGTATTTTGTTTTGAATTTTTCATAAAATTTGTGTTTGTGCTTTAGGTATGATTATGATGTATAAATACATAATAAACCTAATAATGCATGCAAAAAACCATTTAGTACAAATGAAATGGAAATTTGTTGTGATCTTATTCTATTTTATTTTTCTTATTATGTTATTTATATCACTTGGTTTAGTATCCATTTCTCCATAGGCTTAAGGTTTTGGGTTATTGGTGGGTTACAAGTAGGTTTTCATCATCAACCCAAATTCTATTCCCATCGAGTCCATTTGACACATTCAATAAGTGGTCATGGGGACAACTTGAGGCAAGGGTCAAAATTTCTCCACATGGATCAAGAAGAACGGAGTGGAGTGCTTTGTATGCAAATCAATAGGTAAACATTAATGACCCAAGTCCACTCACATGTCCCAATTTGAGAAGGTTTTTATGCTTCTTCATCATTTTTGTTCATATATTTAGTATTAGTATAGTGCTTACCATCCAAATTTTATCTTATTAATGGGTAAGGCATAGTTATTTATTATAGAGAGATTATCATATGAGAAAACTAGATATGGATCCCACCCAATATGGGAATCTTTGAGCTTTACATCCTCATGAAGCAATCCTAGAATCTCTTGTGTTGGTTGCATAATCAGAGACTTTCCTAGATCTCTCGTTTGTTTTACCTCCTTTCATATGTTAGATGGGACTCATACTAAAGCCTTAACCTTGAATATATTAAAAGGAATTCAAATTAGAAAAAAATGTGGAATCAATAAATTACTCATCGAAGGGGACTCCCAAATCATTATCTGGAAAATGAAAGAGGGAAATTCTGAAATCTAGAAGATTGACAACACCTTATCCCTAATTATACATCTATTATCTGAATTCGATAAATAGTAAATTCGTCATTCCTACCTAGAGGTGAATATGGTGTAAAATTACTTGAAATATGTGGCAGGATACTAAAACATGAATTTTAAGGTGGACAATGTAGTCAAAGAATGACCCGGTAATTCCACCCTCTTATCCATTGACATAATCACTAGCAATCGCACGTGAAATATGTGATGTGAATGTCGAAGGGGAAATCTAAATTGAGGTTGATTTTGAGGGACATATGAGGAGAATGGGATTTTCATATTATTTTGTTTGATTTCTTATCCAAACATATTGTTCGACATTGTGCAAACATATTTACTAAAACGTTCACAACAACAACATCCTGAAAAATTCATCTATCCTTTATGATTTGATGTAGGGTTTATGTATAGCTAATAAGATATTGATTAGGGCTTTCCCTCATCAAAATTTCTTTTAATCTATGGAACAAATGTGGGACATAATGAATTAAGTATTGAGTAACACAAGCCAACCATATCAAAAAAGTAGTGAGCTTAAGAATAAAGTTGTATTGCATCCGTGTTAACCCATATAGAGGATTCACTTAGTCAATGAAATACAAAATTTCATTGGTTTTAGGGCACTAACAATTGTTTCGAACTTAAAAAAATAAAATAAAATAAAATGGTATTAAAAAATATGGGGAAAATGGGCTTTTTAAATATTTTTTGTTTCTTATTGTGTCAAAGTTTTAGATTTGATTTTGTTTAATTTGTTACGTAAGATGAAGTCGTGAATAAAAATTTGGAAAAAAAATATGGGAATTAAATACATGCATATCCCACATCTATTCCATGGCTCATATTGTTCCCTACCAAACAATGTTTGTTATTTGTGCTATAATTCATCACCTCAATTTCGCTCGCATTATTTACGTGAATGCAATTCACCCTTAAATTTTTTTTAAATAAACGGAAAAGATATCACAATTTTATCTTCTTGTCACATTTTGCACCCACCCTTTGTAGTTGTTCATATGATTGTTTGCAGAAATGATTCGCGGACACTTCTTTTCTGTCAGCAAGCTTGATGAAATTCAGAGCTATAAGATTTTATCTTAGGCTCTTGTATATAATAGCATGGTCTTATGAGAGCTCGCCATGGTATGAACAATGAGGGAAAACAAACACAACTAATGCCCAACAAGCTTTAGTATATAAAATATTAGTGTGAAAATAAAGATATTTCAAAAACCTTCCATACTTCCACAATGGGCAGTTTGATCGACAATATCGCTTATGGCAGGGGTTAATTTAGACAGTCGTTAAGAATTTTTAAAATGGTTTCAGGCATTAAATATTTGCAAATATTTGAATTTACTATCACATGTCACTTTCATAGATTTAGTATGACAAACATTTTTAAAATACACTTATATGTAAAATATACTAATATATATTAACAATAGTTTTATAAAAAAACAATAATTTCTATAAATTGAGTGCCCACACCCTTCCATACCCCATTTCAAAGCTTCTATTTTGACACAGGCCAGGAATCCGCCAAGAAATATAAACTGACTAGTTTGGAGATTTGTGTGTTGCATACAACGAAATAGTGTATGTTTCGAGAGAAATCACATCTCTTCTGTACACTATCATAATTTTTCCATGACAAGTTGTCGCATTATTTCACTTGGTGAAATGTTTTACTATAAAACCTATTAGCATGGAACATGAGCCAAAACTAAGAAATAAATAGAGCGTGGAAAAATGACAGAGATTTATTTGAAGTTAATACAACGTATCAAATGAATGAAGGAGATCGCATGACAATCCACGAACAAGTAATGTGAAGTGGGTTTCAATCTGACGTTTTTTAGCAAGCTCCCTCATAGACACATATGGTAATTGTGGGAAAAGTGAGGTTGCATGAAAAGTGTTTGACGAAATGTCTCATCACGACAAGGTATCATGCAATGCTATGATATCAAGTTATGCACATATTGGAAACCTTGATGAGGGTCTATATACCATTCATATAATTTCCCAACAGAATGCGGCCTCTTGGAAAACCATTGATGCATGACGTGAAGAATGTGAGGGTCTACAAATTAGGTCTCAATAGAACATATTTTATCCCACCATCAAAATAAAATCTCCATCTTCGTTTTGTCTATGCACGCAACTACCCTCGAATATTTAGAAAAATGAAAAACAAATACATCCAACGAAAGTGGAGTGGGATTTGGAATTTGGATACATCTATAAAATTGATGACTTTTTAACATTCAAGATTACTGAAAGTAACTTGTCTCAACAACATTGTCGCGACCTTAATGAAACCCGTGGACTGCTTCACATAATTTAAAGAAATCCTTATACTACTAACTATTGTTTATTCTAGGGGTAGTTTTCAAAAGTAAGGCAAGAATTTTAGTGGCTCAGTTGAGGACCGTATCACATCATTTACGTTGTGAAACCGGTAGATGGACTATTCTTAAAGAGGATTGGGAAAGGAGAATTTGTCTTTTTTGCAACAAAGGGGTTGTTGAAACGGAATGACATTTCATTATGGAGTGTTCAGCTTATGATGATATCCAGATCCAGTACGAAAACGATTTAAAATTGGACAACTTAAATGAGATATTTACAGAAACAAAACTTCAAAAGATCGTTGGTTTAGTGCTCAAGATTCACAATAAAAGAGCCGATATGGCAAAGAGTCTGAAAACTACTTATTTTATCAGTTTCGTTGGTCCCATAGACTCTTCAATCTCATGGACATCATTAAAATCTTCCATTTCATAAATTTTCCAATGTTTATCTACAACAAACAACCATAGATCCCTTAGATCACTTGATTTTGAACCTACAAGGTTAATATAAAAATATGAGAAACAATAATCAATCGTGGAGAAAGGACATAGACTACATTCACTCATTGAATAATTATTTAACGTCATAAAGTCATTGCATGCGTCCATTATCCATTTAAGATTAAGACCTAAGCTTGAAGTGGAAACAAACTATTTAGGTCAAACAAAGAAGTTACATCCATGGTTTTTCTGGAGTTTGTTGCATGCGGACAGAGTTCGTATATGCATCCCATATAAAGATCGTATTGGCTGCCTAGTAACCAGTCATTTCCCATTGCCACATTGTTGCTGCATCCACAATGCACATCATGTCAGTTTCAACAGTGCGAAACGGGGATTGTTGATCCACTGACACGCATCAGATACCCCAGGGCTCTCTCCCATTGTAAAAATGCCTTCGCCATAATTAAGCATATTTATTTGTATACGAGTATAAGTGATGACACCCTCATGTGAAATCCATCATTATAGGTCATTCCTTTCCTGTAGAGAAGGATTTGATTCATGTAGTTTTTAATTATGCATCCAACATAGGAAGATGGATTTTGAGAGTATCATTACGGATAAAATGTTGAAAAAATTATTCAATTCCCACTCATCGAAAATTTGGGAGGCCATTACGACTATTTGGGTTTGAATTACGTGGAGTTATGTAGTCACCCTTAGGTAAATTATGAAATAGCCATTTTCTTTGTTGGCAATGTGCTAAAGGTTAATCTAGACAAGAGAACTTCCATGACATTATGGGCTACCTATGTCAAGTGTGAACATAGGGTTAATTTGGATGTCAAGATTGAAATCTTGGACTTGGGTGGGCGGGGCCCTTTTCTCATTTCCCCATACATGGATGTCTCACATGGATTTTTCATTGTTACTGCTTTCAAGGTGTTGGAGGACCATTTATTTACACTCCTGAACCTCATTTGAAAAATTATTAATCACTAGGTGTCTTTTAGGAATGTCATATTTGTGCCCCTACCCAATCTGGATGCCTTGAAGAATCCAATATCCCTAGATGGTGAACAACATCTCACTCTCCACATGGATGTGGTCAAATATGCATGTAAAATCCTACTTAAGAAGGTTATACCAGAAGGTTTCAATGCAAGAATGGGTTGGAAAAGGATTCTCTCTACTTCAAATATGGATGATGTTGCTCCCTCTATCCCACAAGAATGAATTTTCGAATAAAGTAATGCTTATAATCTATAGTACTCCCAGTAATGGGCTTTTGTCTAATAAATTTTGATACTTTGTTTTTGAATGGTCTGTAAAGGATAATAATGTATGATATAGGATATTAGGCCTACAAAAATCATGCTCCATGTTTTTTGTATAATTTTCAAATTGTTAATCAAAGGGAAAAGGACCCTACAACCTTATTTACCTATCAAAAAATATATATCCATTTCTCCATAGAATCCTTCATATGCACAAAATCTCCTTTTACATTACAATAACCATGAAAGATCAATCCATAAGTGTTTAAAATGCAAAATACAAAAAATTCACCACCTCAACCATATTTTATTCGGATTTCATAACGTAAATCATGCTCACTACAGTTTATTCAGTAGAAATGAAGTATTAAATAAAATTGTATCAAGACATTCCCATATTCATCTGGAAAATTCATCATGTTTTTAGTGGAATGGGTTTCACAAGTTTTTCTTGCTTCCATATTTTGTAATATGCCTATTTTTCATAAATGAAATGTTTGATAAGATCTATGTAATGATTGGTTGTTAAAGATCCATGAATGTTGATAATAGGTACATGTCACATGGTTAGACTTTATGAATTATTATTACGAGTTTTTGAATTATTAGAACTAGCAATCGCATGTGTACAATGCAATGTGAACGCCAAACGATATATGTTATTTGATTTAGAGGGATAGTTATTACTTCTGTAGTTGATGTTGATAAGCAGTTGATTGATTTTGTAAGTGTAGAAATATAGATGAACCACTTAATTTAAAGGTTATCTCTGCATTTCAAACTTGTTGCAAATTCGTACATTAATACATTCGATAGTTAATTACTTTTATAGTTGATGTGGTTTGTATTAATTTTGGGGTAGTTGTGTTACTGTTGCATCGGTTGTTTGGTTGGTCTTTTGTTGAAAAATCTTGTTTTGTACACTCGATAAGGTGTGTGATTGATAGTGGTAATGTAAGAATATAAATGAAACATTACATTGAAAGGTTGTATGTGTACATTTAATTTTGTTACACATTCGTACATATAAAGTTCCAAATCATATATCACAACATCAGATACATGAATACCTTCGTACACATAGCGAAACATGTATACATTTGCAGTATTTATATCATGAATGGAAGCCTTTTGTGGGCAATTTTATTTCCAGTAAACATGAATACATTTGATACCCCTTGAACGGAAATTTCACTTTGGATACAAGAAGTGTTGAGTAAAGTAGTAGCGGAGTTGGCTTCAAAGTAGAGGGTAGTATTTATGAAGGGTTGAGGGATATTCTTGAATATTGGCCTAAAATTCTACCCCAACCATTGGTAATATAACTTAAAATAAAGAAAATAAGCACCATGCAGAGTGATAATTTTCATGAAGAACAAGGATATTGATATATTTTTAAGAAAAAAAATCTCATGCACCTTTGTGGTTGTGGTCATGGAAGTAGGGGTCTACAAAGATGGCAAAATTGTTGACCCTATAAGCTAATAACTCATATTTTCAAACCAAGGTCCGACCCATGTGACTAGTTGAGCTTTAACCACCCTACCATTTTATTAAACATAACAATAATATACTAGATTTTCAAAGGGAAAATATATATTTTATATGTTGGTGCAACGTAGTATTTTAGCTTGAGAGAAATTCTTTGAATACTAAACATTTAGTCACATCCTACTGCTGGGTTGGTTGGAATAATGTTTCTATGAGAGATTCAAGTATCCTATCTCAGATATGAGGTCTCAAAATCCTACTACCATCTCTTTTTGTTTCTCTGCATGTTTTCAATTTACATTAAGAGGAAGGAATAAATGAATGAACATGTTTTCTGAAGGAGGCATTAGTTCACTAATGAGCTTGGCAAAGTTTCCTGATGATGTCAGAGTCTCATTCCAAATGGGGTCTACTCTACCCAAAAGTTGAAACTACACGAGGTAAAGAAATGGGCGTAGTTGCCTGCAAGTCACAAATCTGATTAAAAAGTGGCCCTAAGAGAGTGGAATTAGGGAAGCCATTACACACACTGATAATAATTGTTTTCAAAAAGGCATCACATGCACTAAAATCTTAGCCAAGAAGAAGATAACACAACAATGACATACTTGTTTTTCAAATGGTTAACGCCCTGGTTCATGAGCTCCAAACATCTGCAAACATATTCTCAGATGCAGGAATAGATATCAGGTGGGTGGGAGACGAAAATGGAGCTACGGGATTAAGCTCCTGGTCTACCATCAATGGATCTTCCTTGAATATTGGAGATGCATCTCTAGAGGGGTAAGAATAAAAAATCAAGAGCAATTCCTTTTTGGGGAGGGAAATTTTGTAGCTTTGAATTGAATTAACACTTTGTTTCTCCTTCAGGTATTTGAACACAGGGGACCCATATGGAACAGATTGGATTCCTTTCCGAATGCGATGTATCCATCAGGTCTGGCTAGTTTTGGCACCCTGATGAGAAACCCAAAAGGCTAAGCAAATTGTTGGATATTTACTACAATTCAGTGGGAAGGAACTGCCTGCTCTTGCTCAATGTTCCGCTAAACACAACAGGTCTTCTCTCTGCCCAAGATGTGGAAAGGCTAATGCAATTCACAGAGGCCATAGAAATCATATTTCTTAAGAATTTGGTTGCTTCTGCTAGTGTCAAGATGTGGAAGAAAATAAAGACTCAAGAATGGTGTCAAGTGGGTGAATCAGACACACGATAACAATGAGCTGAGACACAAATTTAACATAGGCAGCAAAACCAGAAAACAAATTACAAAAACATACGCCGCTAAAACATGGTGGAAAATCAAAATCAAAATCAAAGGCACTTAGTTACATACCCAACAGATTAACCCAAAAAATCCTCAAACTTAACGTTGAATATATATATATATATATATGCCCAAGGGTCATTGTTTCATTCCAAATGAATACATTAGCATCGGTCATCCTGATATACTGTTAGTCCAAGGCTGGTAAAAGCCAAAAACTCAGAAACAGAACTACACAAAGCCAAAAATATTTGATTTCTGAGGTAGATAATAACAAGATGTGGTCAGTCAATAAATACTTTGTTACTTCTAAAAAACAAAATATAGGATTGGGTATACAAATCTAAAAGCCAAAATCAGAAGGTCATGTTCTATCATTGTTGTCTCCTCTTATGCTCTATTTTTGTTTTCTTTTGTTTATCTCCAATTCCTAGCAAGCACTCCAAGCCAGCCCACAAAAGGTGTAAGCATAAATCTATACCGTGGAAGGTATTTTTTGGCTCTAAAAGGACTTATATCCACATATTCGAAACCGGATATACATATTACTTGAAATCGCAATATGAACATGGAGACAAAGAAGATGATTTCCAGAAAACCCACTATAGATTCCTGGTAAAATAGCAAAACAAAATGACCCAAATTCACAAAAACACACAAACGAAGAGTTTGAACTTACCAGAAACCCAACAAAATTATAGAACCTGTCAAATTAGGGGCAACTGCTAAAACCGGCAAAAAAGCTAAAACGTCAAAACTACGAAAAGGTGCAAGAAGGAATCCTGTGAAATTGCAAACACGAACACAGAGTGAAAAGCATTTGAAAACCTCTTTGGCACCTCTTCTACTTATACACAAAAATATGTGTCACACAAACCCATGCAAAAAACATGCACGGAAAAAAGTAAAAACGTCCAAATGGCTGTCAAAATTAATCGTATTGAAAAGATGTCCAAACAACCATCAAATTTAACATAGTCGCTGAAACAACTGGAAGGGTCTTTCCCATAGGGGGAACGCCTTCGGTGTAATTATATCAAATACTAAGAAATCCTTACATAATCTATATTTTTCAATGATTGTAGGATTAGTTGGTTTATCAATTGTCGACTGTAAATCTCTACTAATCACCACTTAAATGTAAGTTTACTTAATGATATGTAGGCAAGTATGAAGTTAAATTGGATGTTAAATGCACATGTGTTCATGGAAAAAGGAAGGATCATATTAGATTGGATGGTAAACACCTAGGTTGACCACAAAAAATTAATAATTCTATCATATTTGATGTTAAATGACTGGGCAAGCCTAAAAAATGGAAGAATTATATTACAATGGATGTTAAGCAATTGGGAAGGCCACACAAATGAAATAATTTTGTCACATTGGATGCTAAATGACTACAAAGGCCCTGAAAATGGAATAATTGTATCACATTAGATGATAAATGACTGGGAATGCAATAGAAATGGAATAAAAAATAGTAATATTGGTAATGAGAAGATTTATTTGGTAAGAGAATAAGAAAGGGACAACAAAATAATTCCTGAATGGAAGGAGAAATATACCATAGAATCAAAAAATATTACAAGATTGGTAATGCATCACACATTACAGCAAATTCTAATAATTCAAAAATCCTTCATACCTATTCAAATATCCGCAAATGCATGAGAAATGTTCCATCCTTTAAAACAATTGCATTTCTTAAGTAGGGGCAAAAATGGTTTGAAAGAAATATACATTTATCAAGTTGTGGATGAATCATAGACGAGGGAACCTGAGCTCACTAGATTGGTACCAAGTGATGAAGAGCCAACTCTTTACACTATCAGTAATGACTCCTAGACACAGTTTCTTTAATATTCGGTATGGTGTATGTGAATGATGAAGGAAAGCTAACAACTATTTTGAAACAGATATTAAAAAAACATTTTTTTTGTCCTATTAGGCCGAATAAGGGAAAGGAAATGGAACATTAACTGCGGTTATTATAAGGGGAGTGGTTTGGATTCTGATCATTCGGTGAGGGATGGCTATATATATATATATATATATATATATATAACTAGTTCATTTGATATTATCACTCGACCAAGCATGTATGTATGCATTTATTATGGTGATGTAATAAGATTACTTGTAGCTTAGTCTTTGTGTGATGTGTACCCCGTCGAAGTATTGGAATTATTTGCATAAATTTCTAGTGACGAAAAGTCTTATATGAAGAATGTTAAGAGACGTGAAGGAGATGGAGAATTGAATGAGATATGAAAGGAAACCTCTGCAATTAAATATGCAAGGAGATCGAAGGAAAAGAAGAGGGTTGCTTTGCATTGTTATATTTCTCTACTCCATGGCCTTTTTTCCTAAGTATTAGATTTCTCCTCTCATTTAATGAAGGTTTCATATTTGTGTTACCTCCATTCTTGTTGCATACTATATATTTCTTATATTATTTATGTTTTATGTTTCTGCATAAATAACTAAATGTATTTTATTACTTTTTAGCATGCCTTATGTCAGAGGCCATTGTTAATTATGGTTCGGTGAGTGTGGAAGTTGAACAACCATAAAGTGGAGCGTGAATGGGAGCACTTTGATAGACCATGGAAGTCAAACAACCACAAAGTGGAGCATGAAAGGGAACACTTTGATGGAGTGTGGATTCGATAAGTAGAACCAAACATGGATGAGAACCAGAAGATGAAGCAGTGGACTTAAGCAGATGAAATATCTTCTATTGAGTAAAATGTAATGGTGCTTGTGAGTTTTTATTTATCTGCTAAAACGCGTCGCAAGAATTTGAGGCACATGGAATCAAACTAGTTAAGAATGCACAATGTTATTCTATATTGTGAAGATGAGGCATTGGAAATGTTGGTCGGGAAAATGATAAGAGTTGATATAGTGTAGAGTAAATGCGCATGGATGCACACGTGTGGAGGACAGATCAGCGCATAAGGGGGGTGCGTAGTGGAGCAATAGGTCAATGCGTGGGGCTACGCGCACACTAGAAGAGAGGATAAGGACATAGCTATTATTTGAGCCAGGGCTAAAAATAAGAAAATTAGGGTTTGAGTTCTGACCAAGAAAAGGATAAAAGCATGATGACTTATCAGCCAAGAAAAATCTATAAGTGGGAAAATCACATGCGGAAAGATAAAAGAACCATGCACGAGTCAAACTAATAATAGCATTAAAGAAAGTCTTATATTTATGATAATATATGATTAGCATAGAAGGTGAAAGCATGCAATCTATTTTGTGAATACGCCTCTTATTAGGAGAGTGCATGTGCAGTGAAGGGAAATTCCCCACCCCTATATATATATATATATATATATATATATATATATATATGAGGTATGTATTTGTTAAGGATGAGTGTGTGTGGAAGAGCAAAGTTATGCTACTTGACACAAATTAAGGGTTTGGTGTTTGTGTGCATGGTCTTGCACGCCATTATAATGACTATTATATGTATTCATCTTTTGTGATGTAATGAATTCTGGTTTATAATGGATACTTGTTGGATAATGATAGTTGATATGTCTAAAGATGGTGTCTTGACAATGTAATTAATCTTAGTTCTTGTTTACATTGATTAAGTATCTTCCTTATTATATACGTTGTTGAATCATCATGATGTTTTCTTATGTTTGAATGGATTCCTTGACTATATATATATGATGAACATACATGCTAACACCTTGGTAAGCATAACAAATGAGGGACCTGGTGGTTGCACGCGCTTTGGGTGAGAGTTTAGAGTTGTCTGGATGAAGTGTCAGCGCACATAGCTATTAAAAGGGTAAACAAAAGACTACATTTTGGTTCCATTTCTGAGAACTCATTTCAATTTGTCTACCAAGATGTTGCATACAGATGGCATATTGATTATCTTTGGATAGTATTTAGAGATGGGTAGAAGACGAACAAGACACGTTTGCATGAATATATAGCACTATACATGACTTTAATGTGCAAAAATTGGTAGAAGATAACCTGTATGACTGCTTGTATGAGACATTCTTCAACTATTTCCCTCTAGAGTTATACCATTGGTTAGAAGCCTACACGTCTAATAGAATTTTCTGCCAAAGAAAGAGAGATTGAATGTAAGAAGATTGTCAGTTTCTTTTTGATTCAATTGAGATGTGGACTAGAGTTTTGGATCATTGCTGGAAATGTGTGCTATGCAACTATACTTTGGAGTACATGATTTTGACATATTCTTGTCTATAAAAAGCATAGTCTAAATTATTGTGTGAGCATAGAGGATCCTTATTGTGTATGATTACCTTAGCTATTAAGATCCTAAGGATAGAATTGGGAATGGAGAGATTACCTATAGCTTGATAAATCCCTACCCTACGTAGGGGTAGGAGAAAGTGTGAAGAAGCATGGTGGAATAAATACATAGAGAGGAAAGATGGCTCAAGTATAATAAAGCATGAGAGAGGTAAATTGAAGCAACAGTGGTGATATCAATAATACTTATGGCTCGTGAAGATATTTGAGAAACTCGAGGAAGACGATGAGCATGAAATAATGATGTCCTCCCATATAATTTCCTCCTCGAACATTATGGGAAAGCGTTTAGTAGAGATATCCCATCTGACTTCATATGAGAGAGTGCATCAGAAGAGAGAATGAGGACCATGAGAATGCATTTCACCTAGCTTGGATATGTATCCCTTACATACAAGGTGTTCCAGATCCTAGAAGTATTAGTTTTTGAAGAGCATAGCAGTGAAGGCCAGGAAAGTAAGTATCCCCAAATTAGAAAAGGAGATATAGGTAGAACTAATTTAATTGTTAGCTCACAGGAAGTGTATTATGATTAGGAATGAGCACACATGGCAGCGCAACAGGCACTGGTGTTTAGGAGTACTCTTAGGGGAGTTGTTTATAGGAGTGTCATTAGGATATAATTATTAGCATGAAAACTATTGGAGGTATATCTTATAGGTGTCACTGATAACACAGAAAGTTGGAATCCAATTAATTACCACAACTAGGACACAAGGGAGTTTATCTACATGAGAATTTTGGCCACAAGTAGGTGGCGAAGAGGAGGCTCAAGGTGGTTCAAGTTAGTTGCCACATAAAGTGAAATCCAAGTGGAGGTTTCTAGATCTAGGTCTGGTCCTAAACCAAGGATATTTTCCACAGCCCCCACCAAACCAACCTCCGAGTTATTCTTAGCAAACACCACCTCAACAACCGCAGTAGGAGACACCTCAAGTTTTCTTCGAGATGTATCTTCACTTACCACAGTATAGAGTTGTAGAGTATGCTTGCTGAGCATGGGAATAAGTGTGAATTTACTATGGAGAGGAAAGGGTATTACGACTCTATGATCAGAAAGGAAAGTAAATTTTCTACCATATTTCAAGGGTGTACAAACATAGTTAGTATAGAATGTATGATCAACACCAAACTGTAGTGGTATACTATGATTCTTTATGCGCGTAACATTTTGGCTGGAATTTAAAATTCCATAGATTTGAGACAATAAAGTATTAGTGCAGCTCAAGGATGTCAAGATAGTGTTTGCCTCAAAGTGTAACTGAGTACCATGCACATTTTATAACTCTATTGTCCCAAATTATCCTATGACATCCATCCATTTGAGTCAACACACATAGTGGTTCCTTGGAGGGTTACTCACACCATTTCTAAAGAGCCCTATCTTATAAGACATATGCAGATCCATGTGAGGTGTTGGAAGTATCTCTACGCATGTTGAAGTGGTTGGGAATGATGATACTAGAGTGAGCCTATTTTCTTGAGGAATAGATAATAGCTATGACTAAGTAAGTTAGAGAAGCTCTCTTCTAATTTAACACACAAAAACATGAATAGTGGTATATGGTGAACTGACTTTGAGTGTTGAGGGACATACAAAATATAGCTTGAACGCATAGGACCATGTATGCACCCACTATTAAAATCTTGTGAGATTTTCCACAACATTCATGATGTCCAAAAATTTCCCTTTCTTACAACAAACACATACTATGAATAATGTGCCCATATACTAAAAGATCTATTACGATGCAAACACTCATAACATGAAGGATTTCCAAATGATCGACTAGATTCATGAGGCATACAATAATGGGTTGTGGTAAAACACTTTGGTAAAGTAGTTCACAGGAGCAATAATGCCCAATCCAGTGGAAGGGTGTAGTAGTGAGGGTGGATTCTTGAGGAGGATATAGGAGTATAAGTCATGGTGGTGGGAGAGGCACATTCACGTGTGTGACTGTGTTACACTTATGGATCCCTAGCTCATTATCAACGGGAATTTCCTCATATTTTAATATGTGCATATTTTGGAAAACATCATAAAGTTGAGGACTTTTCTAGAAATATATGAGCATATGTTTAAGAACAAAAATAAGGAAAAAGGTGCTAGGGATGATTAAGGTATAACAAAAAAATAATGGAATACATGGACTGCAAAAGAAGATTCTTTGATCCATGAGTTACAACCCTTTATTAATCACCATACTCACATTGAAGAAGCCACAAGCGCATGCGAGTCTATTAAAGCTAAGCCACTCATCAGGAGATAATAATATTATGCATGCCAAATATCTAGATGCTTCCCATCAGAAGGAGGTCTATCAAGGTACTATGGGAGTCATTAGGGAGCTACAACGTGAGATACGATGATTGAAGGGGTAGATGCATGAGAGGGAATATGAGAAGAATGTTTGGGATCCCATAGAAGGATGTAGATGATCTAAAGGAGGTGTGTAATATGTTGAGTTAGGAGAATATCATCCAACTGCTAGGAGAATGGATGTGTGAGAAGGTACCACGCATAGGGGTTGAACATGAGTGACATATCCTCCATGTAAATTTTCCATGATAAAACTATGAGTTTGACAAAGAGATTATGTTGGATGTCGTGAATTATGGTTGGTTGGTAAGAAATATTTTAATTGACAGAGGTTTCGAGGTGAATATCTTGACTCTAGATGCATGGAAATAGATGGGGAGACCACCGTTGCATCCATCTTCCAATGTTTTGTATATGGAAAACAAGATAAGGGTCATGCCTATCACCCTTCAATTACCATTCAAGGAGCCAATTTTACTAAGGTTTTGGAGCTTGTTGGGGCAAATAACTTCCCAATGTTACTTAGACACCTTAGTGTTATGTGAACAATGTTTTTTTGAGACTCAATAAGAGATACATCATTTTTAAGAACAAGAATGAGTGTGTAATCATACCATTGGATGATGTGAATGTTCCATCATACATTGAGCCTTTGAGTGAATAAGATCTTAATAGAATATATGTACAAATTGTGTGTGATCCTGAGAATGTGGAACCATCTAAGGAAGTAATACTTCAGTGGGAAGACACGCACTCTGTTAGTGACACCACCAGTGTTGCTTGTGATAATTGGGCCCATGACACGTATGAGATGGTCGGGTGTGAGATGAAGTAAATGTTAGGAAAACTATATTTAATTATTAGTGTTAACATATAACATTGAAAGAATAAATACATATTATGTGAGTTGTTTATGTAGTTTAAACAACTTACGTAGAATAGGAATTTATGAGATAAAATAGGGGAGGTTGTTGGAATAGTTATGAGAATCAAAACTATAACTCCTTGTTTATAGGAATACATATTCCTATATAATTGTAACTCAAGTTTATTATTTGAATTAAATCAGAGAGAAGAACTTATTATTGCTCTATAAATTTGTTGTGTTGCCTTCATATGATATCAGAGCATCATTAATCATGTCTGTGATTTTTTTTAAATTTTCTTAATGGGATGATTCATGGATAATTCTGACCAGGAGAAAATAAAGATGTTTGTGTGGAAGTGTGGAGATGTTTGTGTTGATATCACATTGAACTAAAGGCTGGCACATATAATAGAAGCACACAATCATGTAAAAGTATTTTATTTTTCATCTCAGATTCACAATTACTGCTCACATTGACATCAATTGCAGTGAAAGCATATCCTCCACAGAAGAGAAGAAGGACATCCATACATCACACATGTTCTTCAATTGGATGTAGACAACAAATTCTCTAAACCACCCGTAATGAGCTTCCTCAACTCTTGTACTAGATCAACTCAAAACAATTTTGTATGCATGTAATGATCCCTCTACATCAGGTAGTCTTTTCTTTGATCAGTCAAGATCTCCCACCCACACATTTCTAAAAGAATAGTGTAATGTGCTCATCATGCACAAACTGATAAAATGTAATGAAAGATTAGAAATGAATCAAACAACACAATAAGAGGACTGAAACTCATTCACAGAGCTTGCATTGTCATTTTCAATATAAAAAATACATGCATTACAACAACAGAGAGGCAGAAAACATGTTTCAGTCCTAAAAGAGGTATGATATTTGACAAAATCACTTTCTAGGGTGAAAGAGGGAGCCTGTAAAACATAAAAATGTCCAACGCTTTACAAATGAGCCAAATTTGGCTTTTTACAATGAAAATTTCGAGCCCAGGAAGAAGAAACGTGTTGAAAATGTGAAAGGATGCTTCAACCATCTTTGTCAAATTACATTAAAACAACATGTTGTAGTTTTTGAAAATTCAAGCTCCCTAATTTTTTTGAGTCATGCTAGGAGAGAATGCAGAGCCATAAACTTCATCAAACATGGTGGTCATGAGATGTCAGTTCTGGTGTTACCTAACGTCCAAAAAATGTCAAAGGTGTTTTCACATTTTTCTCGAGGACCAGAATTTCACCAAGTACAATGTGGAAATTATTTAGTCCCTCCAAGTCAAATGTCAGATAATTTTACCAACGTCATTCCAATGGACACCAGAGGCAACATGAAGGATACAAGCTTTGGATCAAAAGTTATGTACCTTCTCGTCAGATTTAGGGAAAAACTAGGGTCAAAAATAGAATTGGCGAGCCAAATATTTATAATATTTTTCCCTGTTTGCTTTAACTGGTGCGTGCAGAAATAAAACATGCCAAAAATCTCCACCACCCAAACTTTTGATGCCATGTGGTAGGATCCTGCATTATACGTAGGCCTTTCCCCTGAGACCAGTTGTATAGGAGGGCAACTGAATTTGAGTGATCCTTTGACTACTAAGATTCTTCTGATTGTCATACTTCTAGCAGCCCGATGCGGCCGATGCCACGTGTCGTCTCACTAGAAGTGAAATTGAGCCCTCGGGGGCATGCTTCACAAATGTAGGTGAATCCTTTGAACTCTAACCATTTCCTGAATGGGATTCACTGTGGTGAAGCGGATAGGTCATGTGGATCAAAGATCTGGACAGTAAGATCTAAACCAGCAATATGCAGACCTAAAAGTATGTGGAGGAATATGATTATGTTGGCCAATTCGTGACACATGACGTTCTTCTTATTGGTGCAGGCCATCTAAGGGCGGGAATGTTCAGGAAAATTATATTTCCATATTATCAGTGTGAACATATAAAAGTGAAAGATTTCCTTCCACCCCTCTACCTTTCGATGCTCCGAGTTGTTTATGTGGTGGGTTGTGATTCAACTTGTGTAGAATAGGCCTTCGGGCCGAGATATTCCATTTGCGCCAAGGTTGTTGGAAATGGTTACAAGTATCAAAACTATAACTCCTGCCGCTCTAGGACCTACATGATGACCTATGAGGACATGTGTAACTCGTCTTTATTGGCTAGGGGTCCTTCGGAGACAAAAAATTCCTATTGATCAGCCCCAACCATATCCTGTGTTGAATTTTTTCAAATTCTCTCCCGATGATCAAGCCATTCCGTATGGCTAGGTGGTTGGGCGCAATTCTGATTCGTCGGCGAACCTCCCACTGGTTAGAAGAATCATGATTATTTCTTGCACCCCGTGGAGAACTAGTGTCAAAAATGAAGGTGATAGAAGGAATATGCTGGTCTATACCTTCGTACTGGTGGTAAAAACACAAAGATAACCTAATGGGGTGGCGAAAAGTGAGAATCATCTTTTCAGACAAAGTTTGAGTGCCTGTAGTAGTGTACCTACACTTATACATGAGTATGATGGGAAGAATCCTACTTTAGTACATGTCCATAACTGTGACAGACAATGGGCGCAAGGTCGGGAGGCATTACAACCATCTCTTTGGGTGCATAATTTCTATACCAATCTATGAGGATGTGTGCACGCATGGTATGTCCATGCTAAGTTAAAGTTGGAGATCGTAAGTTGGCATTAGATGACTGAAGGTATTGCTCACACCTTTCATTATTTTTCTAATAAAACACCTATGCATGAGGCTTTGTAGATTATAAAGGGTATCACATTGGGGGATAACACAAAAAGTAGAAGATCTACATATTTAGTTACTTGGAGAACCTGATCCTGAGGCATATGAAGATATATTTGAAACAAAAGAGATTCAAATGGTCTGCACCCAAAGAGATAAAGAAAAAGGGGATTTATTATAACTAATTGATGATGAAGAAGTGGATAACTTAGATGTTATCCATATAGAGGGTGCACGCGAGGTAATGGAATCTATGGATGAAAGGGAATGCACATACCATTCTCTTATGAGGATGAATAAGGTTAATATTTGCACTGAGGATGTGCCTAAAGAGGCTATCATTGGAAATTATTGGTCATAGAACAGGAGGTAGCAAATATCATTGAGCTATTTCATGATTTCCAAGATTTGTTTCAAATAGGTTATCATGAGTTGAAGGGCATGCATCCTTCATTAGGGGAAATGAAGATTAAGCTAAAATAAGGTGCACATCTTATTTGGTAGAGGCCTTATAGGATGAATCTGAACCTAAGCATGAAGGTAAAAGAAGAAATAGACAAGATGCTTAAGTCTGGAATCATTGACCCAATTGAGGAGTTTGAATGGGTTAGCCCTATGGTTATTAACATCAAAAAGGTTGGGAGGATCAAGATTGGTGTGGATTGCAAGGAACTAAATCCGTTATGTGTCATAGATCATTTTCCTACACCATTTACAAAGGATAATCTTGAGGGAGTTGCAGGGTATGAGATATACTCTTTCACATATGGCTTCTCATGATATCATTAGGTTTGTATTATGTGTGAAGATTAGGAAAAGACCACCTTTGCCACTGAATGGGGAATTTGTGCATATAATGTGATGCCTTTTGGATTGAAGAATGCGTTAGTTGTGTTCTCACGTATAATTGTACATGATTTTAATGACTTCATTCAAAAAAATTCACAGGTTTATTTGGATGATTGGAATTTCTATGGGCTCGTCAAAGATCATTGTCATAATCTGAGGCTCATGTTTGAGAGGTGTAGGCAATTAAACATCTCTCTTAACATTAAGAAGAGTATCATTGCTACACATTTTGACACTTTTTTGGGGCACATCATCTTCATGGATGGATTATTGGTAGATCCAGCTAAGATTGCAGTGATTTTGGGATTAAAAGATCCTACCAACCAAAGTAAAGTGCACAAATTTTTGGATCATACTGGTTACACTAGAATATTTATCAAAGGTTATGTAAAGAATTTTGTTCCTCTGGAAGAAGTACTCAATGCCAAAGGAAAGTTTTATCAGGGTGAAGCACAACATCAGGATTTTAAGAACTTGAAGGAAAGATTGACCACTTCCCATATCTTGCACTTTCCTTCCTAGAAAAAACCATTGCATGTACATGTTGATGCCTCTAGCATGGCTATTGGTGTAGTCTTTGTGCAACCAAGCAAGGGTAATGTGGACCATCCCATTTATTTTACAAGCAGAAATTTGAAACCAATAGAATAGAATTATATCAAGATAGAGTGTGAGGCATTGTCCATGATTTACGCGGTTCATAAATTTTGATATTACTTGTTGGGCAGCTCATTCATCTTTTATGAAAATCATATGGAATTTAAGTATTTTGTCAACAAACCTATTTTGCAAGGGTAGATCTGTTGATGGATACTCCATTTTAGGAATTATATTTCACCATTATAGTCAAGCTAGGAAAAAGCAATCTAGGACCTAATCACTTATCAAGGATCAATTCTAGAGGGGACACAGAGAGTATTAAGGAAACCATGCCAGATGCACAGTTATTTAGGTTGAACCGTACACCCACATATTTAGAGGATATAACAATATTTTTGTGCACTGGAATTACGTCAGAAGGGATGAAAACATTGGAGAAGAAAAAGTTAGCTATTCAAGTTGCGCCATACCAGCTCATTAGAGGAAACTTGTAGAATATGGGCCATGATGAGGTCTTGTGCAGGTGTGTTCTAGAACATGAGTGTGAATCCATTATGGAGGAAGTTAATGGAGGTATTTTAGGAGGAATTTATGCAAGAGATGTGACTCCACGCAAGATCCTTCTAGCTAGATTATTGTGGGGAGACATTGTATAAGGATACCAAGGCTTATGTCAAAGCATGTGATCATTGTCAGCAAATTGCAAAACCTAGAATTAAAGATACAATGCCTTTACAACACATAGCAAGCACAAAACCATTTGAGAAGTGGGTTGGTGACTTTATAGGGTCTATTTCCCCATCGACACACATGACTGGATCACACTACATAATCACATGCACAAACTATTTGAAAAGGTGGATAGAAGTTGCACATATGAAGGATTTTACTACAGCTATAACCATGAGGTTCCTTTGGGAAAACATCATCAACATGTATGAATGTCTATTAAGTTTGACTAGTGATAAAGGAACTCATTTCTTGAATGAGACAATCAAAATTTTACTAGAAGATTTTATGGTAGCACATTATAAAACTACCCCTTATCAACCTCAAGCTAATGGTATTGTTGAAGCCTTCACCAAGATTTTTTGGGATAGAATTTGACAAATATTTGTGATGTTGGAAGGAAGGACTAAGATGTAAAGGTATTAGTTGTTCTTTAGGCATATAGAACAACCTATGAAAAGTTGAACAAGGCCACATGCTTTCAATTGGTGTTTGGCACAAAGCTTGTACTACCTATGGAATTTTTATTACCATCCCTAAGTATTACACACGCAGGAGGTTTATCAGATGGAAATGTGTTGGAAGAACACATTGATAACTTGATGCAATTAGATGAGTGATGCACCATTTCACATTGGATCTAGAAGACGGAGAAGGCATGAAAGAAGGCTGGGCATGATGGGAAAAATAGGAGCAAGTCCTTTGTAGTTGGAAACATACTTCTTTTGTATGACTCCACGTTTGTGTGCCACTAAAGGAAGCTGAAGGTGCATTCGTTGGGACCCTGTATAGTAACCAAGATACTTGAATTAGGTGCATGTTAGTTGCAAGTATTGGATGGCACCATGTTTCCTGCTTACATCAATGGAAGTAGGTTGAATCCCTAGTATAAATGAGCTTTTTGGTGTTCGTAATAAGGCAATATTACCACCTAGATCAAATTTCCTTTCATGTTTTGTTTGTGCATTGCTTGTTTTGTTGTTATTAGTGTGTTTTTGCATAGGAGGAGATTATTGTCTATTGAGTTGATGCACAGAGGACCGCACATACTTTTAGTGTTGGGTGAACCATGTGTAAGTGTGTGAAAAAGAGGTCACATGATATAGGGACATATGGTGAATTTTTTGTAGATGTGTGCAAGACGGTATCAAGGAATGGATATTGGTTAAAGGAGTGCACAAGAAAAATAAAAAGGTGTTGTAGGTACTAAGGATGATGGTTCTTAAAAATAATTACTTGGATTGAAGACCATGTGAGGAATACTCCACGTAGTGTAACGCGAGGTAGGAAGCAGCAGGATGAGCTACTTCGTATATGGCGTAGAGGAAGATGTGTTGCGGAAAAGGGAAGTATTCGTGAAAATGTCTACCACCTAGAAGTAGTGGTGCACTAGATGGTTATAATTCCCGCACACGAAAGAAAGTATAATAAAGTGTGGAAAAAGCAAAAAAATGTATTTAAAGTTATACTACGGTGGTAGCTGAGGAGAAATAAATGTGATAAAAATTAAGAAATATATAAAAGGGGCACTAGAGAGAGTTCATTTTTACCTTACCTTATGAAGAAATTGAGTATTTGAAGAATGCAAATTTTTGTGAACTTCTTGAATTTACACGAGAACTTGAAGAATCGAAGTAACCTAGATTGAGAAAACACACAACCTAATTGAGAAGTTCCTTCAAGTAGAAGTTTAGAGTGTGGGGGAGGTGTGAAATTTTGTATTCACTAGGTAAGGGTTTGCATTCTTTGTATTTAAGGTTTGTAAAAATACAGGTATTAAAAATTTAAAACCAGAGCACAAAGTTGGTTGAGAGACACGAAGGTTTAAGTGTGAGGAAGGTGGATGGAGTGAATATTTGATGCAGATTGTTGAGAAAGAGGATATTGAGCACTTAGGGCACTGAATTAGTAAGTTGTGAATAAAATTTTTACATAGCTGAAGAAATAGCCCCAAGAAAGGTAATCCATTATCTCACCTAAGGGTAAAGGAAAAGGAAAGGGGAAGACCATAGTAGAAGATGCACTTGAAGAATGGTTCTCTAAGATGTAGTACCCTAGAGAGGTGATTGTAGGGAAGACATGGGAGTTTCACTTAATAAAGTGTAAGGTTAGTGAATATAACCATCATTCAGATGAAAATGAGCACAAAATATATAATTAAGTGATATGAAAGATGGATGAGAGGACCTCAAAGGGAAATCTGATCTATGTTGAGAAGATGCAAAAATACTTGGAGAGCGCAGAGTTATCCATCTCTATGAGCTTCCTTCCTTTAACAAGCTATTAGAGAGGAAAAAATTCAGCTGGAAAAATTTATGGGTTTCTTTTCAATGCTCTCTAAGAGTTGAAGTCCCTCTATTTAGATGGTTCAGCTTCCATATTTACATGCGCATGAAAATGTGAGTTTTTCCTAGTGGCCTTGCAGTCGGAGATCACACAGGGGCACTCCACTGACCCTGCGGAAAAGCTAGTAATTGCTTGTTAGAGAAAACTATTTTTAGAGAGCAGGAAAGGGGAGTGAGAGAAGAGATAGGAGAGCTAATGTTGTGGGTAGAAAACCAGATTGATACACATGCTAGTTAGAAATTTCAACACATGCATTTATGAGAAGAAAAAACCAAAACTTCAATGCTACCAGCTACAGGAAACCATGCATACAAATATGCACACATTTATATGCCTTGGAAAATAGAATCTTCTTCCTTCATTAGCATTTCCATTAGAGTTGTACGCAGTAGGGAAAAGGAGGAAACATATGTAAGCGGAGAATGGAAGAAACTGACTATCTCCTTGGTTCTCTCTAAGCATAATGCACTCTTGAGTTTACAAAATTGATCACCCACCATTTGATAATGGGAGGTTTTTCCTTTCATAAGAAGAGAGATGACTCTTCATATGCCCCCCAATGACTCTTCATATGTCTCGAAATAACTTAAAATTTTCATCTACCTAGAAAAACATTTAAGTCCCTTTTTATAACATAAAGGTGACTTTTATACATTAGAAAACTAAAGTTACTTTTATTACATTGGAGACATGAAAAAGTGCAACCCCAACACAAAATTAGAACATCGAAGAGAGAGAAATTTGGGGGGGTGAGAAAAGAGAGAGATGGGAAAGGAAGAATAAGGAGAAAGAATCACGTCGATGATGAAGAATCCACCTCCAAAAAATTCCGTTAATCATTCCAGATGACTCGATGAAATGCTCCAATGTGATGAACTCTGGATCCTTGAACTCCTTATGCGCCTTGAGAAACCTCCTTCATATGACTCCATAGACACTTTGAGATTTAGTGTTTAGGAACACTATTTAGATGACTTCACCTCAATGGCTGTGAGTGTTTCTTATGGAGGTCCCCTCCGAAGAATGATAAGGATCTCAAAATTGACCCTTCCAGGACCTTTATAATATGACCACCCTGCTAAGTTGAATGGAATTTTTTGCCAATGATTGACGATTACCTCCTCTTTACACATGATACACATGAAACCTGAACCATGAAGTGAGTGTTGGAAGACACTTTTAGGATCTCCTGATATGGATTCCAAATGACCTATGAGTAATGTTTACGACAATCCCTTATGACACTTCCATGATCCACTGACGAATATGACACATTGAAGAGATAGGAAACAACACTGATGAAGGTACCATTGGTGACAGTGACAATTCCCATTTTGTAAACTTGAATTTCATGAATTTTGAAACACCTACCATACTTGGAGAGTGTACACTTACTATTTTTAGTGAATGTCATGAGAATTCACCTTTTTGGATCCCAATAAATGGCAATGTTGACCTCGATGATTATCTCCTATGTGCACTTCTTTTATGAAAATCTGCCTTCATGGATACAACTTACTATTTATAGCAAGCACTTCCTACAAGATAAGTTACTATTTTTAGTTAGTGAGTGATTTTTGACCCTTTTTTGACTGCACCGACGAGTTTTACTTGTATCAAATCTCCTTCTATGTACACTATCTTTCTCCTTGATTTATCTTCTTGGTATGACCTACTAAAAATGGCTAGGCACCTGATATGAGAGAACTAACTATTTTTAGTAAGTGATGAATTTTCTTCCATTTCTAGCACTGGAATATCCGCTATAAAACCTTCCAAATATCTCTTGTGTACACCATTGTCTTTGTCTGCAACTGATTATGGTGACTAGCTTACACAAAAATAGCCAGTCACCTATGTAGGAAGAATTTCTATTTTTTGAAAAGTCGGTATATAGTGGTGTGTTCACGATGAAACAAATGTTTTCAATATGGGTTTTTTCCCAATAGTGTCTCCTTTAGAAATTTTAGCTTCACCTGATTGCTTGGTTTGAGAGATTTTAGAATTTCAATTTTTTTACCATGGGGAAATTGGGGTTTGCTTTGCTGCAAAAAATATGGGGTGTGTTTTCAAAATACTTTCACTTGGATCCTCATGGTCTATGAAAAAACCAAATGACTGCAAGAAGATGACATCTCAATTCATGTCAACGTATTTTGCAAGATATGAACAGATTTTTCACTTCACAGGGTTACGAAAGTCATTTTGGTGAAGAATAAGCTTGGAGCCTTCAAAAATCCATGATTTTTATTATTTTCTCTTCATCAAATCATGGAAAAATGGTAGAAATGGGTCTAATAGTCTGATTCTTCTTAAAAATCTTAAAAAAATGACATCCTTCCTTGGAATCATCAAGTGAATCCCACTTAAAATAAACTCACCTAGGAAACACATAGGGTTCTTCTAAAAAATATCGAATGTTATATCATGTATAGGATCCTCTCAAATTTCTGAGGAGTATTTTTTTTCCTTCTAACTCCTTACAGAGCTCCCACAATTGTCTGACGAAGATCATGTACCTATTTTGACTACCTTCTCCTCACAAAAGTTGAGACTGGGTCATATGAAAACAACGTGGAAATAAGGGGGGATGGAAAATTTTTGTGTCCTCTTACATCCATTCCCCTGTAAAATATAAAAAAGGGTGACATGAAATTTCCCTTCATTTTGGTGAGGACATGTGGTGGGTCATGTAACTGGTTACAGTGGGTACACTAAGTCAAATTGGTCACACGAGAGCTAATGGGCAAGTGGTCTTCCGGGTCATATGGGTGACCTGGGGGATTAAAAAATGGTTGGGAGAAATTTTTTTTGTCCCATTATTTACCTTTTCAAAAGGGAAAAATAGGAACATTGAAATACACCTTAACCATAGGCTACCATGTGTCCCATCAGAAATTTGACTAAGTACTGAGAGAACATACCTTGAGAATCAACTTTTGAAAGCCATATCTCGAGCTCCCGGATGAGGTTTTGGGTGAAATTTTATATCATTCGACCTGAAAACGACCCATTTAATCCAATGGTGATATCATGAAGATAAAATTTTGACTAAAATACCTCCAAATGGCCCCTTATTTCTCTGGATTGCTTGTGTGCGCCAAAATAATAAGTTGCCTAGAGAAATTGCACAAGGATTCAAGAAGTATAGTTTTTCCACCATGGAGGTAATTAAAAATTATTTCCATAGGTAATTTTTTGGCTTTCAAATCATCAAAAGTCTCCCATAATATTTATTTAAAGCTCAGGTCCTCTTTCATGATGTGTGCTCCTTCAGGTCCTGAAAACCCACTCTGGTGAATTGGCTCCAAAACCTCTGAATCTTCCATGAATGTTTCAAAATCATCTCCATGATGTTCATATCACTTGAAATCCTTCAAAATGAGTTTTTATCCTTTGATCCACTCCATGGGTGGTGCACTAGTCTTAGGAAGGCTGATGGTATCCCTTCCCAAAACTAATTGAATGCTTGAATGTTCTAGAAGATCCTAAATCACCTAAGGGGACTGATTTTACTTTTCTAAATCACTTAGGGGACACTTAAAATTCACATAGGGATCATTTGAATTACAAGATAAGACTAGTGATTGGGATAAAATGACCTAGAGGTGTCTTAGGAAGGTATGAATTTGAAATTTTTGACACTATGGTATGGTTGTCTTGCTTAATAGTGAATTTTTCCCCCTGTAAAATTATGCAGGACAACAGTTGGCTCTAGCTTGGGGACATGTTATGGACTGAGCAAAAGAAGGACATAACATGAGAAATCCCAGAATCTCAGTTTATAATATGTTGACCAATGCCTTATCCATTGGGCTTTATAGGAGTCACATACAACTTGCAAGAGATAGCATGAAAGGAATAACTCACACACACAAACACAATGACAAACACACCACACTTGGAAAGGTAAAAACACACACAACCAAAAAGGGAAACACACACCTAAATATAACCTATAGTACAATGTGGGGGACAAACCGCGTTCACTGAAACACTTTTCATTTCTTAGAGGTTACCCCAAAGAGGTAACACTAATGATTGATGTTCAACAAAGCCATTGACTGGTTCCAGAAAGTAGCCTCCCTTCCTCAACCACTTATGAAATATAAGTGCTTTCACATTTCCTATGTACTTTGTAGGAGTGAGCTCTACATGAGATTCTAGATGCTCAGGTCTTCGCTTAGAAATTCCATTGCCTTCATTTCCTTTGAAATTTGTTTCTACGTCCTTCAATGTTATCCACACTATTGATTTTTCTTCTATCATACTCATTTCTACTCTGGAGTAGGCTTGAGTTTTTATTTTCCAAATTGATGTTCATGGGAATATTTCTACCATAAGTTTTATAATTCACCTTTTTGCAATCATGTTCAATATGACACATTTTGTTGTAATGAAGGATTCATTCATATTTTTTACCTCATATCATTATGAAATGTTTTAAAATTGGGTGAATAGGATCAAACATGACCTCATATCCTATCCTATATGGCCATATCTTGAATCAAGTGGTGAGACTCACCTCGGGATATTCTATACCTTCTGCCACATCCAAAATGTCTTGAAGTGAATTCTTCTTTGAAAGTTACCCAAAGCTCACCTTTGCCTTATTTGAAGTATCTTCATTTTGAACTTCAAGGAAATCATTAGAGGAACATTGTTTCTTTATTTTTACCATCATGAAATTCTACCACTTATTTTTCAAGAGGAATACCAAATTTGAGGGCTTCAAAATTCTCTGCTTCAGGTTCTTCATAAGAGAAAGATTCCTCCTTTTCAAATGGGAAAGAAAAGACATCACTTTCATCATCTCCTTCATCATCCATTGGATCAGGAGAGACAACATATTTTTTTCCTTGCTTTTCTCCAGCGTGACCGATCTCTGAATCAGTAGAGGGATTAGGATTTGATTCATGTTTGTCTTGCAAATCCATAGCTTGCATCATGAGTTCGAGACTGAGCTCAAGGTATTTTGTTTCTTCCGTAGCTCTTAAGAGATCTTTCACATATTATTCTTTCAAACTTTTTGATGGCTTATCGCGAACTAGATTTATTTCTTCTTCATGGAAGGCATGATTGAGAGAATATTCATCCCCAAATGGGAATTATAATATCTCCTCTTCTTGGGTAAGCATACAATCTGATTTATCACTTCGAAATTCACCAAGAACCAATTCTCCTTCTTCATGGCTCGTATCATCTGGTAATTCAGGGATATCTTTTTGTAACTTAAATTTTCTTACTACTTCCTCTAGATCAGATATTCCTCTGGGAAGGAATGTTTGGTCCTATCAAAATTGGGATCTCATCCTCCTCTTCAGTTGCCACAAAATAATTCATCCTCCTACTATTTTGATACAAAATGTTGGCTCTTGGATCTCCTGAATTTCGCACCATGTACCTCATCTTTTTCACAGGAACAACTTCTCCATATCTCCTTTCACTGGTATGGTGGTAGAAGACCAATTCATCTGAATTTTCCCTCCCAAGTCTCGGCATAAGATTCATCCTAACAACATTCCAAAAGTTGTTGGGATGTCCACTACTAAAATAGTCATTAATATCTTTTTATCTGGAAACTCAACAGGAGTCACTTGTGCATCTTGGATCTTCCCTACAAGTTGGAATTCTTTTGACTCCATGGAGTAACAAGAGACATCGGGTGGAGTCATGGTGAGTTAATAGAGATTTATAAACCTTCACATAGGCATTACATTATTAGAGGCACCAAAATCTATAATGCAATTATTCAATATGTATTATCCAATGAGAAGGGATACATAGAAAGGATCGACCTTGTCTGTCTTTGATGACACTCATGGAAAACATGTTCTATGAGGGAGGCTTAGGTGGGTTTGGCCATATTCCTTTAGAACTAGGGAGTTACAACATTGGGTGTTAAACTACCATTCATGATATATCGGATGAATCTCTCAAATTGTTCAGGGTGGAGTCCTCAAATATTCGGTTTCAGTAATATGCACTTTGGCTTTGTTCACATATTCTATGAAGTCAAAAGGGGTAGATGCAGACGACAGGGATGAAGGGACTTCTTTTGGAGCTGGGATAGGTTTGGAAGAAGGGGTTGATGTTTGGGGAATAGAGGCTGTTTTGAAAGGTAAAGTGGAAGATTTTGAAGTACTAGATTTTACAGGAGTAGATTTAGATTTAGAACTAGAATAAATTAGAAGACTTACTTGGAATTGTGGGTGACCTCCCATTCATCACAGGATCAGGTTTATCCAATGAGGACTCCATGCAAGGTGGGAGTAGAGATCCTCGATTGATTATATTTTTTTTGTAGATTCACCATAAGAGGATCTTCATTTTTCTTTCTCTTTGTGGCAGCAATAGAGTAAGAGGACCCCTTTTGAGACCAAGAATGTGTAAACATGCATAGATGAGAAACTGGGTTCATATTCAATCATCATCTTCATCACCTCCAAAATATTCACAAAATTTAATTTGTGTGTCATTATCTACTTCCTCAACCTCTATAAAATTGTTATCCTTCACTTTCTAATTGCAATCCTTCTTCATCTTCTTGAGTCCTACAACTCAGCATTGATAGGTAAGGCCTTCAAGGAAAGCCTTCAGGGTGTTCATGCAATTTGATTTCTACTATTTCTTTGAGGATACACTATTTCAAAAAATTCCCTCTTCAATGATGTCATTTCATTTGCCAATTTCTACAAGAAGGATCTATTCTCTCATCTCTTAGGATTCTTGGCTTTAACCATTGAGGGGTTCTTGATCTTTCCAGATAGGATGAGATCATCATCAATTTCATTGGCCATTCTTTGTGATTCTGAAATATTCCTCAGTTGAAATATTCGTAGGAAAAATCCTACCTTTGGTGACTAAGAATCGATGAATAATCTCTTGACATTGTTTTCAGATGATGAATCTTCTTTTGGTATCCTGTAGAGTAACCAGTTGAAATGAGCCATGAAGTCTCTCATAGTTTCATTTCTCCTTTTTCATTTATTGCCAATTGAACAAGGAGATCTTGAAAGTCCTTAGTATATTTGAATCTTTCCTTGAACTTTCTTTTGATGTCATTCCAACAAGTGATGGATCGGGAAGGAAGGAGGTAGAACCATTCTGCTACTTTTTCTTGGAGAGACTCAATGAACAATATTAGGGTGACATCTTCATGTTGGACACCAAGAATCCTACATGATGTGGTGAAGGCCGATATGTGCTCTTCAGGGAGTTGTGTGCCATCACATTCAAATATGGGAAATTTCTTGTGGGAATCTGTCAGTAGATTGTGGAGAGGGGGTTCAAGAGAAAGTGGGCCTGTATTTCTTCCCCATGGAACAATGGGTTGAGGTATTTCTACTTCATCCACTATTGTTGTTTAGATTTCAGATTGGCTACTTGCTTCGGAAACTTCTTCTCCCAATTCTTCTTCTGGTTATTTCTTCTTCTTCATTAGGAAATTCATTTTCAACGAGGTTGTAAAAATGGGAGAATTTGTAGGGGTATCAATAGGGTGTTTGAATCAGATTACTATGATGAACCACTTGAAGACCCAGAAGGGGAGGATTCTTGAGAAAAATAGTAAGGGTCGTCTTGATTTTTCCCTGTTGATTTTGTAAAGCCTCAAAATTGGAATCAACACACCTCTCAACCTATTAAGTCTGGTGTATCTCCTTTCATCCAACTTTTAGAGAATCTTGTGATGGGAATACGACATGACATTGTGGAATAAGAAAGGTCACTTGCAAGAATCAACAAAGTGTCTTTTAGCAATGTATTTCCATCAATTCCTATTTTTAACTTTTAATTTTTTCAATTTTCAATTTTTTTTTTTTTTTGGATATTTTTTTTTTTTGGTAATTTTTGATCTTGTGGTCATATTTTGGGTGTAGATGCTACCAAGCTTGCCCCACGGTGGGCGCCAAAAATTGTTGGTGAGAAAAATTTGTTGGGTGGAAAAATTTATGGGTTTCTTGCCAACACTCTGGGAATCAAAGACCCTATACTTAAATGGTGTAAATTACGTGTTTGCATGCACATGAAAAGGTAGGATTTTTCCTGGTGGCCTTGTAGCCAAGGATCCAACAAGGGCACTCAACTGACCCTGTGGAAAATCTAGAAATTACTTGCTAGAGAAGAGTTTGTTAGGAGACTGGGAAAGGGGAGTGAGAAAATAGATAGGAGAACTAATGTTGTGGGTAGAAAATCAGATTCCTGCACACACTAGTTATAAATTTCAACACATGCATTTATGAGAAGAAAAAACCAAAAATTCCATGCTTGGCTAGAGGAAACCATGCATACAAACATGCATTCATATGCCTTGGAAAATTGAAACTTCTTCCTTTAGCATTTCAATTAAAGTTGTACATAGTATGATAATGGAGGAAAATAGTGGGGAAAATAGAAGAAAATGGCTAACTCTTTGTTCTTCCACAACTAGACAAATGCTCTCTCGGTAATTCAAAAATTTACAACCCAACTAGTGAAGCCAAAGATGAGATGCCTTTAAATTTTATAAGAAGAGGAATGACTCCTCATATGCCCCCCAATGACTCTTCATATGTCTCGAAATAACTTAAACTTTTCATCTTCCTAGAAAAATATTTAAGTCCCTTTTTATAACATAAAGGTGACTTTTATACATTAGAAAACTAAAGTTAATTTTATTACATTAGAGACATATGAAAAAGTGCAACCCCAAGACAAAATTAGAACATAAAAGAGAGAAAATGTTGGGGGTGAGAAAAGAGAAGAGAGAGAAGGGAGAAAGGAGGAAGAATCATGCTGAAGAAGAAGAGTAAGCTGATCTCTGCTGATCCTTAGATCTAATGGAATGCTCCAATATGATGAAATTTGGATCCTTGAACTCCTTACACCTTGAGAAACATCCTTTATATGACTCACAAACAATTTGAGCTTTGGTGTTGAAAAACTTTTTGAATGATCACTTTGATGACCATGAAGTGTCACTCATGAAGATCCCCTCTAAAGAGATGTTGAGCTCAAAACTGACCCCTGTAAGGACCTTTGTAACATTCCACACTGATCTAAATTCCAATGGAGTATAACTTTCATTTTGATGATTGAAGATTACCTCCTCTTTGCACATGATACACATGCAACCCGAACCATGAAATGAGTGTCAAAAGAAATGGATCTCCTGAGATGGATTCCATAATGACCTTTGATCAATGTTTATGACAATCCTCTTTGACACTGCCAAGTCCCTGGTGAATGACATACATTAAGGAGCTAGGCCAGGAACACTGATGAACACCTCAATGAACTGGTCTCACATTTGAACACTTAAACTTCATGGATTTTGAAACACCTACCAAACTTGGAACAAGCAACTTGCTATTTTTTAGCAAATGTCAAGATTCACCTTTCTAGATCCCAATTGATGATGTTTCCTTGATAATTACCTTCTCTGTGCACTCCTTCTAGTGAAATATAGTTTCTGGAACAACTTAATATTTATAACAAGTGTGTAAAAAACAATTTAATACTTTTATTAAGTGATGATTTTTGGCCAAGATGACTGTACCGATGAGTTTTACCTTTATTACTCTCTCGGTGTACACTATCTTCTCCTAGATTTCTATTTTGAGGTGACTTAGTAAAAATGGTAGGCACCCCATATGAGAGACTTACTATTTTAGTAAGTGATGAATTCCAAAATTTCTAGCAATGGGATACCGCTCTGACCTTTTAAATATCTCCTATATACACTGCCTTTTCCACAACTGCTTATGGTATTAGCTTGCAAAAAATAGCCAGTCCATGTGTAGGAAGACTTACTATTTTTGGAAAGTGGCTCTCTGGTGGTCAGCTTGTGATGAAATGAATGTTTTTGATATGGGTTTTTTCCTAATAGTTCTCCTTTGAAATTTTAGCTTCACCCGACTACCGATTTGAGAGATTTTAAATTTCATTTTTGTACCATAGGAAATTGAGGTTTGCTTTGTTGGAAAAAATATAGGGTGTGTTTGCAAAATGTTTCACTTGGATCCTCATGGCCTATGAAAAAATAAATGAATGCAAAAAATGATATCTTGATTTGTTCAACAGTTTGCAAGATATGAAGATTTTTCACTTCATGGGTTACACAGTCATTCTAGCAAAGAAAAAGCCCAAAGCCTTCAAAAATCCATGTTTTTACTTGTTTTATCTTCATCTGATCATGGAAAAATGGTAGCAATGGGTCTAATATTCTGATTCTTCTTAAAACTCTTCTGAAAATGACATCCTTCCTTGGAATCATCGAGTGTTCCCCTTATAAATTAACTCACCTAGGAAGTACACTAGGTTTTATGAAAAATATAAATGTTTCATTATGTAGAGGATATTATCATATTTTTTAGGAGTATTTTTTTTTCCTCCTAAATCCTTATGGAGCTTCCACAATTGTCTGATAAAGATCAGGTACCTATTTTGGCTCCCTTCTCCTCAAAGGGGTTGAGAGTGGGTCATATGAAAAACCACGTGGAAATAAGGGGGGAGGGAGAATTTTCACATCCATTTCATCCATTTTAAAAATGGAAAAAGGGGACATGAAATTCCCCTTCATTTTGGTGAGGACATGTGGCAGACATGCATGGTTAGGTGGGTGCACAAGTCAAACTGGTCAGCACAAGGGCTAATGGGCAAGTTCTTGGTCATATTGGTGATTTGAGGGATAAAAAGGTTTGGGTGAAATTTTGTGTCCCATTTTTCCCTTTGTAAAATGGAAAAATGGGACATGAAAATTCACCTTAACCAAAAAATTCCACATGTCCCATTAGAAATTTGACTAAGTATGAGAGAGCATACCTTGCGATCAACTTGCGAAGGCAATATCTCCAGCTCCATGATGAATTTTGGGGTGAAATTTTATATGATTACACCTAGAAGAAACCAAATTAATCTGATGGTGATGGTTATCAAGATCTAAATTTCATTGAAAAATCCTCCAAATGATCCATTATTTCTCAGGATTGCCAGTTGTGCTCTAGAAGAATGAGTTACCTCGAAAAGTGTATGATGTTTCAATATGTCCCATTTTTTTCCACCATGTATATTATTGAAAATTATTTCCATAGTTACTTTTTTGGACTTAAATTTCCTCATAGGGATCTCATAATATTTCTTTAAATCTCAGGTCCTCTTTCACAGTGCATGCTCCTTCAGGCCCAAAAGCCTGCTTCTCGGTGAATTGGCTACAAAAATTCTGAATCTTCTATGAATATTCCAAAATCATTTCCTTGATGTTTGAAGCACTTAAATACTTATCCAAGATGATTTTTTTCCTTTTCTTTGATTAAGGGGTGGTGCACTAGTCTTAGGAAGGCCATTGATAGACCTTCCCAAAATTGCTTGAATGATTGAATGTTCCAGAAGATCCTAAATTGTAAGAGATAGCATGAAAGGAAGAACTCACATACACAAACACACCAAAAAACACATGAAAGGAAACACACCACATGTGGAAAGGGAAAGACACATATCCGAAAAGGGAAACACATACCTAAAAATAACCTATGGTGCAATGTGGGGGACAACTCACTTTCATATAAGCGCTTTCCTTTTTAGGAGTTACCCTCGAATAGGTAACACTGAATGATCATGTTCTATGCATCCGTTGACTGGTTCTAAAAAGGAGCCTCCTCTCCTCAAGTGCTTATGAAATGTAGGTTCTTTCATGATTTCATGTGTACTTTTTATGAGTGAGAATAGATGAGACTCTCAATGCTCAGGTCTTCGCTTGAAAATTCCATTTTCTTCATTATCTTTGCAATTGGTTTCATAACACCAATTGTCTTCCATGTTCATCCACATTGCTGAATTTTCATTTTGCATCTCATTATTTCCCCAAGGTTGTTTTTTTGTGCAAATTGACTAAATATTCTTATTTCTTTTCATCCCCACATACATTTTTATTCACACATCTTCTGTAGGGAGCCTTGAATTCATATTTTTTACTTATATCAATATGAGGTCATTGAATATTACACGGAGGATCAAAGATGACCTTATATCCATCTTGTATAGCAATAGCCTGAGCCAAGAGGTTGAGACTTAGCTTGGGATCTCTTGTGTCTTTCGTTGATTCCAAGATCCCTTGTATAGAATATTTATGTAAAACTTCTAGAAGTTCCTCTTTACCCTTATCTGAAAACTCTTTACTTTCATATTCGAGGAAACCATTCGAAGGAACTGCTTTTATATCTTGAGGCTCATGGAATTTTTGTACTACTTTGTTAAGAGGAATCCTAACTTTGGGGGCTTCAAAATTATTTCTCGCTTTGAAATTCACCAAGAACCAATTCTCCTTCTACATGGCCTGCATCATCTGGTAATTTGGGGCTATCTTCTTAGAGCTTAAAGTTACTTATTGTTTCCTCTAGATCAATATTCCTCTAGGAAGGAATGTTTGGTCCTATCAAAATTGGGATCTCGTCCTCCTCTTCAATCGTAACAAAATAATTCATCCTCCTGCTATTTTGATACAAAATGTTGGCTTCTAGATCTCTTCACTTTCGCACTGTGTACCTCATCTTATTAACATGAAGCAACTTCTCCATATCTCCTTTCACTGGTATGGTAGTAGAAGACCAATTCATCTAAATTTCCCCTCCCAAGTCTTGGTAGAAGCTTCATCCTAACAACATTCCAAAATTTGTTGGGATGTCTGCTACCAAAATAGTCATTGATATATTTTTATCTAGAAACTTAGCAAGATCCACTTGTGCATCTTTGATCTTCCCTACAAGTGGGAATTCTTTTGAATCCATTAAGAAAAAAGAGCCATTGGTTGGAGTCATGGTAATTTTCAGAGCTTTAGCAACCTTCACAGGCATTACATTGTCAAAGGCACCAGAATCTATAATGCATTACATTGTTCAATATGTATTCTCCAAAGAGAAGGGAGAAATAGAAAGGATCAACCTTGTCTGTCTTTGATGCACTCATGACAAGCATGTTCTGTGAGGGAGGCATAGGTGGGTTTGGTAGTATTCCTTTAGAACTATGATTTAAAACATTGGGTGTTAAACTACCATTCATGATATATCGGATGAATCTCTCAAATTGTTCAGGGTGAGTCCGCAAATATTCAGTTTCAGTAATCTACACTTTGGCTTTGTTTGCATATTCTACAAAGTCAAAAGGGGAAAATGTAGATAAGGGGGGATGAATGGTATGCTTTTGAATCTAGGATAGGTTTGGAAGTAGGGGTTGATGTTTGGGGAACAGAGGTTGTTTCAAAAGGTAAAGTGGAAGCTTTTGAAGTATCAGATTTTACAAGAGTAGCTTTAGATTTAGAAATGGAAGAATTAGAAGAATTACTTGGAATTGCGGGTGACCTCCTGCTTGTCATAGGATCAAGTTTCTCCAATGCAGACTCCATGCAAGGTGGGAGTGGATATCCTTGACTGATTTTTTTCGCAGAGTTACCATAAGAGAATGTTCAGTCTTCTTGTTCTTCATAGCAGGGGTGGAGGAAGAAGCTCCTTTCTTAGACTGGGAATGGGTGAGCACTGCACATGAGATACTAGGTTCATCTTCACTATCATCTTCATCGCCTCTGGAGTATTCACAAAATCTAATTTGTGTGTCATTATCTACTTCCTTAGTCTCTAGAAATTCATCATCCCTACTTTCCTGTTTGAGCTCTTCTTCGTCTTATTGACTCCTACAACTCTCATTGATAGGTGACACCTCTAAGGAAAGCCTTCGATGTGCTTTAGTAATCTAATTCTTGTTATTTATTTGAGGAGATACTCTTTCAAAAAATTCCCTTTTCAACGATGTCAATTCATTTGCCAATTTCTGCAAGACATGATCCGTTCTCTCATCCTTAGGATTCTGGGCTTTACCCTTTGAGGGATTTTTTATCTTTCCAGAGGAAATGAGATCATCACAAAGTTTAATGGCCATTCTTTGTGCTTCTCAAATATTCCTTGGTTGAACTCTTCATAGGGAAAATCCTACCTCCAGAGACTGAGCATTGATGAAGAATCTCTTGACATTTTTTTTAGACGATGAATCTTCTTTTGTTATCCTGCAGAGTAACCGGTCGAAACAAGCCACGAAATCTCTCATAGTTTCATTTTCTCCTTTCTTCATTTGTGCCAATTTAACAAGGAGATATTGACAATATTCAGTAGATTTTATTCTTTCATCGAACTTGCTTTTGAGGCCATTGCAACAAGTGATGGATCGGGCAGGTAGGAGGTAGAACCATTCTACCACTTTTCTTGGAGAGACTCCACAAACAATATTACAGAAAAATATTCATGTTGGACACCAAGAATCCCAAATGATGTGGAGAAGGCTGATATGTGCTCCTCAGGGAGTTGTGTGCCATCATTTTTTGACTTGGGAAAGTTCTTGCTGGAATCTGTTGGTAGATTGTGGACAAGGGGTTCAAGAACAAGTGGCCCTGTATTTATTCCCCACGGAACAACGGGTTGAGGTCTTTCTAATTCATCTTCCATTGTTTTTTTGTTTCCAAATCGGCTCTTGCTTCTACAAATTATTCCTCAAATTCTTCTTCTGGTATTTCTTCTTCCTTTCCAAGGAATTTAATGTTCAATGGAGGTTGTACAATGGGATAATTTGTGAGGGGGGGAATTAACAAGTGTTTGAATTGGATTACTAGGTGAACTGCTTGAAGACCCAGATGGGATGAGGCTCGAGAAAAATAATAAAGGTTATATCTGATTTGATTCCACTGATTTTGGAAAGCCTCAAACATGGAATCAACGACACTCTCAACCTCTTTAACTGGGTGTATCTCCTTTCAGCCAACTTTTAGAGAATATTGTGATGGGAATACAAAAGGATACTATGAAATATGAAAGGTAACTTGCAAGAATCATAAACATGTCTTTCAGCAATGAATTTCCATCAAATCATTTATTTATTTTTAATTTTTTTTGTTTTTTTTGGGAATATTTGTAATTTTTTTATTTCAAACCTTGTGGTCATATTTTGGGTGGAGATGTTGCTAAATATGCCCATCGGTGGGCGCAAGAAATTATTGGCGAAAAAATTTATCGGGTGGACAAATTATGGGTTTCTTGTCATTGCTTTAGGATTCGAAGTCTCTCTACTCAGATGGTGCAACTTTCATATTTGTATGCATGTGAAAATGTGATTTTTTCCTAGTGGCCTTGTGGTCATAGATCATACAGGGGCACTCCATTGACCCTGTGATGAAGCTAGTAATTGCTTGATAGAGAATACTTTGTTTAGAGAGTGGGAAAGGGGAGTGAGAGAAGAGATATGAGAGCTAATGTTACGGGTATAAAACAAGATTCCTACACACACTAGCTAGAAATTTCAACACATGCATTTATGAGAAGAAACAACCAAAACTTCAATGTTATCGGCTAGAGGAAACCATGCATACAAATATGCACACATTTATATGCCTTGGAAAATAGAAACTTCTTCCTTCATTAACATTTCCATTAGAGTTGTACGAAGTAGGGAAAAGGAGGAAAAATATGCAAGAGGAGAATGGAAGAAAATGGCTCTCCTTGGTTCTCTCTAAGCACAATGCACTCTTGAGTTTAAAAAATCGATCACCCACCCTTTGAGAAAGGGAGGTATTTCCTTTCACAAGAAGACAGATGACTCTTCATATGCCCCCCAATGACTCTACATATGTCTTGAAATAAATTAAAATTTTCATCTTCCTAGAAAAAAAATTTAATTCCCTTTTTATAACGTAAAGGTGACTTTTATACATTAGAAAACTAAAGTTACTTTTATTACATTGGAGACATATGAAAAAGTGCAACCCCAACACAAAATTAGAACATCAAAGAGAGAGAAATTTGGGGGATTGTAAAAGAGAGAGAGGGAGAAGGAAGGAGTAAGAATCATGTCGATGACGAAGAATCTGCCTCCGAAAAAGGCTAATAATCCTTCCAAATGACTCAATGGAATGCTCCAATGTGATGAACTTTTAATCCCTGAACTATTTCCTCCCAAATAAATCTCCTTCAGATGGTCCATGGACACCTTGGGTTAAGTGTTTAAAAACACTACTGAATGACTTCACCGGTGAGCACGAACAACACTCATGAAGATCCTTTTCAAAGAGATAAGAGCTCAAAACTGACCCTGTTATGACCTTTATAATATGACCACCCTGCTAAATTGAATGGAATGTTTCACTTGCAACCTCCACTTTGCACATGATACACATGCAACCCGAACCATGAAGTGAGTGTTAAAAGGCACTGTCGGGATCTCCGGAGATGGATTCCAAATGACCTGTGAGTAATTCTTACGATGATCCCTTGTTACACTCCCATGATCCACTGGTGAAGATGGTACATTGAAGAGATAGGAAACAACATTGTTGAAGGCCCCATTGGTGACACTGACAATGCCCATTTTGTAAACTTGAATTTCATGGTCCCTTGACACTTATTATATTTGGAGAGTGCAACTTACCATTTTTAGTAAGTGTGAGAATTTTCCTTTCTGAACCCCAGATGATGATATTGACCTGAATGATTGCCCCTTTGTTCACTCCTTTTGTGAAAATTTCCTTCTGATATGACTTACTATTAATACTAAGCTCCTGTATAGGAGACTTACTATTTTTAGTAAGTAGTGATTTTGACCCTTTTTTGACCGCACCGGCGAGATTGGCTTTCTCAACTGTCCTTGTAGTCACTACTTTCCCCTTGACTGCTTCTTGGGATGACTTACTATTTATAGCTAGTACCCATATAGGGAACTTACTATTTTTAGTAAGTGGAATTTTCTACAGTTTTTGGCACTGGAAAACCATTCTAACCTTCTGAATATCCTTTGTGCACATTGTATTTTCTATAACTGCTTCAGGTCACGACTTACCAAAAATAGCAGCCACCCATGTAGGAAGACTTACTATTTTTGGAAAGTGGGTCTCTGGTGCTTGGTTTGTGACAAAACAAACTTTTTCAATTTTTCCCAATAGTGCTCCTCTGAAATTTCAACTTGATTCAATGTCAGAAACGGGAGATTTTAAAAAATCAAAATTTTATATGGGGAAACAAGGGTTTGGTCGCCGTAAAAAATATGGGTTCTGCATGAAAAAACTATCACTTGGTTCCTTTTGGCCTCTAAAAAAATAAAAGCTTGCAAAATAGGACATCTCGATCCATTGAGTATTTTGGGAGATATGAATAATTCTTCCTTTATGAACTTCGAGGATTTTCAGGTAAAATATCTTCATTTTTATTTATTTTTCTTTGTTGGAATCCATATTTTTGTGATTTTTGTGTTCTTAGATCACGGAGGATTGCAAGGAATCATTTGAATTAAAAAAAAAATGGTTTTTTTTCTTGGGGAAAATTCGGTAGCATTCTCGTAGTGTATGGAGATGTGGAGGGGAAATGTGCCAAAAATGACTAAGTGTCGGTATTTATAATGTGAAAATGGAAGGGGGGGGGATGTGGCACATTTTTATGTCCCTTTCATTCCTTTTCAAAAGGGACAAAGGGGACATGAAATTTCTCTTTGTTCTAGGTGCGACACTTTGCTTCTTTTTTTCGTTGTGTACCTTTAAGTGGGGGCTGAGTTTTAACACTTGGGAGCTTAGGGAGGTAGTTTCCAGGTCATATGGGTGACCTGGGGGCTAAAAAATGGTTGGGCACAATTTAATGTACCTTATGTACCTTTGCAAAATGGAAAAAGGGGACATGAAAATGCGCCTTCACCATATGTTGCCACGCGTCCCTTACAAATTTCATTAAATACCAAATAGCATACCTTGAGAGTTGACTTGTAAAGGCCATATCTCGAGCTTCAGGATGAATTTTTGTGTGAAATTTTATATGACTCGGCCAGAAAACTACCCACTAAATCCAATGGTAATAGTCCCAACATCCCATTTTTACTATAATACCTCCAAATGGCCCCTTATTTCTCAGGACCGCTTATTATGCGCAAGAAGAATAAGTTACATAGAGTAATGCATGAGGTTTCAAGAAGTCTCGGGTTTCCACCATGGATTTCATTGAAAATTATTTCCATTGACACCTTTTTTTGCTTCAAAATCATCACAGGTATCCCAAAATCTTGTTTTGAAGCTCAGGTCCCTGTTCGCAGTGTGTGCTCGTTCGGGCCCGAAAACCCACTCACGGTGAATTGGCTCCAACACCTCTAAATCTTTCGTGAATATTTAAAAATCATCTCCCTGATGTTCCTATCACTTTAATACTCATTCACAACAAATATTTCTCCTATGATCCCCTCCAGGGGTAGTGCACTAGTCCTAGGAAGGTTGATGGTAGCCCTTTCCAAAACTGCTTGAATACTTGAATGTTCTAAAAGATCCTAAAACACCTAGGGGACTAAATTTTCTTCCCTAAATTACCTAGGGGTATACTTTACATTCACATTGGCATAATTTAACTGAAAAGATAGGACTGGTGATTGGGATAGACTCACTTGGGGGTGTCTTAGGAAGGTATGAATTTGAAAAGTTTTGAAACTGTAGTTTGTTGTTATGCTTAAAAATTGGAAACTTTCTTGTTTAACATTTGCATAACGACACAAGGTGTAACACCTTTACCAATGGCCGATGTTGTGATTTCATGAGGAGTATTTGTATTTCACAGGTAGAAGGATGTGTGTCACTAAGTAGCTGATTGGGAGAATCGAAGGTTTGCGTAGTTCAGGAATTGAAATAGAGACCAAATTAGAGGAAGATGCTAGAGTGGAGGCTATTTTTGTTTCCTTGATATATCAGAGAGGAGGACATGTGATGTATATTGTTAAAATATTTGACCCAATTGTAAGATTTTCCATGTGCCTGGTTAGTTGCAAGGTGGGCGCGTTAGAAAGATGGACACAAACAAACAAGAGGTGGCTCCATATTGTGCAAAAGATGGCTAGTAAAATTGTGTACAACATTGCCTCCTTTATTGCTGAAGGAATTATAGAATAAGTTCTCAAAGGAGAAAAGATTACTTGGGTGTCATCCTCCTATTGATTGTGCTTTCAGATATTTGAGTTCCAAATGGGCCGAATGATAATATGTGGAAGTATCCCCCAGAGAACAAGTCCCTCACGAAGAGGTTCGTTGAGTATACCTGCGATGAGATTAATAATGCCTACAAACTCCAAAGGGATAAATGGTTTAGGTTAATGTGCGAGGCATTCGAACATGAGTGATGCGTCCCAAGGGAGTTTCCCTCAGTATTGGAAGGAAATGAATAATTTTTGGTATATCAACATTTCTCCTTAGGAAAATTCTACATGAAGTTTGGAGATAAGATCTCTTTGTGTAAACTCCCTTTTTCTTTTACAGCAAGATACTTCTAAGCATCTATGAATAGGTTTGCTGATGTGTGAAAGTTAAAGTTTGATGCAAAAAAAGTGGATGTTGATCACCACATTTTGTGTAAGAAATATGTGTACCCTGGGAAGACAACATATGTGGAGATGATGGAATCAAATGATATCAACATTAACTCTCAGACTTTGGAGATAGGAAATGAATAAGTAGCAAAAGTATACATTTAGTTTAAGCCTAAGTTAGCTGGTGGAAAATATGTTGATGCAGAGGATCTTTAGCTCCCATGGCCATCTAAGAGAAAGAAAACTATGGGAATAAAGAGCGAGCGCAAGGATACCCCTCCGCATAAATAAGAAGAAGAAGAAGAATAAGAATAAGAAGGAAAAAGTGACGAAGATGAGGTAGAAATAGAAGAGGAGACAACCCTCTACTAGAGCGCAAGGGTGAATAAAAAACAAGAGTGCGGGGAGGAAGAACAAGGTGTGAGTACCTCTGGAATGATCAAGAAGTCTCCAAAGAAGCCAAGTCCCAAAAAGAAGACACCAGTGAGGAAGAAACCCATAGTGGTTTCAAGAAAAGAAACAGAGGAAGCAGAGAAGTCTAGTGGAGAAGAGAAACTAAAAATTACCCTAATCATCCACAATGTAGAGGAAATAGATGAAGAGGAGAACAATGTGCATGAGGAAGAAGGTCCAAGGAATAATGATGAGGAAGAAGGCCACATCTATCCCTTCACAGATAACATAGGTGGAGATAGGGAGGTTGAAGAAGAGTGCAATGTTGAGTGTGATGAGGAGGAAGAGAAAATTAAGCACACAATTACAGTGGAGGATATAGTCACGGGGGAAGCAAGTGACATGCTTCACTCTATTCTGTAGGAGGTAGAAAAGAGGCGTACAGGAAAGGGAAGAAAATGAAGGCACACCCCACAAGACCCTCTACTACAATATATTGATTATCCTACAAAAGTCCTGCGAGCGAGATATCATATTTCAGTGGCCACAGAAGATCTCTTTTGTTGGTCATTCATAGAGAAGCATGAGGCCCTCCCACACAGGAGAAAAATTATCTCTTGGGCATATCACTCACATATGGAGGAACCAAAATTCGAGATCGACACATAAACATTTTCTGAGACTCAAATCAAATCAGCTCCAGGAGAGGCATTCCCCATGGTCAATGCGCATATGCTTACTAATAAGAAAGCATGTAATGTGCTTACTAATAAGAAAACATGTAATGTGCTTAATAAAATGTCATTAGAATTAGGAGTACAAATTTTTGAAAAGGATTGTATTATTAAGAGACTACATGAGGAGATACATGAAAAGGATGAAATAATTGCGCAATCAGCGTCTAAGGGAGGAGAAGGGTAGAATGTGTGCAACGTATAAGAAAGCAGAGTACATCGTGGATATTGTCACTTCCACATACCCAATCCTTGTTGAAAATGCCGAGGAATATGAAATGACACTACATCATATGGAGGACTTTGCATGGATGCTCTCACATGAGTGAAGAAAGGGTATAGGTCTGACAACCAATGAGATAATATCTACTCTTCGTACATCTGCAATACATGTTTCACTGGGGGCGTCTAATCCTCCACTTCTTAGTATTCCTATTTCTATACCTATAACCACTATTATTCTTATTTCTCCTATCTATACTCATGAAGAGCATATACTTCTTCTCATTTTATGGATTCTACTTAATTGCTTCATATCCAAATTGCACCCAAACTGGCATGCTACCCTTTTCCTATTAGTTTTGTTTCTCATAATATTCCTATAAATGATGGCAAGGGTGATCATGAAGAAAACCTGTGTACATTTCATGTTGTTTACGTAGACTATTATTCCAATGACACATTGCTTACCAAGATCTTCACTCGAAGTCTCAAAGATATTTCCCTGCAATGTTTTTACAATCTACCCATGCATTCGCTTCAGACTTTCACTCCTTTGGAAAATCAGCTTCTTGCACATTTTTCGATCTATATTCAAGACAAAGCATCTTATGTTAAAATGGATAAAATACAATAAGGTTATAATAATCCTATCATTGATTATTTCCTATGCTATAATACCATGCTTACTAAGATGAACAATATTTCAGTTGATGGTGAAGTACAATATCTTTTTACACATTCTTCTTCTCCATTTATAAGAATCAGCTATGTTGAAAATTTTCAATTCATTTTATCATCTATTTCATACTCTTAAATAATGTGAAGCTAATATTCTCAACATGCATAAGATAAAATATGTTGTTAATCCTCCTAACACATCTCATTAAAATTTTCAAGGAAAAACTACTTTTAAGAGAAAACATAATGACGACAAATCTGAAGTAAAAACCATTTTCAATGTTGTGTTTCAGCCAACAAAGCTACAATTACAACCCTCTCGATGTTAGTTCACTCGTTTACCTTGTGCACCAAAAAAAGTGCTCAAACAATTACTTGAGTACAACTTGGCATCTCTCCCTCCACCACTTAAAGTTGATACAAGTGCACCTCGTGGTAAGATATTTGATGTTAATGCACATTTTGATTACTATCAATGCATTGGTCACTCCACTAATAGTTGTATTAAGCTTCGTTATAATATACAAGATCTTCTTGATGGTAGTTTTATTGAATATGATGCTCCACCTCAACCTAAGCATATTAATTATAATGAAAATTTCAAAATATTTAGTGATCCACTTCCAAAACATGATAGTACTAAATCTACCTCAAAAGTCCACAATGTCTAGCATGTTGTACCACCTCCACCTTCTTATGATCACACATTTTATGTTAGGATTGGTATTATTATTACCATGCCTCCCTTGTTAAATATTACTTTAAATGATGTTGATATGACCCAAAATTTTGTTTCTAATACACTCTATATCCCTGATTTTGTTGACAAGCACCCTATACACAATATTTTGGTTGATATCACTACTCCCCATAATATGTGCACTTTTAAGTTATAGCGTTCTCTTGGCTATACTAAGAATCAATTCGTAGTTGATCCTAAGACAAACATATGGCTTTTTTTTCTTCCTCTCACGGTTGGATCTACTACCTTTGACGTCACATTTTTCGTGGCATATTCTCTTAGCTTATGTGGCATGAGGTTAGGTTGTTCCTAGCTTTATACTTTTCTATTTGTCCCTCATTACTATATCAATGTGTTAGGTTCATTCACAATAAACAAGTGGTTATAGTTATGGGTACCCCATTTAATGACCTTATATCGCAGTAGCTTGGCTTAATACATACATTTACGACTCTTAGCACTAGTGCATCTATGTCTCGGCTTTCTAATTCTTATGTTATTCCTATTAGGACACTCCCTTATAATGCATCTATGCATAGGTATTCTAGTTCACACACTACTCATAGCAGGTCACATATTAATTCACACAAGGTACCTTATCCTCATCCTTTTGTTCAGTCATCTGGAACACATACTACTTCTTGCAGGAAACCTCATCCTCAGCCTTTAACTAGGTCTTCATCTACACATACTACTCATGTGTCTTCCCACCCTAGCTCTTTTACGGTACATCTCATGGTTTCTACATTGATCATACACGAGCATCCTTCATCTATTCTAACACTTCTGGGGCCTAAATCCCTTTGAGTGTGATGTGCCTATTAATGAGGATCTTATTGGGTAGGTATTATGTTATCCCATTTCTTTTACATATCTATTTTCAAAACAATTCAAAAAAATCAAATAATCACATAATACAAAAACATGAAAAAATACAAAACCAAGACATGTTTATGGTTTGATTGGATAGCTTGTTAGTTTATACATGTTATTTTTCACATTGGTTCAATTGATAACATATATTATTTATACACATGCATTCATGATGTATATTGATTGTGATGTAGGGCATACACAAGTTGATGATGTGTGTCATATTAGTTCCTTACACTACTCTTAGGGGGCATCCCCCATGTTATATAGGTGATTTTTCTTCATTACAGTTATTTTACAACTTCCTCATCATGCTTGATTATATACATAGTTTTTATTGTTATCTTTTGAGCTAACATATGTGTTTTTTGCAGTGTTAACCTATCTTGTTTTTTTTTACTATCACTATTTTTATACTTGTTAGATACAATATGGTCACTATTGTCTTATACAAATAATTTCCATGTTTGACTATTGTGTTATTTGAATCTTTGCTTATGGTTGATTATTGTCTCGCTTGATTACAATTCTATGATTGTTTACTTTATAAGGTCAAAGTGCCTTGATTGTTTTGTGACATTGTGGGTGAACCCATGTTAGTGGCTTTATGCCCACCTTGCATATATGCACTTATTAATCTGAATGTGGCCCATAGAGCTTCCTATTGTGATTATCTTGTGACATTGTGGGTGTCCCATGTTTGTGGCTTTATGCCTACGTGTGACTATGCTTCTTTGTCTCTATACTAGTGTTTACTTGTTTGTACACTAGTGTTTCTATAGTTATACTATTACTACTATGGTTTATGACATTCTTGATTTCTACCATGATGTTTCTAAGCTATTAATACTATGTATTATGAGATAATGGAAACTTTTTACTATGTTGTTTGTACTTCTATACACATATGCTTTCTTATTGCGGGTTACATGTTGTTGTTTTTTAACATCACAGTTTCCACCATGCACAACTCCTTATATAAGTACAAGATCCTAATGGTGGCCACCATTTCAGCCTTTTATGTGATCCTAGACAAATTATCAAACTTATTACACATGGGTACATCATATTTAATATTTTGAACCGCGCTCTCAAATGCTTTATCAAACACACCTCAAAAGAGGGGCATTCGTTGGGTTGTTTTCTACATCTACATGTAGATTACAAAATACAAGAAAATATTTTTACAAGGCTCAAATCCTCAGAAACAAGAACAAATACTAAAATGTGGTGGAATATAAAATAGTTCAAATTCATACATTATAGTCATGATCATAGTAAAAACTTGACCATATTGGATGTTCTCCAAACAGGGGCATATTCTTAGGAATTTTAAATTTTATCATCTATCTGCAGGATTCTCCTACAATTTGAAATACAAATTACTCAGTTCATAACATGATACAGGGGGCACGAGTACTTCATTTTCTCTTCTCTACACTTCTCAAGCACAATTACAAGAACATGTTTTGGGGGGATATGCCTCCTTCTCCTCTATGATATTCCATAACTTATACACTCAGTTTCAGTAGCACAACACCTTATGGAGGCATGGTGTATCCATTGCTCTTTATGGTTATATCTTACTCAAGATTATATAAAATTATACCTAGATCTGTTTTTGTCAGTGTGGCCTATGGGTTTTGTGGAAGGTATTGAAGTGGATAAGTTCTTCTTAGGTTTTCCATCCTCTTCTCTTACTAGATTCTCAAATGTGGAAGGTATCAAAGTGGATAATTTCTTCATAGGCCGATCTTCCTTTTTTACAAAATCTCAAAAAGGGCTCTCTCTCTCTCTCTCTCTCTCTCTCTCTCTCTCTCTCTCTCTCTCTCTCTCTCTCTATCTCTCTCTCTCTCTCTCTCTCTCTCTCTCTCTCTCTCTCTCTCTTGTTGGGTTACACTAAACACTTTAGTCTCACCTTCCGCAAAAAATAGGGACAAATCACTCCTAATCCTCTGACATCTCAGGAATCACAGAGCATGCTAACACCAACACATCAAAGAACTAATATTGAGCAAAAAGAAAGTGTGTGCACACACTCAAGTATATTTTTCCTTTAAGCATGCATTTTTCAATCAAACACTTAAAGATGGGGAATGTAGATGCTAAAATGATGTAACTTGTCTTTTTGCAATGCCAAGTTTGACCATGCTCCCTTGCTAAGAAAATTGCTCACTTTCGGAATTTGATCGGTATATCTCTCTAGTTCTATTGTGACTTGATTATATTTATACCATGTTATGTCATCAATTAAAAAAATACTATCAAATCAAAACAGTGAACAATATATGTAATTCATGCCACAAATTTCTGTTTCACTTTGCATCTTTCTTGTCTAGGACTGTACAAAATGGGTAGGATGCGACGTTCAGTCTTGGCCGACCTAAACAATCATACCCCTTTACTTTCTCTAACTCTATTTTTGATGTGAATATCTTTATTGGGTCATTTCATATTCCTAGGGTTGGCATTATTAGAATATTTCACCTACAGAAGGATATATAAGGAAGTAAATGTCAATTTATAACTCACATGGCTCTCTTACAAGCTCTTATTGCAAATATAATTTTAAAGACACCCAAGGGTCTCTCAAACCTGCCCAAATCAGTTGCACATCAATTAGAGCATTCCATACTATAGGTTTGAAACACTCAACCATGTCAAAGAGACTAGCTTACCTAATTTCCAAGCATGCAAAGGTCATATAGCCATGTCTTATCAAGATAAAAGTCACTCCAATCATTGTTCAAGTGTTTCAAGGAACAAATACTTAGGTCATATAGGTAAGGCACACCACATCACATTAGTATCATATTGGGTACATTCTATATTATAAATTTTTCATGTTATATTGGTTTCAAAAGACACAAGAGCACCCTTGGGGGGTTCGCTAGTTTGCACTCACACTTGCACAAGCACCTAGGAGAACTACGTTAGGCTTTATTCCCACGAGGGCATGTAGTGCAACACTTGAATTGGTTCAGTGGTTAGGGTGGACCACCAAGGTTATACGAGCCTCATTACACACATATGAGTTCTCCTTTTGGTTTGTTAGTGCTTTGATAAAGGGCATTGCCGATTTCTAGAGCTTCCACATTATTGCAGGTGATTACATCACATCTAGAGTTTGTGGGAGTAAAAGCGACATGTAGTGAAGGTCATCTCCAAGAAACTAAAGAACGAATGAAGTTTCAGACCCAGAATGTCGAACGGTCTAAGATTGTACAACCCAAAGGTAGGACCATATCATTCTACTATGGACTATACAGTAGTTATATGGTCCTACACATGCTCAGTTTATAGTTTCAAAAATCATAACAAAGCATCTCTAATCTCTTATCTACATTTTCCACTTGTTTGCACATTTAGATCCTCTATTTTCTTATCTATACAACTAGGTATTCCTCTCCCCTTGTGCATTTGAGTTATTACTTATCGTTCTAACAATCATTACAAGCGTTAATGCATTATTCTAGTTATGAATGGTTAATAGTGAATTAATTAGATTAGAATAATCCCTTTCTACAAACCCCTACATCCTCTTTATTTTTGTGCATTTCCATAACATAGATTTAATTAAGGTGTAAAAAATGTACTTTAAGCATTCGTATAATGTGGAAATAATAACACACATCTTATGTATCTAAGGTCATCCTAATAAAATGTTACATGCACCATAGCCAAGTAAAACTAAGAACCAAGTAGTAATTGTTTAATTCCTACCATAAGTGGTAACACAATGCCTACAAGAGACGTTTGACATTATCAATCGAAGCTTTTACCATGTTAGTTGTACCAATACAATCAATATATGTGTACCCAAAGCTAGTAAGTAGTGCCATAATGCATATATTTTTGCTTAATCTGTTGTATACCATAACACTTTATATCATATGTGAATCAATGAAAGCACATATGAACACAAGCTTGTCAATGGTGTTATCATCAAGAATTTCATGGCCATCAAATGTAATAGTAGACCGCCGTAATCTCATATCTATCAGTGCACCAATGAGTCAACCTAATGGATATGGAATGTTAACTCTAGGAGCATATGAAGTCGGAGGAGGTTGTGCATTATAATTCATGTGTACCTTCATTTTAAAAAAAAAAATTGGCACTCCATAGTTCAAAAAGGGATCACTAAACATATTCAAGTGTTGATAGGTTGAGCATTTGATTAATTTGGTGGTGCATTATCACCATTAATTTGAATGGTATTGTTTTCAATAAAATATTGAATTTTATGTCATAAGCCAAAACATCTATTGGTCTAACATCCTAAATATCTATTATAATCACAATATGCATTGAAATCAAATCTCTTATATTGTTGTTTAGTTGCATCAATCACCACAGGTGGAGGTAGAGAAATAATATTACACTCAAGTCGTTGTTAAGGAGAGGTAGATTTAAATGTGTAAAGTGTCTTTATGGAGAAGCAGATAAGACAAGCTTGGTGGTTGTGAAACCGTATTGATAGATGTTTAAGCCTCGCTATTAGCATCATTAGTCTTATCCTTGAAGGATGTTTTACTTTGAGATTTGGCTCCAAAAGATGTGGGAGCAACGCTCTCGTATTTTAACTTCTTTGTAGTAACGAGCTTGATCTTATGGTACTTAATAGTATGATACAATTCAGTGAAAGAATGATGAGTTTGAAACATAAATGTCTTTGATATGTTGAAGCAATCTTTGAGTGAAAAATTCTTATAATTCACCATCATCAACATGATATGACATTCTGCAAAGCATGGTCTTGAATCTAAGAGTGTAATCGCCAATAGGCCCAGTAGATCTATGTTTAAGTTGTGCAATATGAGAAAAACATACATTTTAACTGATGTTGATGGGGAAATAGAAAAATAAATTGTCAGCTAAAAGGTTGAAGGCATGCATAGAACCCATAAGAAGGGTGTAAAACCACTTCAAGGCATAGTCCTTAACGTTTATTGGGAAGAAATTGGTGAGCAATCTATTGTTACCCAATAATCTAGACACATAGAAAAGAACGTCTCGAGATGTTGATCTTAATCACCATTAACATCTAATAACGTAAACTTAGGTGTAATAGACCTTAAACAAAGGGGATAACGAAATATATGTGGGCCTAATAGATTGTGCAATATGTTGAGAGAACTCCTCATGTGGTTCGCTATATTAAATCCTCATCTTAATTGTGCAAATTCGATTTGAATGTTTATAATTTGTAAAGCATATTGATCTTGAGTAGGAGGTGTAACGTGAATTACCATGCATATCATTGTTGAAAATAGAATAGGAAAATACGGTGTCACATTAGCATAGGCCTAGGAGGCATAAATGAAATTGTATGTTGTATAGGAATGCATATAGAAATATGAGTAGGTTGTGGTTCCCCTGTAGTGGGTATGGGCGTCACTTGCAAAATCATAGGTGTAGACACATGAGTATGAGCAATAGTAGTACCAGTCTAAACACCTAGTGTAGGATTTGACCCTCTAAAGGTAGATTATTATCAAACGAGGGTTCATTGTGTATCACCTCGGTTGTGATTTCCGTCAATAGCTTTGCATTATGAGATTTTTGTAATACACACACACACACACACACACACACACACACACAGATACATATATATATATGTGTGTGTGTGTATGTGTATGTGTATGTGTATGTATATGTATACATATACATATACATATCTACATATGTATATGTATATGTATATGTATATGTATATACATATATAGATATACATATATACATAGATGTACATATACATATAGACATACACATATACATATACATATACATATACATATACATACAAATACATACATACATACATATATACATATACATATGTGTGTGTGTGTGTATGTTTATGTATATGTGTATACACACACACACACACACACACACACACACATTGTGTATATATATTATATATATGCACATATATATCTTAGGATGAACTTTTGACTACTTCATGAAATCATACAATTTTACCTACACGTTATTGATTCACATCTTTAAGGTCATTGGGATCTATCTTGCCATAGTAATTAGGATTGTTCAAAGCATGCTCATCAAAAATATTTTCAAGATCAGATACATTTTCAATAATAATAGTATTTTCATTTGTATTTACATCCATATGTACACCATCCACATTTGCATCAGGGAAAGAAGAAACATGCATACCATTAATGTTCATCATTTTGTTTGTTAAATAAACACGAGATTGAGTCAAAAAAATTGAATATGATCAATAATAGCACCACTCAAGCTAGCACTTCAAACAAACCCTAAATTTCTTAATAGAAAAATATGCAAACGTGGAAGAACCCAAAAAGCTAAGGCTAATGATAAAAACAAATCAGATTTGTTCATGCAACATGAAGAAATTAGAGAATCTACCTGAAATTAGACCCTAAGAGGAAAAAATGAAACCGTGGTGAAGAAGAAAACACTAGGTTTGGTGTTCATCTAATCATGGGGTTTGCCAAAATGTCTTAACTATTTTACGTCTAAAGGTATAAAATGATTTAAATTTTTGATATATCTTATATTATAGAAATAAAGGCATTCAACAACAATAATTTGAACATAAATTAGGGTAATTAGAAAGAAAGTAGATAGATAAGGCTAAACTATGAACAATAGAAAGATTCAACCTAATTCTTCCTAAAGGATGCCTTCATATTGAACATAAATATTGCAATCTAGCTCAGAAGAGTGTCGTCAAGAGATGCTAAAAGTTTCACTGCTGAAAACTATGTCAAGACATTGCCTACAGGAAGGGACAATGATTACTAGTGGCTTCCTGGGTTGTTATATGTAGTCTACAACTTTTAGAATGGAGGTACTTTCAGGTTCTGGTACTAGAATATCACAATTTGATGTCATGAAGCATAGTTTACCTCTCATTTGTTCAACCTTAGTAATATTCACTTGGACAAATAGGTAGTAGCCCTTGATTAGGCCTACATAGACACATGCACCCATTGTATGGCAATTGCATGTGAGCACTACACCATATATCCATATATCCAAAGGGGGGGAAAAGGCACATGTAGTTCTCCCAAGTCTTATATGAGATGCAACTACAAAATTAATATGCGATTTATAATGATCTTTCTCTTGACTTTTAACACTTAGCACAATTTACCTTTGAATCCTTGTACTTCATATTTAACTTGTGGAATACTCTAGGGCTACTCTTGGGAGATTTGTGATGTGTATGAGCCTTTGCATAATGATATCCAAGGTGGTGAGAGGTGATAATGACCTTGAAGGTCATTTGTATATGTATGTAACACTTCATTCATTTTCTTTGCAAGCGGACCCATAAATCAAGCTTAGGGCAACCTAATGAAAGTGCATATGTTTGAAAATTGATCATTACATATGTAAAGGACAATACTAGCAGAGGCAAACAATATCGATGGACAATATTGTCTAGGGCTACCAATTGTATACTAGAGGTCAAATATAAGATTTGTAAATGGGGAAATGTGTACGTCTAGTGATGTCCCTGTATAGAGTTAGAGGTGATCATAAGTACGTAGAATTGGTATAGAGAGGAGACCAAGACAATGTGAAGGTGATTGAAAGGAGAAACGATGTAATAAAGAATCAAATATGTGTTAATAGTCCAGGTGTGTTAAAGGGTGTCATATCTAGGGTTGCCAAGTGTATATTGCCAAAATTGTGTGTCTACATTAATGTGATGGTTTTAAAGAATTGCACATATCTAGGGTCGCAATAATAATGGAGTGACACGTGCCCCTCAAAACATCCACTTTTTTGTGTTCTTGCATGGGGTTGTTGCCCTATTAAGATTCCAAGGAAGGAAATTAGTTTTCTGGAGATCTACACAAAATTCTAGAAAAACAAGTGAAGTTTTCAACGCCCTAATTCTTATGAATAGAATCGACAAATCATATGTGAACTAACTAGTTGCCATAGTATAGACTAATAGCCCAAGACATTAATATAATGGTTCTAGCAAAGGATTTTTCTCTCCTTCGCCTCTTTATTTGGATTTTCTCTACATTGTTTGTTTTTGCCAATTAGCTCAAATTTGTGACAAATCATATATTCCTCTAAAACCCCTCATCATTTATTACTAGTTCTGAAATAGTTTTTATGCAATTGATTTTACTTTTTAAAAATATTTAAATCTTATTGCAATGATTATAGGTAGATGTGCTGTAATTTAATTTTTGTACACCCACTCTCTCATAAAACAAAAAGATTTAAATAATTAACGTTTAGAGGGACCAATATTGGCGTAACTCAATGATTTCAAGAATTAATTATGGTGTTCATTGTGATTATGGTGTTCATTGTGTCCATGTGAGAAATTGAGTTCACCCATAAAAATAGTATTAGTCTTTCAACTTCTTCATTTAACCTATAGAATAGTTACACATACTAAAATTGTTAATTGTTAATGTAGTTGGAGTGGGATTTAATTCTTGCATTGACAAAATGGAAAATGGCTTTTGATTAATTGGCTTGAGCCTCCTATAGTCTTTTGTAACAACCTCCTTAGATGTCGTCGCTAATAAGTTAACCCCTTTAAGATTAAAGTGCAAACCAAAAAGTAAGGTTTTTAGTAGCCGGATTTACTTTGTATGCTAAGTTCACAAAATCACAAGTAACATAACTCAAATGAAAAAGAGATGATGCAAAAACCACCAATGTAGGTATAGTCATGTATTTTAAAATCTGTTGGGATTTGTGCAATTATACTTGTTTCCAAAATAAAACAAGGGGCATAAAATAGTGAAACCTTTTACCCTTAATAGTTACCCCTTGAACAATTGATTCTTACTCTTATGTATAAGCATTAAAACCTTGTCAATCTGAAAGTTTACTTTGGAATTTAAGTCCATGAGTTGATATGCTAACATCACATACCTTGAGAGGCCTCCCTGAATTGTGGTTACCTATGGAATATTCATAAATTTAAAAGATATTTAACAGATTGGCATATCCCTAACGGGATTATGGTCCACTATAATAGATGCCACCGAGAAAGGAATATGAGAACTGGACTTGTTTCTATTCCTTTAATATACGTTTTTTAACTTGTTTATTATGTGTTGTACATAACAAATAATGCATGCAAGCACGCATGCATCCACGCAAGTGGGTCGTGAATGGACACATTAATTACAAATTTGTTCATAACATTTCATCCAACGGTTTCCTTCAAGTTCTCCAACAACATTTTAGGGAATGAGGAAACATGTCAACCCTTTATAAAAATTTATATAAGTCCAAAAAAAATCACTAATTACTCGACCCACTTGAGCCCAAAAAGCTCAAATCAAGAGTAAGCGATCTGTGAAGATCTACCAATCCTCGACAACATGGAAAAAAATCCAATGGTATACAACCTTGGATACAGATTGAAATGTTAAAAGTTTTTGACATTCTATACTTGCTGTCTTCAATTGCAGCTTTATGTATTCACTTGTCAATTAGGTTTGTATTGAGTATCACAATTATGATAAAACCAAGCGAAGTGTTAAATTGGACCTAAATGAACAGACACAATATCCAGGACAGATTTAAATGGTATTGAAGTGGATCCGCTTAGTAATCCTAACGCTAACTGAAATCAACGAGAAGCCATCATGTATCACATATGTGACATATGACACAAGCCGTTCTTTGTAATTTGAGGCAGTGTGCACCCAACAAGAAATTCAAAGAAAAAAAACTGGGATTTATGCTAAATTTAAAAAACCTTGTATCAGCACAAAGAAAAAGACTGGCTTCAAACTCATTTTCCCCAAATCATACAAGGACTGTTATTTATGAGCATTCTCTTCCTCTCCTTCCCCTACACCTCATTATATTATCCGCTGAAGAAAAATATTACAGAAATCAAGAATACAAAGCAAGATGAGTTTCTCAAAAGACATCTTTAGTTGAGATTGCATTGACAATGCTATCCCATCATTCCAGATGGCTCTCAAGTCAAATCGGAGAAGGCAAAGTTTAAAGAATGAATCAATTTTGAAACTTTAATTGCATCTCATCTGCTGTGCACATGTTGACCAAAGTTTTTGGAAACAAATGGCTTGCCAGCTAGGATGATCCTCGTGGGGACTTCCTTGCATAAATCAGCACCATCATAAACTCCTCCGCAGTGGAACTAGCCATTTCTGAATTGAATCTGGAATCAGCTCTTTCAGGATCAATTTCCTGTAAAGAAGATAATCGGTCTGACGACACAGCATACTGTATCCAGAACTCAACAAGACAGTACAGGGATAGGCTTGGAACAATGGGTTGCCCACAGCATGTTATTTCAACCTACACCACAAAGCCCATAATATGAAAAGATGTCAAGGAAAAAGAAACAAGGAAATAGCAGGTTTTCATTTTTGTCTGATAATCGCTAGCATGAAACAAATAAATAAGAATTAAAAAGGTTTTTGACAAAAGGTGTAGAAATATAAATGTTCATCAACAACATAATAATCTATACCAACCAAAAGAATATCAATCTTCAGAACAGTGCAATTTATTCCATTCACCATTAATATACCCTAAATACAGACCCATATAGTTGCACTTTTTCAAATAAAGCAATGTGAGATTTGTAAGCTATATGAGTTGATTAAAAACATATTAAGTTGATTAACTAAAGCCAGATTGTGAAGGAAAATATAATCAAAGATTACACAACCAATATCAAATAAGCCATTAAGGCAAACTCCACATTGCTTCACAAAGATTACACACCCAATATCAACTATGTCATCAAAGGGAAACTTCATATTGCTAGAAATAGTACACCAAGTTCAATTAGAAATTTATGATTACACTTTTCCGACGTATAGTAAGAAATAGCCTCGTGGAGAATCCAATTAAATTTTATTTATTAAAATGAATCTAAGTAACTTCAAAGTAGGTCACCCAGCATTTATCTGTTTTATTTGAATACTGTGTATCAGCCTATGCAAAGCCTTCATACTCATTTGTCTTTTTGAAATCTCTTTTGTTCTAGCTCATGGAAAGTTGTCCATTCAAAGAACAGAACTTTCAGAGAAATCATTAACCATATTTCATGTCTATATGAATCTACATAGCACATGAAATATCCCTTTTGGAGATAAAACTGAAAGCTAAGGAAATTAGCTCAAACACCAAATAATCAAATCTGATTTTTAAAACCAGCCAACTGAAAATAATTTGAATTTAGCAATATTCTAGGGCAGCGAACTATTTATAGAATTCAAGTCCACTTTTCACATTACAAATCAATGAAAAATGCCACAAAATAATTACTCTATCCATGGCAATATTTATGAATCACAAATACATCAAAAGATGGACAGAATATCAAATTACACAGCTAGAATTAATTATTCAAATCAGCAGCAGACTAGCCAAATCCGAAGCCTAGGAAAAATAGCTAAACTTCTCAAAAAATCACCAAAATAGAGATTCTAGTCTTATAAAATATGACAAATCAGATTATGAAGTGAAAATGCAATTTTATGTTCACCAAACACTCAAAAACCTACACCAAGGTAGGTTGCTCCACATGTAGGAAGCAAATAAAAATCTGAAAGTGAATGTTTTCTCCACAAATCTGCCCTTTACTTCAAAACCAACCAATGACGAAGGGTTTTCGTCCTTCACCCAAACCACTAGAAGGGTTTTCATTCTTCTAGGAAGCCACACAAGACGGTTTTCATCCTGAAGTGGATGAACACAGAGCAGCAAGCTCACAATGCCCAATATTAGGAAAATGCACCAAAACTAGATGCACAAATGATGTCTTAAGACTTCTTTTATATTCCTCCATTGGTGCCAAAGCTTGAAAAGGTAAGGCCAACCCATAAGAGATGTTCTTTTCTTTCATTAGCTTCCTTTATTTGACTCTAACTCATACAACCTGCTATAAGAGGGAAAACACTAAAAAGAAAATATTAAAATTAGAAAAACAAAGCAAATGGAAGCTCAATGTTCTCCTCCAACTCCTTTACTTCTTTGCCATATTACGTTTTTTTTTGTAAGTTACACAGTTAATGTGATTTCCTTAGCTTATGTCATGAAGGGGAGGAAATGTTCCTGTTGTCACCCAAAAGTTGCACCCTGCTGGAGAATGGTGTTTGTACTCTCTCCTGTTGACAAAATGGGAACACCTCTAGGCTGTGGGTAACCTATGTCTGAGGTGAACCTCCAGAGAGGGCTGGTTCCCTTGTGAATCACCTAAAAAAACGAAAAACTTTGACAAGGGAAGAGGAATGTGGAAAATGGGAAATAGGGGTGATACACCAATAATTTGACACTTGCATATAACTCTGCACACAAAGAATTTAAAGATCCACACACCTACACAACTCTGGACTATTTTGCATAATAAATTAAAGGATTTTAGGAAAAGGACAGCGGCAGAGGGAATGAAGTCCACACTAAAGCAAACACAATATCCTATAACAAACACAACAAATAATATGAAAATAGCAGTATGGAAGGGAAAAACGAAGCTTTATTTTATTCAACGATGCAAGTAAAAATGCTGAAGATGCCTAAGCAAATCAGCTGCTCCAAGTATATCTTTTTACAATAAAAAATTAACCAATATAGGCTGTTCCATGCCAAGAATAGACTGACCCCCATGCAAGAATAGACAGTTGTTCTGAGTTCTTTTATTTAAAGAATTCCTCCTTCTAACCCTCATGCACATGGGGACTGAATATTGACTTTTATTCCTAAAAATTCCATCCTCTCTTGGCTGGTGCATGGGACAGCAACTCCCATCCTTTTATTTATTTAAATCCTCCATGCCTTGGTGCCAACAACTAAAAATGGAATGTTGCATGCTTTTTTATTTATTTTCCCCTTGACTATTCATTCTATCCTTGGCCCCAATACCTCTAAGAATAGAACAGCAGCATGCTTTACTTAATTTCTTCTATTTCTATTTTTATCCGCAATCAACTATAGCTTGACTTCTATTTAATTCCTTCTATCTTCCCTTGCGCCAATTTTAGAACAGCTGTTCTACTTTTACCCCTTTGGCACCACATATAGGACTGCCTTTCCTTTTATTTATTTAATTTATTCTCCATGCATGCAACCTTATCTCTCCATGGTGCCAACATCTAGAAGTTATCTGTTTTGTTTATTTCATTCATTCCTCCATGCATGCAACCTATTTTCCTTTGGCTTAAAATATGGTAACAGTTCCAAAACTAATATAACTATGCAAATATAATTAAAATAGAACCACGAGAAGAATTCGAATCATTTTCGCTGATAGTAAGAGCCATAATATTGAGATTCGAACTGGATGTATAGAAATAAATATTAAATTTGAATGACTTCATCTTATGAAGGAATATACCAAGATATCTGATAATATCCACCTCCGTGCAAATCTAAACACCCTCCCTCATTCTCACGAATGAAAAGCATATTTATAAATAAGGATTACATTTAAAATCACTCATATGAATTGGACTCCCATGTCATTGAGAATCCCAACGCCTGCAAAAGCAAAATTGGCACCCCTGAGTAATGCACTTCCATTATTTGAAGGGTCCAAATATGGTAGCATGGATTCTGCTCCCAGCTTTATGCCTGCAATTGACACCATAATTCTCTTTTACTTCATAAAAAACTTTGCAGATACTCTTCCAAAATTCCTTATGGAATGAAAATAGTATACATGTCTAGGAAAGAAGATACACCTGTAGAGTTGCTACAAAACAATTTAGCGTAACTATCGCAATATGTAGATTATACTTATAAAGTGTGGTAAATTGAGTCCATCAGAAAACCAGCCAGTAAGTCTATGAGTGGGATAATCTATACCATAGGGATATATGTTTACTCTTGCAGTGGTGGTAACATAATCATCAATCCCACTGTCGACCAGTGAATCTCCAAACACAAACTATGTGGGCGCTGCATTTACATAACAGCTGCAGCATAATATGATGAGCAACCCAAAGAAAGACACCATTGCCTTCTTATCAATTGAAACTGGTTAAGAAACACAAATTGAATGGGAAGAGGAGGATGATAAAGTAGCAGTTGTATAAAATCAAAAAGACCACCTAAATTCCTTGCTAAAGAGTTAGTTTTGCTCGCCAATTGCTCATACGGATACCTTGTGGAAAACACTATATTCAAGGCGACTGACATTTACACGTCCCAGTCGGTTAAAGTGGTCACCAGGTCAAGGACGATATCCACATCTCACCAACAGTCACATGTGCTTCAACATGTACCACTCAATTCTTAGATCGAATGAGTCTCGATTTATTAGTGTCAGTCAACCACAACTTGTCCGCGTTTTCCCTAATTGGCATTTAAGACTAATGAAAAATTGGCATTGTGGGTACTTATCGATCCCTTAACATCATGGACGGCTTTTCTAATCCAAGGCATTATTTTCCACAGGCGGCATCGGCAGTCTTGAAGTGTTGATGAAAAGTTGGAGAAGTTGTTGGGGAGAAACCTACACTATTCCACGGAGATGACAAGTTGTTGAAGGTGGTGAGCGTCATCATCAGGGGATCTCTTTCATAGTAGACATGCCTTGGGCGTAATTAAATCCTCTAAGAGATATTCTTCCATGGATCTATTGGACGTCTGATGACTAATGCTCTCCAACATTAAAGTCTCTCAGGGCATATACTGCAAACAACACTATGGTGTCCTATCTACATGCCCATATCACTTAACTCCATCCTTCACAACAACTTCCCATGTAGGTTTTACTTTGACTTCTTCAAATGTGCTACACTCGTATATCTACGAAACAACAATAAGAGAAAAATTTACCTTCTCGTCACCTTACACCATTTGTTTTCCCGTTCTTGTATATCAACCTTATATTGCCTATGGTGATTTGCCCTCCCGACCATCCTTCATCATAGTGTAATACCACTTCATATTTATCTTTTGGACCACTCGATCTAGCTTTGAGGACTGAGAATCATTATTTTTTTCACTAGATCCCTCCCTGGAACTAAACTCTTCTAATCTTTCTAACTCTTAGCCCTATTTCATTTGAAAACCTAAACTTGTTCCAATATTATCTACAAGAGTTACTTATACATTACTGTGAGTAGATTTACCAATATTTGGGAAGAAAGATATCTTCTCATCTACAACATCTCTATTAACCACAATTTTATTTGTAGAGACATCTAGTAACCTGTATGCTTTTGACTTCTTACCATAGCCAACAAACATATATGTTTTCCTTTTGGCATCTAAATTATCTTTTTTCACTAGGAATTCGTACAAAAGCAACACAACCTAATATACGTAAGTCACGTACATTAGATTTTGTCTAACCATGCTTTCTCAAGAGTGACATCCTGCAAAGCTTTACAAGGACTTTTGTTAAGGATGTAGTCTATTGTATTCATGAAATTTCTCAATAATGAGATGGCATATTCAGACTATGCACTATGCACCTTGCCCTCTTCATAATTATCGTATTCCTCATTTCCACAACCCCATTTTGTTGTGGAGTGTATGGAGAAGTACACTGCCTATGTATACCTTTCTTGCAGAATTCCTTTAAAACCACTGAGTTGAACTCACCTCCATTATCAAATCTAAGAGATTTAACCTATTTACTTCTTTGTTTTTCTACCAAAACATTCCAAGTTACAAAATTAGAAAAACAAAAAAAATCAAAGTTTTAATTCAAAAAATAAACCCGCATTTTCTTGGATAATTTATCAACTAGTAACAAGAAGTATTTTGTTCTAGGCACTTTAGGTGTCTTCATTGGACCATGTAGTGTCTTCATTGGACCATGTACTAGATCCAGAACTCCTTTGGCCTGCCATGCTATATTAGTATTGAATGGATGTCGACTCTATTTTCCCATTTGAATCGTACATACACTTTGACTCTCCTGAATAGATGGAAGAGCATCCACCATGTTAGTCTCACTAGGTACAGAGAAATATTGATAATTGAGGTGTTCATACCTCTCATGCCAAAGTACAATAGTATTCTCAACCGCTGCTACTACATGTTCTTTTATTTTTTTGGGATCAGCTAGTTTATACCTGTGTACCAAGGGTTCATCCCCCCTCCTGTACCCCACTAGATACATAACCAGTACAGATCCATCTCGAGTATAGTGCAAATACGTCCCGGGTACGTCTATGACATACCCGGGATATGCCCATAGGCTAAGAAAATGGGAAACATAAAAAAGCTTTTTTTATTATTTTGACTTGGTCAAAGACCAAAAAATCGAGAACCCTAGACAAGTAGAGTTAGACAAATATTTGTTTTTATCTTATATTTTCTTCTATTGAATGCCATGATCTTGGAAACTTACCACTGATTTGTAGTGAATTCTAGATTCAAATTTGTTCATAAGCTTTACTGCAGGGTTACTCTTTGCACTATTTATGTTTTTATTCATTACACTCCATATTATTTTTTGCATCTACTTGTTAAAACTGCAATTTCCAAATACAGGGTAATTTACAATCTAACAGACAAGACAAATTCACAACTAAATAGACATTTTCTACATATTGGTAAGTGCATTGAATTGATAGGGAAAAACTAATATGTAATTATACTATATTCAACAGATCATGTTGATTATGGTTTTTTTTATAAGACTTTAGTAATTCACAAGGAATAAGTTCCACACTAGAAGCTTCAATACAATTCGCTTCACTGGATTATTAGTTTTGCACTTGTATGAATGTAGCTTTTCCATTACGGGAAAGGCGTCAGTTCCTAAGCACCCTATGTTTAACGGTGTCCTAATAAAATTATGAAGCAAGAGGGACTCCAAAAAAAATTACCACGTCAATAATTTTATCGCGATTTTGAAGAAGTTTGGCTGCCACATGGTGGTCCCACAACACAAGACCCCTCAAAAAGGTCAAAATTTGACAACGAACTGGCAAATAAATCTTCCCACACGAAAAATTGAATGCAACCATGTGGCGCGTGGTCAAACTTCCCTCCAATCCAAACAAAAATGCATTCAATTCACTTTACATCACCCCCTACACCACGCCAACCTCCACCGTCATTATGCACTGCGCACCAATGTTGCATGCAATGTTGTCATTAACTTCTTGTGTTTGTATTTGGCAGTGCACACTAGGGGACGAGAACATGAACGTTTCCGACCCTTTCCACCCTGCAACAAAGCCGAAGACCTATGAAAACCAGCCGCGGCGAAAGGGATCCAATCTATCTCGCACTCTGCTTCGAATCGCCAAGTGGGTCATGAGGTGAGCCCGTTTCCATAGTTGTTTAAATCTTTTCTCCACAGGTTTCATGCATTGAGCGCATTGGCAAGCAATACCAGGATTACAAATGTATATTCATTCTATATTGAGTTGTTTCAATGCATGTTCTTGTTTTAACCTTTCGTTCGGCATGAGCTCTATTGATTCATGTTATTTTGGTCGTTGTACACATTTCTACACACGGTTATTCATTTTACTTTGTTTATCCCCCCTCACCACAAACTCTGCTAATACGGTATAGTAAATGGCCAAAAAAATAGGATTTTTTCACGCATGTATCTTACAGTTTCAAAATACAATGTTGTTATTGAATATAGAGTGCTATTATCGAAGATACACTTACACTTTTCGATATACATTTCAGTTTAGTTACCGTATCGACTGACAAACAGGGTTTGTTCTGACCTGGTTTTTTTCAAGCATGCATGCTTCACTATTGTTTTTTGGTTTATTTCAATGTTTTTCTTGTTTATCCCCCCTCACCACGAATTCTACTAATACGGTGTAGTAAATGTCCAAAAAAGGGGTTTTTTCATGCATGTGTCTTACAGTTTCAAAATATAGTGTTGTTATTGAATATATAGTGCTATCATTGAATATACACTTGCATTTTCGGATATACTTTTCAGTTTAGTTACCGTTTCAACTAATGGGTTATGTTCTGACCTAATGTTTTTTCAAGCATGCATATTGAACTATTGTTTTTCAATGTATATTCACTTATTTCAGTGTATTTTTTTAATCCTTTGTTTGCCATGAACTCTACTAATACAGTGTTGTAACTGTCTATAAAAAATACAATATTTTTGCGCCTGCATCTTATAGTTTCAAATTACAGTCTTGTTATTGAACAATGAATATACAGTGTTATTACTAAATGTACACTTACATTTGCGAATATACTTTTGAGTGCAATTATCATAATTGACAAACGGATTTTGTTTTGAACTAATGTTTTTTCAAGCATGCACGTTGAATTATTGTTTTTCACTGAATTATAGTCCCGTCTAGGTGGTACTTTTGGATCGGTTGAGCATGAAATAATAAAAATGTTCACATACAAATACAAATACGCCCTAACTTATTAGGGATATCTAGGGATCATCTATATTTAGGCACACTCTAAAATCGTCAAGGAGAAAAACTGAGTCATCCAATTCCTTATAGCACTATCACAACAGCAAGCTACTGAATTTGAAGTCATTTATGATGCTACCCAAGACCAACCATGAGCTAAATCTGAAGTTTAACTGCATGTTGCCACCCATGAGAGCCAAATCAAGGGCTCTTTTCTATATAAATTTTGCGACATCTCATTGTAGGTTTGGAGAACTACGAGGGTTTGATCCCTCTTTGGAGTAGTGATATGTAACATAGCGCTCATCATATCAGTGAGGGTGTGGTGAGGCAATCCAGCCCAATCTTTGCTAACCTATTTTTCAGGTCTCAAGCACAAGGTTAGGATTTCAAGACGAGGATAACCAATATCTCAGCACAACAAAGTCATCGCAAGGTTCCAGGCCCAAAAATCAGGTCTTCAAGCATAGGAAAACAAGATCACAGTAACTACATCAGAGGCACTTCCCCAGAAGACGGGTATCCCTTCAAGGAATCAAGACAGATTTGATGCCGAAGGTGTCCTGCTTCCCACGAACTTGTCCTACACTAAGTTCCAAATCAAAATATTTTCTTAGCAGCTCGAAAACAGTCTGATCCACTCCTTAACACATTTAAGCACTATGTCACACTTTTTGCATGCATATTTTGGTTCCTCTATCTAACCCTAGTAGTAAGTACGTTATCAAATTCTAATTGGCATTACCACTGGAAAAATCAAGAGTAGCATAATTTAAGGCTGTTGAGATTGTTTGTTATGGTTCTGAATTATCATTATTGCAAAGCATAGTAGATTAGGCATAAAAATCTAATTTCATATCATGCCAAGACTATATCATGAAAAGTTTGATGGTGTCGTTGTAGATTAGTAGAGTCAATACTAATAAAGTGTGCCTCATGAACCCAACCATGATGAACTTTGAAATGATCGTGTGGTCATATCATGCCAAGACTATATCATGAAAAGTTTGATGGTGTCGTTGTAGATTAGTAGAGTCAATACTAATAAAGTGTGCCTCATGAACCCAACCATGATGAACTTTGAAATGATCGTGTGGTGGAAGAAGAGATCTATTAAGGTTTGAGAATCTATTCTAAACTTGTGAATGATGCATGAGTAGAACCCTTTTTAGTAATAGCAGAACTTTGAGAATAAAAACATTGCAAGAGTTCTAAAATCATTCAATTTATAACAAGAGGGTTTCCAAAGTCCTTGTGGTGTAATATTTGTAGGGAAGCAAGACATTAGAAACAAACTGAAACATAACTAATCCAGTAAAGGAACTACTAATGAAATCCATGGGGATTTATGTCAACATACATATTGAGTATTGATATGGCCTCAACAGTTCTTAAAAACAGCCAACCTTCTTAGATAGGTGCAAAAGAAGAAATTCATTTAGCTTCTACAAGAAGGTAGAAATCAAATCAAGTGAATAAGCTATTTTTGGGCTACGCCCATCTTGAAAATTATTCTTAGTCCTATAAACTTATTAAGAGCATACTCGTCTAGATCTGAAATAAGAATTTATGCGAGGAGACCTTGAAGTTTTAAAGAAAGAACAAAGATATAATACAAGAACTAAATACTAGAAAAGGGGAAAGAAAGATGTATGAGTATAATCCAGTAAAGGAACTACTAATGAAATCCATGGGGATTTATGTCAACATACATATTGAGTATTGATATGGCCTCAACAGTTCTTAAAAACAGCCAACCTTCTTAGATAGGTGCAAAAGAAGAAATTCATTTAGCTTCTACAAGAAGGTAGAAATCAAATCAAGTGAATAAGCTATTTTTGGGCTACGCCCATCTTGAAAATTATTCTTAGTCCTATAAACTTATTAAGAGCATACTCGTCTAGATCTGAAATAAGAATTTATGCGAGGAGACCTTGAAGTTTTAAAGAAAGAACAAAGATATAATACAAGAACTAAATACTAGAAAAGGGGAAAGAAAGATGTATGAGTATATCCTCCAGGCACAATGGGCAATCAGTACTCTTACAAGTTCTCATTCAAGGTTGGTATCTATTGATCATATGTATTGGTTATTCTTGTATTTATGACCTCCTAGAAATATTGTATGGGTGCCTTCAATTTAGTAATTAAAGTTTAACTGGTATGTTGTTATATGCTTCGTTGCAAGTAGAAGCTTTGAGGTATCTTTACAATGCAGACAGGCATAGTGTAAGACCTTAAGTCGATATGTAATGTCTTTAACAGTTTTTTATAAATTTGAAGTTTGTTGGTATTAAATTATGGGTAATGATATGTATCATAAACATTATAGAGGGTACACAAATAATCAATGAAATGTGCGCAAACGTTAATTTCGAATCATACAAGAACCTTACGTGTGAAGAAGTAAACCGGTATCGTCCCTAATGCAAATTTCCACTTGTCAGTGTCAGTCTACACTATGAAACTCTACTTGATTAGAAAGGTTGTAGCTTTCCATCCTATACCCAACATTACATGTTTTTTACAAGTAAAAGTAAAGTCTTATGCAGTGTTTTGAATGGAAATAGTATACCTCAGAACGGGACTAAATGCATTTTGAGATTAGTGTTGGTATACAAAATCAGTCTGAATTTCAATCACAGCAATTAGCCTGAACTTGCCTCTCTCTTTTTTCCTGAAAACACCTTGTAAAATTGATGATGATTAAATGGCAACATCAAATAGCTTTTTATGTTATGAATGTGGTGTCTAGTATTACTCATTGCAATCCAATAGTCTTCCTTATTGATTCATATTGTTCCCCATGACTGAAGTGCCACACAATGTCTTCACAAAGTTGGTGCACTACATCAACATTGTTAATCAACTTGAACATAGGCTTGTTATATATCATTAGAAAGCTTGTTATTTACCATTGGATCTAGAATATAGTTCAAAATGGCATAAACTCCATATTATAATGCCAATTATTTCCTCATATCTCTTAGTTTTTCTAGAGATGTTAGGGTTTCTTGGTTACAACAATATAACAAGAGATATTCACAGTAGATCCCTTACAGTAGAATTGGAATTAAAAGATTAAAAAATAAATTTAGCTTCACCTCAAATCACAATACTCGACATAAACCAATGATAACGAGCAATAGGCCACTTACGCTAGTTTGAAACACTCCCTCTAGGATAACTATCTATACATAACAAGTTTAGACTCTATATTCTCAACATAAAAGCTTCCCTGCATTTAAAGGGTTTTACAGCATAGTTGGGTCACTTGGCATAATGTCCCTTTCCGGGCTCTAACTGAAAAACAAAGGAAATAGCACAAACCCCAATTGATAGTAAACTGAATTTTATGACAGCTAACTAAAAATTATAACAGCAGTAAACAACAGACTGATTTTTATAACAGCAGCAAGGAAAAAGCAATAACTCTTCAAAATTGCACCATCCAAAACATGTAGGGACACTTATAAATATTTTAAAACCAATATTAACCAAGAAATCAGCCTTCAAACCCAAGCTGGAAATTAAATAAATGACTGCAGAGAACACCCTTACAAGGTGGCTGAAAATGAATGATTCCAAGCCCAAAAATGAAGTCCAAATATAGATTCCGGTTGCTAAATATATGAAGAATGCAATGATGACTAAGTTGGAAGTCGTTGTGTAATGTCCCTTTTTTCCAAGCTAGTTGCTACGGAAGACCTTATCCCATTCTTTCCTCATGGGACTAAGGATTTGGGGCTAGAGGAAAGTTGTCTGAAGATACCTGGATTAGTTTTAGCAAATATTGCACTATTTTATGTTGTATTCCTATTGGATGCCCAATGCTCCAATAGATGAAATAAATTACTTAGTTAATTAGTTGTTTGGTGAGCATATATGCTCAAATTAGAAATAGGCTTTAATATTATAGGGTCAGCCATAAGTTAAACTATAGCACCCATTATGTTATAAAAGGAGGATGCTTGGTCATTATTATGTCATGTTGAATCTTATTATTTCTTCTTAGTAAAGGTTGTACCTTTCCTTTCTCTCTCATCAACGACGAAAACCCTTGTTTGAGATCCCCTCAAGGACGAAAACCCTTGATGGTGGAACTTGCCTTGGGGACAAAAACCCTCAAGCAAGGATATTTGGAATCATTGAATATCTTAAGGTATTTGGAGCTGAAATCTTTTTATCTAGCCCTACGCAACTTGCATCATGAGCATTTGGATGTATGGTTTGATTCTTGGATGGATGGACTTGTACTAATTTCTAAAAGCAGAAGCAATCATTTCTTTGCATATTGAGCTAGTAATTCAGCTTTTCCAAGTGGGGTGAATTGCACAAAAGTGGGGTTTCTCCATGTTTGGTTTGCATCATTCAATTCCTCATATTTTATAAGGCTAAAATCTACATTTTTATGATTTTAGGAGTTGTCTAAGAGCTATTTTCAACCCTTAGTTGTGGCTGCACTGTTGTCTTCATAAAATTAATTGTAGTTGGGTGTAATCTCTTGTTTTCTCCATTTCTTTGATGTAAATTGGATTGATAAATGTTGTCGTGATTGGATTGATTATTTAGAAGCATTTTCAGCAGTTATTACATGGTTGTATGATGAGTTGAAGTCCTTATACAGTTTGCTACTAGGGTGTCAGTTAACGTTGGAACTGTTATAAAAATCGGATTACTCTCAAGTGGGATTGGTGTTGTTTCTTATTTTTCAGTTTCAGCCCTAGAAAGGGACATTACAATGGTATCAAAGCTTCGCTCTTCCCGACCTAAGGGTTTCATGCGAGGCGACGAGAAGATGAACAAAATGATGAAAATGCAAGAAAGACTAGCTAACACCTTGGACTCTCTTTCCCTCACTATGCAAAATCTACATAAGAGAATGACATTCAAGGAGGAAAGGGTTTCTTGCACAATACATGATAGCCGGAGGGAGAGCTCATTCTCATCAAGACCCTCTAGACCTACCTTCATTGTGAAGGAGAAATCACAACCAAGGAAGAACCTAGGGTTTCAAAGGTTAATAATGTTGTAGCTAGCTTTGAAGAGTATCAAGCTCTCCTAGAAGTTATTCGTGATACCCTACCATTTTCTGAGTTTGTACGATGGAGGAAAGATAAAGTGGGCATTGGAACTTGGTCCAAGCCCCAAGCCATGCACAAGGGTCTTGGGAAGGATATCCCAACCCTAGAGGAGAAGAGCCCCATCTTGTTGGAAAAGCAAGAAGAGGCTATGAAGTTTGATGAAGAAGAAGTCATGGTGAAGTTCAAAAATACAACTTCTATCTATAGCAACCCTTCCCAGGTAACAAAAGAGGAAGTTATTCACCATGAACCATCGTAGCAGCTGCTTATGGCTATGGATCAGCCCTTGGGAGCTCTAGAAGCACCCAAATCCATTGTCAAAGGTGATCCCTTGACTGATTTTCCTTACAGCGCTATGAAAGCACAAAAGGATGGAGGAATTGCTAAGCAAGAACCAAGAAAAATGGAAGGTAAAGAACTTTTGATTGTTAATGATGTTCCCTTCATTTCTAATGGTTGCATGTGGCAAAATACTAAGAGCTTTGGAGCATGCCCTTTTTTTTCAAGGGATGCACAGGAGCAAGATGATGCCACTGAATCTTGGATTTCCATCTCAAGCAAATCTCGTGTAATAAAATTGACATTTGTGGCCAAACTATGTGTTTACGTTTTTATTACTATAAATAATTGCCTAATCTTCTATAGCAATTCAATTTGTAAGTTTCTTGATTGCCATCGGTGATGAAATGGATTCAAAAATATTTATACATGGTCACGGCTCCATCTATATCCATGGCATATTGTTTGTACCAAATGCAACAAACAAGTATTGAACCCAGATAAACTCGCCTTTGTCACCATACTCGCATGATCATGGCAAAATAAGAACTTTGCAAGTGAAGTTGTTATGGACATTCACCCAAGGCAACATAGGGCATTTCCGGGTTCTTCATGACCAATGTTGTATTTGTACTATATTATTTTCTCAGACCATGACAAAAACTGGTACAGCCAATTTGATATATTGCATACAATACATGACAAGATTACAACTCCAACAAACTTAACATTTGTCATTTCTTCTTTGGTGATCATATTTACGACTCACATGCAATTGCTAGTCAGGAATAAGGTATAGGCATATGAGATTCCTACAATTGGATTCAAAACTACATCCTAGAAGCAAATATTGAATTAAAGGATTTTTAAATGCTTAATTTAGGTGTAGGCAATACGATTTGAGGGTGGGTAGCCTAAATGAGCTATTTCATGTTGGAAAGGATCATCACAAACTCTCGGTCACAAGTTTGGGCTTCTTAGATAGAAGATTGCATAGCAGAAGATTGACATCAAGAAGAAATGTATGGTGAAGAGTTATTTAATGATTGCTGGCATCCTTGGAATCCAGTTAGACTGCTTGAAACTCAAAGAAGATGAAATTAAAAATCTTTCAGTTTCACATCGTCGAGACCATTGAACCCTCTTTAGTATAATTGCTAGTTTTAGACAATTGATAGGCAGTCTTGATATGGCGACCAAACTTGGCAAGTAAATGGCAATGGATGAGCAAGATATGGAGGGATGACCATGGAAATGTATGATGGGCCATTTGGATTTAACGTACCCCTATGTGTGCAATACATATTTCCTTTCAAAGGACTGTGATAAAACTGAATAGCTAACTAATAAATCTGATGACTATGATGCATGGCCTCTGCATATTTTCTTTCTCAAAAACTCTTGTATTAACTTCCTCCTTGGCAGGATTCGAACCTTGGCATTCTCAGTTTTATTAAATCGACATTAAGGCCAGAAAAGTAAAACCCTACTAGCACTCCAGGTGCTGTCAACACTGCAAATAAAGGTTCGTAACGTCCAACTTCAGTTTATTGTATCACTTTTACTATGTTTTATTGCATGGGCTGAAACATCGGAGATCTGATTTTAAATCAACATAATGGATGATATTATTGTGCATTGCAAAAGGTTCAAGGTACCGCAATCATACCTCATGGAAACATGACAAGGTATGTCAGATTCTCTGTTAAAATCAACCGCGATTAGGCATGAAGTGCATTCTAAGATGTTTGTTGATTCCACAAGGGGGCAACACGTTTTTTGGACAAACACATCGGCCTCACCATATAATTCCCTAAAACAATTAAATGCACTACAAATTTGTAATGAATACCATGCCGATTTCATTGGTACAGTGAAAATGGGAGATGGTACCCAAGGATATTCAGATGAGTCTAAGGTTCAAATACCTTTGGAGCTTCACATCCCCCCCTTCAATGCCCTAAATTATTTCATGCTCAAAATCTGACCACAATTTTTCTCCAAGCTCCTTTCTTCCCTTCTATGGACCAATTTCTAATTAAAAAATTATCACTCCGCCATAGTTGTTGGGGCAAGCCGAAACTAAAAAATTGAAAATCATACTTAAAATCCTTACAACTCTCTGGAGATAAAAACAATTTCAGTCACGATTAACTTCAAATTGTGAGATGGAAATCCTTCTCTTAACTTTGACTATGCGTAACTTTTTTTGGCGATAACTAGAAGGATCATGAGCTTGGGTGTTTATAGTTTTTTTAACTGCGTGTGAAAATTTTAGGATGCTTCCATGTGTCAATTGATACGTAACCAAGTTCATACGCAGCTGTATTTTGGCTGGTATGGGCTCACCTACCAACAATCAAAAAATTAGAGAATACGGCACCTAAGAGAGGATTTTTCCACCGAACTATCTGATATGGGAAGGCTAAAAAGAGCCTACCAGCTTTGTGCATGTCTAGATAAGGATTGTCTTCCATGTGCTAAGATCTGAAACGTAAAATCATATATAAATTCATTGAACAAATCCCTTATTGCTAGATTGAAGAATAGATGTAACCAAACCACTGTTCTTCTAAAAGCTTTTGTTTTTGACCATATAATCTCTCTGCATGTTCCCAAGACTAAATATATATATGAGTACTAGTGTGCATTTTCAATGTCCCACAACTAGTTGTCTTTTTTTTACCTTCCATGATTGTGTTTCCTATTTCATCTATTACATCATATTCTTAAAACTCATGTTCTGCCACTTATCACCATTTATTGCAAGGTCATACTCTACTGAGCCAGTTTTTAGCTTTATTTTTCCATATTCAGTTGGAAATGTGAGGTTTCTTGACAACTGCAACATTGTTTAACATATGTGATTATTCTCCATGTGTGTCCTTCACCTTGTCAAACATGTCAACATTGTTAAATAAATAAATGCTAAATCTAAATATGTACAAGTGCAATGATATAAATAATTAAGTACAAATTTGGACCCAAGCAAGTAAGCTAAAAATATGAAACCCTAGTTTGCAAGAGAGAGGGTAAGATACTTAGTTGATTTGTAAAAAATCTGAAGTTGTGATGAGCTAGAAAACTGATGAATGGAAAAAAGAATGTTGCAATCTGAGCCCAAAAAAATGTAGAAGATATGTCAAAATGTCAGGACTAGGGCACCTAGATAGGGTTAGGGGCACTTGTGGTGCTAGACCTTCTGTTGGTGTCGGTGACTTCTCAAAACCTTGGAAAGCTCCCAGTTTTGCAAAGGTCGCGAGATGTTTTTTGGGTGTCACCTTTAGTCTCATGTACTTCACTACTTGATCGTTGAATTTGCTTGAAACCTGCAAAGAGAAAGAGCACCTACAAAACCCCAAAACACATCAAATCCTAAAAATAAAAGATGCAAATGGGGAGTCAGACTGAGTGAACTTACGATCTAGGTGTTGCACTACATTTCAGACTCCATGTAGTTCTGCGTGTGTGTGTGTGTAGAATCATGCCCTAAGTGGCTCTTGTTCAAGTTGCACTTGAATAACAAACAATAGCTAGATGTAGAAAATGTAAATAGATGTGTGCATGGAAAAATGAACTTCCCCTCCTATGAAGTGTATGTAGAAGAATGCAATCCCTTGTCCCTTATGTGGATAATAGATGAATATTTTGATGTTCTTATAATGTCTTTGGATGTAACCTTAGGTGATGATAATAGATGCTTAGTGTTTGGTCCTTTATTATGCTCACATATCTTTGTATTTATATGATTCCCTTACTTGAGTTTTGTAATTAACCACTAAAAGGCTGACCACCAAAAAAATAAGATGCCCAAAAGCTAGAAAGGACCCAAAAGATGCGAGCAAAACACAAAGAGGTCGGGGGTGCCCAGAGGGACGAGGATGCCTGGGCCTTGGCATCCTGGCTGGGCGTTGGTGTTCAAACTCAGAAAAATTGAAGTGTTGAAATTTAGACTGGGCAAGAAGGCATGTAAGACCAAGAATGAAAATAGAAAGCAAGCAAAAGAGGCTAAAGATAGTGGTCAATTAGTACTTTTCTCACTTAGGAATCATATGAATAGTGGTATGTGATCAGGACTAGAAATATACCCAAAGTGCGTGATTTAGTGTCTACATTTGCCCCCACTTTATGTTGTTGAGAAAATGCTCGATAACATAAAGTAGATAAGAGATGTGTACCTGATAACCATGTAGATTGATGACAAAAATCATGTCGAGGAGACAAGAAAAAGAGTGGAGTGATAAAAAGTGAAGCGTGGAAGCTAGAGAAGAGGAAGTGAAAATGATGATGACCCTAGGGGTGAAAGTGTATGTGTAGATGTTGCATTTGTACCTGTTATTGATGTCGTTTGATGTTTGATGATGTGACTTGTTGCTTCCCATAAGGATAGACCTACAAAAGAGAAGAGAAAATGAGTAGTCAAATATGTGTATATGAAAAATTTGATCCAAACGAGTAAAAAGTGTGTAAAAAGTATGTAAAAATGTGAAAAGGAACATGTGCACTTGATCCGTGATGAGTGAAAGAGATAGAAAGGATCATGAAGATGTTGTAGAAGAACGAGTTTTTTGGGTGATCTCATGCCAAGACTGAGTTTTTTGGGCAATCTCACACCAAGTTCGGAAGAAGTGTAGGGAGAAAGGTCTAGTGTTATTCTCCAACCTTTGACTGCTTCCCGAAGTATAAACACCATTGTAGATGGTGTGTGAAAATCTGATCCATTTTGATCCAGTGTAAAAATAGAAAATAAGGTGTAATGCATGCATGCTGAATGTTGAAGGACTGTGTTTGTCCTGTAAAAGTCATTGTGAAAACTGTTATGAATTGTACCAAATTGAGAAAAATTGTGTAACTCCCCTAGTCACAGGCACCTAGGAAGGGTCAGGGGTGCCCAGGCGCTACTGTCTGTGTCTAGATGCTGGTGTCTGTGTTGTCTGAGGACCCAAGTCAAATTCTGGGTTGTTGCTGAGACTGAAGACTGTGTTGTAAGGGTACTGAAAAATGTGACTATAAACTATTGTATGGGGTGACTAATTCAACCAATGATGCCCCCCTCATTTGGGGTGCATGTGACGTCGTAAGGAGTATGCAGCCCAAAGGAGGACCAGACATTGCTAAAACTAAAGCCCTACAGGGGGAGGGAGTGTGCTTGGTAGAAACCAAGGCACACAAACAAAGTGGCTGAAAACAAGTGTTAGTGTAAACAAGATAAACACACATATAGAAGACAAGATGTAAGCTAACAAGCAAGAAGACAATGTAGACACAAAAAGTGGGTTGTAAACATGGGACATCACTCACAATGTCCCAAGACAATCAAGGCCGAATGGTGGGCAAAACAATATGTGCACACAAGACAAAGGGCAAACAAGTAAACAAGGGATAAATCCCACAAATAATGACAAAATGACAAACAAAGTAATAGACAACCATGGTAGCAAAGAGTTCCTACAAGACAAATTCTACATGAAGCACCCATTAACATGTTAGAAAGATAAAAGTATGTCAAAACGTGTATGATCCGATATGATGTAGTGTGCTAGTATGAATAGGAAGTAGTATAAATGAAACAATAACACCTGTAATGTGTATGAAAGTGGATGCCCCTAGGAGCCTGTTGCGGGACTGGTAAGAGGTATAGTGCCAAGCATCCATGTTACGTGTAATGATATGTGTAAAGTCATGTGATCACAACTAGAAGGAAAGTGAACATGCATGTGTATATGATAAAATAATGACATACAATGTATCCCATTAACATAGTAAGAAAGTGTAACATGTGAGTATAAGTAAGCAAGAACAATGTGCAACCAAGATATGCAGTATGTTGTGGATGTGTAAGATGGAATGGAATGAAAAGTGAGTGTGATAGGAGAAACATGCCCCCCAAGTGAATGTGCAAATGAGTATGCATGAGATGAGGTTCATTTATAAATGCCCCCTCATCAGTCAAGAATGAACCATAGAACAAGAGTGCGTCATCGGGAAATGGTTTGAATTGTGTGCTAGAAAGATATGATCGATAAATCATAGAGCGTAGAGAGTGAGTGAGTGTGGTGAGGTTCATTTCAGATTGATACCCTCAGTAGTTGAGTATGAACCATGGAACTAGAGTGTGTCATAGGGAAGTGTGTCATGATGAATGTGTGCTAGAAAGATGTGTCATGAATGCACTGAGTGTGAAATGTGTAGTGTGTATGATGTGAGGTTCATGTATGTAGTGAGCCCTCAACAATCAAGTGTGAACCATAGCACAAGAGTGCGTCATTGGGTAATGATGATACAAATGTATCAAGATGTGTAAGATGTGTGAAAGACTAGATGTGAAGCAAGAAGTGAAATGATAGAATTGTAAGACACCTGATGATGCTAGAAGGGGAGGAATAAGTATGATGCCCCCCAAGTGTAGATGTATGTTATCCAATGAAAGTGAAAGATGAGGGTCCTCTACCTGATGCTTGCAGAGATAAAGGTGTGTGACCATGCTCTAAGACCAGCGGTGTATGAGACAAATGATGTATCGGTGAATGAGATCTATGTATGAGATACTTAGGATGGTGATGAGACCTATGTGAGGTGATGGACACCTATGTGAAGGAGGGCGCAGAGGTGATGAACACCTATATGAAGCAGAGCATGGAGGCAATGAACACCTATGTGAGGAAAATGAGGAAGTGATGTATACCTATGTGAAGGAGTTGTCTGAATGGATGGACCTAGATTGATGTGATGGACTAATAGACAAATGGTGAGACCGAGTAGGCCGTGTATAAACAAGTGAGCTAGGATCAGATTTTGCTTTTGATTTGAGAGGTCCTGGGGACCTAGATGCTCTAGCAAGTGTAATGGAAACCTCAATAGGAGGTTGCAGCCATGGTGTGGATGGTGGAACACCATTGATAGTAATGACTTGTTTGTTGTGAATGAAATTTAGACACAAGTGATTCATGGAGATGATATCATAAGTTACACGGAGCTAGGGGAGACCTAAGAGCATGTCACACCCTTTGATTGATGGTGCCACAAGAAAGGCACAAGCATGGTAAGAGGACTGACATGACTGGAAGCTGACATAACCATATGATTTAGGAACTAAGATATGAAATTTGTGAGAGTGGATAGCCAATAGCGAAAAGAAGTGCAATAGAACATGCACTTACGTAAAATGATGGATCAACCATAGTGTTATTGATAGAAATAGATCCAATAGAAGCACTGATATGTAAGTGATCAGAAGAGAATGTAGCATGATAGTCATGATCAGAGAAATAAATGATCGGTGGAGATGTCTCAGCATGAGCAACTAGAAAATCAAGAGCCCCCGATGCAGGAGGAGGCACTGTGTGATATGTATGATTGGATGAAGAGTCAGCCACTTGCTTGTCATGTTTAGGAAGAGGATTGTTGAATATCTTGAGCTTATGATTTTCATTGACTGGCACAAAATTTGTAGGCTCAGGAAGCTCAATTGCATTATTATCGATAAGATCTTGAATAAGATTATGAAGTTTGAAACATCGATCTGTAGAATTCCCAATGCATTGATGATAGTCACATTTGAAATTTTCATTGTAATTATGACCTTTAGGACGAGATGGGTCCAGATTGAGTGGAGGAGGAAGCGTAATAATATTTCTCTCAACAAGTTGTGGCAATAGAATATGTGGAGCACAAGCCAATTTAGTAAATGTATGCTTAGGCAGTTTCCATTGAAGCTTTTCAGGATTAGATACAATGTTGACAGTAGCTTTAGCTTCAGTAGGTTTTGTAGATGGCTTGAAATTTGATTTTCTTTGAAAGCGTGCCGAAGATGAAGCTTTCTCATGATACTTAAGTTTTCCTATAGATAAGAGTTTATTTTTGCGTAGCTTAAGAGTATGACACAAATGATCGAATGATGGAGATGTATCAAAGATAACACTCTCCTGGAGAGGATGGTAATAGAATTTGGACAAATAGATCTTGAAGTTCAGATTCTGAAAGCACATTAGAAATCTTAGCTAAGTTGTTCTTATACTGCAAGACATAATCCACTAGATGTTCATTAGATCCTTGTTTAAGTTACGTGAGTTGAGCATAGGATATCTTAGAGCCGATATTGATAGAGAAATGAGTGACAAAATCATCGCCTAGATGCGTAAAATATGTTACCGAGTGGACAGGTAGATCATAGAACCAACACATTGCATAATCGTGAAGACTTCTAGGAAATATCTTAGCTAAGAGAATATGATCATCCACAAAATCTAGACATGCCACATGAAATTCTCTGAGATGCTCTTGGGGGTCACCATGACCATTGAAAATGGGGAGCTTGGGAGTGATGAAATTAAGAGGAAGGCATAAATGGAAATGGTGGGTGTGAAAGGAGTATGAAGTAGTAAAGTGGAATCTAGAGATGGAGATGCACGAGAAGTAGCCTGTTGCAATTGATGGATTTGAACTTGAAGATCTTGATAAAGAGAGGTTAAGTCTTGAGTGTTAGTAGAAGAGAATTGCCTTATGTGAGAAATAAGAGGTGGAGTGAATTGGTTGGTGGGAGTAGGAACAAAAATGGGAATAGTAGAAGTAGGTGGAAGAGTGGAAGCATGTGATTGAGTAGCAATAGGCATGGAAGCGGGGATGGATGAAGAACATTAAGCTCTGCAAGATTGGTGGCCTCCTCACGAGCAGTGAATAAAAGTAGGTCTAGATCTTAAGGATGCTCAACAAGATGATCATTAAGCTCTTAGAGATGGGCTTCAATAAATTCACCATAGGATTGAGCCATAATGAAAAGAAGATAAAAGACTTAGAAGTAAGGTGGGTTTGAGCAATGGGTTCACCAAATGATTAAGAAAATATTGAAATAAATAAATGCTAAATCTAAATATGTAACAACACAATGATATAACAATAAAATACAAATTTGACACAAGTAAGTAAGCTAATAAATTTGAAACCCTAAGTGCAAGAGATAGGGTAAGATACTTAGTTGATTTCAAAATAAATCTGAAGTTGTAATGAGTTAGAAAACTGATGAAACAGTAAAATAGGATGTTGCAATCAAATCCAAAAAAATGCAAAGATGTCAAAAATGTTGGGACTATGGTTCCTAGACAGAGTCATGGGTTCCTGGGGTGCTAGGGACCTTATCTAAGCACCGGTGACTGCTTAGAACCTCAGAAAAATAGTTTTTTAGGGTCACGAGATGTTCACTAGATGTCATCTTTAGTCGCATGTATTTTGCTTCTAAATCACCAAATTTTCCTGAAACCTTGCAAAGAGAAAGAGCACCTACAAAACCCCAAAACACATCAACTCTTGAAAGTAAAAATATGCAAATGGGGATTTGGACTAACCCCGGTGGTCACTCGATTGAGTGAACTTACAATATGGGCTACACTACATTTCAGACTCCATGTAGTTTTGCATGTGTATGTGTGTGTAGAATCGTGCCCTAGGTGGCTCTTGTGCAAGTTTCACTTGAATAGAGAGAAATAGTTAGATGTAGAAAATGTAGATAGATATGTGCCTGGAAAAATGAACTTCCCCTCATATGAAGTTTATGCAGAAGAATGCATTCCCTTGCCTTTGTGTGGATGCTAGATGGATGCTTTGAATGCTCTTGTAATGGCCTTTGGATGCAAACTTAGGTGATGATAATTATTGTATTTATATGATTCTCTTGGTTGAATTTCATAATTAACCACTAAAAGACCCAAAAATATGTGAACTAGTAAGAAATAAAGATGCCTAATAACTAGAAAGGACCTAAAAGATGTGAGCAAACAGAAAGCAAGCAAAGTGGCCAAAGACAATGATTAATTAGTACTTTTCTCACTTGGGAATCATATGAATAGTGGTATGTGATTAGGACTAGAAATATACCCTGAAAGTGCGTGATTTAGTGTCTTTCCAGCCCTTGGTTGTGGTTACACTGTTTTCATAAAATTAATTGCAGTTGGGTGTAATCTCTTGTTTTCTCAAGTTTTTTGATGTAAATTGGATTGATAAATTTTGTCGTGATTGGATTAATTATTTAAAAGCATTTTCAGCTGTTATTACATGGTTGTACGATGGGTTGAAGTCCCTATACAGTTCGCTGCTAAGGTTTCAGTTAATGTTGGAATTGTTATAAAAATCAGATTACTCTCAAGTGGGATTGGTGTTGGTTCTTATTTTTCAATTTCAGCCCTAGAAAGGGTCATTACACGCCGTGCCCTAGAAACCACCTAACTCTTCCCCAAGGTGGGTCGCTCCCCGAGGAGAGGAGCTGAAAATCATTGTAGGCTCAAACCCCAGCTGCAAACCTGCAACATCAATCTTCTTGAAGCACTTTGGAAACCTCGGGATGGATGATCCTCAATAAAATGAAGAGATTTCATTCTTCAATCAAACAAGGAAGGTTTGCGTCCTCCTTGTTGGCCACACCAAAGGATTTTCACCCTTAAATGGAAGTAATTGAGCAATCAACCCAAAACCATGCAAAGTTAATTTTTAGACAAGATCATGATGCACAAATGAGCCAAGCGACACTTTTATACCTAGTTATGGTGCCAAACCCAATTAAAAAGCTTCTAATTAGAACCGACCTCCTAACGGTTACTTTTTCTTTTATTTTTCCCTTTATGTAGAAAAATATTAAAGAAGAATGCAATGCTCACGAAAATAATTGAAAAATAGGAAAATTGCTTCCCTTGTTCAGTTCCTTCTTGCCCACGGGAAATGGAATGGGATCAAAGTCTCCAAATCAAACTAGCTATAAAAAGTGGACATTACAGTCCTCCCCTCCCAAAATTGCTTGTCCACAAACAATTGCAAACTCTCATGCCCAAGTACCATCATGTCAAAGCGAAGAAATATGTTGTAATGCTCCAATAATCTAGATCATGTACCTGTCAAATGAAAGGGCTCTTGCAAAAACAAGCTCATACACCTGTTATCTTCATTTTCTTCTTCAATAATAGCTTTCGCAAATTTGTTTTTTGCATACTTGTCTATACTTAAAACCTTCCAAACTGATGTAATCTGATAAAAGCAAATTGTAGATGGGATGGAAGTGAGTTACAGTAGCCACAACATACTTGGGTTTCCACCCAACTAAGTACCTTGGTTGTCATTAAAATTGTCAACTGAACCTTCTTTCCAACCCTTTTATCAAGAGTTTTTCCTTAATTTGTACTAACTGAGAGTTGTCCTTAGCTGGGAACAGTTGTATTATACCTGTTATTGTCATGCCCATCAACATGAAAAAGGTATAACAAATACCAAAGTGGAATTTTCTAGCAAAAATCAATAATTTAGGCAATGTAGGGGTTGGGAACAGCCATGCAAGCACTGAAAATCCCATACTAACCACCACCAATCGAAAAGAACTCCCCGTGTTTGAAGGAACTTGTAAAATCCGTTGTATGAGAGCAAAAGAAGTTATCCAGTGGCTGGTAAAGGTGATGACAGCTATACCAAAAATCACTCTCATTGTTGCCCCAATTGTGTCAAGTAACTCTTTTACCTTGGTGGTTGTATCGACTTCTTTCCAGTGTGCTTCTTGGGCTTGTGGAGACATCTCTTCATCTTCCGCCGCAATCTCATATTCATCATTACTTGTTTGGGCTGATAACAAGCTCAGTTGCTCTTCCTTGCTTATACATATACCTACACATGCAGCAAACTCATTAAAGAAAACAAGAGTTTTTCTCATCACTGCTTCTTCCAATGAAGCTTATTCAACCTTTGCACCATCCAATGAACAAGGAGTTGGATTCCTAGATAGAGCATCCCCAACCACATTATTTTTCCCCATCACATCTTGGTATATACAAACAACTCTTCCATTCATTCACAACTTTATGAAGTTTGTTATGGTTGTATTAAAATTCAAGTGAATAACCTTAGAAAATTTTGAGTACATAATTGAGCCAATCTTTTCATGTTGACTAAATTGACTATATGACACCAAGCGATTTCCTATCTTGACAACCTTTGGCTGAATTTCAATACCTTCCATTACATCCAGCAAATTCAAAGTCTTTTTTTGGCTGCCCAAAGCATGTTTCAAGCATTTCCATTTCTTACTAAAGTTCAGAGTTCTAGTGGCCAGCAAACATCTTGTCATAGCTACACATACCTTATAAATATTACTGGGAGATGAGCACCTCTTCCTTGTGATCAAAATCCACTTGGTGGCTGCAAATAGAATGTGGAACAAGTTGGATATGTTGGCCATAACAACCACAAGATTCGAGACAGCTCCCACAATGATTTGGGGTTCGGGATTCACATTTCCCAAGCTCATCTCAGTTGTGTGAGAAGCATGACTTACACCACAAAACTCACATTGAATCCATGTCTCATTAGGCAGTCTTGCTAGATGTGTTTTAGAGAACCAATCCCAAACAATAGCATGATACATTATTTCACCTCAGTTCATGAAAAATGAATTATTGCATACCTTGTAGTAAGCTGAATTTATATTTTCAGTAGATAAATTATCCATAACCTTCGCATACATCTAAAAGTGGCAATCTTGAAAATAATGTGAGTCCCACAAAACCATAGCAAGTTGATTCATACAATCTTGACTATAAAAATTACATCTAGTTTGTGTTACCATCTTTACACCTTAAGCATCCAGCTGGAATTATCTTCTTTTGGCCATTCCCTACGATCTTGTTTTCGTGTGTTACTTAGCCCCCATGAGTGTTCTATTGACCAAGAACATTAATCCTTCACAGTGTGGTTAGAATGCATGACCACCCTCTATGATTGCTCATAAGTTTCCTTTTAATCCAAGTGCAAGAAATGATATTTACCTTGATCTTCTAAAGACCACCCATGCCAAAGCAATCCTCACCTTGAATAGAAGAAGCAACATACCCATAGCTACAAGTTGTCCCTTCAGACCTATCATGCTTCTTAAAGTATTTTTTGTGATGACAAAAATAGGGCAGCGACATAGGAGACAAAAAAAATCAGAAATATGGTCATCGCTATCATACCTTGGGCTGCCCACAAGGAGCTCACCCTCCTTTGTCTTTGCTTCTTCAACAAGTGAAGATCTCCCTACCTTGTCTCCTTACATATTTTGTGGAAACATGTATGGAACATCATCATGGTTCTTGCCGAAGTCAAGAACACCATCAATTTTCTTTCTTTTGATTGTTGTTCGGAAAATTCCAGCAAATTGAACATCATCATTAACAACCAATAAATCTCTTTTCTCATATGTATACCCTTCAACATGATCTTCTTGGGACTCTCCCTCAAAACCCTCTTGCAGATCTGTTTTTTCTTTTTCTTCGTTCATGAGAAACCCCTTTGGGTTTGGCTCCTTGGCGTGTTCTTATGGTTTAGGGTTTAACCCTAGCATCTTCACCCATACATCGGTCGTCCCTTTGTTGGAGCCATCAAATGTGGAGAGTGTCCCCTTCCCCAAAGCCTTTTGAAGATCCCTCAGTGGCGCATGAAGTTTAGGATCCAGCCTTGACCTTCCCTTACCCTTATGAATTCAGCAAACAAAATAGCATCACGGATCTCATTCGGAAGAGCCCTATATTCCTCATAGCTAGCTACGATGTTGTGTCCTACTGAATGTCGTGTATCCACCTCTGGAATAACTCCTTCCCTGGGGAGGAAGATAGGTTGAAAAGCCCTATAACTAAAGGATCCATCATGGATTTCAGTGGTTTAAGATTGTTTTTGGCCCTTCAAGAACTTCTCGGATGCATATTATGGATTAGTCATGGCATTATATCAACCAACCTCTCTTGCCCTTGGGCAAACCTCTCAAACCTAGCACTATCAAAATTTATGTTTGCCATTTTATCTTCTCTTTCTGAATGAATACCCTCTAGGCTGGGAGGATCGATGCTATGATACCACTATAATGTCCCTTTCTGGGCTCTAACTGAAAAACAAAGGAAATAGCACAAACCCCAATTAATAGTAAACTGATTTTATGACAATTAACTGAAAATTATAGCAACAGTCTGATTTTTATCACAGCAGCAAGGAAAAAACAATAACTCTTCAAAATTGCACCATTCACACCATTCAAAAAATGTAGGGACACTTGGAAATATTTTAGAACCAATATTAATCAATAAATCAGCTTTCAAACCCCAGCTGGAAATTAAATAAATGACAACAAAGAACACACTTACAAGGTGGTTGGAAATGAATGATTCCAAGCCCAAAAATGAAGTCCAAATATAGATTCCGGCTGCTAAAAATATGAAGAATGCAGTGATGACTGAGTTTGTAGTCGTTGTGCCCTAGAAACCACCTAACTCTTCCCCAAGGTGGGTGGCTCCTCTAGAAGAGGCGCTGGAATCACTGTATACTCAAATACTAGCTGAAAATCTCCAACATCAATCTTTTTGAAGCACTTTGGAAACCCAGAGATTGATAATCCTTAATAAATTGAAGAGTTTTCGTTTTTCAATCAAGCAAAGAAGGTTTTTGTCCTCCTTGTTGGCCACACCAAAGGATTTTCGCCCTTGAGTGGAAGTATTTGAGGAATCAACCCTAAAACCATGTAAAGTTAATTTTTAGACATGATCATGATGCACAGATGAACCAAGCGACCCCTTTTATACCTTGTTGTGGTGCCAAACCCAATTAGAAAGCTTCCAATTAGGACCGAACTCATAATGGTTACTTTTTCTTTTATTTTTGTTTTCGGCTTTTCACCTTCTTAACCTGGTCAACCTAACTTTATATAGAAATCTATTAAAGAAGAATGCAATGCTCACGAAAATAACTGAAAAACATGAAAATTACTTCCCTTGTTCATTTCCTTCTTGCCCACGGGAAGTGGAATGGGCTCAAAGTCTCCAAATTGAACTAACTTGGAAAAGGGAACATTACACTTGGTGTCCGTAAACTGTTGGTCATTGTCTTGCATTGTATTGGGACAATTGCATGGGGGTGAATCCCATATAATGTAGAAACTATTTCAACTAGTGAATCCCAAACATGGACACATAACACAATGCATGTTCCTCTTGACAAAAAATTGACAAGCATATAGTTAAGTGTCATTAAACACTTGATTAAAAAAACCTATTCCTAAACTTTAATTAGAGTTCTAATGTCCTAATAAATTTACACTAAGTTTTTATTGCTATGCCTTCCATAATAGGCAATTGCATCATCTTTCATATCCCTCCTATACTTTGACATATTAAATGAATGTGATAGGTACTACTGAGTACTGTCCACTTTTCTCAAAAACTAGACTTAAGTACAATGAAAATAGGATTTTCATGTCTCAATTGGAATTCTAGATGCATCAGTAACTATACCAAGTATCCCTCCCCAATTATTTCTAGAAACAATTTTGTAATTTAAACTTTTATTGTAGTGATATATTGGTCTATGCAAATCGAACTGCATAAGGAAATCCTTAGTCTTCCTTGGCCTAAACTCTAAAATTTTAAGTTAATTTCATGTTAAGAGAAATACAAACTCTCGAATCCTTAAAAAAGAGAATGTTGATTGATTTCCATGCCTAGTATAGCGTGTCTCATCCAAGAGAGTTTAAAGTTTCAAAATTAAATTTCAAAAGCAGGACATTCTTAGAGAGAGGTCAATGTTGCTCGACATCCAATCTAAACTCAAAATTGAAATTTAATATTATTCTCAGACACAATGGGCAGCATAATTTCAATGCTGCATTATCTCAATATTTACCACTGACTCACATTTATACTCTGAAATCTAGAAAGAAAATATCAGAAAATCTCACCTCGGATTCATTCTTCAGGTCAAGCTTCTTTACAAGATATTTCTTGACATATGAAACTGGTACATTTCCATCTCTGTGACAATGCCAGATATATAATCTACCATCAGCTTGTTTGCAACATTTTCATACAAATAGAAATGAGAAAACATGGTATTTTAAACAAGAAATCTTGGGGATAAGATTAAAGTTCCTTTTAAAACAATATCAAAGATGCACGAAATTTAACGTTGACGTCAAGATTAAGATGATACTATTGATCACAGAAAAATTATATGAAAACCATTATTGTCTGGGAATTTGTTCTCCAAATAATATAATTTCTAATGGTGCATGTTCAACCATCAAGAATTGTTACAATAACATCAAAAACATTTTCACACTCTTGCTATTTTAGGACAATTAAAGTCTTGCTACTTGAGCAGTAAAAAAACGCAAAGAACATTAGCTACTTTAGTATATCTTTTATCAGAAAATAAAACATTAAGAACGCCCAAAGGTTTTGATTATAACCACTTCTCCCATAGGTTTATTATTTATACTTAAAAAGTGTGCCCATAGGCTGGCCTTTATATCAACAATTATGCTTATAAGCTGACCCATAGGTCTTACTTTTAGCATTTGTGCCTATAGGTTCCCCCCTTAGGCTCACGAATCAACAATGTGCTTGCATAGGCTTATATTCAAAATGCATGCCCCTATCCATAACAATAAATCCCTTCATTCACCATGAAAATTGAGTGTTCATTTTTAAACACTGTGCAAATCATAGGAAGTCCAAGCTTATCCCATCCTCTTTGAACGATCCGAGGACTACATGCAGCACAATATACTTGAGCGCATTATTCATATCCTACCTTAAGAAAATACATTTCATCACCAAATTCCTTCTCAATTCAACTAGCCACACAAAATCTGTTCTTGGAACAACCACCTATCAACACAATCCATACACAACCTCCCTTAAAAAACCATAAACCCCCAAACTAGCATTTAAAAAACCAAAGTAGCTGCTACAACACCTGTAGGGGGCATGTACCGGTACAGTACCTTTCATGTTTTGTTTTTGTGTTTTGCATTTGTTTTATACATTCTATCTCACTTTCAGGGTTTCATATTGTGTTTTAATTACTTTTTTTAACTTTATGAGTAAAAAGGCGAGGAAAAAATTATTTTAAAAAAAAAACATTTTTGTCCCGGAAACGTACCCAAGAGCAGCTGAGACATCCCGGTCGTACCCTGGCTGCTCTCAAGTACGTTTCTAGGACAATAATATTTATTTTAATAACTTTTCTCACCTTTTTACTTATAAAGTTATAAAAAAATTAATAAAAACACAATATGAAACCTGAAAGTAGGATAGAATGTATAAAACAAAACATAAAAGCAAAGCAACTTACCTTTCATCCCCTCGTCACTTACTTGCCTCTCTAAGCTCTCATTTTGCTCATTTAGGTCTAATACTTCATCAACAAGAATTGCAATTATTTTCCTAAGCTACTACGAGTGCCCATTTGCTGCCATGGTGATTGAGGAGCTTGAAAGGAGGAGGATTTGTAGATTATTAATTGAAGGTAAGCTTTTAACTTTCAAATTTGTTTTATTTTTTGTTTTCAATTTTTCACACACTTCATGCTTCTTTTGATGTTTTATTATTTTCATTTTAAAATTTTAAACTGTTTTTCCATTTATTAAATTATTTGAGAATACGTACATGTTATGCCCTAGGGCCCAGGGCTTAAACATTGTTTTCTTTGCTGATGGTGTTGGTTTTTAAACTTGTAGGCGCAACTAGATACTCAAAGAGGATACAACTACAATGGCAGCAAGTTCCACCACCTCTAGCCAATTCTTGTTCAAAGAATATATAATAAAGTTGGTGCAAGGGGTCTACTTAATTTCACCCTGTTCTTGTGTAGAACATAATTACCTTGAGCATGCAAGATCTTTCTCAACACATGAGCACTGTCCATCCTTGTGCTCTCTATCTCCCCTTGCACTTAGGATCTCTCTTAGCCAATATTCATGGTTCATATATACTACACTAGCTCACAATGTCAGTTCTATATATTTCCAACACCATCTCATTCTTGTATGCAAGCACTACATGCATGAAACATGGAAGGAGTATACCTTAACCTGCCTGACCAACTCCCCCTGTTCTTATCCAGTCAATACACACTCAAATCACTCTCCTTGCATGAACAACACCCTTTCTTATACTACTCTCCCCTGGTCTAAACCTGGTTTGTTGTTTCTTTCCTCCACTAGCACAATCATATTAGTTCTACAAGGCCAAAACACTCAATACCTAGATTTAGGCTTTAGATCCTTGTCTACAGGCTTAGAGC